>JAHRHZ010000047.1:15685711-15757123 GCA_024137785.1 Ginglymostoma cirratum | reverse complement strand
GCCAAGCAGCATCATAGGAGCAGGAAAGCTTGACGTTTCGGGCCTAGGCCCTTTTTTCTGTTGAAGGGTCTAGGCCCGAAACGTCTAGCTTTCCTGCTCCTATGATGCTGCTTGGCCTGCTGTGTTCATCCAGCCCCACACCTTGTTATCTCTGTATGTACTTATGTAGTTTTAAGTGACCTTGTTCGATTTATTGATTTCGCTGGTTTAAGCAGCTGCAGTGCCAGTAGTCAGCACACACAGATTTTAAATAATTGCCAAAAGGAACAGAGAAGGAGATGGGATTTATTTTACGTTTGAACTGTTATGGTCTGGAATGCATGAGCTGAAAGGGCAGTGAAAACAAATTTAATTATAAATTTCAAAAGAAAATTAGATAAATACGTGAAGGGCGAAAAAAAGTTGCAGGGCATATTGGAGCAAGAGAGTGGAATTAATTGAGTAATGCTTTCAAAAATCCATCACAGATGTGATGGGCGTTTGGTCTCTTTCTCTGCTTTATGAAGCTATTACTGTCACATTAATTTATCAGATCAGCCATGCTCCTATTGAATGGTGGAGCAGGCTTGAGGGGCCGAATGGCCTATTCCTTTTCCTGCGTCTTGTGATTTTCTAGCCTTATTACCCATGATTAATGTAAAAAAGTGAAAAAAGGAAAGAAAGTAATGTGGAAAAAATCAGCAAAATTCTTTCAGTCATATCAACAACTTCTGCGAACCTTATTTCAATGTCGTAAGTGTCTGGACAAGCATCTGAAATGTGCTACAGTTCAGAACGTAGTGTAGTTTTTCAGTCAGGCAGTATATAGACCAAAGAGGATGCAGGATGGCAAATGGAATCATGTTTTAAACAGAAGCTCAGTCGTACACAACATGAAGCTTAACAGAACGAGAGCCTTGTTGCTGAAGCTTTTCATCTTGCCCTCATCGAGACAACTGCAAGAATGCCAAGTTCAAAATGGTCACAACAATTCATACCACAGGAGGAAAGAATGCTGATTGGTTGGCATATGATCTCTGATTAGCTGAGGCATGACCATGGATAAAGGCAGCAGTCCCTGGATCCTGCTGCTCCTCCCGCCCTGGGCACCCCGAGCCCCCAAATCGAATACAGTAGCCCTAAAACTGACCTGAGAAAGCAGGCACCCTAGAACCCATGCCCTGGTTATCAGGCCCTGATCTACTGTCTTTGTCCCGGTTCCTGGACAAAGCAACAGAGATTGACAGGATCCCCAGGCTCTCAGGGCCTCCTGAAAACTGCAAGGCTAGATCATGTTCGTTTTGTGTGGAGAGTCCTTGCTCCTGCTAAGGATACATGAACAACATTAACAAGAGACATTACACCTTAAAACCACATACTCTGGTCATCTACTTTTTTGTTT
The DNA here is from genome assembly GCA_024137785.1 of Ginglymostoma cirratum. Taxonomy (NCBI): domain Eukaryota; kingdom Metazoa; phylum Chordata; class Chondrichthyes; order Orectolobiformes; family Ginglymostomatidae; genus Ginglymostoma; species Ginglymostoma cirratum. The sequence goes on along the minus strand of JAHRHZ010000047.1, from coordinate 15,755,742 downwards.
TATTTCCATGTCACGGCTACCTCCATTTAAATCAAAGACAATTAGCATAGATTCTATGATAATTCAGTTCTTCTTGGTACTTCCCATCTTGTTTACATGGTACCTCTGAGGCATTAAAATGTTTCAAGTTGACCTTTTCGAGAACATTTGACCTCAGCCCTTAAAAAAAAACTTAGGTAAAAAAGAATTTCTACATATTAAAAGAGCCGTTTTTCAACTGAAATGTTAATTCAAAGCCCTATCTGACCCTGCAGCTATAGGTAAAATATTGTGCCATGAATTAGAAAAACAGCAGAGAATCTAGTGCCTTAATCAACATTTACCCCTCAACTAACATCATTAAAGCAGGTTACTTGGCCACTACATCATTGCTGTCTGTGGGAACTTGCTGTGTGGAAACTGGGCCCCACATTATACCAGTGACTACACTGCCAACGTACTTCATTTCTTGTGAAGAGTTCTGGGACGTCCTGACGATGTGAAATGCGCTGTAGATATTCAAGTTCTTTGCAAAAATCAGGCAGCATTCCTTTTATTCAAAGCACTTTTGCAATAACCTGCCCGTCCACATTGTCAGGGAGAAAAACGCCTGGGAAGTTTCATGGGCACTTGCTAAAATGGAAGAGTTGCCAGAGAGAACAGGAGAAAGAAAGAACTTGCAATTAGGAAGCTCCTCTTACAACTAATGTCTCAACCAATAGGCATCACCTCTGAGAGTGGACTCTGAACAATTAATCCAGATTGTGGGCTCAACACTGGAACGAGGAATGAGCTCATCTTTTCTCAGACTCAGGGCAGAATCTTTCCTCCCAAACAGTATTGGAGAATGTGGTGGGAGAGGAAAGTAAGGGGGTGGTTGGACACTGGGAAGATCTTCACCGCCTTACTGATAACACAGGAAGGCAATTTCTGTGCAGGGGGGAGGTTTTTCCATTCCCACCCCTCAGTGAGACCCTCAGAAGTTGTTGCTCAATGACTGCTTAAGGGTCTCATGAATCCGCAGTTCATGGTGGGTGAGAGCACTGGTCACTTCCCCCAATGCCTGCCTGCTGGGTTGGAGAGTTTGGGGACCTCTATTTGCCTCGCTCTGAGGATGGTCAGGGCAGAGATGGGGGAGGGCACTGAAAGCCACCCCTCTTCCCTTGCTTCCAACCCCATTGACCCATCTCCGCGCCCCCCCCACATGCTCCAACTCCACAATTGCCCATTCACCTGAAAATAAGAGCAGTTGTAGGCCATTCAGCTCATTGAACCTCCGCTGCTCTTCAAATACGATGGTTGGTGATCATCCAACATAACCCCTGTTCCCACGTTCTCCCTTTATCCTCTGATCCCTTTGGCCTTAAGAACTATATCTAGCTCCTACTTGAAAACATTCAATGTTTTGGCTTCAACCACTTTCTGTGGCAGAGAATTCCACGGGATCCCCACTCTCTGGGTGAAAAAAAATTCTCTTCATCTCAGCTCTAAATGGCCTACCGCCCCCCATCCTTAAACTGTCACCTCTGGTTCTGCACTCCCAGTCATTGGGAGCATCCTTCCTGTCTTTTCCTGTCTAGTCCTGTTTGCATTTTAGAGGTTTCTATAAGATTCCCACCTTGCCTCTCAGCAGCAGTTAAAAGGTTAAATGTAATGATTTGTAACTAGATTCATTTGTTGTCAGAAGTTCCCTGTTTATGGAAAGGCACTGTGTAATTGCACAGTGAGCAGCAGTGGGAATGCTGCTGTTGGAATGTTGTTCTTGGCTGGCTTGCTGCATTATAAATACTATTTCCTCCAAGCTGCCTTAAGGAGAATCAGAGAAATGTATTGAATATACCAGCAGCAAATTTTAACTCTCTCACTGTAAGCGCCCAGAGTTTAAATTAAATTATTGATTCCAGCTCTCAACAATTTACAAATATTAATTCAACCAGGGGGTTCTGACATCATCACAGATTGTGGCTGGGAACATCATGGTTTAATTTTGTTTGATTACATGCTGGTTAACATGTGGATATAAATTCCTCTGTGTGCAGTTTTATTGTGGTGATTAATCCATTTAAAACAAGTGTTGTTAGCCCATTGGGTAATTGCATGTGAACTGGTTAACCAGTCAATTGACAGTAGATGTGAGCCCCAGATTGCAGGGAATGAATTATTGGCGTAGCTCATTGCAAACTGTTTCACTTCATGTACTGGGACACATTTAATACGTTAGGGAGATGCAGGGTATTGCAGTCTGGGAGTTTGTATTAGGGACCACCGTCTGCATGCCCGATGGTGTTCTATCACTGAGCAATATGTCACAATAAGGACTGATGCTTGTGCTTGCCAAACCTTCCCTTTGTAAGAAACTGAGATGAGGAGAAATATCTTCACCCAAAGAACAGTGAGCTTGTGGAATTCTCTGCCACAGAAAGCAATTGAGGACAAAATGTTGTATGTTTTCATGGTGGAACTTGATACAGTTCTTACGGCGACAGGGATGAAAGGGTGTGGAGAGACAGTGTAACGGGGGACTGAGTTGGATGATAGCCACGATCATATTGAATGGCGGAGCAGACTTGAGGGGCTGAATGGCCTAATCCGGCTCCTATTGGCCAAGTTTTTCAGTTCTGAGTTTGGAGCTTGGATTCATAAAATGATCCTCAAGTATTTTAAATCCTCCTTTTTGAACATATTTTAATTTATTTTGGACTGTTAGATGATTCTTCAGTAAGTTGGATCATTCTGAACCTGCTGGATGGCAGATTGAGAGGGTTTTATGGAAACTGACCTAACATAGCACATTACACACTCTTGGTTTGTGGGCATCATTGGCAAAGCTGGTATTTAGTTTCTGTTCTTAATAGCTCAGCAGAAGGTGGTGGTGAGCTGCCTTCTTGAACCATTTCAGTCCTTGGGGTGTAGGCGTAAGAGCGGGATTCCAGGATTTTGACCCAGATACTGAGGGAACAGTGAAATCCAGATGCTGTGTATCTTATTCATGAAAGGACACAGAGAACTTAACAATCAACCTATACAGTAAGTTTCATTGTGCTAACCAACTGCCAGCTTACAGTCAGCACCAACTCATTCTTAGAGATAATAGGTACTGCAGGTGCTGGAGAATCCGAGATAACAAGGTGTGGAGCTGGATGAACACAACAGGCCAAACAGCATCATAGGAGCAGGAAGGTTGATGTTTGGGGCCTAGACCCTTCTTTATGAGAGAGTTGCAGTGGGAGAGAGATCCCCTGAGGTTTGTCTGGAGGGAGGAGGGTCTAGGCCCGAAACGTCAAGCTTTCCTGCTCCTATGATGCTGCTTGGCCTGCTGTGTTCATCCAGCTCCACACCTTGTTATCACCAACTCATTCTTAATCTTGTTATGAGGCTTTCATCTAATGCTTTTAAGAACATTTCTCTGCTTATATTTACTTAGCTAACATGCCCAGGAGGCAATTAGTGTGCATGATATAATGGCCGTAATTGCTTAAAACTGTAATGCTTAATGCACATTCTCAGACAATTACATTTCAATGAAATTCAAATTGACATCAGAATGGTGGCATTACTGAATGACTGTAGTTAGGATTATTGGAATTTCCCCTAGCACACCCTCACTTCACCCTAAAGAAAAACATTTTGCATGGGGTGTCAGACATTTGGTGCAGATATTATGCAGTTGACTTTCAAGGTTCCAACTTTGTGTTCTTGTGAATGAGTTCCAGTCTCTGCCTGAGACACTGGATAATCACCTCGTCTTTCACGTTCCCTTTTCTGTTGGAGGCCCAATGACCATTCAGCCTCTCCATGATTCAGTTGAGTTCTGTTATATGTCTGTTAACGTCCCCACTCTACCCCAATAGCCCAAGGCTTTGAAAATTCAAATCTCTGTTTGACTTACAGTTTCCTCATGTTAGAGTGACTGTGACCTGGGCAGCTCCTCCATCTTGGAGCTCCATTCCCCTCCTATTGTCCGTGAGATCCCATACTTTCCTCTTAAATTTCCCATTTCACTGTAATCATTCAGTTAGTGACGCAGTCAAATGAGCCACATCCTCAGATTTGTGTAGCCTTCTTTCCCAGGACTCCATGGATTGACCTGGTAAGTTCCCTGTACATTAAAGCCAAAACTCCCAAGATTGACTGTGGCCCACCACTCAGACTGACTTGGTACATAGAACATAGAACATTACAGCGCAGTACAGGCCCTTCGGCCCTTGATGATGCGCTGACCTGTGAAAACAATCTACTACTGCTACTACTACAACTGCTGCAGGCGGGGCATTCCACGCCCTTACTACTCTCTGAGTAAAGAATCTACCTCTGACATCTGTCCTATACCTATCACCCCTCAATTTAAAGCTATGTCCCCTCATGCTAGCCATCACTATCCAAGGAAAAAGGCTCTCACAGTCCACCCTATCTAATCCTCTGATCATCTTGTATGTCTCTATTAAGTCGCCTTTTAACCTTCTTCTCTCTAACGAAAACAGCCTCAAGTCCCTCAGCCTTTCCTCGTAAGACCTTCCCTCCATACCAGACAACATCCTGGTAAATCTCCTCTGCACCCTTTCCAATGCTTCCACATCCTTCTTATAACGCAGTGACCAGAACTGTACGCAATACTCCAAGTGCAGCCGCACCAGAGTTTTGTACAGCTGCAACATGACCTCATGGCTCCGAAACCCAATCCCTCTACCAATAAAACCTAACACACCGTACACCTCCTTAACAACCTTATCAACCTGGGTGGCAACTTTCAGGGATCTATGCACTTGGACACCGAGATCTCTCTGTTCGTCCACACTACCAAGAATCTCACCATTAGCCCTGTATTCTGTATTCCTGTTACTCCTTCCAAAGTGAATCACCTCACACTTTTTCGCATTAAACTCCATTTGCCACCTCTCAGCCCAGCTCTGCAGCTTATCTATGTCCCTCTGTAACCTGCAACATCCTTCCGCACTATCCACACCTCCAGCGACTTTAGTGTCATCCGCAAATTTACTAACCCATCCTTCTATGCCCTCAGCCACGTCATTTATAAAAATGACAAACAGCAGTGGCCCCAAACCAGATCCTTGTGGTACACCACTAGTAACTGAGCTCCAGGATAAACATTTCCCATCAACCACCACCCTCTGTCTTCTTCCAGCTAGTGATTTCTGATCCAAACCGCTAAATCACCCTCAATCCCATGCCTCCGAATTTTCTGCAATAGCCTACCGTGGGGAACCTTATCAAAATCTTTACTGAAATCCATATACACCACATCAACCGCTTTACCCTCACCCAGCTGTTTGGTCACCTTCTCAAAGAACTCAGTAAGGTTTGTGAGGCACGACCTACCCTTCACAAAACCGTGTTGACTATCTCTAATCAAATTATTCCTTTCTAGATGATTATAAATCCTATCTCTTATAATCCTTTCCAACACTTTACCCACAACCGAAGTAAGGCTCACTGGTCTATAATTACCAGGGTTGTCTCTACTCCCCTTCTTGAACAAGGGGACAACATTTACTATCCTCCAGTCTTCTGGCACTATTCCTGTAGACAATGACAACATAAAGATCAAAGCCAAAGGCTCTGAAATCTCCTCCCTAGCTTTCCAGAGAATCCTAGGATAGATCCCATCCGGCCCAGGGGACTTATCTATTTTCACACTTTCCAGAATCGCTAACACCTCCTCCTTATGAACTTCAATCTCGTCTAGTCTAATAGCCTGTATCTCAGTATTCTCCTCGACAACATTGTCTTTTTCCTTTGTGAATACTGATGAAAAATATTCATTTAGCGCCTCTCCTATCTCTTCGGACTCCACGCACAACTTCCCACTACCGTCCCGATTAACCACAATCCAGGACCTGGGCTGATGTCTCCACCACACCCTGAATGACCTCAGTGTAAGCCCAGGACTGGTTGATCCTGACCTGCAGCCCTGGCCATAGCCCAATTTCCAGTCTACATGGACACATATCCCCAGATTCTGGTCGGATCAGCCTCGTAACTGACCATGGGTAGTCCCCTCGACTGGAATTGGATGTCCCCTTTGACTGAGTGTGATCATACCCCTGAGTGACCATAGACCCTGCTAATGAGTTTCACACATGGCAATTTACATGAAGCATGTCCAGTGTGTTTGCTGCTGACACATGATGTAGGCGTGATGTTGATAAAACATGGTATCATACAACATGTCTACCCCTTTGAATCACTCCCCACCATCACATGCTGCCTGTCTCTCCCTCTGTGTCAAAAAATCATGCAATCTACAGAGACAGGCAGCTCCCAAGTGAGCGCAACTTGAGTCAATGCTAAAAAAAACCAATTTAAAAGCCATAAGATGCATCCTATATATGTGTCCCTGCATGCAAAAGAGCCTGGTAGGTGCACATATCCTAAGTTCCGAAAGTAAAGTGTTACCCGGTTGAAGTGATGTGAGAGTTAGTGCAAGAACAGGTGTGAGGATGTGATGAGTCTAGTGGATGAAAGGTTGAGGAAGCCAGGATCTGCGGAGCGTGTAGGGACAGAGTGCTACATACACAGTGGGATAATATCTGGTACAAGCAATCAGTGAGCTGCTGCGGCCAGATAACCACTCCCACTTCCATCTTGTCAATTTGCAGCATCCAGTTTCTCAGGAAGGAAGAGAATGGGAAGCAACAGAGAAATAATTGGTCCAATAATAAGATGCAAATGCATTGAAAGAAGTCAATCATCACTCAATAGTGAGATTCTGAAGTCATGACTTAATGTTTAAGGGGAAAGTTGTAAAACATTTCTTAGACATCAAGTTTCTGATTTTTTTTCAGACCTGTTGTAATTTCCCAACTTTCTTGCCATTGACTGTGCCGCAGCAGGGAAGGGAACTGTTCCACTCAGTCTTACTGTAATGTGATATCACCGTGGAAACACTCTTCACTGCACTATATCATCATCCTGTTGTACAGCCACTGCCCCCTTCCCTCTATCTTAAAGCTGGACCAAGCCCCAGGGTTCACCAATCTGTATTGGTGTTACCCTAATTAACCCTGTCCCCAAGTCTGCTCTTCCTAATTACAGACCTCCCCTTTCTTCACATCTCATCAGAGCCCATTTATTGCCTCCTCGCTGTCAGCTCTGTGCCAGCAGCCTGGCTATGATCTGGAAGGTGTTTGAATGCCCCTTCAGAGATTTGACTACAGTATTCACACTACACGCCTAGTGCAAGTACTGAGGGAGTGCTGCTCTGTCAAAAATATTGTCTTTCACATCAGACATTAAACCAAGGCTCCAGCTGCCCCCTCGGGTGGGTGTAAAAGATTCCGTTGCCGTATTTTGAAAAAGATCAGGGCCGCTGTTCTTGGTGACTCAACCAATATTGATCCTGTCAGCCCATGTTGCCGAAACACATTGCTCTTTTTGGGAGTTTGCTGTGTGCAAATCGGCTGTTTTGTTTCCGATGTTATAACAGTGACTGCCCATCAGAAATTGACTGTAAACCACTTAGACATGAGCTGAGGTTTTGGAAGATGCAACAGTATTGCAAGTTCTTTCTTACATTCCTTCAAACCTGTCTCATTCAGGAAACCAATCATTAACATTGTGGAGTTCGAGTGCTCTCTATGACATGGCTAACAATCTCAGTGTCAAAATTTGCTGCCAGCTTCTATTCTTCTTCTATAGAGTCTCAACAAATATAGAACTCTTTTGTGCTGTGCCTAATGAATGAGGAGCATAGAATTATAGATTAATATAATACTGGAGATGATTTTTCCCATTGTGCCTGTGCCAGCTCTTTGAGTGGTCTATTCAATTAATCCCAATCCACTTGCCTTCCCCAAAAGCCTTACAAATGTCTCCTACTCAAGTGTTTACCCAATTCCCTGTGAAATTTCTGATTGAATCTGCTTCGATGCAACACTTTCCAGATTATAACAACTCATTAAGTAAAACTATTTCTCCTCATCTTCACAGCAAATGCTTTGAAAATGATAAAGACCCTTTAGTTAAGAGTTTTCCCCAATGGATTTTAGATTAATATGACGGTAAGGCAGGATAAGTACCGGTATGAGAAATGTCTGAAGCCTGAGCAGCAATCTGAAATTCTACTTTGAATTCCAGCCCCAGCAGACCATTTTTGCCCTTTTATTGGACTCAAATTTAAAATAAGTCCTTACGTTACAGAATGGTTCTATTTAATGCCAGGACAAATAAACAAATTCTCATGGTCCTGCCAAAAAACTTGCTGTCGTTAGCCTACATGACCGAATGTCACAATTCATTATTAACAAATTTAAGGATGAAAGTCATTTTGTGTTACTGAGGAACTGAGACTTGGAAAAGGCATTTGGCTCGTGAACACAGGATCTCCGATTGAAAACTGGCAATAATTCAGTCCATTCTCCCTCACTAATAAGAGACAGTCTAGGACATACTTGGGCAACAGTAATCAGCGTGATTCAGGGATCTGAATTCCCAAATGGTTTGTAGCACCTCCAGGGCTGGAAAATTCCACATTTTGCCTGCCAGGAGATTAGTTACTTTTCCAATGTTTTGTGGCTGAAAAATTAAAGAACTTGCCAACTTGCGGATAGTGTTAGTGGGGGAACATTTGTGCCAACATTTTCTGAACAGAATTCAAGCTGGGATTGAAGCTGGGAGGCCTCTCACATTGAGATTTCAGAGTCTTGGATGAATTATTTGAGGCTGTCTGTTAACTGGATTATGAGTATTAGTCAGCACCTTCAGGAGAGGGGGAATGACACTTAGACAATATTCCCTTTTACAAGAAGGGAAATGGCTGTAATACCTGGATATGCCAATGATGTGACCCTGGGGCACAGGGCCACCATTTTTGTATCGCATGTAACATTCAGTCGTTCTGTGTTGATGTGCGTCTGCTTATTATTGATGCTCACCGCACTTGATGGGTTAAACCCAGACTCAGGGAGTTACCAACAAGCTATAAAAAGAGCTCGGAGCCAGAGCTGAAGCATGGAGCAGATATTCTAAAGGACAGCGGATAAACCCCACTGCACGCAAGCATGTGTCATCGCTGCATAGATCTAAGATATATAAAATAACATCATAATGTATGTAAGGAATTAATAAGGGGTTGCATATTTGACATGAAATGAGGAGAAATTACTTCTCTTAGAAAGTTGTGACCATGTGGAATTCTTTACTGCGGAGGGCCATCGAGACTATATATTCAAGGCTGAGGCAGATAGATTTTCAATCAGTGAAGGAATCAAAGGTAATGGGGAAAAGGGACGAAAGTGGGATGTGGGTTATCAGATTTAATGGCAGAGCAGACTCAATGGGCTGAATGGCCTACTTCTGCTTCTATGTCTCATGGGAAGCAAATTAAGTTATTTTAATTGCATGCATTTGATAGGCTGTGAAATTAAAACACAAGCTCTGATCTTTAGTGATCTCGGCTAATTGTTCTTTTGATATAAGTTCCCAAGGGAGTTTCAAACATATCTGATTTGTGGAAACCACACCATATTTAGTAAATGCATTGTGGATTATTTTTTTCAAAAAACAGAGAGAAGGCTGGAGAAATTCAGCAGGTCTGGCAGCACCTTCAGGGAGAGACAAACAGAATTAACATTTCAAGTCCAATATGACTGTTTTTCAGAAATGGAACATAATATTTTTTCCTCCAATGACTGTGTTGGTGGTTTTGTTCTGGAATTTTCAGCTTATTAAATCCTGGATTAGATTGCATTCTCCTAGATCTGAAACTTGCATTTGATGTTCAAAATTGACAGATGGAGTTTTGCTTTTGAAGTTTGGGCTGGAGATAAATGGGTTAAAGTCTGAAGGGAAGTTACTAAAACTAATCTTAAACCACTTTTAAAACAACCGACTCAAACACGTCTTTGGAGCAGCTGGACTTGAACCTCAGTCTCTTGGTACGGAGGTTGGCTCACTAACATTGCACCACAAGAGGCTGCCATGGTTGGGTGAGTATTGAAGATTAAGGGGTAGGGGGGATGAGATGATTGAGATGATTAAAGCATTTCACAGATAGGTAAAGAAAAACTGCTTCATTTGGAGGAATTGAGAACATGAGGACAGAATCTTAAATCTAGAGAAACGTCATTCAGAGGAGATGTCAGGAAGGATTGTATCACACAATGGGGATTGGAAATATGGGACTCGTTCTCCCAAAAACTTGGTGAGATGGTGAAGGTCAACTAAAAATCTAAAACTGAGATTGACAGATTCTTAGCAAAAAACCAAAGAATTGTAGACACTTGGAAATCAAAAACCCAAAACAAATTGCTGGGAAAATGCAGCAGGTCTGGCAGTATCAAAAACAGATTTAACTTTTTAGGTCCAGTGACCATAGAACAAGAAGTAGGGGCTGAATGGCCTGTGCTTGCCCCTATGTGTTTGCAATTGGGCCACAGGGCAGAGCACAGCATTCTACCAAATCATCAGAAAGGCTGCTTCGAATGCTTTTGATCCCAATCCTCAGCCTGTTCCTGCAGTTCTAGGATCTAAGTGAATTCCTTTGCTGCTTCATTTCTTTCACACTTTCCACCAAAGAAACACAAGTCAACTTCATCAGAGAGCAAAGCCTCAGCCAGAACCCAACTGAGCACCTTCAGGTCAAATTGTTCCATGAGGCAGTCAGCAACTGAAAGGCTACCTGGCATCATGAGCTAGGCCCTGCTCGTCAGGAAATAAGAAGCCTGTTTCTTATGGTGCAGTGGTAGCGTCCATAGCTCTAGATGAGAAGCCCGAGCTCAAGCCCCACCTACTCTTGAGGAATAATACCTCTGAACAAAGATAGTAAGAACTGCAGATGCTGGAGTTGGAGATAACACAGTGTAGAGCTGGATGAACACAGCAGGCCAGGCAGCATCAAAGGAGCAGGAAAGCTGACGTTTCGGGTCTGGACCCTTCTTCAGAAAATGAAGATCTCTGAACAGATTGGTTTGGAAAATATTTATAAAAGGACTGTACCATGGAGGAGCTTGGAAATTCTGCTTCTGGTTTTGTGTTAGACACCAAGGCTGTGAGAGAAGGATCAAGTTGAGCCTGATGCCTCACAAGAGACCACTATGTATCCCAGATATAATGTAACTAGTGATTTAGCAATATGTACTAAACCTATTTATTGTTTTTTCAAGGTTGGGCCTTGTTTGGACGGCCTTCAGCAGACAGTAATTTAGACTAAGACCCCGACAGGAAGAGTTGGTGCCAGTGAATTGACCCAGTGAACCCAAAACATCACAATGGTGAGTGATGGTGACAAAACTACAGCTGCGTTTCTCCAGCACTCTCTATTTTATTTCAGGTCTCCAGCATCTGTGGGTTTTTGTTTTTATTTCATCCCACCCAATGCTTGTGAGCCATATCTCAACATGTGTCCCACATTCGGAATAAGAGAGAGGGATAAGGGGAGCACAGTTACATTTATATGAGCCTTGTGACGCACTAAAACACTTTAACACTAATGAGGTAGTTTTGATGTGTAGTTACTGTTGTAAAGTGGGAATTGCAAGAATCAATTTCCAGACAGCAAGCTCCCAGAAGTGGCAATGGCGTAATCTGTTCTTAGTGAAGTTGATTGAAGTTTGACTAATCACTGAGACACCGAGAGAACTCCCCTTTTCTTCTTTAAAAGAGTTCCATGAGATCTCCTTCTCAGGCTCCACCTGTGATGGTGAATCATGCTTTGATTGCATTTCACCGATGACAGCCTGGACTTTCAATCTCGAGTGGGGAGAGCATAACTGGAACATTGCCCAGCTCTGCAGACCCAACTAGGGAGAAAGTGGTTCTGAAGTCTGGACTGTTGATTGGAGGGGTGGTCAGCTTCCCTTGGAGCTGCTCTGGTTGGCCCCTGCACTGCGAGCAGAGGCTGCTGGAATGAAGGTGAGCGTTGCAGAAGGACTGCTCAGCTGCACCGACACTTATAGGTTTAATGGAAAAGGATCAAAACGAAAGAAAACAACACCTCACTCAGCGGGAAAACTAAAAACCGAAAGAATGTGGATGCTGGAAATCAAAAACAAAAACAGAAATTGCTGGAAAAGCTTAGCAGTTCTGACTGCATCTGTGGAGAGAAATCAGAGTTAACACTTAGGGTCCAGTGACTATTCCTCAGAATTCGCTCTGTTAGACTTCCTACGAACATTTCCATGGCCCATCTATACTATCTCATAACCCAAATGTCAAGCTATGCCCCTCTACCCATCCCACTATGATTGCCTAGACCTGTTATCCCACCCTCTGCTTCCAATCCATTCCCATGACCTCTCATACTTTATTCTGACCCAAGCTCCTCATTAATCCCCTTGGCCCTTCATAGCCCTGAGCCAACTTAGTGAAAATTTATTCCAACACATTCCCATTCACTCACTACTGGCCATACCTGCTTCAAGCCAACCTACTTAAAATCCAAAAAGGGCAGCCATTCAGATCCATACTGACATAAAATCAAGTTACGTCTCTCGACAGCGTCATCCTTAAAAAATCTCTTAGATTAAAAAAAATCCAATACACTTAAATTTTTTTAACCATATATAGACCATGTGCAGACAGATGGGATTGGTTTGAAATGGCATCATGGTGAGTCGAATGGCCTGTTCCTGTGCTGTACTGTTCTAGGATTCTTTTATTCCAATCGCTTTTGAAAATAAACATTTCCCTTAAATACTTTATCTTAATAAAAACAAGTCCTTCTTTCTAGGACCACATTGAACTGTTAATCAAATTGTTCAATTAATAGGCACCCCATTGTGATAACATTAGGTTCTCAAATCCATCATACAACACAAATGATTTAATGATGACCCTTAGGCTTATGTCAACAGAGTGAAATTGAAAACAAACTTTTTTTAAACTTAACATATTTAGAAAAATAAAGTAGAGCAGAGCTAAATATCTTGATAGCTTTGGCGGTTACATTTTAGAGACATGCATATCTACTTTAATAATCCCAAAGAGCACCTGACTTCTCCTAAATGATACTTGAGATTCCCAAAAGATGTCCTAGGACCATATCCAAAGGGGCACGCTCGCTATCCAAATAAATCTACAAGGTATAGACTTGCCTCCTATTGGGTCTAATCTGCACTTTTCTGGTTTCAGACACGTGCCTCACTGAAATCCTACATCCCAGAATCACAGAAGTGTTATGGTACAGAAGGTGACCATTTGGTTCTTTGTACCTGCACTGTCTCAGTAAATTACATCATTTCCTTGTGTCAACCTCCTGCTTATTCCCTAAAAGGTTCCAATGTGAGTGGAGACAGCTGCTGCCTTATTGTGGTCACTGCTTCTGGGATCCAAGGATATGCAGCTTAGAGCCCCTACCGTTCCCCACCTCCATCCCATCCATGCAAAAATAACAAGGGCTGGATTCCCTGGCAGGGGTTTTTTTTTATTCTTTCATGGGATGAGGGAGTCACTGGCTAGGCCAGCATTTATTGCCTGCCCCTAATTGCCCAGAGGCCAGTTAAGAGTCAACCACATTGCTGTGAGTCTGGAGTCACATATAGACCAGACCAGGTAAGGATGGCAGCTTTCTTTATCTAAAAGACATTAATGAGACAGATGGGATTTTCCCAACAGATATCAATGGATTCATGGTCAATATTAGGCTCTAAATTCCAGATATTTATTAAATTCAAACTCCACTACCTGATGTGGTGGGATATGAGGCCAGGTCCCCAGGACATTACCTGCGTTTCTGAATTAACAGTCCAGCGATAATACCACTGGGCCATTGCGTCCATGTATCCAATATCCAGGGTGACCAGATTCAAGACTCTGTCTGAGACAAGGAGCCTTTCTTTCATTGTGGACCATCACACCAGCATCCCAAATAGTTCAGCATTCCATCAGTACTACACTGAAAGTGTCAGCTTAGATATACACTTCCATGTTTCCGCAGTGGAACTTCAACGTGTAACCTCCAGAGATAAACTCAAGTATTCAACCAGCTGAACCACAGCTGATGCCTAACGTGCTACAGCAAGTGGGTTGCAGAGTCTAGCATGACACAGTAATAACGTGTCAAACTCATATTTTGAAAAGGAATTGCACATAATAAGATAAATATTGTGGTGAGCGTCAATTTGAAGGAACGGCCACTCGTAATTAGAGGTGGCGAACATAGCCAATTCTTCAAAAACTCTGATTCTATGCCCAGAAATTTCCCACATGATAAAAAAAATGCCATGTTATTTTAAGCAATGTCATTAGCTCAGGAAAAATAAAGACACAATGGGTGTCGAAAGGCAACAGGAATCCAGCCTTGTGTGCAGCTGCAGTTAATTCAAATTGAAATCCTTTGAGCGGTATGTTTTCAAACTGTCACCTTGAAAGTTAAAATACACACAGATTTAAAATCAAGGCTTTCCCTTCAATTTAATATTGAGTAACTGCATCAACTAAACAGGTAACTTTGCAGAGCTGATATTATAGTTCACTAATAAATGAGTAAAAGGTTTTTCGTTTTTCCCTGTTAGGTGGTGTTTACTTTCTCAGTGGTTCAGTTCAGTTCCTGATTATTGTGTTAGTAAAGACTTAGGTCTTTGATTTCGCAGCCAAGCCTTGAAATATGTTTTGAACGTTTCTCAGTCTAGAAGCTGTTCCTAACTGTGTAAGAAATTCCCTGATTGGGCTTCCCACTCCTCAAGGTGCAGAAAACACACTTTTTGCTTTGCATGTTATTAGTATTCTGGAAAGAACAATGAGCTGTCCCTTTTATTCCCATAATGAGGGGCATCGCAGGCTCAGCCAGCACTTATTGCCCATTCCCAATTGCTCAGGGGGCAGTTCAGAGTCAACCACATTGCTGAGGTCTGGAGTCACATGTAGCCCAGGCCAGGTAAAGACTGTTTTCTTCCTTAAAGGATATTAGTGAACCAGGTGCAATTTTCTGGTTATTAATGATTCATTAAACTGTTAAAATTCCAACATCTGCCATAGCAGGATTCAAATCCAGGCCCCCCGGAGCCTTACCTGTGTCTCTGGATTAATAGTCTAGCACCAATGCTTCTAGGTCAATCACCTTCCCTTCATTTGGCAATTTTGGATGGTTTCTACATTGATATAGGTTTTATATATGTATAAATATATATACATATCTGTGCCGGCTGAGAAATATGCACTTCAGCCTAAACCGACTTTCCAGCATTTAGAACATCCATCTCGCTTCACAGCGTTGCACATGAGATGCACATCCAGACACCTTCAAATTAAGCTGCAGCTTTCTGTTTTGATTACCCTTTCAGGCAGACCCTTATCACTCATTGGATGAAAATACTTCCGTTCAATCCCCCTCTAATTATTCGATTAGTCACATTCAGTCTATGCCCCCAATCACTGTGAGTGGAGGTAGATATATGGGAGACGTCAGAGGTAGGTTCTTTACCCAGAGAGTAGTCGGAGCGTGGAATGCATTGCCGGAGAGGGTAGTGGAGTCGGCCTCATTGGGGCATTTAAGCGGCTATTAGATAGGCATATGGATGATAGTATAAGGTAGGGATGGAGATTAGATAGACCTTAGGTTTAGGGTAAAAGTTCGGCATACTGTGCTGTACTAATCTATGTTCTATGTTCTATATTCACTCACCTCTCTGTTATGGTAAGTCGGCCATTCCCATCCACTGTATCCAGGCCCCTCACAATTCTGTACATCTCAAACAAAGGTCCCCTCAGCCTCCTCTCTTTGAAGAAGGACAAGACCAGGCTATCCAATTTTTCATCATAGCTGCTTTTTTAGCCAGTCTTCGCAATGTTATTCTAAATCTCCTCTGTCCCCAGCTCTTGCACAATTACATCCTTGCCTATGCAATGCCCAGAACTGCACACCCATTTTCAAACTAGGAAATCCCCAAGTTCCACATCTAGCCAATCTCTGGGCAGAGAAGTTTCTTCTGAATTCACCTTGAATGTGGGATTTTTTTTAAAAGTTCATTCACAGGATACCGACATTGCTGGCTCGACCAGCATTTATTGCCCCATCCTAATCACCCTGGAGATGTTGGTGTTGAGCTACCCTCTATCAATGGCCCCTAAGCCTTCAGTGTAAGTGAAAAATCTTTTCTCATTAGTCAAGAATGGGGGATTTCAAGACTAGGCACGTTTTTAAGGTGAGAGGAGAGAGGTTTAAAAAGACATAAGAGACTAATTTTTTACACAGAGAGGTGGTTCACTTGTGGAATCAACTTCCTGAGGAAGTGGTGGATGTGGGTACAATTACGATGTTTAAAAGACATTTGGGTCATAGTACATGCAGAGGAAAATTTTGGAGGGATATGGGTTAGGAGCAGGTAGTTGGGATTGGTTTAGTTTGGAGTTTAGTTCAGCATGGACTGGTTAGACCAAAGGGTCTGTCTCCGTGCTGTATGACTCTATAAATACATAAAATTATTGATCATAATCAGACTTATTCCTGCTTAGTTTTCTGTGTTTAAAGAGCCACAATCATGAATTTAAATTTTCCGGATGTTAAACAAGGAATCGATGCTGGAGCTGTTCCACATATTGTAATCCCAGGTACCTTTGAGAGTTGTACCACCTCAGTATGAATTAAACTCCTTCCTCAGGTCAAGTCTTCTCTGACTGTTTCACACGGAATTACTTACCCCGTGGACATGGAAATATCTTTCAGAGCTTTTGCACAAATATTTGGTCTACCAAATATGGGGTAAACCAATAGAATGGAAATGTTTGGACGTCTGAAACTGATTGTACATCGGCAGGGTCCATTTATAGTGCTTGATATATCAGTCTCAGTCTCAGTCTGCGTAAACGGTTTCATTTCCAAGTGACTAGCTGGCATTTGGTCTGCAATTTCAAAGCTGGACTTGCCGAAGTGTTTCAAATGTTGTTTTTTTGATACTTTTACTTTAGCAGATTAGATCCAAGTTCAACTTTTGCAATAAAACTGAAAATAAAGGAGCCAGACACTGTTTTTTTTTTATTTCCCATAGGTATAGCTTCATGTGATATTGGAATGAGCTATCAGACTATCAATTTAACACTGCTGCGCTTTACAATTAGGTGGCAAATTGCACTAGTTTTTTTCCGCTTTTATTTCCTTTGTACCTGCTGTTTTCCATTCAGATTAATGGGGACATGACTGGACTGCTTTTTCCATATCATTTAATTCTGAATTACAAGGTAAGCCTGAGGTTCTATATTATTCTGCAGCACTTGAGAGCTTCTGCTTTCAAAACTCTGCTTCTATGTTTGTGAAGGTCAGAAGATGTTTCTTCATTCTCAGTCTGGCCCCTCAATAATACCCTTATCTCCTGTCAAAGTATGTCTGCTTCCCTGGACCTCGCTCTGTTCCAGCAGGCCAGCAAGCCATCTATTTGCCACAAGCTCAAATGCTTTTCTTTATCTTCTCTGCTCCACAGATCATCCATCAGGCAGAATACATCCTGTAACACGCTGTGCTTCTGTTTAAGAGAATTGTCTTGCCCTTCTGGTACATCTGAGGCACTTGTGTCTAGTTCATTATGCTTGGTCAAGTGGAACTAGTTGGAAGGATCCAACAGTTGCTGTGTGACATTTCACTAGTTTAATTGAGTTTCATTGCTCTCTCAATGTTCTCACAATTTCACTCAGCACATTTTTTTAAACTCCATAAATTATGTACTGTTTTTGTGGTTGGAAGAGCAACCCTTTTAGATTTGACATTTCAAACATCTCTGCTGCCGTGAATGTTCTCTGTTTCTCTCATCCAACCTTTCCTGTCTGTCTCTATCCAGTCAAAGACAGTGGGAAAACACTCACATCTATCAGGCACCCTCGCATCTTCAGGATGTGCCTGAATAACATAACAGCTCACAAGTTGTTCTTAAAATGTCGTCAGGACGGCAGCCATTTTGTACACTATAGTGTCCCACCAACAGGGCTTGGGGAATGACTAGTTAATTTATTTTTGACGGCATTCATTGAAGGATAATTGTTGGTCAGGATTCCAGTAGAGTTCTCTGCTTTTCTTCAAAGAGCACCATATAATTTTTATATTTAGCCAAACCATTAACTTCCCCCAACCCCAGCACGACAAGATATTAAATGCATAGGTGAAAATTCACCTCCAAAACACGCTTCATCCCAATTTGAAACAAAAACAGAAATTGCTGGAGAAACTCAGCAGGTCTGACATCATCGTTGGAGAGAAAGCAGAATGAATATCTTGAGTCCAGTGACACTTCTTCAAAATGATAGCAGCTGGTTAAAGCTGAAGACGCAGGAGTGGGCTGGAAAGGAGTAAGCAGATAGCTGGAGATGGAGCCCAGAAAGAGAGAAAGGCAGTTAGGCCGTCAAAGGGATACTTGGTAGTAAGCCAACTATTCACCACCTGTTTTCTCCTCTGCCCCACCCTGTGATTCAGCATTTTGTTTATTCATTCACGGGATGTGGACATCACTGACTAGGCCAGCATTTATATTCCATCCCTAATTGTCCAGAGGGCAGTTAAGAGTCAAGCACATTGCTGTAGGTCTGGATTCACATGTAGGACAGACCAGGACAGCAGTTTCTCTCTCTAAAGGGGCATTAGTGAACCAGTTTGGGTTTTTCTGATAAATGAAATGGTTGCAGTTGTTTGTTTGATCGCCAAGCCAGTTGTTCTGTGGTGTGCAGATGTTTCGTTACCATTCTAGGCAACATCATCAGTGCAACCTCTAATCGAAGCATTGGTGTTCAGCTCCATTCCAAATTTATATAATCCTCCGGTGCGATGGTCTTGTCATTTCTGGTTATATTATTTTAGCAGCAGTCTTTATACTGGTCCATGTCTATGTGTTTGCTAATGGAGTCCCGTGTTGTGAACCAGGCCTCCAGAAATTCCCTTGCATGTCTGTTGTTCGCTTGTCACAGTATAGTCACTTTGTCCCAGTCGAACTGATGGCCCTCGTTGTCAGTGTGTATTGAGACAAGTTAATATTGGTTGTGTCTTTTTCTGGTCGTCAGTTTCTCCCCATTTGTCCAACGTAATGTTTATTGCACTCGCTGCATGGGATTCTGTGTATTACATTAGTCCTGTTTACTGTCGGTATGGGGTCTTCAGTCTTTGATAACATTTGTCGCACTGTTGACGCAGGTTTGTGTGCAATCATATTCTTATGCGGTCTGAGGAGCCTGGTTGTCATTCCTGATATATTTTTGATGTAGGGTAGCATTACTAGCGTCTTCTGTTGTTCCGTGTCCTCTGACTGTCACTTGTTTTGTTGGCATCTGCGGACGAAACCTCCCGGGGAATCCGTTGTCAGTAAATACATTGTGCAGGTGTTCCTCTTCCGTTCTCCAGAGTTCTGGGGCGTTGCAGTGTGATATGGCTCATTTAAATAGTGTCTTAATGCAGCTCTGTTTGTGTATGGGCCAAAATTAATAAGAAGGAAGCAGAACACCAACACTTCGATTAGAGGTCACACTGATGGTGTTGCCTAAAACGTTATCTCTACACACCACAGAACAACTGGCTTGGTGAGCTAACAAACAACTGCACCCACAAATCGAGCTACAGTTTCCACTAAAACCTCAAAATTGAAATGGTCATCATCAGAATCTTAATTCAAGGCTTTATATTGAATTCAAATTCCACCATCTGCACTGGGGGGATTCAAACCTACATCTTCAGAACATTATCTAGCTCGCTACATTAACAATCCAACAATAATACCATTAGGCCATCACCTCCCTTTAATTATGTGCCACCTTCATACACACACCATCTTTAACTAGTTTTAACCAGCTCCAATCAGTTCTAAAGAAAGATCACTAGACTGGAGACATTAACTCTGCTTTCTATCCACAGATGCTGCCAGACCTGCTGGGTTTCTCCAGCAATTTCTGTTTTTGAGGTTGGTTGGCTCGCCGAGCTGGTTTCTTGTTTTGCAGACGTTTTGTTACCGTGCTGGGTAACATTCTCAGTGCAGCCTCCGATGAAGTGTGTTTTTCCGCCTGGTTTATAAACTCTGGGGTCCGTGGAAATGTATTGCCTCACTTCCGGGTTTCCTCCGTAGTGGAATGTATATGGGGTTGAGTTCAATGTGTTTATTAATAGCATGCTTCGTGGAGCGCCATGCTTCCAAGAATTCTCGTGCTTGTCTCTGCCTGGCCTGTCCCAGGGTCTCGGTGTTGTCCCAGTCGAAGTCGTGGTTCTCCTTGTCCATGTGGATTGAGATGAGTGAGTATTGGTCGTGTATTTTTGTAGCCAGTTGGTGTTCACGTACTCTTGTTGTTAGTTTCCTTCCTGTTTGTCCAATATAGTGTATACTACATCAGAGACTCACAGAGACTGTGAGAAACACTACATCGGACAAACAGGAAGGAAACTAACAACAAGAGTACATGAACACCAACTGGCTACAAAAATACACGACCAATACTCACTCATCTCAATCCACATGGACAAGGAGAACCACGACTTCGACTGGGACAAAACCAAGATCCTGGGACAGGCCAGGCAGAGACAAGCACGAGAATTCCTGGAAGCATGGCGCTCCATGAAGCAGGCTATTAATAAACATATTGAACTTGACCCCATATATATTCCAATATGAAGGAAACCCAGAAGTGAGGCAATCCATCTCAACGGACCCCAGAGTTTAAAAACCAGGTGGGAAAACACACCAACGCTTCATCAGACGCTGCACTGAGGATGTTACCAAGCAGGATAACGAAACGTCTGCAGAACAACAAACCAGCTTGGCGAGCCAACCAACCTCAACACCCATAACCCGAGCTACAGATCTACTCCAAAACCTTAGAAATTTCTGTTTTTGTTTCAGATTTCCAGCATCTGCAGTTCTATGGTTTATGATCCATCCTGATTTGGTGTGTTTCTTCACGATCACCGGGCAGAACCTTCCCGGCTCCAGAACAACATTAGAAATGGCTATATATTTAGGATTACCAGGTGAGGTGATCAGTGAGGCCCTTCTCAATGTCGAGACCAGAAAGCCCCATTTTCCCAATAACTGTTGGACATGAAGATGAGATTCCTGCTAGTGAACAGTGAGAGGCCGACGAGCAGGGATTATTACTCATTATGACCCTTATCATTACCTAATATCACCTTATTAATGTGCAGCCTCACACTCTATCATCTGCTGGATGGATAACAGATGTTGAGAATTCCAGATATGAAAGTCAGAGCAGTTTTACTGGGTGACTCCAGCTCACTGCTTACTCCCCTAGACCCCAATGTTAGACACTGGCATCAACATCTCAGGGCAGGCTCCGTGGGCAGCGTATGCGTACACTACACATCCTCAGACATTGGCATTGGACATGTACCAGCTGCTCCACACCATCATGGTACGTCTCTCATCTGTGTAATGCTGCACTTTGAAGTGTCCTCACCCCTCTCATTACATCACTGCTGCAAGGACACTCTGCACATTACGTAGGGGTTAGTTAATGCTGGCCACGGGCAATGTTGACCATATCTTTGCAGATTGAAGACAGACATCTCCGTGAAGCACAATGAATCATGGACGATCTTAAAAGTGACAAAGTGTCACAGGACTTGAAATGTTAACTCTGTTTTTCCTTCAATAGGTGCTGACTTTCTCCAGCAATGTTGTTAGGGCAGATTTCCAGGAGTTTGACCCAGTGGAGGAACAGTGAAGAGATGGAAGAGGAACAGATGAACATCGAGCCCTGGAGAAGATGCCAACCAGCCTCCACATGAGGAACTCACAGCTGAAGCCTCTCTCAGGATGTGTCGGAGACACAGGAGAACCAGAGTCTATCACCCTCACTGCCATTCCCCTCCGGGTGAGTGAGGCGCAGTGATAGTACAGACTGAGATGACCCGGGACACTGTCACTGAACTGGGCCAACTGCTGGAGCCTGAAGCAGTGGGTGGCCATCCCATCCCCTTGGTCGCCAAGGTGACAGCTGCACTGAACTTTTACGTGATTGGCTCCTTCCAGGGAATCACTGGGGACCTGTGTGGGATCTCTCAATCTCCACCCATCAGTGCATCAAGGTGGTTCCTGATGCAGTTTGTGCCAGGTCAGCTGGCCAATATAGCTGGCATCCCCCAGGGACAATAAGCTATTGACTATACACACGTTACTATCAAAGGGCGATATAATAATGCAGCTGAGTTCATCAACAGAGAGAATTCCATTCCATCAATTTGCAAGTGAGTCGTGATTATTGGTATCACATTCTAGAAACCGGCGCTAGATATCCTGGCAGCAGCCTTGAAAAATCTGATGTTTCTGGTGCATTTCAAAGGCCTGATGCTTTCCATGTGCATTGCTGGGAGATGAAGGAAACCCTGTGTGATTATGGCTGATGACTCCGTTATGTATAGGGCTAATAGAGTTTTGTTATGTTACCAACAAGTTAGGAATTGGTAGGGGAGCTAGCCACACTCCAGCCCCAGTAAACAAAAATAGATTAATTCTGTCTGAAACGACTGGTTGTAAGTGATTTGCTGACTCCAGAAATCAGAAGTCACATGACACCAGGTTACAGTCCAACAAATTTATTTGAAATCACAAGCTTTCAGAGCGCTCCTCCTTTGTCAGGTGAAGTTTCAAATAAACCTGGTTGGACTATAATCTGGTGTCGTGTGATTTCTGACTTTTCCCACCCCAGTCCAACACCAGCACCTCCACATCATCAACTCCAGGAATGGTGAGGGTAAGGACCCTCCACGGCCAGGCTACAGGCTTTCACACAGCGGCAGCCTCCACTCCCTTTCAGGAGAGAAACCTACTGTTCTTATCCTGCTCCGTCTTAATCCGGATACGCAGTCAAGTGGTCAGATCCTAATTGAAACAACCAGTTAGTCACCCAGTTCTATCGCACCTCTGCATCATCACACAGTTCAAGAAAATGTCACCACCAACCTCTCAAGAGCAATTAGGAATTGGTCAGAAACAAGAAAATGGCCTTGTGATATCTCCTGAGAATGATTCAATGAAAAGGATTGATCCTTTCCTTCAGCCATCTTGGATGAACTTTTTACTCACTTCATGATTTTTATTAGGATTTTGCTTTTGAGACCCCACCCAGAAGTTTTACACCTAACAAGGGTGAGTGGGAGTAGAGTATGGAGGAGTGGAAGTAGAGTATGGAGGAGTGGGAGTAGAGTATGGAGCCCAGCACGCCTGCTGAGTAAAGAGATCGATCTGAAAGAGTTAACAATGAAAGTATCTTAGCTCCACCCATTCTGATGATGTTACACAGTCTTAGGGTGGTGACCGTTGAGTTCTGCTTGAGCTTTCTTAGGCAGCAGATGCCTTCTGTACAACTCCTGAGACTCCTTCATAATTGTGACTGATCATTAATGTTGGTTGTACTTATTGCTAGGGAGTAATTTTGCCAAAACGAAGATAGTTCCTTTTCTTAGACTTATACAGGACCCACACCAGGATTGTTGGCAGTGAACGACCTAAAAATAAACTCTTATTCTGTGCCATGTCCTGGCAGAGGTGATAGATATCACAAGATGACAGTAGTGACAATCAGAGTAAACACCACAAAGCCTGATTTGTAAGTTTGGATAACAGAGTGAGGCACGTTGGCCCATCATTATCCTGGTCAGGGTCTTTGCTGCAGCAAGTTAAATTGATCTCCTCTCTCTGTCCCACCCTGTTCACCTCCTTCTCATCCTAAGGCTTATTGTTCCTCTGTAAGACTGTCCACTCTCCCATCCTGATCAGCATGAAATCTAGGATGTGAAGAAGTTGCAAAACACAAGCTGTTCCATTTAATTGCCGTTCCTATGTGGTTAAGTTTCCAGGTGGAGGATATTAGGCATGTTGCTTGTGTGTTTTACTGTAGCTTAGTGATACTCCCTTCTTGGATAAAAGCGGCAGCATTTGGCAAAGTGGATTTTCCACCTGGGACCTCTTTACTCAGACTCAAAAATGCAGCCGACAAGCACAAGAGCTTGTCTGGAACATTAACCAGTCCATTAGAGGAATCTTAACTACATCATAAAGTCTCAGAGTAAAGACTTCAAAAAGAGTGGTTGAAACCTTTGTGAGGATTGGGAAATGGGCCAGTTGAGGAAAGGAGACTGACTGTTTTCCCATGATTGGATTTTCCTGTTATAACCAGTGGCATCATCTTCAGGCCTTGCTACTGCAATTCTCTCTCTCTTTACCAGTGCTGCGAGTACCCATAAACCACACCTCGTGTGGTACACCAAGGTAGCTTACCAACCTGGTGAAGGAGGAAGGCTAGTGCACTCAGACCCCCTTCCCGTCTTATACCCAGTCCAATCATCTAACTTTTCATTGAATTGAATGGTGTCTAGTGCAATACTTACACACCATATGATGAGGCAAACGTAAAGATAAATATAAACATATCAATGTTATCTGCCTCAGCTTCTCCTTGCAGTGTAAGTTCCAGATATGAACAACTCCCTGGATAAAATGTCAATTGTAGTTGAAGGCCAGTCTGATGGTTTTCCAATATAATGTCCTTGCTCTAACATAACCTAGTGTAAGGTAGCTGATAGATTTGGACTGTGCTAATTCCATGAACAATTAGAGTGTGTAGGATCAGGAAATACACAAATAACCCGTTCCTTTTTGATTGTTTTCAAGTCTAGGGGGAGGTGATGGCCTAGCAGTGTTAGTGCTGGACCCATCTGTATAGAGACTCAGGGAACATCCTGGAGACCCACGTTCAAATCCTGCCATAGTAGATGGTGGAATTTAAATTCAATCAAAGCCTGTAACTAAGAGTCTAATTATGACCACGAAATTATCAGGAAAGACCTCTCTGGTTCACTAATGTCCTTTAGGGAAGGGAGCACCAATCCTTACCTGGTCTAGATTACATGTGACTCCAGACCCACAGCAATGTGGTTGAATCTTAACTGCCCTCTGAGATGGGCAATAAATGCTGGCCTAGCCAGTAATGCCCTCATCCCATAAATTAATTTAAAAAAACCTACTTGAGTTATCTGTCAATTTTCTTCCCAAACCATTTTAATGTCTGTCCCCGGTCACTTCTTTGACAAATAGTCTGGGTCTTTCTCTACTTAAACAGTAGCAACTGTGAGGAATGTAGGACTTTGGTGAAAACATCAAGTGTCGTGAGGCTCTTGCACTACAGTGGTAATGTCCCCACCTCTGAGCCAGGAGGCACAGGTTCAAGACCCACCTGCTCCAGGGGATGTGTCATAAGATCTCTGAACAGATTGATATCGAAAATATATCAAGTTTCCTGCCATACTGGGCCACAGTTTGATGTTATCACTGCTGCAGCATTTTGAGACAAGCCTCCCACTTACGGGAATAATCATTTTAAAGAGGAATCTGGTGGACACCTGTGCAGCAGGAAACATTCAACATGGGGCTGAGACCGGCAAAGGTACAAAACCGCTTTGATTCTGTTGAGGCTATTACAGATTTATGGAGGAGCTTCCTGTGGGAAAGTTTACTCAGGCTTTCAATCAGGCTCTTGCTTGAAATAAAACGTGAAGTCCTGGAAATCCAGGATAGAACGCTGGATTAGATAAGGCATTGGATAAAAAGACATAAGGAGTATTTACAAATAGAGCAGTGGGGTGGTGGGAGGGGTGGTGGTTATAGGCTTTGGCTTTGAATGCGACAGGGTAACATGGCAGAGGGAGAATTATTCACCTGGCTTTCCCAATCTTTATCACTTTGTATGTGAGAGAAAGAGGACAGTCAAATCTCTCTCATTCCCACTGCACTGTTGTAGCTGGTCACAATCTACACCCATTGAAGGGGAATACCACAGGGACAGAGCCCAGCTGAACCCTCTCTGTGCATAAACCACACTGCTGTTGAGTTGTCAGTGTGTTAACTCTGCAGCTGAGGCTGAAACATTCTCTTTGCGGGTAAACTGGACTGAATTGCAAAGGGAGATGTGCACATGTAAGACTCTCACTGCACACGGGTGGGGGCTGCTGCCTATCGGGGTGGGGGGAGGATGGGGGTGGGAGTTGGGGGAGGTCTCTGCTTTTCTAAGGGAGTTCTGCACACAGCGAAGGTGCTGCCCTGCCTCACTATGCTTACATTATTCGAACATCTTTCTCCGTGCAGCAGCATTGTAGATTTTTAAGGTGAAAAGAGAGAGATTTGAAATAGATATGAGAGGCAAATCTTTTACACAGAGAGGGGTTCACGTGTGGAATGAACTTCTTGAGGAAGTGGTGGAAATGGGCACAATGACAACATTTAAAATACTTTTGGAACAGTACATGAATGGGAACGCTTTAGAGGGATATGGGCCGGGAGCAGCCAGGTGGGACTAGTTTAGTTTGGAATTACGTTTGGCATGGACTGGCTGGGCCGAAGGGTCTGTTTCCATGCTGTATGACCCTATGACTCCATGACTCCATGATGGAATAATTGCATTCTTGTAGCAGCCCTGTGGAGTCGTGTTCCCATTGTGTCTACTGTACCATCAGAGTAAGGAAACTGGATAATGTTTACTCCAACAACCAATGATGGAGGGAAGCTGCTCGCTCACAATTAAATACTAGTGTCATGTTAAAATTGTATCTTTCTGTTTTTGTGCTTTTTTAAAAATTGTGGACTGAAATGAGAAAGAGAAATTTCGAAATCCAGGGATTTACAAAGATGGCTGCATGTTTTTAAAGCAAGAAATTTAATACCAACTGTGAACCCTTTTTGAGAAGCAGTAGGCTCCAACGATGTGCAGATGAACTGGAGCTGAGAGGTTGTTCACAAACGAAGCTGATTGGCTTGTGAACAAGGGACCAGTTCTCCATGGCAAAGGCTCTCTGCCTATCAGAAACAAGGCGATTAGTTCTCAGTGAGATGATCAGTTTGGGATGTGAGCAAGACAGAGAGAAGCTAGTTCAAACCAGAAAAGAAACCAGCAGATCTGTCGCAGCCAAAACTTCTCTCAGTTCTCTGCAGTAAGCCACTTTCATTTTGCAGAAAACCAGGCTCTCTTTTCTTCAGTAAATGCTGTAAGTTGTGATTTGGAGAAGTCAGACATCTTTCCTTGGTGAAACTGCCATCTTGTGCCTCTTGCAAACCTGGGGAAATGTCTAGGAAAAAAAAAGGTCAAGAAGAAACCTTTGGATCAGTAAGAACCAACCAAACAGATCCTTTTGAACAAAGGCTACAGACCTGTTCTCCTTCTGTCTGTGGCTTTTTTCTCCTCTTTATGTCTGTCTGTGTACCTGTAAGGGGGGGGGTTATAAAGGAGCTTAGAGATTTACTTTGTCATGCTTACTTAATTTAGGACTGACCCCTACCCCCTGTCCTTGCAGCTCCCTGACTGACCCTGCCATTCACTGACCACTGCTGCTGGACCTGACCAGACTGACTACTGCCCACTCCCTGGGCTGTTACCGAGCACATCCCTTGACCAACAGCAGCCCAAGTGAGCAAGTAACCATGCCAAGCTCTGGACTGTGTGCCAACTGTGCCCAGCCAAGGTGGGTTTGTATTGGTATTACTAATGACTATTTGAAGGTGGGTTGCGTTGTGGACAGAGCGGAGGGCTACTCTTGGTTACAAAGGGACATTGATAAGATGCAGAGCTGGGCTGAGAAGTGGCAGATGGAGTTTAACCCTGAAAAGCGTGAGGTGATTCATTTTGGAAGGACAAATTTGAAAGCAGAATACAGAGTTAACAGAAAGATTCTTGGCAGTGTGGAGGAGCAGAGGGATCTTGGGGTTCATGTCCACAGTTCCCTGAAAGCTGCCACCCAGGTGGATAGAGTTGTTAAGAAGGTGTATGGTGTGTTAGCTTTCATTAATAGATGGATTGAGTTCAAGAGCCGTGAAGTTATGCTCCGGCTATACAAAAGCCTGGTTCAGGTACATCTGGAGTATTGTGTCCAGTTCTGGTCACGTCATTATAGGAAAGATGTGGAAGCGTTGGAAAAGGTGCAGTGGAGATTTACCAAGATGTTGCCTAGAATGGAGGGAAGGTCTTACGAGGAAAAGTTGAGACAGCTAGGGCTTTTCTCTTTAGAACGATGAAGGATGAGAGGTAACTTGATAGAGGTATACAAAATGATCAGAGGTATAGATAGAGTGGACAGCCAGAGACTTTTTCCGAGGGTGGAGGTAGCTATTATGAGGGGTCATAGTTTTAAAGTGAGTGGCCGTAGATACAGGGGAGACATCAGAGGTAGGTTCTTTACTCAAAGTGGTCAGGGCATGGAATGCATTGCCGGAGAGGGTAGTGGAGTTGGCCTCATTAGGGGCATTTAAGCAGCTATTATATAGGCATATGGATGATAGTGTAAGGTAGGGGTGGAGGTTAGCTAGACCTTAGGTTTAGGGTAAAAGTTCAACACAACATCGTGGGCCAAAGGGCCTGTACTGTGCTGTACTGATCTATGTTCTATGTTCTATGTTCTAATGAGGCAAAATGTGCAGTTCACACGGAGCCTAACGAACAATAATCCCTTTCAATGTGTGAGTTGCCACTTCCCAGTGAGAATCTGACCTCGAAGATGGATAGCTCCATAAAAGACAGAGCAAGATGCTCCCGGTGGAGAGAGAGACCTCAGCAGACTCCTCACCCAATTCTGGCACAAAACTCACTGTAGCCCACCTTGCTCAGGCTCCAATCAGAGTCCGCCCTACATCTCTGTACTCCTGGCCTGATACCTCCATCTGGCACAGTCTCACATCCTATTAGATGATAGCTGCTGCAAAGCGCCTCATGATGATTTACAATGCCACAGGTGCTGTAAGAATGCAAGTTGTTGTTGCTGAAGTAGTGGACAATGAATGTAAAACCCAGCCCAGACTAACTGAATCGACGAGGTTTAATTCTTCTCTCTGCTGACAAATGGAACAGGACTCAGCTCAATCCAGACCTTCATGGGGCCAGACAGGAGATTCTTCCAACAAACTGATAACCAGGAAGCTTGCAACCCCACTCATAAGAAACCTGTGCAAGGCAGCTGTTGACAAAGGGGAAATTGCCACTGGGGTGGGGGCTGGCAATGAGAATGATATGTGTGGCGTGGGGGGTTTGCTCTGGTACAATCTCGGGGTAGGGTACAGGGTAGTTTTCTCTGTAGCAGATAGCACCTGACCCTGACTTGCAAGTGCCTGATGCTGACACTGAACTATGAAAACAGGAATATGTCCCACTCATCTGAAATCCCTCAGCACAGAAAGAGACACAGCAATAATTGTAATATAAAAATTAAATGTACATTTATAATTTATGTTCATTAAATTTGTTAATTATCATAACATTATTGCTTTATTGAATAATGCATATTTTATGAGTCAGGATTTTGGGTGCAGCGCGTAGAGACAGGAAAATATGAATAATTTGAGATTAAAAAAAGAACATTTTTGATATCTAAATAACCTTTTGCCAGCCCCCAGGAGAGAGTCACCGCAACCCTTCTGGAGAGATATGGGCCAAACACAGGCAGATGAGACTAGCTGAGTTTGGGAACATGGTCAGCATGGACAAGTTGGAACGTAGGGTCCGTATCCAAGCTGTATGACTCCATAACTCCCTACCTCCTGCTTCATTAGCTCACTAAACTAGGAAGAAACCACCAGGGATCATTATCAAAGAAACAAGACAGAAACTGATTTACACCATGAGTTAGGACCATCGGAAGAGAAGGAACCCATTCAGCCTCCTGAGCTTATTCTGTCATGCTGTGAACGGTTGGAGGATCTATATTTTAACTCCATTGAACTGCCTTGGATCCATTAAGTTTAACAAAATTCTATCAATCTCAAGGGACCCTCAGCTTCAAGGGGTGAGGTTTCCAGATTCCCATTAGCCTGTGAGTGAAGAACTGTTTCCTGACATCACCCCTGATTTTAAGGTAATACCGCCTTGTTCTGCGCTTGCACCCCCACCCCCTCCCTGAGGAAACAACTTCTGTCTACCTCCCTTCTGTTCCACTGATGGTCTCATGTGAAGGCATCGAGAAAGTGCAATCGAGGTTTACAAGAACAGTTCCTGGGATGAGGATTTTCCATTATGACGATGGTTTGGAGAAATCGGGACTGTTTTCCTTTGAGAGGAGAAAGCTAAGAGGAGAACAAACACAGAGAGAGCCCTGGAGAAATTCAGCAGGTCTGCCAGTATCTATGGAGAGGGAAACTTAAAATCATAGAAGCCCTACAGTGTGGAAGCAGGCCATTCGGCCCATCAAATCCACACCAACCCTCTGAAGAGCATCCTTCCCACACCCATACTCACATCCCTACCCTATCCCTGTAGCCCTGCATTTCAGATGGCTCATCGACCCAGTCTGCACATCTCTGGTCACTAGGAGTAATTTAGCATGGCCAATCCACCCTAGCCTGCACACCTTTGGACTGTGGGAGGAAACCGGAGCACCTGAAGGAAATCCACAGACATGGGGAGAATGTGCAAACTCCCCACAGACAGTCACCCAAGGCTGTAAGTGAACCCAGGTCCCTGGAGCTGTGAGGCAGCAGTTCTAACCAATGAGCTGAGTGCAAATAAAAGGGAACAGCTTGCGTTTATCACCTTCTTTACAGCTTAATTCTGAAGAAGGTTCACACCACAAACTCTGTTTCTCTCTCTGCAGATGCTGCCAGACCTGCTGAGATCCTCCAGCACATTCTGTTTTTGTTTCAGATTTTCAAGACCTGCAATATTTTGCTTCCATTAAAATTCAGAGGAGATTTTATATAAGTTTAAAACATTACCTACACAGATCAGACACAGAGAAATTGTTCCTAATTGCTGAATGATCAAGGACAAGAGGGCCCAGGTTTGAGATAATTGGCTCAGTTAGCAAACGTGAGCTAGAGTCATAGAGTCATACAGCATGGAAACAGACCCTTTGGTCCAGCCAGTCCATGCTGGCCATAATCCAAAACTAAACTCATCCCACCTGTTTGCTTCTGGCCCATATCCCTCCAAACATTTCCTATTCATGTATTTATCCAAATGTCTTATAAACATTGCAAATGTACCCACATTCACCACTTCCTCAGGAAGTTCATTCTACACGCAAACCATTCTCTGCGTAAAAAATCTGCCCCTCATGTCTTTTTTTAATCTCTCTCCTCCTACCTTAAAAATGTGCCCCCTAGTCTTGAAATACCCCATCTTAGGAAAAAGACAACTACTATCAACTCTATCTATCCCTGTCATTATTTTATAAACCTCTGTCAGGCCATCCCTCAACTTCCTAGGCTCTGGTGAAAAAAGTCCCAGTCAATTCAGCTTTTCCTTATAACTCAAACCTTGCATACCAGGCAACATGCTGCTAAATCTCTTCTGAACCCTTTCCAGCTTGATAATATCCTTCCTATAACTGGGCTACCAGAATTGGCCACAGTATTCCAGAAGATGCCTAACCAATGTCTTGTACAACATCAACATGACGTCCCAACCCCTTTACTCAAAGGGCTGAGCACTGAAGGTAAGCATGCTAAACCATCCTGTCTACATGTATTGCATAATTCTTTAAAGTATGTACCTGCACCCCGAGATCCCTCTGTTCTACAACGCTACCCAAGGCCCTACCATTAATTGCATAAGCCCTACTCTATTTTGTTGTACCAAAATTTAATACCTCATGTTTATCCAGATTGAACTCCATCTGCCATTTTTCAGCCCATTGACCCATTTGATCAAGATCTATCTGTAACCTTAGAAAACCTTCTTCGCTGTCTACTATGCCACCAATTTTGGTCTCGCCCTCAAACTTACTAACCATGCCTTGTATATTATCATCTCAGTAATTTATGTAAAGGATAAACAGAAAAAGACCCAGAACCAATCCCTCCAGTTCAAAAAGCAGCCGTCCACCATAACTCTCTGCCTCCTGCTGATAAACCAATTATGTATCCAACTGGCAAGCTCACCGTGAATCCCATGTGACCTAACTTTACAAATTAGTCTATCATGTGGAACCTTGTCAAAGGCTTTACTAAATTCCAAATAAACAATGTCTACTGCTCTGTCATGATCAATATTTTTGGAAACTTCCTCAAAAAACTCAACCAAGTTTGTGAGACACGATCTTCCTTTCACAATACCACGCTGACTATCTCTAACCAACCTTTGCCTCTCTAAATGTCTATAAACCCTATCTTTTATAATTACCTCCAACAACTTACCCACAACCAAAGTCAGAATCACAGGTCTATAGTTCCCCGATTGTTCCTTACAACCTTTCTTAAACATAGGCACAACATTAGCCACCCTCCAGTCATCAGGCACCTCACCGTAGTTATAGATGAGGCAAATATTTCTGCAAAGGGTCTCATAATTTCCTCTCTTATTTCCCACA
This sequence comes from Ginglymostoma cirratum, assembly GCA_024137785.1. Classification (NCBI taxonomy): domain Eukaryota; kingdom Metazoa; phylum Chordata; class Chondrichthyes; order Orectolobiformes; family Ginglymostomatidae; genus Ginglymostoma; species Ginglymostoma cirratum. The sequence continues at coordinate 15,723,551 of JAHRHZ010000047.1, read as the reverse complement.
ACATTCTGGGATACATTAGATCAGGTCCTGGAGATTTATCCACGTTTATATTCTCTAAGACCTCTTGAACTTCCTTATTCTGTAATGTGAACTTTTTTGAAACAGCAAAGAGATGAGGAGAAACTTTTTGTGCAGTATATGGTTCGGGTGTAGAATGCATTGCCTGAGACTGTGGGGGAGGCAGGGTCAGCTGAGGTGTTCCAAAAGGAAAATAGACAGTTATTTGAAATGGGCCAGTGAATATGGATATGCGAGAAGATAGGAGAATGGCATCAAATGGGATGTTCATTTGACAAGTCAATGGGCTGAATGGCCTCCTTCTGCAATTCTGTGCCTCTGTGGTTCATGCTAAAATTCTCTGTTAGAGCACTCCTCTGTGTATTTAAGCGTACAGTGGTTAGACTTCTCCAATCAAGCGCTCTCTGTAACTTCAACCTTCATGCTCCAGCACCCGCAGAGCTCCCAGCTGGCCTTGTAATGCATTGATCTTTATTGATATCAATTTTGTTACACTTTGTCCAGTCTAGCTACCCTGAATCTAGCTTTTGGTGTTCAGCTGGAAAATCATTTGTTCATTCGGCAAGTGATTGATACAAGTCAAGGTCAGGTCCTAGCTTCTAAAGTGTTTGTGCAGCGAATATACCCAACCTTCTAAGAAGCAGCAAAGCACTGGTCCTGATGCTGTCAGATTTTGGGAGGTGTACAAGCCTGCTCTGTGAAACCAATCCTTGCAAATTAACCCATTGAGTCCAGGTACTGTTCTAGCGAAGATTTCCAATCGTTTGAGCATAAGCATGCATTAAAAAGCATTGTGCGCATCTTTCATTGATTACTCATAAGTATATTAAAAATTGGAAAAAGTCTGTTTGAGTGGGTAGGGCGGTTGGAGACAGAAAGTCTTGAAACGGCACATACAAGATTATAGGACTGGAAACCTTTAAGCAGTTAAAAGGAATAGTGAATGGTTTCAATTTTTCTACCTCATTCTCATTTCCAGAGTTTCATTTAAACATCATAATGTTATCATTGAATCTGGTGGTATTCACTGTGGACGGGATTAATGTTGTTACACACAGCCCTGACCCTAAGGTGTTTCTGATAAACTGTTTTCAACAAGACATGCTTTTAAAACGAGAGAGAATTACTTCAATACAGTGCCTTCACAATCTCAAGATGTTCCGAAGATCTTTGCTGGCAATGGAATACTTTTGAAGTGTAGTCACTGTTGAATGATGGAAAATGCTGCTGCCAATGCACAGCAACATCCCACAAACGGCAATGTAGGAAATGACCAGATTATCTGCTTTAGAATGTTAATTGAGAGACAACTCCTGGTTGTTATGACTGAGAGGGGAGGAGTGCATGGTCACTCTAGTCCCATTCTCAGTGGATCGCAATGTAGAGTAAAACCATTTTACTCAAGTCCTGATCAGTCCAATTCTATACTTTCTCTACAGAAGGCTTAGAATGAAGAGATCCATCAACCTGGGCTCCTTAACAAACACAAAATGATTGATTTGTTATAAAACAAACCCATTCAACAAAGATGGAGAATGGGTTAACAATACACAGTCTTCAGTATGAAAATATAAATGTTTATTCCTCTAGATAACCCAAAACATACACACATAAGAACACACACACACACACACACACACACACAGACACAGACACACACACACACACACACACACACATACATCATTTCAGGCAAAGGGAAAAAGAATGGATTTCTCTCTCCAGAGAATCTCTTCAAAAGAAAAGTTTCTGGCTAATGGTAGTTATTCTTGAAGGCCAAAATAGAGTAGGGCATAAAGTGTGCTCCAGTCTATTGACCTGGATCAAACTCACTGGTCAGACATGGTTTTCTCTGGGAGCTTGGCAGATGCAGCTTGCTCAGGAAGTACAATATTGACAAGCTCTTTCACATGCTCTTCCAGAAGAATGACCAGGTTGCATCCTGCTCTCTCAGCAAAGGAGTCTCAGAAACACGAGGCATGAGGTAAGAGGTTTGCTCTGTAGTATGCTTTCCTAAACTGAAATTCAAAAACACAAACTTGCAAGCACTGTTCAAACAGAATTACCATAAATCCCATAAAGCATTTAGCTGTTGTGCCTGAAGTGAGTTCAAATGACCAAGACCAGCAACTATCCTGTTTCAAAGAAATACCCTTTAAAGATAAAGCTCTAATGTGTCTTTTCATTGAACAGAGAACATAGAATATGGAACAGTACAGCTCAGTACAGGCCCTTCGGCCCACAATGTTGAGCCGACCTATTATCCTACTAAGATCAATCTACCCTGCATACCTTACATTTTACTATCCTCCATGTGCCTATCCAAGAGTCATTTAAAAAGAAAATCCAGGCATCTCCACACTTATTCGAGGACTACAACAATTATAAATAACCCATAAGAAATGACACTAGTTTGATATGTCATACAAGAGCTAACATTTCCTACAGTACAGCATTCCTTCAGCACTGGGAGTAACAGCATAGAACTTGTGCTAGAGTGAGACTGGAACCTTTGACAAACCGACTAAAGGCCATAGACAATGTTCATCACTGAAAGGCTCTTTATCCCGTGGTCCAAAAGTCATTGGCTTTTGTGGTTCCCCTTAAGTTACAAACTGCCACAGCTGGGATGTTTTAATGGTTGCTGCTCACTCTGAGATCTTTTTGCCAGGAATGCAGCCGGAATCCAGTGATATCCTATCGCTGTCCTCTTGGGACTCCCATTTTGGGCAATTTCACTATGTTAAGGCGCTATATAAATCAAAGTTGTTGTTGTGCGGTGACCATTTCCAGGTGTCATCATGAGGCCTCTGACACTGCATGGGTTGGAATTACAATAATTATTCCAGGAACTGATTGGTCAATAGCCATTCAGCTACATTTCTTTTCCTCTCATATGGGATGGGGTCAACATTACAAAGGCTGGTATGTGTTGCCTCTAAACAGAAGGCTCACCAAGCCATTTAAGAGTGAAGTTAAGAGTCGGCCATGCAAGGGAGTTTGGGCAGCAAATTTCCCTTTCCTAATTAGCGAACCAGAAGGGTTTTTTTTTTTATCCCCACAGCAATCGGCAACGTATACATGGTCACCAGCTTTTAACTCCAGATTTTATTGCATTCATGTTTGATCATCTGCCAAGGTGGTGTTTGAACCTGTGTTCACGGAGAATTAGCCTAGGGTTCTGGGTTAGCAATTCAGTGACATTACCAGTACGCCACCAGCTCTCCTTCAAGAGTAAGAGCTGCATTTGCTTATTGCTGCAAACGTCCCCTTGTGTATTGATCAATTCACCTTGAATCAGGGTCAGTCCTTCAGACACCGTTACTTCTAATGGAGTAGGAAGCAATGCTGCCCTAGCAACTAATGATGCACCATTTATTTCTGATACCCCTGGGGAGAATTGCAGTAGCAAAGGTTAACTGTGGTGAGAAGGGGTGAATTTCCTGAACGCTACATTTTCTCCTTTGCTTTGGAAGATCTGAAGGAAATTTCCCCTAAAATCTCACCAGGGTTCAAGGTTTACAATGAATCTGAAGCTTAGGGTATCATCCATCGCATCATCAAGATGGCGGTGGAATAGGGCACCTGAGCCAGGGCTCATCTACTCCAGCCACTTTTCTTTCTTCACATTCCTTTCTTATTTCTCTCTTTTCTTGTTTTATTTTCTTCTCTTTTCCTTTACTTACCTCTTGGAGGCATTGACGGTGGCGAGGGATCCCACTACGGACTCATGTGAGCCCTCACTTACTTTTCCCAGGTGAGCGCAGGACCCAGCATCGGAACTGGTGGCTGCTGCAGTGACGGAGGTGACGTTGGCGTGACAAAGGCCCAGTGACGAAAGATGGTGCCTGAGGATTGTCAACTTGGTCGCTGCTTGGGTCTGGCACTAGGGCAAAGCAGGTGGTGGGAGGTCATCGCAGTGACATTGACGAGGTGGGCCCCCAGTGGCTAGAGATGCAGTTCCGGTGTCGGTGGGGCCAGTACAGGTGGCGGTGAGGCGGTGGCAGAGGCGAATCAGCCCAGCGGCAAAAACTGGCATCTGAAGAGTGGCAGCTTCAGCGTTGGTTGGGTCTGGTATAGGTGGCAGTGAGGTAGTGGACGAGGGATGACCAGTGAAGGTGCCATTGATGATGAGCTGGCTCAGGCCCGACAGACTTTCTTTAAGCCAAATCTTTCTATTACTTTTTTTCTTGTTCTTAAACTATTCAAAATGGCTTCAGATGGTGGCAATAGTGGAAAAGCTACTCACTGTATTTTACTGTTTTTTTCTCAGTGTAAAATACATGTGACAATAAAAATAGACTATGAACTCATCATGATGCCTGTTATCGATTGCTATTTGCGGGATCTTGCTGTGCAACATTTGGCTGCTTCATTTCCTACGTGCATCAGTGGAGAACACTTCATTTGAGAGAAATCAAAAGGCAGTTACTGACAATCTGAGGTCCCGTGAGGCGCCATATTAATGTAAGTCTTTCTTTCTATCATTCAGACATTTTGATTCCCCCTTGCCCTGTGACCTTGTGGCCTGTGTAGGCGAGATTGTGAAATTAATGTCACTCGCAAGCCAATTTCGCCGGGTCCCCACCAGACACCGGGTTCAGACTTTCTTGAACACTATCACTTAGGATCTTTAATAACAACCTGATAACTGATACCTCCATCTCAGCTTCTTGGCCTGGTTTCAAGGCTGGGCCCTAGGGGAGGTGGTGATGGTGGGGGTCACGGTGGAAGAATATTTCTCTCGGGTGAGTTTTCAAATCATGAAAGCCATCCCACACAATTAAATTCACACTTCACGGGCAGTAAAGTCATTCTATAAAACTATCCCTGCTTTACGGAAAGAAGCGAGTTTCACACTATTTTCATTAGGAATGCCCTTCATATATCGACACACACATCTGCAGAAACTCAGCATCCCCCTCCTTGACTGGGGTCAAGGAATGAGAAATAGATTTGTTCTGTCTCTTATTTCGACTATAATGGAAAACTGCTTTTTCAATTTAGGCATTTAATTTTTTGCCTGGGGCCAAGAGTTGTGGATTGGACTGGAATCATCATATTTCCCGTCTTTGAAGAATAATTATCCTGAAAAAAAATGGAAGCAGGAACTGAAATGAACAGTGATATTGCAATCATGAATACATAACCCAATGTGTAATAGCTGGAGAAGGCCCCTAGGACATGGTATTAAATGGCTTAGCTCTCGCTGCCTGTATGCTGTGTTTCAGGTCTTGCTGCATGATTTAACTATTTATTGAAAAGCATCTATCGTGCTTCAGCACCAGTAGAGACATTTGCTGAGGAACTGCCATCCATGGTGCATTTTATTGATCATTTGTTTAGAAATGTGTCTTTATTTTACCAGTCAGTTTTAATACTTTTTGTTCTTCCAGTCTGCTTGTCTGAGAATGTTTCTAAATAGTCTCAGATTTATAGGATGAATTTGATTTCATTTGATTTATTGTCACATGCACCTAAGTACAGTGAAAAGCTCTGTTTTGTGAGCAGTACAGGCAGATCGTAGCAAACAGGGACATACAGATCAGAGGGTGCTTAGACAGAGTGAAATGTACAAGGTTATGGCTGCACAGGAGGTGCACAAAGCAAGATCAACATCATTTGAAGTTAGAGAGTCCATTCAATAGTCTAATAACGGCAGGGAAGTAGCTGTTCCTGAACTTATTGATGCATGTATTCAAGCTTCTGCATCTTCTTCCTGATGGAAGGGGTTGTAGGAGAGCATTACTGGGGTGGAAGGCATCTTTGAAGAAGGAAAAGTTTGCATTTTTGTACTGCATTTCATGACTGTCTGCAATGATAATTGCAGGCACTGAGTAAATGCACAGGAAGATCCCACAAATAGCAACAAAATGCATGAACAAATCATCTGTTTCCAGCTGGTTGATGAAATATTGCACACCAGGCAGGGACTCCCTTACACTCCATCAAAGTAGCACTCTTTCACATGTACCTGACAAGGCAGGTGGACTCTCAGTTTAGTGTCTCGTTCAAAAGCCAGAGCCTCTGACCAAGCAGACTGCCCTCAGTACTGCGCTGGCTACACCAGCTTGGATTAGGTCTCCAGAGTGAGTCTTGAATCCTAAGCTTTCTTTCTCTAAGTTGGGAATATTGCTGCAAACCCTACAAACTTGCACTCTTTTTATAAAAACCGAAAGAACTGCGGATGCAGTAAATTAGAAATAAAAACAGAAATTGATGGAAAAGCTCAGCAGGTCTGGCAGCATCTGGGGAGAGGAATCAGAGTTAACATTGCGGGTCAAGTGACCCTTCCTGAGAACCTCCTCAGAATCTTTACCAGCAACCTCTGGTTTTGCACGCCTTTTGCATTCTGCTCTAATGCAAGGCCAATGGAAATTATATCATTCTCTGCTGTGGTGAGTAACTTGTCCAACAAATTGTGTAACTGTGGTGTTGAATTCCCCGTTGTAAGTCTCCAATAACAGTTGTGATTTACTGCTTTGTAAAATGGCATGGTAAATGTGTAATGATGATATGATTTCCCCTTGTTGTAGAGGGTGAATGCGTTTCATGGTGTAGGGTACTGGAAAACTAATTAACGAGATGCTGGTTGTCAGGAATGTGCCGAGCTTAATCCAGGAAATGCTCCAACAATAACCTGAATTTGCAAACCATCAAAATACATTTATGTAGTGCCTCTGACGTGGTAAATTTTAATAGTGCTTAATATCAATCAAAATTTGAAACTGAGTCACCAAGGAGGATATTAAGAAAGGTAACCAAACACTTGGTCAAAGAGTTACTTAAGAACTACGGAAATAAGAGGAGGAGTAGGCCGTTCGGCCCTTCAAGCCTGCCCTATCATTCAGCAAGATCATGGCCGTCTGTCCTAGGTCTCAACTCCTTGAGGTACCTTTTAATCAGCACATTGAAGGAGGTGGGGAGGGTTGCGTGGGGAGGAAAGCTAGAGAGGTGGGGTGTTTACAGAGGGATTTGCTGAGCCTAAAGTTCAGACAGCTGAAGGAACAGCCAGCAAAGTTGGACTGTTCAGGAATTTGGAGATTATCAGATGTCTTTGTAGAACTGGAGGGAGCTTATGAAGGTACAGAGGGTTAATGGCATTTATTTATACATGCTGACATAACAGATGAAGAACTTGTTTAATCATGTATAGGGTTCTTCTGGTAGTGACCCGACAGGTGAGCTAGGAGGCTTGAGTTCGAGTCCGACCTGCTACAGAGGTGTATCATAACATCTTGGAGCAGGTTGATTGGAAGATATTGTTGCATGGTTATAAAGAGAGATTGATACCTTCCAGCTGGTGCAGAGGGGCTTCCTGTACAGGCTGCTACACACCCTTTCCTTCCTCACTTTTATTCACCTGCCAGACATTAGTTTGGCATTCCTTTCTGCCATCCAGCGGTGGATAAAGGCCCCGATGGAGGGCTAGCCATGCAGGAGTCTTCCCATTGCCTGCTCTCCCATTACCAACACACCTCTGGGATGGAGGGTGTTGTACAATCGTAGTTACACAGGTTCATGATTCTCTGAGCCACCTATAACTTTTACCCTCTCGGGGAGTTTGTGAGTCACGTGTACTCAGGGGATGTATTAGGCTCCTATTTTCTTTTCTGAGGGCCCTACTCCTCAGGATTTGTTTACACTTTACCCCCACATTCCTGATGTTTGACCCAGTACAGGATGGGGCAGGGGAGCCAGAGGACTTCATTCGTGTGCCTGCTCCTGGGCCTGGCCAAGGATGCCATTAGTTGGTCCAGGCAGTGGCCTGAGGGAAGAAGTCACTACACCTAGCTGTTAGCACCTCTTCTTTGGTTATGACTGTATCTGGGTTCCTGAAAACACTGGATAAGGTTCGACATCAGAGCTTAGTATGGAAGCTAAAAACTCACAGTATAGGGCTAGCAAATTGGCAGGGATGGAAGATCCGTTGGCGAACAGGAAACTGACAACGAGCATATATGGGTCTGGATCTGGTTGGCAAGGTATAATGAATTGGGCCACAGGGATCAGTGTTTGGGTATGAACTTTTTACAAATCATATAAATGATTTGGGTAAAGGGACAAAATATACGGTAGCTAAGTTTGATGATCCAAGGGTAGGAAAGTAAGTTGTGAACAGGACATAAAGTTATATGTCACATAAGTGAATGGGGAAAGATCTGTCAAATGAAATATAATGTGGGAAAATGTAAAATTACCCATTTTGGCAGAAAAAAAAATAAAAAGCATATTATGTAGATAGTGAATGATTGCAGAACTCTGAGGTGCAGGGGGACCTGAGTGTCTGTGTGTGTAATTTACTAAAGGTTAGTATGCAGGCGCAGCAAGTAATTAGGAACGCTAACAGCTTGTTACTGTTTACTGAGAGGGGAATTTATTACAAAAGTAGAGAGATTATGCTTTAGTTAAACAGAGCTTGGTGAGAGCACATCTGGAGGAAAGATGTAAAACTTTGTAATCAATTCTGAGAAGACTTATTAGAGAAAAGGTTGGACAAGCTAGGCTTGTTTCCATTGGATTTAGAGTAAAAGTTGTCTTGATCGGAACAAAAAAGCTCCTGAAGAATCTTAACAGACTGCATGTAGAAAGCATGTTTTCTCTCGTGGGATGATCCCAAACTAGGGGCCACTGTTTAAAAAGAAGGGGTCACCCATTTTAAATAGAAGTGAGGAATTTTCTTTCTTAGAATGTTGGGATCCCTTGTAACTTTTTTTCCTCAAAAGGAGCGTCTTCGAAGAATTTCAAGACAGAATCTTAACAAACAAGGGGGTGAATTGTGATCAGTGAAGGCTGGAATTTATTCATTCGCAGGTTGAGGGCATCCCTGTCCAGATCAGCATTTATTACCCATCCCTAATTACCCAGAAAGCAGGTAGGAATCAACATGTTGCTGTGGGTCTGGAGTCACATGTGGGCCAGACTAGGTAAGAATGGCAGTTTACTTCCTTGAAGGACATTAGTGAATCTGATGGGTTTTTCCTGACAATGGTCATTGTTAGACTCTTAATTTCAGATTTTCATTGAATTCAAATTTGATCATCTACAGTGATAGGATTCAAACCTGTGTCCCCAGAACATTTCTTGAGTCTCTATCAGCGGTAATATCATTAGGCTAACAACTCCCTTAAAGTAATCAGATCAACAATGAGCTTGTTTATTGGTGGAACGAGCTCAAAGGATTGGGTGGTGTTCTCCTGCTCTTAATTCATGGGATCTTAAGGCCCAAGTTTGTATGGAAAAGATGGTGGGAAGGAAAAACCTTTGCGAGAACCATTTTGGTGGGACAAGTAAAGAAACCAATCCCATCAGAAACAATTCCTTTCCAGTGGAAATGTCACGGGGCCTTTCATAAAACTTCAAAACTCTCAATATCCCTCAGCTGGGATTGTGTAGCAAGAATTCCTGGCTGGAATTCCTGAGGGAGGTTGGGATAATCCTGAGACGGATTTCCTTTAAGGTGCGATACAGTGGTTAAAGAGGGAGTCACGACTTTGTCGTTACTTGTCATAATCTCCTCTCTTTTTTTGAAAGGGAATGTAATATTTCCCTCTGACACACCTCTGCTTTCTAAGGGTTGATTTTGGAAAGTCGAACATTCTTCCCCTGTTACCTTGCTCCAAACTCCCTTCATATTCTACAAGAGGAAACTTCAGGTTGTGACCTCTTTGCCATTTAAAGTCCAACTTCCTTTTCGGTAGTTTTCACTTTGAATATATATCTCCAGAAATTTTACATTCACATTTTCCTCATAAAATCCTGTTGATGTAATTATCTCAATTAATTAGTTATCTCTTCACACTCTCAATCCAGGATGGCCCCTTCCACTCTCCTTTTACTTATGTTGCTATATGCCCTTTCTATTTCCCCTTATGTTAACCATCAGACCTTCACGATCCCTCCTTATTTCCTTTCTATACATTAAGAAATCAATGATATCGTGTCAATTTGAGCCCAGATTGACAGCATAAAAATAGATTTTCTCTGCTGGCCCATTAAGCAAACTTGGCCAGTCTGAACCTAATCCCTAATTTGTTCCATCTGCTGGAAATTGCTGCCAAATTGACAAGGCTGCTCCAGGAGGTCACAAGGACCTGGTGTTGTGTGGAAATTAGAAACATCACACAAATAGAGTCTGGTTGGCATTTTGAGGGGGAAGTTAAAGTGCTCAGGAAAACTGGTAAAATTGTTATATTTCAAAAGAACACTCTGCATCATTGTCCAATTCCTGACTATCACATGATACAATGTAATGGAGTTGCTGACTAATCAGAGCAATCATTGAGTCTGCAACAGACCCAGGCAGGAAGCGAGCAAGCTCCACCCCACCCCAGTCATGGAGAGCTTTGTGATCTTCTGTGTGCAATTCACCTGTCCGTCTCTCGTCATGCTCCTTCCCCCGCAAATTATCAAACCGGCATACAGTTTAATTCGAGCCGAGGAAGTTTTATCTGGCATTTAGTCCATGCTGTGCCTAACCCTAATGTATTTGATACTGAATATAAAAAATTAGCAAGTCTGGAATCTTGAACACCATGGGTTTTGGCGAGAAATGTCAGAGAATTGTGTCAGAGGTTGAACAAGACCTTTCTCAGTGTCAAAGAGTTTCTAACTGTGTTGTGATGGTGAGCTGAGGTTCTTAGCATGAGCAGTAACAGGCCTATCAACAGTGGTTATTGCTCATTATCACTCTCATTATTACTTTATCTTGGCTTATTAATCTTCAGTCTCCTGGCAGGGAGAAGCCAGACATTGAGAATTCCTGATGGAGTCAGATAACACACTGACATCTCCAACTCCCCACCCGCTCCTCCAGACCTCCTTCTCAGGGCAGTTGCTCTATACATACCATGTCCACAAACCTGGCATTCAACTCATTTCCAGCCTCACTACACCAAGATGGACCATCTCCAAACCACTTACAGTACATTTCCACACCGTATTGCTGCTGCACTTTGCAGGCCATCTACCCCTGCAACTGTTATTGAGGAAAACTGTTGCCAGGACACCTTTGGTGTAGAGGCAGGCACCCAGATCATGGGTTGGACCAGAATGCACCACATTGTGGCCCACTTGCTCTCTTGGCACACACTCAATTTGCACCTGCCTGGATGCTGAAAGTAAATCCCTGCCACATCTTGTCCGTTAGCACTTTGTCCCCTCAGCCAGAGCCAATGGGCTTATAGTACTCTGTCATCCATCACCTTTTAGTGCAGGTACAGAGCCAGGCAGCTGGTTGTAGGTGTCAGTGGAAGGGGTTGGACAGGCTGCCGTGGTACGTCAGTCTCACTCCTCCACCATGTACCATCAGTGTATGTGGCAATGCACTGTGAGTGCAGCAAGGAAATGGGCTTCTCTCAAAGTCTATGTCTAATGTATGTCCTCAATTAAATTGATGGAGGCAGCCTTCAGTGAGGGGAGGCAAGGCAGCATCTCATAAGATTCCAGGGCCTCGGGCAGTGATCATTCAACCACTCGGGGAGCTCAGGGTCAGGATCCTGTCTTCACTGGAGCTGAGGAGCTGAATATCAGGCACCCTGCCGTCTGCCCTAGGTTGTTCTGCCTTACTGTGGCCTCTTTTCTCCTGGAATGAGAAAGGGAGGGATTGAGTGAGATAGAAGGGAGTGCTACAGCTGTGGGTTACTGGTGCAGGTGGGGGAAGAGGTGAGGAAGCGTCCCGAGTGAGTGAGTCAGCAGCACAGAGGATATGCAGGATACACACCATTGGGGATTATGGTCTTATCAAGGGTAAGATAGAGAGATTTGTAATCAGGAGGGAATCAAGGCTTGCAGGGGAAAGGCAGGAAAGTGGAGGGGTTGAGGATTATCAGATCAGCCATGATCAAGTTGAATAGGGGAGCAGACTTGATGGGCTGAAAGGCCTGCTGCTACAACCTATGGATTGGGATGGGTGACAGAGGGAGGGCAATAGCGAGACTGTCACAGCATGAGGCTCAGTGGGAGGTGGGTGTAGGATCAGAGAGAGAGAGAGTGAGGTATCAGAGAGAAGAAGGTGCCAGTTACTCTGGAGGAGTAGGGAAGGACATTGACCTTCTTCCTACAGCACTGGGCATTCCTCCAGATGCTGAGACCGCACTGACCCAGGTGTGGGGGTGGGGTTGTGGGGGGTTGGGTGCGGAAGGTAACCTCAGTCCAGGCTGGGCGTGGCCTGGTGTTGGGGTCTCCTCTGCTCACCCTTGGGGGAAGAGAACATCCCATATCTGCACCACCCCCTCCCAGCTGGTGCTCTAGGTCCCTGCCTGAAAACCAGGGCACTGTCTCTGCTCTATGTGTCAGGAACAAACTGTGCAGGACAGCTCGGACTGATAGTGCTTGACTGGGTCCACAATCACCTTTCAAAGATGGCGCAAGTGTCAGAGATCCTGGGTTATCCCCGCAGAGACAAACGGGAGAAATGGGCTCGTGTTGGATGAGCAGGTTACCATCGAGGTATGATAGGTAGTTCATTAGATAACAAGATGCAGAGCTGGATGAACACAGTAGGCCAAGCAGCATCAGAGGAGCAGGAAAGTTGACGTTTCGGGCCTAGACCCTTTTTCAGAAATGAGGTGGGTTTGGAAAACTCATGAGGCTTTGCAGGGAGAAACTCAGCTCATCCATGAAACTCAACAACATGACACTATGCCAGAATATAGTAAGATTTGACCTGGAGTATTTAATTCCCCATCAATTCTGACTTTTGATGAGAACATTAAATTTATCAAAACATGCAACACCATAAACTGTCAAATTGCATTTGCTTGTCCTTCCTCTCGCCTTCCAGTTGGTTTGTTTATCGGCTGTGTCTTCAGTGACCTGGGCCCTAAATACTGAACCAAATTTTGTTTTTTATATATCGATGCTGCAGTGTAAAATCCCTTGGGACATTTTACTCGGTTGAACATTCAAGTTGCTGTTGTTAAATGTGTACATATTTATTGCGAACACTGTCGAATTCTCTGTGCGTCTGACTTGGGAAGGTTGGCTCAGCCTCATGTATAAGAACCAAATGAATATGCACATTTGAATTGACAGACTGAAAGAAACACCCTGAGGTTAATGACTACTCATCCTTATTGATGTTAATTCAACTCCTTGACACTGTCAGACTTGGCAGCTCCTCCCAGCTAGTTTCTATCCTGATGCCCTTTATCTGCACTTACAATTCAACGTAAAAGGAATCTTGACATTGAACTACACAAGAGAAAAAGAACACCAGGTGTCTAGTTTAATATCTAAGCACCTTGTATTGTTAAATCAATACAAATACACTAAGCTCTGTGCCAAAAACAAAAAGTGCTGGAAATCACAGCAGATCAAGCAACATCCGTGGTACAATGGATACTGTCTGACCTGCTGTGATCTCCAGCATTCTTTGTTTTCAGTACAGATTCCGGTATCTGCAGTAATTTGCTCCTGATCTCTCTGCACTGATTGTGCTTCTCAATTTTAAACCCCCTGTGCTGAAAAATGTGTGTTATTACCCGAGGGATGTTACAGTTGGAATCAATTGAAAAAGCAAGATTCCGTCACCGCCACCTCCCCATTCCCATCGATCAGTCATTGCCTCTTGGCATTCAGTAGGGATACCTGGCATGAGCAACTTCAACATCGATGAAACTGTGAGGGTACAGCATACATAGGAACAGGTGTGGGCCATTCAGCCCTCACACCTGTTACACCATTTAATGAGATCATGACTAATCTATGGACTAACTCCATGTACCTGCCTTTGGCCCACAGCACTCCATACTTTTGCTTAACAAAAATTTATCTATCTCAGATTTAAAATTAACAACTGATCCAGCAGCCACTGCTGTTTGAGGAACAGTTCCATTACCCTTTGGACTGCAATTAGGAAAGAGCCACTCTTGATTTCTTTTGTGTCTTTTCTCTAATCTTGATCTATGTTCCCTTGAATTTCTTTCCTCTATGGGGACCCATGAGGACCAGGTATGGAAGCAGCTTCTGAAAATGGGTGACAATATGCTGCACACTGATTGGTGTGTGCGTGGAACCTCCCAGGGGCTGGTCAGACACACAGCTGAGAGCAACCATTGGATCTGATTAATGCCTGTGGAATTACAATGGTGTTCACCAGACCAGGCTTAGTGTCTAACAATTAGGGTTCCTAAGTAAAAAAAAATCACAAATACACCCAGGAAGGGATTCAGGAGGAGCCTCTTTAGCCAGCTGGAGAGAGGTTTGAATATGGGATACTGCACAAAGCAGTTGAGATGAGCCGTTACGTGAACTTAATGAGGAGCTAGATAAACACATGAGGGAACAAACAAATGGAAGCTTGCAAAAAGGGACGAAGCTCAAGTCAGTTGGGTAAAATGACATGTTTCTGTGCTCTGAATTCTATAAAATAGTAAAAGAAGGCAGAGAAAGGTATACCATGGTCAGTCTTCCTGTGCAACAGGGAAAGAACTGGGCAACTTTACAACTAATTTTGAAGCAACTGTTGATGGTTGCCCCTAGTTATGTTGCAGGAAGATGGGATTAGAAAGGACATCTGGCTGTCTTTGGGTCAGCATGGACAATGTAGGCCCGAATGGCACCCTGCTGTGTTGTATCATTTCTGAAGTCCTCCGGTTCCATGAAGAGTGACATAGCATACTACTGCTCAGAACAGAAAGCAATGAAACAAGACTCTGCACAATAAAAATCTTGGTACAATTCCATTTTGCTGACATCTTAAACCATGAATGGAATGTGAAAGATATGATGCTGTTTTACTTTGTTGCAAAATTCGATCACATCGTTAGAAGTGATTCCCTCCTTCTTGAGATTGGAGTTATTGGAATTTCTATGTGCATAACTTCATTGGCTTCCTAACGATCATGTGATGAAACTGAGAGACTCCGCTGTAACATACTCAGTCCATGTCTCCCTTCCAGGAGGTCTTTGGTCATGTACACAGGTCCAGTAACACACAACCACAGGCTAATGTTCTGGGGAGATGGGTTTGAATCACACCATGGCTCATATTCAATTTGAATTGAATAAAAATCTAGAGTAAAAGCTAGCCTAATGGTGACAAAGTAACTGCTGCCCACTGATGTTAAAAAAAACTCCATCCAGTTCACTGATGCCTTTTAGGGAAGGAAATCTGCCACCCCTTTCTGACCTGGTCTACACGTGACCCCAGACCCACAGCAGACTCTTAAATGTCCTCTGGGCAATTCGGCACGGGCAATAAATGCTTGCCCAGCCAGTGACACCCTCATCCCATGATCAAATAAAAAAAGTGTATTCGACTGGCTCAGTAACTATTATCATCATGGGAATGAGGGTGTCCATTTTAAAACAGGGATTCACCCATTAAATAGAGATGGTAAAAACTGCTATTGCTGGAGTCACAACTATCCAAACTAATGGAGCTGCTGATGTCCGTAGACCTGTTATCCAGACCATGCGATAACACAGCGTGGAGCTGGAGGAACACAGTGGGCCAGGCAGCATCAGAGGAACAGGAAAGCTGATGTTTTAGATCTGGACCCTTCTTCAGAAAACATCAACTTTCCTGCTCCTCTGATGCTGCCTGGCCTGCTGTGCTCCTCCAGCTCCACACTCTGTTATTCACCCATTAAATGGTTTCCTTTCAAAGAAGGCCTTGCTTCTTACCCCCACCTCAAAAGTTTGGACATTCTTCAATCAGCCTCCCTTGCTTTAAAATCAAGTGGAACATTTTGCAAAAGGCCTGGTCTTTGGGTGTGAAAATTCCATCGGTTTCCACTGGATAAAATGTACAGTCAATGGTTGTGCTGCTTTCACTCAATGATTGTTCGAATCAAATTTTCACTCCAACAGCATCATAGAATAGGGACAGCACAGAAAGAAGCCATTCAGTCCTTCATATCCATCTCAGATGTCTGTAAGAGCAATTCACCTAATCCTACATAATATTAGCAAGAGCGTACACTATTGTTTTAAAGTATGAACAATGTCTAGCATTTTACTCTAGTGAGATTCATATAAGGTTGGCCCTTTCTCTTTAAAGAATTCATTCATGGTACCTGGACAACACTGATTCAACCCCAACAGCCAGAAGGTAATTGAGAGTCAACCACATTGTTGTGGGTCTGGAGGTACGTGTAAGCCAGACCAGGTAAGAATGGTTCACTAGTTCATTCGTATACCATATGAGCTTTTCTGACAATTAATGATTCATTAGACCTTAATTCCAGATTTTATTGCGTTAAAAAGTGTGAAATAGCTGCACAGAGATCAGGTCCCATCATCAAGTCACACTTTAATTGCTAGTGCACAGTACACTGGCTGATGCTAGTAGGCTCGAAGTCAGTTCTCAACTGAGGAGATTCTAATATCCTGGTTATATTGGTCAGACAGGGTTTTCCTGCATGACCCAAGTCAATAACTTCAATCAAGAACCTTGTAGTCAATGAGGTCCACCTGGCCCCAATCACTGCAAAGAGATATGGTTGGCCCTATCTTTTAAAAAATTCATTCACACGATGTGTATGTTGCTGGCTGGGCCAATATTTATTGTGCACTCCTAGCTGCCCTTGAGAAGATGGTGGTGACCTGTGTCCTTCAGGTACACTCACAATGCTGTTAGGGAAGGAGTTCCAGGATTGACACTGAAGGAACTATGATGTATTTCCAAGTCAGGATGGTGAGTGGCTTGGAGGGGAACTTGCAAGGGGTGGTGTTCCCATGTATCTGCTGCCCAATGGTAGAAGTCATTGATTTGAAAGATGCTGACTAAGCAACCTTAGTGAGTTGCTGCCGTGCATCTTGTAGATGGTATACAATGCTGCTAATGAGTGCTGGTGGTGGTGGGAGTGGATGTTTGTGGATGTGGTTCTTTATCCCAAATTGTATCAAGCTTCTTGAGTGTTGTTGGAGCAGCAACCATCCAGGCAAGTGGGGAGTATTCCATCACACTCCTGACTTGTGTCTTGTAGATGATAGACAGACTCTGGGGAGTCAGGAGGTGACTTGGGAGATGACAGCTGTCTCTCTTCCTTGCTGTGCATTTAAGCTACAGTCTAGGACTTGAGGACATGGTTTAAGATAACACTCCATATAACCCTGAGGGAATGCTGTAATCTATGAGGAGTGGCCTTTTACTGAGGCATCAAACTAAGGCCCCAACTGGTGGTTCACACATGTGCAAGGGATCTCACAGCACCTCTTTAAATTTTATTTTAATATATAGGTTTTTTTAACCATTTGTCTGACTCTGGTCAGGCTGCATTTGGAATACCGTGACCTGTTTTAGACCCCGTATCTAAGGAAAGATGTGCTAGTATTGGAGACAATCCAGACCAGGTTTACAAGAACGAACCTGGGGATAAAGGGGTTGTAATATGAGAAGCGGCTAAAGATTTTGGGTCTGTACTTAATGGAGTTTAGAAAGATGAAAGGGTGTCTGATTGAAACTTACAGAGAACTGAGAGGCCTTCATAGAGTATACATGGAGAAGATATTTCCATTAGCAGGAGCAACTAGTAATGAGAGAGACACCAGACTGAAGGGACAACCCTTTAGACCTGAGATGAGTCGGATTTGTTTCAGCCAGAGGGTGGTGAATCTGTGGAACCCATTGCCGCAGAGAGATATGGAGGCCAAGTCATTGACTGTATTTAAGACTGAGATATTTAAGACTAAGGTTCTTGCTTAGTAAGGGGATCAATGGTTATTGGGAGAAGGGGGGAGAATTGGGTTGAGAAACATATCAGTTATGATTGTATGGCGAAGCAGCCTCAATGGGCCGAATGGCCTAATTCTGTTCCTATAACTTGTGATCTAATAGTCTCATGTTTGCAGAGCTGGTTGAGGCTGGGAGTTACCAGAATGGAAAATCATAAGAAACATTTCTTTTTAACATTTTAAATGAGTAGCTAGAGGAGCTGATCAGGAAAACCCTTGAGGAATTTCATTTCCGATAGAGCTTTAACATCTCAGTGGTTTGAGTATTTGGAATTCAGTGCAAATGTGTCCCAGCTACTGTGCAATGTAACTCGAATAGAGCCCATGGGCAATTGTTTTACTGAGTAGATTATTGCTGCCTCTCTTTTCTTAGCTGATTATTTCTGAGTGCGTTATTGAATTGTCTCATTCAAAGAAAGAACAAATTTAGCTAAATCTGAAGGCTACTTTTATATCATTAGAATTTTTGAAGCATATTTTGCAATAGAATTTAGGAAACACAGTCGTCAATTTAAGCATAGCAAGCTCCAAGAGAGGGAGGAATCTGTCTTTAGTTGAGGAATACACATTGGCCTGAACACTGGGTAGAACAACCTACTGCTCATAATAGCTCTCTGAAATGATTCTGATTTGCCTGAGAGAGTAGACAGGGTTGTTATTTAATGCTACGCGTCTCCACTGACAGTGCAGCACTTCTGCGGTATTGCACTAGAGGGTCAAACTAGACTTTGGGCTCCGGTCTTAATGGGACGTGAACCATAAGCCTCTAACTCTGAGGTGAGAGAGTTACTTATTGAACTATCCCAAGCCAACACCTTTCCCAGCTCTCTCCAGCAGGAAGGTTGTATTTAATTTTATCTGATTTATTGAAGTGTGTGGGCTGGACTGGGAGATCAATGATACAATATATTTCTACAACAAGGTTATGGGTAAATAATAAATAAGCAAAATGAAATCAAATTCCTAGCTAAAAGCTACAGTTTACTCTTCAGAAACACATTTGTTCCCCTAAAATACAGTGTTATCATTCTTATTTTAAGCTGCAATTCTTGACCGCTGGAACAAACTAATTGATTTTGTTTCGAAGCCTTTAATATTCAATTACGTGATAAAATTTGGATGAACTTTGCCACAGTGATCCAATTGCTTCCTCTCTGTGTTGTTATGAATTAATATTCCATTGCAGTCTGGGTTCTCAGAACTATCAGCCACACACGTCACTTGGAATCAGTTTTACTGTTTAAGTGGAAGATCTGGTAGGCTAATGTTTAACCTAGGACTTTGCAGGCACTGTCATATTCCATCTAAACCTGTGCAACAAGAGCCTCATACTCTCACCACAACAATTGCAAGTAATATTTATATTGCATTTTTAGCATGGTAAAATAGCCTGAAGCACAACACAGGAGTGTTACCAAACACAATTTGACACTAAGCCGCATGAGAAAATTTGAGGACAGGTGACTAAACATTCAGTGAAATAGCTTGTTTAACAGAGTATCTGAAAGGATGTTATAAGCCCAGCTGAGATAATACTGGACAAATCGGATTTTAGAGTAAATCTGACTTGATAGCCCAGTTTAGTTATTTACTATGGTGGTCAGTTGCTGAACATATTTACAAGAGGCTGCTAGTGTACTTTAACCAAAGAGACATAAGTTTATTATACAAAATAAAGAAATCAAAGCTGTATGTGACAATTTTCTCAAATATTTCCAGAAACAACAAAAAGAAATCGTCATCCTTTTTCTCAGCAATATCCTTTACAGACACTCAGCCACATGAATTTTTTCTTTTCTCTAACTTCTTACTACTTCTCAATGAGGTCACAAGCATTTCCTTTCAACAAATTTCCGTACATTCACCAGTCTCTCCGTGTCAGAGATTAACTCGTTGGTTTCTAAGGAAATACACAGGCTATTAAACTGCACACACGATTATATGAATCTTTTCTTCTGAACTGAAACTGTTTCTGCCTCGCCATCTGTCCCTAACCTTATATGGATCCTAAGTCTTAATAAACAGTTTCACAATTATCTCACCAGGTAGCTTTTCTAGCCATTTAGCTTAAGTCACATGATTAATTGAAAATGCTATTTTGAGCTAATGCTTAAAAAGATGAGTTCTGACCTTTAAAAAAAACTGCATAGATCTAAATAAAAAAAGCCCACCTACCTCTACTTCAGAAGTAAAGTTCCAACACAACAATAATGTGTTACAGAGATAACAAGGTGTGGAGCTGGGTGAACACAGCAGGCCAAGCAGCATCAGAGGAGCAGGAAAGCCGACGCTTTGGGCCTAGACCCTTCTTCAGAAAAATTGTGTTACATAATGTGTTACATATCTCCATCACAAGGAGCAGAGCAAGCTGGAGAGTTTTAGTGAAGGGATTCCATTGCCTAGAGCACAAGCATGAAAATCGATGGTGCTTAAGAGATTAGAACTGGAGACGTTTCAATATCACAGAGGGCTGCAGGCTTGAGGATTATGCATTAACAGGGATTGACAAGTATTTGGTGTGATTTTGGAAAAAGACTTAAAGTTTTAAAAACAAGGCATTGCTTAATCAAGAGTCAATGTATTATAGAATCCTTACAGTGTTTGAAGCAGGCCATTTAGCCCATCAAGTCCACACCAACCCTTTGGAGGGCATCCCACCCCTGCATCCTATAACTTTGTATTTCCCATGCCTAATCCACCTCTCCTGCGCACTAAGGGGCAACTTAGTATAGCTGATCCACCTGACGCACAGCTTTGGACTGTGAGAGGAAAGCCACAGGAAGGATGTGCAAAGTCCACACAGGCAGTCAGCCAAGGGAGGAATTGAACCCAGGTCCCTGGCACTGTGCCACTATGCTACCCATAGAGGGCCATGAACGTGGGAAGCAGGGCTTGGTGACAATTATAAAACAGGGCAGCAGTTATGCAGGTGCCAAGCTGCGCTGTTTACGCATTCAAATATAAACCATGAAGGAGAAAATGATAACAAGCCATGGGACCAAGTTTGATGGACATTGATGGTTTCTTGCTGATAGTTGCATCAACAAAGGTCAGTCGCAGGAGCCATCAAGGATTCCTGTAGGAGGTACAAAAGCAATTGTGCAAAATGCAGGCACTTAGAATTGATTTAAGATAGATTTATTTTGTTTAGAGATACTTTGATGAGGTGTGGGCAAGGGTGACAGCATTTGTCCTTCAGGAGGCAGTTCTTAAACCACTGTTCCTGATGGATATTCTTCTCAAGGTCCAGGATTTTGACTCAGAAATGATGAAGCAATAATTAACAGTGATCTAAGTTGGGATGGTGTGCTGCTTGGAGGGGAACTTGTAGACTGAAATGTTCCCATGCACAGACTACCCTCTACATTTAGAAGCCTCAAGTGTATGAGGTTTTGAGGACTATAGATGAGAATGTTATCCCTCATTTCCCAGTCCTGCACTCTCACACACTGCTGGAGCTCAGCTGGTGACCATAAGACCATAAGACCATAAGACATGGGAGTGGAAGTAAGGCCATTCGGCCCATCTAGTCCACTCCGCCATTTAATCATGGCTGATGGGCATTTCAACTCCACTTACCCGCACTCTCCCCGTAGCCCTTGATTCCTTGCGAGATCAAGAATTTATCAATCTCTGCCTTGAAGACATTCAACGTCCCGGCCTCCACTGTGCTCCGTGGCAATGAATTTCACAGGCCCACCACTCTCTGGCTGAGTGCACCACTCACTATGGAACTGAGCCATACAAATTAGGAAGCTTATCCACCACGTCTGTAGTGAGTCATTTCATCTTTTCCGGGCACCAGTGGGAAAGCTACATTGAGTTTCAGTGTCCCTGCATTGGGAGAAAGAGGAACATGAAAAAAACTCTTCCTGGATTTTTATCACTCATTGTGTAGCATTACAGGAGAAACCAACGTGTACGAGAACAGCATTAACTCAATTGTACTGTGGCTCTTGACCATAAATCCACAACACTTGTTGAATGAAGTAACTGGAATTATCAGGAAATCCTAAGGAGAGGAGGGTAGAAGACAGAAACTTGACAACATCTGGGATTAAACAGCATACCATTTGGCACCTTATCCACAAAAATCCTCTCCCTCCACCACTGACTTCTAGTAGCAGCAGGGCGCACCATCTACAAGATGCACTGCAGAAATTTATCAAGGCTCCTTAGACAGCACCTTCCAAACCCACAAACTCTATCATCTAGAGGGACAAGGGCAGCAAATACATGGGAACACTAGCTCCCGCAAGTTCCCCTCTAAGCCACTGACCAGGTTTGGAAATATTGCTCATATACTTCAGTGTCGCTGGAATGCAATCCTGGAACATCCTCTCTCGCTGTTGTGTGGGTGTACCTATGTCACACAAACTGCAGGTGGTTCAAGAAATTGACTTGCCATCACCTTCTCCAGGGCAGTTAAGAATGGATAATAAACGCTCACCCATACAACGATGCTCACTTCATATGGAGAAATGAATAATTTTTTATAAAGTCATATGCTTCCACCTAAATTAAATCACTTCAGCTTTGGTTGCCTGGAATATAAGATGGAATTCCTCCCTCCCTCTCTCCAATTCTTCTTTCCTCTTTTCGTTATGACCTTTCCCACTGACGAAGCTTTCGTCATTTGCCACAGTATTAAGTGAGCTCAGTGTCAAAATATTGTTCGGTAATGGCTCCAGTGAAGCAGCCCAGAATGTTATATGGCAGTAAACTGTGCTATGTGAATGCAAGTTCCTGTGGCATAATCTTAACAAGTGACTCACTCTCAAGAGTGAACCTTCCTTGCTGGGAGGTAGCTAAGGAAATACCCCTTGGCAGATTGGTTATTTTGACAACTTCCACATCAGTAACATGGATCAGAAATAGTTTCAGATGGAGATGGTGTTGATAAACTTTGTGCTTTGGAAAGAGATGGGAAAGGCTACTGAGCAACCACAGCCCTATTGTGTAAACACATCGAGTGTACAATCACTCAACATTACAGCTGGAGCAGCCGCTCTGACAGAGACTCTGTCAGCACACAGTAGGAAGCAATGATAAAAAATAAAATCAGATTATTTATCCAAAATTAATGTCAGATGATGACCCTCTTCAAATGTTGTTGGTCAGCTTTTCAGTGAGCGATTTCTTGGAAGTTGTTGCATGCAAGGGATGAGTAAAATTTTGATTTTTTTCTTCAGTTGTTCCCTTTTGTTCTCACCAGGAGCCATTCTTGCCCAAGTAATTAAATGTTATTTGGAATATGACATTGATCAATAGGAAATCTTGGGAATGCGGTAATTATCTTTTGTCTCTTATCAATGGGAGCCTTATTAACACATGGCAAAACGGCAGTATTCAGAAACTGCAGTAGTGCTGACTTTTTTAACTAATAAAGTAATCAATTTGGGAACATAAAACTTGTTTTCCTTCGAATGTAGAATATTGAGGTGGGGAGTGGGGATTGCATCTCATTCAAGATGATTGAAAGATATAATGAGGTTGGTAGAAAGAAAGTATTTCATGAGGGAGAGTGGGGTTGGTTAGTGCCCAGGACAAGGTTGGGTGGGAGGATATGACTTCAAAATTAAAGCAATTCAGGGCGATATCACAAAGCACTTTATCAGAGAAAGGTTTGTGAAAATCGGGGACACTGTCCTCACCAAACACTGTTCAGGCTGAGGTGGCAAGGGGACAGTTGAAACTTCCAAAACTGAAGTTGGCTAATTTTGGGTTGGTTAAGGTTATTAGGTGTCTCGGATCCCAGGCCCTCAGAGTCCAGGTACAAATCAGTCATGATCAAGAGTCATAGTTATACAGCGCCGAAACAGATCCTTTGGCCCAATTCACCTACGCCAGCCAGACGTCCCATTTGCCAGCATTTGGCCCATATCCCTCTAAATCCTTCCTGTTCATAAACCCATCCAGACGCCTTTTAAATGTTGTAATTGTACCAGCCTCCACCACTTCCTCTGGCAGCTTGTTCCATACACACACCACCCTCTGTGTGAAAAAGTTACCCCTCAGGTCCCTTTTAAATCTATCCCCTCTCACTTATGTCCTCTTGAATCATAGAATCCCTGCAGTATGGAAGCAAGCCATTTGGCCCAACGAGTCCATACCAGCCTTCCAAAGAGCATAACACCCAGACCCACTCCCCTACTCTAACCTTGTAACCCTCCAGTTCCCATGGCTAACCCACCTAGCTTGTTCTAGTTTTGGACTCCCCCAACCTAGGAAAAAGACTGGACCAAATGGCCTCCTTCTGGTTCAGGATAGTCATATTACTTACTCAATCTTCTATTGCAGATCACTGGGTTCTCATGGCACAGTGGTAATGTCTATACCTGTGAGTCAGGAGGCACAGGCTCAAGTCCTACCTGCTTTAGTGATGTTTAATAACACCTCCTGAGCAGTTTGTTTAGAGAATATCTCTGTTATAACATCCACCTGTCTCTGAATGACTCCAAACTCCAGTCCTGGATATCTTTCCAAGCATGGGAATCGTCTTTGAGATGATATACCTTTTGACAATCTTGAGCTCACGGTTTGACTGCAATCAGCTCGTGCCCTGTACTTGCTCAGGAATAATCTTTCCTATCCTGCTTAGTATGTTTCTGTTTCTCCCTTGGTCTCCTTCTTTCACAAGTGATCTCACATTGTGTGCCACTTTCCCATTCAGGAGACAGGTGACCTGCTGCCACTGTACAGGCACTCGCCGCCAAGATGAGTGTAGAGCGCTCATTGCCATTGTTCAAAGTCACACGACACCAGGTTATAATCCAACAGGTTCATTTGAAATTGCAAGTTTTCGGAGCCCTGCACCATCGTCAGGTGATGTGACAAAGGAGCAGCTTTATGGAAGCTTGTGATTTCAAATAAACCTGTTAGACTTTAACCTGGTGTCGTGTGACTTCTGACCTTGTCTACCCCAGTCCAACACCAGCATCACCACATCATTGCCACTGTTGAAATTGAGATGCCTGAATATGGCACTTAGGGAGTTTTTCAGAATCTCAGCTGTGATCTACATTAAAGTTACAGAAGCAGATCAGAGGAGAATTACGAGTTACTTAAAATAGATAGCAACAAGGATGGCACGGTGGCTCATTGCTTAGCACTGCTCCCTCACAGCATCAGGGACATGGGTTTGATTCCAGCCTCGGGCACCTGTCTGTATGGTACTTACACGTTCTCCCCATGCCCGTGTGGGTTTCCACTGGGTACTCTGGTTTCCTCCTACAGTCTAAAGATGTGCAGGTTAGGTGGATAGCCATGCTAAAGTGCCCTGCAGTGTGCAAACTTGTTTGGTTAACCATGGTAAATGCAGGGATAGGGTGGGTGCTGGGTCTAGGTGGGGTGCTCATCAGAAGTTTGGTGCAGACTTGATGGGCCAAATAACCTCTTTCCACACTTCAGGGATGTGGGTGTCACTGCCTGGGCCAGCATTTATTGCCCATCTCTTGTTTCCCCTTGAGAAGGTGGAGGTGAGCTGCCATCTTAAACTGTTGCAGACTATGTGCTGTAGGTAGACCCACAATGGTATTAGGGAGGGAATTCCATGATTCTGATCCAACAACAATGAAGGAACAGTGATCTATTTATAAGTCAGGATGGCGAATGTTTTGGAGGGGAGCTTGCAGGGGGTGGTGTTCCCGTGTATCTGCTGCCCTTGTCCTTCTAGATGGAAGGGGTCATGGGTTTCAAATGTGAGATAACAAGGTGTACAGCTGGATGAACACAGTAGGCCAAGCAGCATCATAGGAGCAGAAAAGCTTGGTTCCATAGGCAGGTACTGAGAAAGGTGATGTGGCTCGGTTCTGTAGGCAGGTACTAATAAATGGTTCTGTAGGCAGGTACTAAGATGTTGCTTGGCCTGCTGTGTTCATCCAGCTCTACACCTTGTTATCTCAGATTCTCCAGCATCTGCAGTTCCTACTATCTCTGGGTTTCAAATGTGTTGTCTAAGGAACTTGGTGGATTTCTATAATTAATTTATATAGCACCTTTTACACAATAAAATGTCCTAAGAAGCTTCATTGAACTGATTTCAAACAAAATGTGGGAACTAGCCATCGCAGGAGATTTTACTTCATCAGGGCAAATGCAAATATTTCAATTCTAAACTCTGCTGTAATTTCTATCTCATTTTTATTTCTTATTCATTCTCAATAACTCTGTCTCTCACCTTGTCAAACTTTCTGGAATCTCTCTCTCTCTCACTCTTTCACAATTTACCTGGTTACCCAATGCAAGGGAGGTAGGGGACCACACAGAGCTCCTTCTTCATTACAATGTTCCATTAACTAAACACCATGGGGAACTGTGAGAAGCTTGTCCCAATTAACAATAACATGTCCTGTAAGTGCCTAAGCACTAACGAGATCAGAGCAACAACTGCAGGTTCACACTGCATGGAGGAAGTGTTTGAAACCTTCCCACTGAGCTCTGTGGAGTAGGACTGCTGGAAGACTGACTCATTTACTGACACAATTTCATCTCTTGATGGGAAAACCTCATCAGGGCACATTGCAAACAATACCAGGTTAACTTAATTCAAATTAAAATCTGACAATTGCTACTGGTTAATGTATCTACGTCTGCTAATGAAACTCAAGATTGGATGTGATGGTGATGGAGATTACAACCCTGGTCTATAATCCAACAGGTTTCTCATTAAAATCTGCAGAGATTGAATCCGAGCAAGTATTCTTCTTCTTAAGGAGTGTCCTCACAAACAAATTATCCATTCGTTAAATTATCGGACAAAGTCTTGTTGGAGAGGGGCACTTTGCAGGATGCAGTGTTGATTAGACTTTTCAACTCAGTGCATCAATGGTACCGTGAGAGCAATAGGGGAGCAATGCCATTGTCGAACAGTAGAACCAGCATCTCTATCATTTCAATCACTGGGATTTAAAGACTGAGAAAGAAACTGCGGAACAACAGGAAAGAAATTTCAGTCAATGAAAATCAAATCAGTTTTAGGGAAATTAAGACAGAGGAAGAGCAAAATAAAGGGAAAACTAATTAGAACTTTTTATACCTCAGCACACCTAGTTTTTACATGCCAGCATTTATCAGCCAGAGAGCAGTGAAGAGTCAACCACATTGTTGTGATCCTGGAGTCACAAGTAGGGTAGACTAGATAAGGAGGGCAGATTTCCTTCCCTAAGGGGCACCAGTGAACTGGATGGACTTTTCCTGACAATTGGCAATGGTTTCATGGCTGTCATTAGACTCTCAATTCCAGACTACTATTGAGTTTAAATTCCACCATTCATCATGGTGGGATTTGAACCTCAGTCCCCTGAACATGACCTGGGTGGCTGGATTAATAGTCTAGTGATAATATGGCTAGGCCATCAACTGCCCTGATTTACTGCTCACGAGGATAAGACTCTGCAGTTTAAATTGTTCTTTGCTGGTTTGGAGTGATGGGCCTTTTAATTTACATCATCATCCTGTTAATATATATATGTACACAATATTTATGAGTTCTAACGGTTAATGGGCAATTAATATTCAAAATTTAGCAAGATCTTATAAATGCTGGAGATGGCTGGAACCAAGTTCTTGTTCATGTGATCTGAATTAAGCAGCAAGTTCTGGAGATTAGCAAATCACGCTCTATCACTTATGAGTTATGTTAAATCACTGTGACCAATTTCTAGATATCCATTAGCTTAATAAACATCGCTGTCTTCTCATACACATTAAATTTCACAAGGGAATTTGTGCCTTGGACTTTTGCCAATTTCACTTTTTTAAATCTTCTCCCACTCTGAATATCCAACCCCTCCAAGAGGATATTGTGCTTTTACTATCATTTCTTGATCCTGATTAATCTCACCACTCCTCCCACAATCCCCCCCCCACTTAGTGATTGTGCATTTTACACCATTCCCTGAGAAAGAAATTCTGCAATTATGTTGACAACAGACTCTCCCTCCACGTGCTCCATCTCTCTCTCTAGAAAGCACTTCTACAAATCATATGGGGAAAGGGGAACAGAACGTTTGCCACTGGATGACTAACTGGCTCAGTAGTTGGCACTGATGGCTCACAGTACCAGGGAACCAAAGTTCAATGTGCAGCCTTTGGTCGATGTCTGCGTGCACGTTCTCCCTGTTTCTGTGTGGGTTTCCCCTGGGTGCTCTGGTTTCCTTCTACAGTCCAAAGATGCGCAGGTTAGGTGGATAAGTCATGGGAAATGTGAGGTTATAGGGATGGGGTGGGATGTTCTTCAGAGGATTGGTACAGATTTGATGCACTGAATGGCCTCTTTTCCACACTGTAAGGATTCTATTATCTCTTTGCCTTACAATAAACCAATGACCCAATATATAATTTTATTTACAAAGCATTGGGACACCAAATTCTGTAGAAGTAAAAGCAAACAAGGACATGATGGGCTGAAGGGCCTTTTTTCTGTGTTGCTGATCTCTCTGACTCTAAGGAAATACTTGCATCAATTTGATGCCTTTCATGCTTTCAAATACCCCAAAGTATTTTACACTCAATTAAATACATTTTCAAGGAAAGTTACTTTTCTAATGTATGAAATGAAGCAGTTGATATATGCAGAGCAAGCTCCCACAAACAGTAAGTGATGATGAGCAGATATGTTCAGTAAGTTAGTTTGAGGAGTCATTATTGTCCAGGACTTGGGTTCCCTCGCTCTTTTTTCAAATTAGCCCATGGATCTCCTGTGTCCACCTGAGACATCAGACATGCTTTAACATTTCATTGGAAAGATTGCATCTCTGACACTGCAGCACTCCCACACAACTGCCCTGGGGCTGTCAACTTAGACTACCTGATCAAATCTCTGGATTGAGACTCAACGTGCTGCCTTCAGTGAAAAAACGACATGACACTGGACATGACCCTTGCACAGGAAAAGTGAAAACATTCAGCAACATAATTAGCCTCTCCACACAGGCCTTCCTAATGCTAGTCAGGAGATCTTGACATAAATTTACACCTATTTCCACTTGATGATTAATCTTGATTTTTTTGCACATCCATAAGATCAGAACTCCATCTACGAGGATGGTAGCTGGAAGGACTCATTTGAAAACATTGAACATAATGTAAGTTCGCAAATTCAGACATCATTCTAGAAACAAAAATGGTTTGTCAGGGTTTTTATTTGTCAGTTTGCTTTTAAATAATATACAGCAGTTAGAAGCTGAGAATGTTTGCTCCAGAAAGGCCTTCATGTCTCTAGGACAGTGTGCCTCTTGTAATTTTATGCATTTTGCTCATATTGATATTTATTGAAGGAGGTGTAAATTATGTTGCTACACTCACACAATCAGTTACTGAGATTGTCTGCACGTGATCACCCTTCATCTGGTCGTCCTTGTACCCCAGTGACCTCTCCCTAATTAAAATGTCATTATTCACTAAAATACATAGCATGTTGTAGAGGAGAGAATTATATTTCAGGTCCAGCCTCTGAATAACTAAACGATTATCTTCAATTCAAATTGTGCACATGAATATTTTATTGAATACAGGACGTGATGCTGTGACTATGACTGCCATTGAAAGTCCCTCCCTTGGCTCCCATTTTGGCCTCTTGTACCTCCCTCATTTCCATCGCTCCACCCTTGTCAGTCTTGCTTTTAGTGTTAGGGAAGCTCTAAGCGCTGGAATTCTCTCCCTAAACTTCTCCGTCTCTCAACTTTGCACCCCTCCTTTAAGATGCTCCGTGAAATTTTTGGTCACCTGTCCTAATATGTCCATGTGGGTCTAAGTGTCTGGTCTTTGGCTGCTCATTGATCCTATGTGTTTTGGGACTTTTTGGGACTGTTAATGGTCCAATATAAAAGCAAGACGTTGTTGATATGTTGGATGGAACCCAGTACTTTCTGAAGAGATGAAAACATAGGAGGCTGGGAACAAGTTTCATCCGGCAGAGAGGAGGAAACTTTGAGGCTTGTTCAAGTTATCAATTAGACATTAAAGCGTTTCTGTTCTGTACGTGCATCAGCCCAGCACCAATCCTTATTTTTTAACCCAACTAAGAGGGGGCAAAAGCTTAGTGGTATGGTTGCTGGACAGTTAATCCAGAGACTAGATTTAGTTTTACATTTTATTGTCACGTGTGCTCAATATCAGGCACAAGAGTACAGTGAAAATGGCCCCACACATGACACCATCTTAGGTACAACGTATCTAGGTACAAAATCTTAGTTACAGAAGTAGAAAAAGAAATAAGTTAAAAAGTTCAGCACAAGTCTTCTTAGTATTAAAGGATAAAATAAAGAAAAAAAAGTCAATCGTTATAGTCCTTTCTTCAGCCATGGGCCTGCAGATGCTCCAAGCTAGGCTTTCCCCAAGAACGCTCACTTTCCTCTGCACTGGGCTAAGATCCACCAGTGTTTGCCAGCCGTCCTTACCACTGACTCACTGACTACCACTGCTGCCATCCTCACCACCATTACAAACATTTCTGCCCTCACATCCCATCCCCCCAACAAAAACAAAGACAGAATCCCCCTTGTCTTCACGTATCACCCCACTAACCTCCATGCCCAATGCACCATTCTCCGCCACCTGCAATCCGACCCCACAACCAAAAATATAGTTCCCTCCGCCCCCCTATCTGCCTTTTGTAGGGATCGCTCTCTCCGTGACTTCTCATCCGCTCCACACTCCCCATTAGCCCCACCACCCCTGGTACCTTTCCCTGCAACCACAGGAAGTGCTACACCTGCCCTACACCTCCCCCCCTAACCTCCATTCACTGCCTACCTGCGCTCGTCTATCACCATCCCGCCTACCTTCCCCAGCCCCACCCCTCCTCTCTGTATTTATTTCGGAGCTCCCTTACCCCTCCCCTATTTCTGAAGAAGGGTCCTGACCCAAAACAACTTTCCTGCTCCTCTGATGATGCCTGGCCTGCTGTGTTCCTCCAGCTCCACACTGCGTTATCACAAGGATTGATGCTGGGTCCACTGCTTTCTGTAATTTATATAAATGATATGGATGTGAACATAGGAGGTATGGTTAGTGAAATTGGAGGTGTAGTGGACAGTGAAGCAGGTTACCTCAGAGTACAATGGGACCTTGATCAGATGGACCAATGGACTGAAGAGTGGAAGATGGAGTTTAATTTAGATAAATGTGAGGTGCTGCGTTATATAGTTAATGGTAATGTCCTAGGGAGTGTTGCTAAACATAGACCTTGGATTACAGGTTCATATCCCCATGCAATGGCCTAGAGGTAATTTCACTGGACTGTTAATCCAGAGAGCCAGATAGTGTCCTGGGGACCCAGGTTCGAATCCACCATGGCAGATGGTGGAATTGGAATTCAGTAAATATCTGGAATTAAGAATCAAATGATGACCGTGAATCCATTGTCAATTGTTGGAAAACCCCATCTGATTCACTAATGTCCTTTAGGGAAGGAAACTGCCATCCTTACCTGGTATGGCCTACATGTGACTCCAGATCCACACAATGTGGTTGACTCTTAACTGCCCTCTGGGCAATCAGGGATGTACAATAAAGGCTGCCTGGCCAGCAATGCCGTCATCCTGAGAATGAATAAAGGCAAAAAAAATTTCCTTGGAAGTGAAGTTCCAGGTATGCAAGGCAGTGAAGAAGGTGTTTGGTACGCTTGCCTTTATTGGTCAGTGCATGTAATATAGGAGCTGGGAGGTCATATTGCAGCTGTACAGGACATTGGTTAGGCCACTTTTGGAATACTGCATACAATTCTGGCCTCCCTGTTACAGGAAGGATGTTGTGAAACTTGAAAGGGTTCAGAAGAGATTTACAAGGATGTTGCCAGGGTAGGAGGTTTAGAGCTATAAGGAGAGGCTGGAGAGGCTGAATAGGCTGGGGCTATTTTCACTGGAGTGCCAGAGGCAGGGGAGTAAACTTATAGAGGTTTATAAAAGCATGAGGGGCATGGATAGGGTGAATAATCAAGGTCTCTTCCCCAAGGTGGCAGAGTCCAAAACTAAGGTAAGAAGGGAAAGATTTAAAAGGGACCTAAGGGGTAATTTTTCATGCAGAGGGTGGTGTGTGTATGGAACGAGCTGCTAGAGGAGGTTGTAGAGGCTGGTACAATTACAACATTTAAGAGACATCTGGATGGGCACATGAATAAGAAGGGCTTAGAGGGATATGGGCCAAATGCTGGCAAGTGGGACTAGATTAATTTAGGAAAACTGGTCGGCATGGACGAGTTGGACTGAAGGGTCTGTTTCCGTGCTGCACAGGTCTATAACTCTATGTAATCGTAATAGAGCAGATTTGAGTTGATGGTGGGGAGGGGAAGGGGCATGGCATTTGTGGTTGGTGCTTGAGGACTATTCTAATGCTGATTTCAAAAGATTGGTTGAATGGAAGCAGTTTGAAGCTTTCGTTGGTTTTTATATCTGGCAATCAGATTCTTGGGGCAAACTGACTTATATTTTCTGATGGCTAATATTTTCTGGTGGTGTAAGTGCTACAGGGCTGTTATGCTTCTGTGTCCCAGTAATTCAGCAATTCTGATTTAATTCTGTGTAACCTTTCAAGGATCAGTGAAGTGTGAAAGAGCTCAATGATACACATCAGCATCTATAAATGGGACAGTCATATTCATTAAGGACGCATTAAAACATCACCTCAATGACAGTTCTGGGGCTCTGTGTTCAGTGTTGCTTGGTCACTAACAATGCAGGCAGCTATTAAGAGAAGAAGTAAATTGTAAAGGGCCACAATATCCACAGAGAAAGAGAGGAAAAAAATAAGAGCAAAAACGCGCACAGAATTCTATTGATTTTCTCCGTGTGCCATTGATCTGAGAGGGTTTCAGACAGTGATGGGTCACTAATCTCGCCAGTGTCTGGAAGGAGCTTGGTGGATAATTCTAATTGTGTATTCCGCTTTGGCAGCTAACCTAGTGATCCTAAATAGAGATTTGTCACACTTCATTCAGCCCTGTCTCAGAGGCGAGGTACTGATGAGCTCTCCGAGTCACAGGAGTTCGACATCCAATCAATGCGCAGAGTGAAAAAGTCATCAGTAATTCAGTGAACGAGAGCAGTATTTCAAGGGATGGAGAGTAACGACAGAGGCCAGGCACAGGCGAATATCAAAAGGATCAATATTGGACAGCTATCAATCTGATTACATAATGGAGCTGCTATCTGCGTGTTTATTCTGCACTGTTAGGTATACACTGACACAGCTGACTGTGATTGAAGATCTATGGCCAATTTCACACAACTTATGCACACATTATATGCCCTGCATTCAAAACATGTATTATTTAGGTTTTCCATTTTGCTCGACCAAGGTGAAAGACTAAGGTTGGAAAGAAGTAATATGATTTGAGAAGTGGCATTAGATGATGCAATTTAGAGTTTTAATAATCTATAGCCAGCTGAAGCAAAGGGAGTAAAAATTGTACATAATATCTATAAACTGCTTTCATTAGTTCAATAGCAAAAATAGCCTGGATTCATATAGTACCTTCAATATAATGAAATGTCCCAAGGCACTTCATACGAGCATCATCAAAGAAACTTGATACTGAGTTGCATTTGAGGATGTTGCAAATGCCCAAAAAATGGGGTAGGTCTTAAAGGATGAAGCGAAAGAGAGAGAGACTACTGAGACAGCACCTTCCAAACACACGACCACTTCCATCTCGAAGGACAAGGGCAGCAGATACATAGAAACACCACCCCCTGCAAGTTCCCCTCCAAGCCACTCACCCATCCTGACTTGGAAATATATCTTTCACTGTCTTTCACTGTCGCTGGGTCAAAATCCTGGAATTACCTCCGTAATGGTATTGTGTCTCTACAAAAGTGGTTCTCCAAAATAATTGGGGATGGGCAATAAAAACTCAGGCAATCAGTGATGCCCTTAGCCCCTTGATGAACTAAAAACAAAGACAAAATTGGGAAGGCGAGAGAGGAGGGAAGATGTAAGTGGAGATCCCAGAGTTTAGGGCTCAGGCAGTTGAAGGCAGATATGCCATTTTTGAAACCATCTGAACAAGATGAAGTTGAACATTGGAACTGCAGCTGTAAAAAGTGAAAGAAGAGGTTTGCACAAGGATGGTGCCAGGGTTGGAGGATTTGAGCTCTAGGGAGAGGCTGAATAAGCTGGGCTACTTTCCCCGGAACATTGGAGGCTGAGTGGTCACCTTGTAGGAGTTATAAAACCATGAGGAGCATGGATAGGGTGAGTAGTCAAGGTCTTTTTCCGCAAGGTAGGGGAGACCAAAACTAGAGGGCATAGGTTTAAGGTGAGAGGGGAAAGATTTAAAAGGGACCTGAGGGGCAACTTTTTCATGCAGAGGATGGTGTGTGTATGGAATGAGCTGCCAGAGGAATTGGTGAAGGCTGGTACAATTACAGCATTTAAAATGTATCTGGATGGGAGGAATTTAGAATCAGAATCCCTACAGTGCGGAAACAGGCCCTTCGGCCCAACAAGTCCACACCGACCCTTGGATCATCCCACACAGACCCATCGCCCTATAACCCACACACCCCTGAACACTATGGGCAATTTAAGTTGGCCAATCCACCTAGCCTGCACATCTTTGGACTGTGGGAGGAAACCCACACAGACACAGGGAGAATGCGCAAACTCCACACAGACAGTCACCTGAGGCTGGAATTGAATCCAGGTCCCTGGTGCTGTGAGGCTGCAGTGCTAACCACTGAGCCACCGTGCTGCCCAAGGGATAAGGGCCAAATACTGGCAAATGGGGCAAGATTAATATAGGATATCTGGTCAGCATGGATGATTTGGACTGAATGGTCTGTTTCTGTGCTGTATATTTCTATGACTCTATAAATGCATTGCTGAGATGTGATAAGCATACCTCCTAAGACTTATACACTTTAATGGACTACAGAACCTTTAGGATATGAAAAGAGCAGCTTCAAAGAATGAAGCAGAGATGTTAACCTTACCATTCCCCTATAAACCATAACTGGGCAGTTTACGGACAAATCTAGGTCTGTGACCTGGTATGTACATTTTAGTGCCTGTTGAAATGTAATCCAGATGTGAGGAGAAATACAAATTAATGTTAGCTGCTTTTATGGCCTTAGGCCTGCGAGATTGTTGTGTCAGAAAATGTGGTGACAGTCTGTGTATTGCAGAAATTGGAAGTTAAAACTTGCATGAATCTTCCAGTGATCAAAGCACCCACTGATGAGGGAACTACACAAAAGTGAGCTACAAACTGCATGAAGCAACACTGCTAAGACAGGGGTTTCACAGGTCAAAGGTCAAGAATACGCTCAGAATCACACTAGTCCTCCCTTTAACTGCTACTAATGAGAACCTTGAACATATCAGAGACTTTCAATCCACTTTCAAAGAATCACAGGTACAAATTTTTTTAAAAAACAGGAAGGAAAGAGACAGGTAGGGTGATCAGAAGAGTAAGCCACACTCCGTCTGCAGACTATTGGCTCAGAACAATGGATATGACAGCCGTGCTACAGGAAATGTTTTATCAGAGTAACCAAAGGAAACAAATCTCTGGATACCTATTTCAGAGTCTGAGCTGAAAGCTAAAGATTGTCATGGTTGCAGAAAAATTATTAACTTCTTTCTCTGATAGAGATGATCCTCTACTGTTGGACCTCAAGCACATTGTTGCTCTGTTTCTCTCTTGGATGAAATGCAAAGCGAGGACCTGTATTTCTGTTCACATCTCACACTCGAGAGCCACAAGGATTGCTGGCAAGTGTTTGCCCTTACCTCACAAAACAAGCTGATAGACAATTGTGATTGTCACTGCTGTAGCTCTGCCTGGAGCCAAGAGTCGCTTGTGACAACTGCATCTGTGAAATTACTGATTTGAAATGCCCTTTATCATTGTAATAGGCTGTGAAAGTATTCTCATTTCAGCACCTACTGTTTACGCTCATAAACCCAAAAGGAAGTAGATCATGCAGAAAAGAAGGTGGATTTATACAGCACCTTTCATGAACCTCAGAATATTTCAAAGCTCTTTACAGCTATTGAAGGATTGGTTTTAAAATGCAGTCAGTGTTGTAATGTTGGAAACGTGGCAGCTAATTTATACAGAACAAATTCCCAACAAGCGCTGTGATATAGACACGTTGAGTTTCATTTCATTCTGAATCTGTCAGTGTCTGAGAATAGAGAAAGAGAGTTAATGTTTCAGACTGATGAGATATTGATAAGATGGCTAATAAAATGAAACAAAGAACTGAGGATGCTGGAAATCTGAAGCACAAACAGAAAGTGCTAGAGAAATGCAGCAGATCTGGTAGCATTAGTAGAAACAGAAACAGAGTTAACATTTCAAATCTAATGTTCAATTCTGAAGGAGGGTCACTGGACTCGAAACATTAACTCAGTTTCTCTCTCCAGAGATGCTGCCAAATCTGCTGAGATTCTCCAGAAAATCATTGAAATAACTCCACAGAGGCCAGTATCCCATCACTGAGTCACTCTTTATTCACATGTGATAGTTCTTGACACTGATTTAGCTTCCTCAGAGCCAACTCTCTGAGCGAACAGAACCTCTAACTCTCCTGTTTATATCAATCAGCCAGGGGTCCCTGACTGAATCAGGTTAACAGCCTCAATCAGGGAACTCATATTCTATGGATCCAACTGGCTGACAAAGTTAAGATCACTACAATCTTGTTTTTATTTTTGATATGACAGAAGTTGTAAAAGGTCTTTAGAATGCTGGAGCAACCTTGCAATGATGTCATGGAGCTGCTCCTCACTGGATGTAAGTAACACAGTATGGGTGGAGCTATAAAAAAGAGAGAAACAGATGGAGGACAAGGCAGGAACTTAAGGTCTGGCCGTGTGAATGTAAAAAACACATGTAGAGAAGCATGTGGGCTAGACTCACGAGGATTATGGGATAGGGTTGAAGGAGTAGTCTTTCAATAACGGAAGAGTGAGATAAGGACCCGGTATATTCCTGATTATTATAAATTGCAGTATTTAATCTGAAAAATAATGAATAGCACGGTAAAGAAATCCAAGCCTAAAGACAGGCTTGAACCTGCCTTCTCCTTGACCATTCTGCCCTGAGCCCAAACCCATGGATGTCAACATACAAACCAGATGACTAAAGAAAAGGCCATTGACCTGAAATTTAAGCTTATTTATCTTTGCGTACAAGCTGTCACAGCAGCCGAGTTTTTCCCGGGCTTTTCTGTTTTTACTTCTGTGCTGCAACATCGACAGTATTTTGGCTTTTTTGGGGAAGTGCTGCAGATTCAGTGATTGATCCTGGCTCAGGAGACCCGCAGACCAGCCCTGCTGCTGTTTGAACAGACTTTTCTCTCAGTCCAACCACTGGATATAATCTTGGAGGTCCTGGAGAATCAGCCATATTGCTGTGGGTCAACAGTCATGTGAAGGCCAGGTGAAGTAATATCTCTGCATCATCCTGACTTGGATATGTGTGGCTGTTGGATCAGTGTCACTGGAATTCCCTCACTAACAGAATTATGGATCTACCTACAGTACATCATCGACTGCAGCGGTTCAAGAAGGCAGCTCCCCACCAACTTCTCAAGGACAATAACTGCTGGTCCAGCCAGTGACACCTATGTCTTATGAATGAATGATAAATGATTGATAAAATTAAGGGTGTAGTAATATCTAAGGCTTTCCAAAGGCTTTAGGCATCAAAAAGACTGTGCATTCATACAGCAAAGCATTCTGATTGGCTGAGGTCATACTGATCTGCATGTCATCCATTCTGATTGTCTTAATTATCCCATGGACAAACTCAAAGCCAATTAAAATCCAATTCTATTCCTGAGACCAGCAGAGATTCCAAACAGCAACGCAGATGTCACAAAACCAGCCAATTGAATCGGGCCGTACAGTCTGTTGTCAGATTCAGCAATTAGTACAGGATGAAGCTTTCAAATGATTTCCACATGACGTTTCGAGCTCCTGCAGCTCTTCATTCTGATCAGACACGTGGCCACAAATGGCATCTGTAGCAAACAAAGACTTAAAACATCCCCCACCTCTCATCAATCCCATCTCCGACACACACACACACACACACACACACACACACACAGACACACACACACAGAGGCAGGCACAATCACACACACACACACGGACAGACACACACACACACACACACACACACACA
>JAHRHZ010000047.1:15666614-15677585 GCA_024137785.1 Ginglymostoma cirratum | reverse complement strand
CTAAACCCTTCTGATGAAGGGTTTAGGCCCGAAACGTCAAGTTTTCCTGCTCCTATGATGCTGCTTGACCTGCTGTGTTCATCCAGCCCCATGCTTGTTATCTCGGATTCTCCAGCATCTGCAGTACCTTTTATCTCAGATTCTTGCACCCCACTGGCTGGGAGTATATTTGTGCTCAGCAGTGATGCCCCACATAGTCAAACTGCCTACTTATACTCACCAATTATCTGGAAGTGAATGTCGTCTCTCTACCATTTACAGTCAAATATCTCAATTGAACCCAAGGAGCAGAAGCAGGCAGAAATGTGGAAAATATTGATTCAAATCACTTAAAAAAAAGGTTCCATTTCCAGTTGCCTTGAACATTTTATTACATCCTTTGGTATTAATCTTTTCTGATGACCTTCCACTAGATCTGGCTCAGCTTTGAATGCTGTCTGTCTGTCCGATCTGTATGTTGTAAAGCAGAATGATTAGCGTTCAGGACACCGGTGTCTCAATATGTCTGTTACAGTAAGTGCCTGATTCCTTTCTTGAGAGTACAAAGAGAAAAAGATTGTATCTATATAGAATTTTTACAAGCACTGAACATTCCAAAATGCGTTACAACCAATGAAGTATTTGTGATGTGTAGTCTGTAGAGATTGGAACAAAGTCAGTCAGGTGGATCTCAGAGAATATGAGTCCCCTGATTGGAGTTGTTAACACAGCAGAGGTGACCTCAAACCAGTGTGACAGACTGGCACATTCCAAGGTCTGGGACTACATGCTGTGGGATGCATTAAAACCTGGGACAGCTGCTGCCAAGGTGCAGTCGGGAAAGGCCACGGTCTAAGGTCTTTCTGCTGAAGTATAAGGAGAGTCCATTCAGTAATTGGACCCTTTTTTTGCTTCAAAGTGTTTGTAAATAACGTTCTACATGAGTAGGAAATATCTTTGTTGTCTTAACACTGTAGAGAAATGGCAAAATTCCAATTTTGTTTTTTTTCTGCAAAGACTCTATGGAACTGATTTGAACATTTGTATTTTCTTACAGGTGATTTTTATGAATAACTCTCCTTTTGAAATTAAAAAAAGCTTGTCAATTGGCTGCCTGAGATTAATCGAGATGTTCTGTATGTTTGCCATTCAATCCCTTTGTTTTACTGTAATTTCTGATGATTGAAGCTTCACTGTTCTCTCCTATTTCAAAGAGTGTACTGAACCACGCACAGCACCTGGGGAGTGAAGTAAAGTTAACATTTCAGGCATTTTCCCTCAGACATAGAAACAGATGAATACCTTGTTAGATTAGAATGGAGAGATAGACAATCTGTGATGTTAGGTGCTTCTAAAGTGCCTTCAATCCTCCACACTGTCTGCGGATGCAGTCTGGCTTCTGGTGTTTAACTATTTATGTCATTTTTCTACTTCTGTCTGAAGACTCAAAGGTTTGCCTTTTCCTGAAAGGTTTCCTCGATGTCATCAAACACAGAAACAAACTCTGCAAGCAGACAGAGTCACAAAATAGCGCAAAGACATGTCCATTAGGTCAAAAGAAATAGGAGCAGAGCTGATGTTTGAGCCCTCAGCCCTGCTGCCCTTTATAAACTCCTGAGTAACCTTTCCCCCCAGCTTCTTTCTGCATTCTCATTTATCCCTTGATTAGCCAGTGTTCAAAACAATACTGATGGGTGTCATAAAGACTAAACATCCAGGAGGGGAGGCAGTGGTATGGTATCACTATGGACTAGTAATCCAGAAACTCAACGCTGCTCTGCAGGATCTGAGTTCAGAGCCCACCGCAGAGGATGGTGGAGATTAAACTCAATAAAATCTGCAATTAAAAACCATTCTACAACTGTGTAATGACTGAAAAAAACAAATGCTGGAGATCACAGCGGGTCAGGCAGCATCCATGGAGAGACAGCAAGCTAACATTCTGAGTCTAGATGACTCTTCATCAGAGCTGAAATGAAGTGTGGAGGGGACAGTACTTAAGCAATGTTGGAGTGCCGGGGGAGGAAGGCTGCAGACAATGCACTATCAACGCTGATGAAGAGTCATCTAGATTTAAAACGTTAGCTTGCTGTCTCTCTGTGGATGCTGCCTGACCCGCTGTGATCTCCAGCATTTGTTCTTTTCAGTCCAGAACCGAGCATCCGCAGTAATTCGCTCCTACTGTGTAATGACTGTTAGAAAGACTCGTCTCTTTCGCTGATACAGTTTACAGAAGGAAATCTGCACTCCTTTGGGATGGGTCTGGGTGGGTGCTCTGAGGGTTGGTGTGGGCTTGTTGGGCTGAAGGGCCTGTTTCCACACTGTAGGGATTCTATGATCTATGATCTTACCAGGTCTTTTCACCTCTGAAGAAGAAGTAGGATCCTCAAATATTTTTTCTTAAACAAGGTGGTTAAAGGATATCAGCCATTGAACTTGCAATCAGTCCATCATACTGAATGATAGAACAGCTTGAAGGGCTGCTCCTAGTTTATATCTTCGTGCTTTCATTATTAAGAGAGAGAAAAAAGGACTCATGTTTATTTATGTCGAGCTTTTCACAACCTCAGAACATTTCAATGTACTTTACAACCAACAGCATGATTTTTCTCCAAGTGTAATCAGTAGTGTAATATAAGCAGCCAATTTGCACGCAGCAAAATCCCTCCAGCAGCAATGTGACACTGAGCAGATAATCTGTTTCTTGTGTTGCTGTGTGAAGGATAAATGCTGGCCAGGTCACCAGGGTAACCTCTTAACTGTACTTCAAAACAGAACTACAGGATCCTGGACATCAATGGAAGAGGGCAGACAGAGCCTCTGTAATCTCATCTGAAAGACAGTTGACTGTGCAGCACTCCCTCAGCACTGCGCTCCACACATTAGCCATATAGGGTACTTACGTTAGAAAGTCCCACACCAATCATGTGAAAAAGTGGTCTGTGGTCAGTCAGAGTTTAATTGCTGTTTGATCAATGAACATTGCAGATTGGAAATCCTTCCAATGTCAGGAGCCTGGGTTTTTTAAATGATTGCAATATGTGCACCTGGTGAACCAGCACTGAATTTACTAACAATATTAAATTGGTCGCCTCACATCTACTGTAATTTACCTCTTAAAAAGTGACACATATTTAATTAGTTGCTTTTTAACAACTTCTATTTCACAGGGAAAATTTATCACAACACTATCGAAGAGCCTGGTTGTTGCTTTTTTAAAGCTCTGATCCTCAGCTGATTTTCTCATTATTGCCCAAAGAGCTGCACCACAGCACTCAACACACCTGACACACTCTCTCTCACACACACACACACACTCTCTCACACACACTCTCTCTCTCACACAGACTCTCTCACACATTCTCACTCACCTTCACACACTCACACGCATGCACAAACACAGACTCTCACACACTCTCTCTCTCTCACACACACACACACTCAGACACACATAGACTCTCTCTCACACACACAGTCATAAACACACACACATTCACACACACACATTCTCACTCTCTCACACACACACACACTCTCACATATTCTCACTCACATTCACTCACACGCACGCACAAACACAGACTCTCACACACACTCTCTCTCACACACAAACACTTTCTCAGTCTCACTTACACACACACTCACACGCGCAAACTTTCTTACTCACTCTCTCTCACACACAGACATACTCTCTCACACGCACATTCTTACACAAACACATGCTCTCTCACACACCCATACACTCTCTCACACACACACACTCTCTCACACATACACACACTCACATATACACACTCACACACACAATGTCTCACACACATTCTTACACAAACATACATGCTCCCTTTTTCACATATACTTACACTCTTACACACACATACACTCTCTCTCACACACAGGCATACACACACTTTCTCATACTCACACATGCGCACACACAGTCTCACCCATTCACACACTCACACACACACACATACTCTTTCACACACACTCTTACACAAACACACACATGCTCTCTCTCTCTTTCACATATACATAAGCTGCTACATACACACACACACTCTTTCACACACACACACCTTCTCTCTCATCTCTCTCTCTCACACATACGCACACCCACACTCTTATGTACATACTCTCTCACACACACATAAGTGTGTACACACTCTCTCTCACACACACAAATACATATGCACTCACACCTGCACACATTCACGCACTGTCATACTCACATTCACACACATACACACACACACACTCTCGCTCTTATACACATTCTCTTTCTCACACACACACGTTCTAATTCGCCTATATTCTCATTCACACACTCTCACACATCCGTGCACACACACACACACACACACACACACACGCACACACACAATTGCATGCATACAGGCACACACACTCTCTCGCACTCTCCCTCTCTCATGCATATTCATAATGTCTCATAAACATACACATACACTCTCTCTCATACATATTCACATTCTCTCTCACACGCCACACATTCACACACTCTAAAATACACTCTCACACACACATACAGACTCTCATTCTCTCTCACACACATTCACTCACATGTACACAGCCCCACATGCCTCATATGCACGCACGTGCATAGCAGCATTATGCTGAGATACCTGAAAACACAGTTTGACCTCCAGCAAGCAAGTGACTTTCTGATGCACCACACATTTCTAGTTTTCACAGTAAATTGAATATGAAGTGAATCGCAGGTCAGATCACATACTCCACTGATGGTGTTCAGTGGCTCAAATTAAACAAGGAAACAGTGAGAAACAGTGGCCTGGATTTTCTGATGGTCAGACAGTCCTTTCTGCCTCCAGTTGCACTCTCTGTGTCATGGAGTCAGTGAGTTGTGGTCAGTCAGTCAGCCAAGTATGTGTAATGTAGTGAAACATCAGTAAGCACTAGGTATAACCCGTGAATCTAAAGCAATGTAAATAGTGTAGTTAATAAACTTCAAGACATCTGTCTCAAC
This sequence comes from Ginglymostoma cirratum, assembly GCA_024137785.1. Taxonomy (NCBI): domain Eukaryota; kingdom Metazoa; phylum Chordata; class Chondrichthyes; order Orectolobiformes; family Ginglymostomatidae; genus Ginglymostoma; species Ginglymostoma cirratum. Next base: position 15,672,601 of record JAHRHZ010000047.1, on the reverse strand, counting down.
AACTAATCCTATTATACAAACTACCAAAACCTTATTTAAAGGTGTAGAGACTATGGGTGAAATCTTAGCCGAAAGGAGATAAGATTCAGCCCGATGTATCTATATCCATGCTTGTACACATCAATCTTATGCACATTCTTTGAAGGGGAAAGGAAGAGTGTTGTGTTCTGACACAGACTTCTGGCTATACAGCCCTGTATCTTGTTAGATGGCATTACAACATGTGATGTTCTGGTATAACTGTACCCACCTCACCATCAATCAGGCTCTTAAGGCAAATGAAAACCAAAAGACCTGCAGTTGCTGTAAATCAGGAACAAAAACAGAAGTTGCTGGAAAAGCTCGGCAGGTCTGGCAGCATTTGTGAAGAAAAATCAGAGTTAATGTTTCATGTCCGATGACCCTTCCTCAGAACTGAGTTCTGAGTTCTGAGGAAGGATCACTGGACCCAAAACATTAACTCTGATTTTATTTTCACAGATGCTGCCAGACCTGCTGAGCTTTTCCAACAACTTCTCTTAGTGCAAACAAAGTGGTGTGTTCACTGAGACAGCTCCGTATCTGTAATATACAGTAACATCCCTAAGCACAGAACCCAAACAATGTATAAGCCTCTGTTATTAAGTCAACGTAAATAGTTAGAGTTGTTAATAAACTTCAAGATACCTTACTCAATAACAGCCTGATCGCTGTGGTATATATAACAGGGATTAACATAAAGGATAGCTGGCATATCACACTGACGGTGGTGTCTGAACCGTGGACGCACATCAGCAGCAAAGGCAGTGTCTTTCAGACTGAGCTCAGATTCCGGAGACTCCTGGGCAGGCATGGGAAGTGGGAAGCCTGAATGGGCCACCTCCTTACCATGAGGTTATCCTGTAGATTCACACTTACACATTCAATAGCATTGAGAGCTGTACTGAGACTCGGTAATGCTCAGGAGTGGAGCCACACACAAAAAGTCATTTGTGTTGGCTAACCTCCTTCCTGTATTTCATTTCTGCAGATGTAGGCACAGACCCCCATTTCCCAACAAGCAATCAGGAGGATGTAAATATTGAAGAGTGACATTTTAAAATATTTATCGCTCCTAGATTAATAGCAAACACAAATTTTAATATTTAATGTAAGTGGATATTTAAGCCGAGCAGTGGGTAGAACAATGAGGTACAATTCACTCCCGGGGAAATGCTGGTCAAAATGAATTCTAGGATATAACATCTGGGAGTTATCTTCACAGGAAGCTGCAGATGTGAACATATACACAGTTAAGAGGTCTGAATGCACAGCTCCTGACTGGCTTACAATGGGTGGAATGAAGAGATTATGTCCAGGGCTGTGTTGTAGCTAAGGAAACAGCTTTTCCTTCTACACACAGTTGATCATTTGCTTCAGAAACAAGTCAGTATTTAGATAACAGCAGTGGTCATATCTTCCCAGGCTTCAGCACTTAGCTCTCCCAGGGATAGCTGCCTGCCACCCTAACCATTCAGCTACTTTCCATTAGAAAGCTTTGATATTCTTCGAAAACCCATTATATTTAAAAGCACAGCACGAGGCATGAATCATTCTGCAGTCAGTTCTGCCTGGGGGACTATGGTTGTAGCTGACCTTTTGAGAGTAGTGGGTAAGCATTCAGTTATTTGAATGACTTTCAACTATCAGTTTCTGACGTTCTTTTCATTGACATTTGTCATGATTTTCTAAGAATGCCGAAACGTCTTGGCAAGGGCAGTGCTCCACCCTCCAGTTAGCTAGCACAGTCTCCAACAGGCACCATAGAGCTCTTATGGTGTAGTTGTAGCGCACCTACCTGTGAGTCAGGAGGCCCAGGTTCATGTTCCAGCCTTCTCCAGAGATATGGAATAACATCTCTGAACAGGGGGCTGATTAGGAAATATCTGGACCATTACAATTCTCCTTTAGAATTCAGTGGGCTGTTATTTATTGCTTGGACTAACATTTTGATGATCTGGTCTTTTGTCATTTGAGGGATCTTGCTATGCATAAATTAGCTGCCGCGTTTTCTATGGTATAAGCAGTGACTGTGCTTCAAAAACTATTGCATTGGCTGTAAAGTGCATTAGAAGCAAGGTAAGATACAAGTTCCTACCCCTTTCCCTGCCGAAATAAATACTCTCTCCTCCCAGTAACCTCGTGAGTAAACTGGTATTAAAAACAAGTCTTACTATTTCTCCCAGAAGGGTTTCCTCAGTGTTTTGATTTGAGTTATTATTGTCATGTGTACCTAGGTACAGAGAAAAGTTTTGTTTTTCATGCAGTACAGGCAGATCATACCACACAACGTGCATTAGAGTAATAGAACCGAGTGAGGAATACAATGTTACGGCTGCAAAGAAGACGCACAAAGAGTGAGATCAACATTAAAATTTGAGAGGTCCATTCAGAAGTCTAATAACAGCAAGGATAAGGCTGTTCTTCAATCTGTTGGTCCGTGTGTTTAAGCATTTGTATCTTCTGTCTGACAGAAGAAATTGAAAAAGATTATAACCAGGATAGGTGTTGTTTTTGATTATACTGGTTGCCTTCCTAAGGCAGCAGGAAATGTAGATGTAAATGAATGGAAGGCTGGTTTACGTGACAGTCGGGGCCGTGTTCACAACTCTCTGTAGTTTCTTACAGTCCTGGGCAGAGCAGTTGCCGTACCAAGCTATGTAGTCGCAGAGGTTCAGTGTCAGGGGATAGGAATAAAAACAGAATGTGCTGGAGAAATTCAGCAGGACTGCATGGAGAAAAGAACAGTTAACATTTCAATAACTGTTCTGAGGAAGGGTGAATCAACTTAAAATGTTAACTTTGATTTCTCTCCACAGATGCTGCCAAACCTGCTGAGCAATTTCTTTTTTTGTTTCTGATTTACAGCATCTACAGTTCTTTCACTTCTTTTCAGTTAACATTTCAAGTCCAGTATTCTCTTCTTCAGATCTTGTGACATATCAGATTCAAAACATTGACTATTTTTCTCCACAGACACTGACAGACCTGTTGAGCATCTCTGATGCTTTGTGGTTTTATTACCGATTTCCAGTATCTGCAGTATTTTGCTTTTACAATAGGACAGGAAGTTCTGCCCATCATCAGAAAGAGTGAGTGTTCCCTGCATTTTCATTTTGTACGCTTCCTGCTAATTGCAACACAGTGTGCATGCAGCACCTCCATACTGCTCTCCACCCACACAGCTTCAATGAAATATTGACCATTGGTTCGACCTGTCTTGCAGTTTGAACTGCTGTGAGGTTTGGAATTCAGAGTCCTGTCCTGCTCTACAGCAAAGCTGCTATCTTAGACTGTCATTGTCTCTTGTGGTTTCATGTGACCCAATGCTTTCTCCCTTATCTATGCGTGACTGCTACCTGACTCTGTAAAATTTCTGCAAACTCTTATATTTACTCTTTTGTTCATGTGGGACTCTCTCTGGTACAAGTTATTCCAAGCATCTCATTATCAGAACCATTCTCACTTGTCTAAAGTCATGACTACTGGGAAGGTATGGCGGGCTACCCAGGCTTTTTTCTGCCTTCCAGTTTTGTTCATGCATTATGAAGTCCTGGCTTAGATCTTCAGTCTGTGTTATGCTGAGTTTATGTCTTTTTACTTCTAGTTCTGATGAAATGTCATCGAACTGAAACCTTGATGATGGGTGGAATTTTCCAGGGTTCTGAGTGACGTCTTGTGAGGCCTATCTCAGCGTCAGAAACCGTTCTCTTCTAGCTTGTTAAATGCCTAGTTAACGGCCTAAATCCACCCCCCATTAATGTTCAGCTTCTCACTTTATCAAACAGACTGAAGATTCTCAATGTCGCGAATTCTTGACATGGAAGTCAAAGAGGGTACCCAGCAGCCTCAGCTCACTGCTTGCTCCAAAGGACTTCCATGTTGGACATTTCAGGGCACGCTCCATGGACACTGGCTGCACCACCCTACATTCACATCAAATATAAATGCACACTGCAAATGCCACTATTCAAGGGGATGTGGTGGCCTACTGGGAATGTAACTGGCCCTTGTAATCCAAAACCTCAGCCCCATGTTCTGGGGGATGTGTGCTCAAAACCTGCCATGGTGGGTGGTGAAATTTGAGTTCAATAAGTGCCTGAAATCAAAAGGTTATCCTAATGATGACCATATAAACACTTCTGAATATTGAAGAACCCCTCTGGTTCCATAATGTCCTTCAGGAAGGAAAATCTGCCAGCCTTTCCTGGTTTGAACATGGGAGTGGGCCATTCAGCCCCTCAAGCTTGCTCCACCATTCAACGAGATCATGGCTGATCTGTGGTCTAAATCCATTTACCTGACTTTGGCCCATACCCCTTTAACATCTTCCCATAAAAAAAAGTATATCAATCTCTGTAGGTGACTCCATACCCACAGCAAAGTGGTTTAGTCTTAACTACCCTCTGGGAAATAAATGTTATGTGCATTTTTAAAAAAATATTGTAATGACAAGTTTAGTGAGCCACCTAATATATTGTAAACTGAAAGAAAACGGTCTATATCACACATTACATGATGCCAATTTAAGCTGTAATGTAATGGATCTTTACAAGTTTTATGAATAAATTGTATTTATGGAAAAAAGTGCTAATTCAATGTTGCATGAAGTCACTGAAGCCAGGCTGTGGTGTCTCACTGCAGAGAAATAGCTCACTCACTGTCTGAGTTCAGACATGAAGAATGAACATTTAGGGTCACAGTGGCCAGAGACAGCCTGACCACCTCGTCTTCGTGTCTTCATGCCAAAATGAATTTGGTTTGAGAGCAATACAGCTGGATCCCTGCTGAGTGAACTGCCACAGTGGCCCAATGGTTAGTTACTGCTGCCTCACAGCACCAGGGACTCAGGTTTGATTCCAGCCTTGGGGTGACTGACTGTGTGGAGTTTGCACATTCTCCCCGTGTCTGTGTGGGTTTCCTCCGGGTGCTCCAGTTTCCTCCCACAGTCCAAAGATGTGCAGGTTAGGGTTGATTGACCATACTAAATTGCCCATAGCATCCAGGGATGTATAGGCCAATTAGCCATAGGAAATGCTGGGTTATGGGGATGGGTGGGTCTGGATGGGATGCTCTTTGGAGGATCGGCGTGACTTGATGGGCAGAATAGCCTGCTTCCACACTGCAGGGATTCTATTCTGTTCTAAATGCTGGTCTGCATTCTGCACGTTCAGCTGGAATTGGTGGTGAAGAGGGATTGAGAGAAAATAAAACATAGAACAGTACAGGCCCTTCGGCCCTTGATGTTGTGCTGAACTTTCACACTAAAACTAAGGTCTATCTAACCTCCACCCCTACCTTATACTATCATCCATACGCTTATCTAATAGTTGCTTAAATGCCCCTAATGAGGCCGACTCCACTACCCTCTCCAGCAATGCATTCCACGCCCCGACCACTCTCTGAGTAAAGAACCTACCTCTGACTTCTCCCCTATATCTACCTCCACTCGCTTTAAAACTATGCCCCCTCTTAATAGCTATCTCCACCCTAGGAAAAAGTCTCTGGCTGTCTGCTCTATCTATACCTCTGATCATTTTGATATGGATGTTTAATTTAGGCAGTAGAATCTGAAGTTTGCAATTATATCTGTATTATACAGTCATAAAGCGGAATAAATGTTCAAATGCACAGCCTTCTAAATTTGAAATGAACTCCCATAGGAAGTGGTCACACCAGCTGGACTGTTGGGAGATATAATACATGCAATATTGATCCAGGTCACTGTCCATGAACAATTGTGTTTAAGGGTTTAGTTGAAGAGGAAATCAATAGAGCAATGAACAGTCTGCAACGAACCATTTTGTAAGACATGGACTTTAAGAATCACACTGCTGATTTGGCTGTTTGTAGCCCACAGGAAGGCATGAAACAGGTTATCAACCAGACCTTTCAGTCCATTTTAACCCTCTGCAGAGTCTTATAATATTAAGAGATAACAAGGTGTGGGGCTGGATGAACACAGCAGG
>JAHRHZ010000047.1:15639683-15661614 GCA_024137785.1 Ginglymostoma cirratum | reverse complement strand
TCTGATGATGGGTTTAGGCCCGAAACGTCAAGTTTTCCTGCTCCTATGATGCTGCTTGACCTGCTGTGTTCATCCAGCCCCATGCTTGTTATCTCGGATTCTCCAGCATCTGCAGTACCTTTTATCTCTGATACAATTGTGCTTAGGTAATGAGTTTTAGTGTATTAAGCTACACTAGTGAGCTACGTGGAAAGCGATGCTGGCTTAGAGACAAATGTCTGAGATTCTTCAACCTGCTGTACCTGATGTGCCTTCCTTTGAAAATGCATTCTGGAAGGAGACTCAAATCGAGAGTTTCTGGTCCAGAGGCAGCTATGCTACCTATTGTGCCACAGGATTTATGAACTTGCGTAATGCCCATTTACGTATATCTGTGGTATTTGCCTCGGTCTCTCCCTGTGGGAGTAGTTTCCACATTCTCCGCCCTCTCTCATTACCACGTTTTCTCCTGAATTTGTCTATTAGATTTGTTAGGGCCTATCTTATATCAATGGCCTCTGATTTTGTGAAATCAAGAAACACATAAATCACAGGCACAGTCAGTCAGTGTGGCATTTTATAAATTCCAACTTTTGGAATAAAACTCGCCTGATTCCAGGTAAAAACTCTGAGAGAGGTTCTGAACACGGCCTCACACCTACAATTCAGTGGCTGACCTGAGATACCACCTTTTGTATATTCCTATCACTCTGCCTGTATGAAGTTTGGAAAGTTACGCAGACACTGATGAAACTTTAATTATCTCGGGGCAGTAACTTGAAACAGATTCTGGAATTTGCATCTTAATCATTCGAAACTTGCGACTCCTTTCTAGCAGAGTTCTCCATACCCTGCTTCTGCAATTTCTAGAATGCAGGAATGTATGAATGATTAAAGATTCAACAGGAACCAGTCAGCCAGCCATTTTAGGTTTGTTCACTCCACTCACACCATTTGTATGATCCTTTGATCTCTCTGCCCTTCATCTCTCTGCCTTTAAACTCTGTGTCTGTGTGCTCTTCTCTCACTTTGCCTGATGAAGGGGCTGCACCCTGAAAGCTTGTGATTTCAAATAAATCTGTTGGACTTTAACCTGGTGTAGACCTCAGTGCAACACTGGCACCTCCACATCAACCTCTTTCTAGATTTGTCACATCTTAGGCCAAGTGAATATGATTTAATCAGAAACCAGGCCCAGCATCAGATGGATGGATAACCACTTTGGGCACTGGGAGGCCTCACCACAGGAGATGGTGGTAGAATCCCAATACCAATAGAGCTAGGATTCCAGAGACCCAGGATAATGCTCTGGTACATGAGTACCAATCCCATCACTGCAGCTACCGGTGTTCAAACTCAGGCAATTATCTTGAATATGAAAGCAGTCTCAGAAATAGCGACCATGAGAACTACTTACAATTGTTGTTTAAAAACCCACCTGTTTCACAAATGTCCTTTAGTAAAGGGAATGTGACTCCAAGCCCACAGTAATATGGTGGACTCCTAATTGACATCTGAAATGCCGTAGCAAGACATGTGATTTAGGGTCAATTGGGGTTGGGCAACAAATGCTGGTCTTGCCAGTGATGCCAACATCCCCTGAAGGAGTAGAGACTTCATACCACTTTGCCTTGGGTCATCACTCTATTGGCAAGGCAGTATGTACATTTCCCCAAACACCAACCACAAATAAAGAGAACTTTCAACAGATGATTGTATGAGTGTTGATGGTAAGTGAACAGCCATTGATATTCTGAGAACTGCCTAGTGAAAGACCAGCATTGTGGTCTGGTATGATTATGGAGTCTTTACCTTACACTGACCATGAGTCACAACACAACAGCAGCTCTGTCCTGGAATCCTTCAATGTTGGACATTACAGGCCAATGTTGGAGGGTTGGCAACACCGCTCTTGATCAATGATTATTTGGAATTATAGGCAACATTGGGGCTTGATTAGTGCTGACTTCTTTGAGGGAGCGGATGCTGACTGGAACCTTTGGAATTATGCCCCAGTATCTGTTGGCAGAGACACGGCAGTCGTTTCTGTGTTGCAAGAATTTGATGTTGTCCTGCTGTGGATGGACTGTGAAATTGTCAACCACGTAGGACAGTCCAGGAGTTTCCAGGAATTGAAGATTAATCTGGACACTGTGGCTGACAAAACAAAACCCAGGAGAATAAAGTCATTGGAATGTTAAAAGAAGTTGTGACTATTTCATCCCCCGTGAGCTCTTTATTTATTTATAGAACATTAGAATTGTTACAGTGCAGGAGGCCATTCAGCCCATTCACAAACTCTGTAAGCTTTTTAACTTTAGTGTCGATCTTCTGACTTTTACTGTAACCCTGAACATCGTTTCTATTTAAATAATCATCCAAAGCTCTCCAGGGAAATTGAGAATGTTGGGGATGGGCTGAGGGTTAGGCGTGGGGATTGCGAGGAAGAGGGGGCTGTTTGACTGGGTGGGGTGGTTAGAGGAGTGAAATCACATAATGCAACCGCTGGAAATATATCCAACCAGAGTCAGCAACCCTACTGTATGGCTGTCATGTTTCAATCGTCTGGTTTGGTTGACCTCTCCCTCTCACAAAAGGCAGCCTTTACTGAAGCGCGTGAGCCGCCTGGACAATGGAAAGGAGGGATGGTTTCTGTTTTAATGAAGATGTGTGTGTGACAGATTGTCCCAGCTGCCCTCCTTCATCAGCTCTGGCACCTTGTGATGCTGCATAGTCCTCCTAAAGCTGCCCTTCAGTGGCCAAGTGTCAACCACCCACTGCCAGACGCAACCCTTCAGTCAGAGCCAATTGTCAGCAGCTCCGTCTATGCTGAAAGCACGCCTCCACCACGACCGCACTCCCCCCCAGACCTACCATCACCACTGCACTAGCCCCCAGCCCCACCACCCACCAACTCCTCACATTCACAGCCAAAACTCTCACCGAGATGCCTATATACCAGGGTTAGTGGTTGTTTAATTTGTTGGTTGAAAAGTGCTTCCTGACCGAGGGCATTTCAATGCAGGCTCCCTATGACCTCTATGTTGTACTTCCTAACCTAACTCCCACAGTCTGTCACTCTGAGAGCATGGACTCACAGCAAGGAGACACACAACACAAATTCGTAAAAATCTACAGCAGAGGAAAGGGCCCTTTGGCCCATCGAGTCTGCGCTGGTCAAAAACAACCATCTACATTCACTTCCCATTTTCTAGCACACACTGGCTATATGCCAATTCCCTTACTCTGACAGCAGGATTGCAGACTGCTTTTTCCTGGGATCTCAATCCATCCAGTTCCCGGAGGAGGGACTGGTTTAATACTACTGCCTGCAGATTTCAAGGGCAAACTTGTGGGAAAACAGTTGGTTCCAATACCCAGCTGAATAGCCGGCTGTGCTTGACTCAGGAAGGTCAGGAGAAGCTCATGGGACCAAAATCCAGCGAGTATCACCAGGGGAGAGGAAAAAAAACCAATGCATGCTGCCAATCTCAGGAGAGACTGGTCTGGTGTCTGTATTTCAGATCTCAGCTGACAACACTCTGATCTCAATAAAAGGAAGAAGACACATAGTGAGAATTGCTTGTACTTCAGTGAATTTGACTGAAGAAGGGAACAGAAAGTTCTTCAGCAAATGTGAATGAACATGTTAAAAGCAATTATCACATTGACTACTGGTGTCAGGCTGTGACTCCAGCAGTTCCAGTAATAAGCGGGGAGTGGGTGGTGTTCCTGAGCAACATCAATGAGCTGCTGCCAGTGGGGGGGGAGGCGGGGGTGGCGTTTGTCGATGGTGGTGGAGGGAGGTCCTGGAACTGAAGCTGTCTCTGGCCGAAAATGGGAGCGTCTTTATTTAAAAGGCACAAATTTATATGACACCTTTCATGACCACCCCAGGTATCAAAGCACTTTACAGCCAATAAAATATGCTTCAGTGTGCGGGCATGGTTTCACACAGTAAGATCCCAACAAACAATGATATGATAATAAAGTCATAGAGCTGTACAGCATGGAGACAGACCCTTCAGCCCAACTGGTCCAGTATCCTAAATTAGTCTAGTCCTATTTGCCAGCATTTGGCCCATTATCCCTCTAAACCCTTCCTTTTCATATACTCATCCAGATGCCTTTTAAATATTGTAATTGTACCAGCCTCCACCACTTCCTCTTGTAGGAATTGGGAGCATACATGCACGACTCTCTGAGTGAAAAGTTACCCCATTTAGGTCTCTTTTAAATCTTTCCCCTCTCACTTTAAGCCTACTGGCAACTAGGACTAGATTAATTTAGGATATCTGGCTAGCATGGACAAGTTGCACCAAAGGGGCTCTTTCCATGTGTACACCTCTATGACTCTATGGCCTCTAGTTTTGGACTCCCCTACACTGAGGAAAAGACCTTGACAATCACCCTATCCATGCCCCTCATGATTTTATAAACCTCTATAAGGTCACCCCTCAGCGTCCGATGCTCCAGGGAAAATAGCCCCAGCCTACTCAACCTCTCCCTATAGGTCAGCCCCTCCAAACCCCAGCAATATCCTTGTAAATCTTTTCTGAACCCTTCCAAGTTTAGTGACATCTTTCGAATAGCAGGGAGACCAGAATTGTATGCAGTATTCTGAAAGCGGCCTAACCAATGTCCTGCACAGCCGCAACTTGATATCTCAACTCTTATATTCAATAACCCGATTACATATTTTACATGGTTTTGTTTTGCCATGTTCATTGGGGAATAAATATTGTCCAGGGCACCATGGCAGGAGCTCCTCTTCTTCAAATGGCACCTGGGAGTGCGTCCATTTAATGTCTCCTCTGAAAAGTGATATCTTTGACAGTGCAGCACTCCCTCAGTATTGGTTTGACATTCTGGCCTTGATTTTTTTTACATTTCAGTCCCTGGGTGGAACGTAAGCCTGAAATCCCAGGGTCAGAAGCTGCTAACTTATACACAGCCGGCAATTCATTTGTTTTCATTTTTAAGAATTTCTATTGTATAAATCTTTGCTCAATGAAGATGAGACAGACTTGCCAATCCATGCATCATCCATGCAGGGATACGGCGCTAAGTGTTTAGGGCATGTTTCAGTGGGAAATCTCTCTCACGTCTGAGTCAACGGGTAGGGGTCAAGACAGCATCAAGTTCCGAGGTGTACATATAACCAACGATCTGTCCTGGCCCATCCACATCAACACTACGGTTAAGGAAGCACACCAATGCCTCAAATTCCTCAGAAGGCTAAGGAAATTTTGCATCCACAATGACTCATCAATTTTTACAGATGTACCGCAGAAAGCATCCTATCCAGATGCATCACAGCTCAGTATGGCAACTGTTCTGCCCAAGACTGTATGAAATTACAGAGTGTTGTGAACACTGCCCAGTCTATCACAGAAACTAGCCTTCCTTCACTGATTCTGTCTATCCTTCTCGCTGCCTCGGAAAAGCAGCTAACATCATCAAGACCCCTCCCAACCTGGTTATACTCTCTTCCATCGGGCAGGCAATACAAATATTTGAAAACATGTACCAACAGATTTAAGAACAGCTTCTTCCCCACTTTTATAAGACTTATGAACAGACCTCTCATATATTAGAGTTGATCTCTCTCTGCATTTTCTGTGTAGCTATGACATTACCTTATGTATTCTCTTGTATTACCCTGATATAATTCTGGAAGGTCAGATATCACACAACACCAGGTCTACCTGATAAAGGGGCAATGCTTTGAAAGAGATAAAAGGTACTGCAGATGCTGGAGAATCCAAGATAACAAGGTGTGGGGCTGGATGAACACAGCAGGTCAAGCAGCATCATAGGAGCAGGAAAGCTTGACGTTTCGGGCCTAGACCCTTCATCAGAAATGCTTTGAAAGCTTGTGTTTTCAAATAAATCTGTTGGACTATAACCTGGTGTTGTGTGATTTCTGACTTTGTCCACCCCACATCGTACTTATCTAAGGTATGATGTGCCTGGCTAGCACACAAAACAATACTTTTCAATGTATCTCGGTACATGTGACGATAATAAATTGAATCAAACCCATGCTGACATTTCAATGCCAACACTAAAATCACTGCCACACTGGAGATGCTGGCCATGGGAGAAGACAATTTACAAAAGCCCGTCCCAGCTCAGATACTGAAAAGCCTGTGATGAGCATTGTCCCAAAGTGCTAACCAACGTTTCTCCAACAATGCCAGGAAATTAGATCCAATTCCCCTCACCACCCTATTTACCCAAAGAGTTGTGGGGGTGTGGAATTTTCTCCCATGCTGAAAGATGCATCTAAAGGGAGCTTGGGCAAATATAAAAGTGAGTGCTGAAGCCTGACACAAACACAGAGAAAGCTGAAGAAACTCAGCAGGTCTGGCAGCATCTGCAGAGACAGAAACAGAGTGAATATCTCAAATCTAGTATGAATCTTCTAACCTGAAGAAAAGTTGTACACACTTGAAATATTCACTCTGTTTCTCTCAACAGATGCTGCCAGGCCTGCTGAGTTTCTCTAACATTCTCTCAGAGTAGATAAGTGTTTGAGGGAGAAGAGAAAAGATTTAATTTTGATTTTATTGCCATGTGTGCTCAAGGACAAAATTACAGGAGTACAGTGAAAAGTGTTTAATGTCTCCACACAAGACGCCATTCTAGGCATAGGTACCTAGGTGCAGAATCTTAAGAACAAGGCAGAAAGAAAGATGAAAGTTAAAGGTTAAACATTGCACTGATTACACTATAAAACATACAAAATAAGGTTAAAAGTTACACATTGTAGACTTTCTTAGTTTTAAGTAGAAAATAAAGAAATAAATCTGAAAGTTCAAACACTGCAGCATGGTTACCATGATGAGATAAGTTAGGAGGAGACTCAAGTGGGATAATTATGGACAAGGACTGCTGGGCCAAATGGCCTGTTGCTGTGCCACTTAACCTGTGTAATCATTGATATTTGTGCGATATTGCAGTGTGCAAAACGGATTCTGCATTTACCTTCGGAACAAAAGTCACCTTGCTTCAAAGTAATTCATTGTGAAGTTTTGAGAGGCACGATAAGGTGTTAAATATTGCAATTTTTTTTCCATTTTCATTCATTCACGGGATGAGGGCATCGCCGGCTAGGCTGCATTTATTGCCCATCCCTAATTACCCAGAGAGCACTTAAGAGTCAACCACATTGCTGTGGGTCACATGTAGGCCAGACTAGGTAAGGATGGCAGTTTCCTTCCCTGAAGGACATTGGTGAACCAAATGGGTTTTGCCTGACAATTGACAATGGATTCACTGCCATCATTAGAGTCTTAATCTAAGATTTCCACCATCTGCCATGGCGGGATTCAAACCCAGATCCCCAGAATATTACCAGGGTCTCTGGGGTCAACACTCCAGCGCTAACACCACTAGGCCTGCCCTGACGCAGTTCTTTGTTGTTAGGGTAGGATTGAGGGAGCAGATTGTGAAAGGAGCTTGAACAGAATACTGTCAGATTCACAGTTAGACACAAAGAAAAACTTGTGAGTGTTAGAACCCCAGGAACTACAGGTCAATCTACCTCTGAAAGAAGGAATTTGCATTTATACAGCTTCAAAGTTTCAGGATTTCCCAAAGTGCTTTACAATGACAACAACAATGACTTGTGTTTATATAACACCTTTAAAGTAATAAAACATTTCAAACCACACCACACAGGTATTGTAAAACAAAGCATGACGGTGAGCTCCCTGCCAGTATAAGGAGGTAACAGAGCAGAGGATCAAGAGCTTGGTTAAAGAGGAGATAAGGAGCATCTGAAAGGAGGACAGACAGGTAGTGCGCGTTAAGGAGGGAATTCCAGAGCTTGAAGCTTACAGAGGTAAATGTAATGCCACCAATAGCAGACCAATTAAAATCAATGATGTTCAATTGGCCAGAATTGGAGGATACATTGGAAGGTTCGAGGGCTGAAGGAGATTACAGTGATAGGGAGGGAGAAATCACAGAATTTGAAGACAAGGGTGAGAATTTTAAAATCGATGTAATGTATATAATGTAATTTTTAAGTATATGAAATGCAGCAACCCATTTATGCACAGCAAGGTCCAACAAATGGATATTTTATTTTGTTTTTATCTTGATTGATGAGTTAATATCATCACAGGGAGAGACGACTTTGCTGATCTTCTCCAAATCAGCGCCACAGAGTGCTTTCCATCTACCTGAGTGGACAGAGGGTGCAGTACTGTCTCTGTGTTGCACAGGACTGTCAGCCTGGATTGTGTTCTCCAGTGGCTTGAACCCACAGCTTTCTCGCTGAAAGGTAACAGCACTTGTCCACACTGACAGCTAATGCCAGAAAGTTGTAGTCTACGGTTCTGAAAGCATTAATGTTGGAGACTGCATTAAGCTGCACCCAATCTGATGATAGGATAAGGACATTGGTGGGGATAAAGCAGAACAGGTCAGGATTTTGTCAGATGAAGACCCATATTTGATTTATTTGTAATTTGATTTATTGTAGTCACATGCACCCAAGTACAGTAAAAAGCTTTGTTTTGTGAGCAGTACAGATAGATCATAGCAAACAAGGACACACAGATCAGAGATAGTAAGAACTGCAGAGTCAGAGATAACACAGTGTCCTGACCCAAAACATCAACCTTCCTGCTCCTTGGCCTGCTGTGTTCCTCCAGCTCCACATTGTCTTATCTCTTCACACAGATCACAGGTGCTTAGACAGAGTGAGGCATACAAAGTTACACCTGCACAGGAGGTGCACAAAGCAAGACCAGCATTATTTGAGGTTAGAGAGGTCCATTCAGGCTAATAGCAGCTGGAAGAAGCTGTTGGTGCATGTGTTCAACCTTCTGTATCTTCTGTCTGACAGAAGAATTTATAGGAGAGCATTAGAATCACTGAGTCCCGCAGTGTGGGGACAGGCCATTTGGCCCAACAAGTCCACACTGACCCTCTGAAGACCATCCCACACAGCTCCATTCCTCACACTATCCCTGTAACCTTGCATTTCCCTGGCCAATGCACCAACACACACCCCTGAACACTTTGTGACAATTTCCCATGGCCAATCCACCTACCCTGTACATCTTTGCACTGTGGGAGGAAACCCACACAGACACGGGGAGAACATACAAACTCCACACAGCCAGTCACCCAAAGTTGGAATTGAACCCGGGTCCCTGGCACTGAGAGGCAATGGTGCTAACCACTGAGCCACCGTGCTGCCCCCATTAATCTCATGCATCTTCAGAATAATGCCTAAATTAACTTGTATCTTTCCTCATTCATTGCATTTTAAAGAGTGCTGGCTGAGCCACGAGTTGTCCTTGAACTTTGTGGTTTGGTAAACCACTTCAACCACGTTTGGTCTGGAGTCACTTGTAGGCCAGATCAGATTAAAATGGCATTTCTCCCCCTTTCCTAAGGGGGTATTAGCAATTCTAATAATTTTTAATTCCAGTTTTTTTTTGGTGTTGAATTTCAGATTCCAGCATGTGGTTGGATTTGAACCTAGGACATCACATGGGTCTCTAGAGTCTAGTCCAGTGACAATAACACTGTTCCATTGTCTCCCGTATGCATGATACTACCATGCAATAAATCAGACCTTGTTAAGACAAGTTTGCACTATCTCTCTCTTCTAGATTCCCTTTTTCCTATTTCCTGCTTCTGTGTCTCATGATCCATGGGGCAGGATCATGGATCATGTTTTCACCGAATGTTGCAGCAGGTGACCCTGTTCCCATACGCCCTGCAGGTTTGACATTTACTGAAGGTGGGGACTCATATTTATAAAAGCCATAGAAATCCTCTCAATCAAACAGTACACAACCGAACTGGTAGATTTATGTGAGGGGAGGGGATGAAGTGAGAGGAAACCGAAGCAGGCGAACGTAGTAAAGATGCTGAATTGAGCTTATAGGTAGAAAAGACTGGAGTTGTTGAATGATCTCCCTCCTGTCCCTACACACATGCACCTCTCCTGTTTTCCCAGCGTACTATATACAGTGTACTCTCACTGCAGGTCCATACCATCTCCCTGCTCTACGCTCATCCCTGGAACAGCTGGATAACAAAGAGACCTACATCAGACTCCTATTCATTGACTTTAGCTCTGCCTTCAACACCATAATTCCACCCAAACTCATCTCCAAACTCTGAGACCTAGGACCGTGCTCCTCCGTCTGTAACTGGATCCTTGACTTCCTGACCCACAGACTGCAATTGGTAAGGATAGGCAACGACATCTCCTCCGCCATAATCCTCAACACTGGCGCCCCACAAGGCTACTTACTCAGCCCCCTTCTGTACTCCTTATACACTCACAACCTTGTGGCCCCATTCAGCTCTAACTCCATTTACACATTTGCTGTTGACACCACTGTAGTAGGTCAGATCCCAAATAGCGACAAGACATAGTACAGGGCAGAGATAAGAAGAGGATGATAATGTT
The DNA here is from genome assembly GCA_024137785.1 of Ginglymostoma cirratum. Classification (NCBI taxonomy): domain Eukaryota; kingdom Metazoa; phylum Chordata; class Chondrichthyes; order Orectolobiformes; family Ginglymostomatidae; genus Ginglymostoma; species Ginglymostoma cirratum. The sequence continues at coordinate 15,651,191 of JAHRHZ010000047.1, read as the reverse complement.
ATTGGGGTTGAGGAAGAAATATGCAAGGAGATTGTGGAGACTTGCAGGAGCAATAGGGTTGTCATAGGAAGGGATTTTAATTTTCCTAACATTGACTGGGGCTGCCATAGTGTTAAGGGCTTAGGTGGGGTGGAATTTATTACGTATGTTCAGGAATGTTTCCTCAAGCAGTAGGTTGAGGGTCTTACTCAGGAAGGGGCAAAACCCGACCTACTCAGAGGAAATAGGGCAGGACAGGTGACTGAGGTGACAGTGGGGGAGCACTTTGAGACCAGTGACCATACTTCTACTGATTTTAAAATGGTTATGGAGAGGGACAAAACTGGTCCACAGGTTCAAGTTCTAAATTGGGGCAAGGTGAATTTTGTTGGAATTAGACTGAAGCTTGAAGGGGTTGATTGGAGTAGCTTGTTTGTCGGCAAAGGAACCTCCAGCAAGTCGGAGGCCTTTAAAAGTGTGATAGCTAGAGTTCAAGGTCGATATGTTCCTGTGAGGGTGAAGGGCAAGGTTGGCAGGAGTGGGGGACCCTGGATGACAAGAGATACTGAGGTTTTCACTAGAAAAAAGGAGGCATGGCTCAGGAACAGGCAGCTGGGATCAAGGGAATTCCTGGAGGTATATAGGGGATACAGAAGTTTACGGAAGAAGGAAATCAAGAGGGCGAAAAGGGGGTATGATATAGCTTTGGCTGAGAAAATTGGGGTGAATCCAAAGAGATTCCATAAAGCAAAAAGAATAACTAGAGAGAGAATAAGACCCCTCAGCGACCAAAGCGGCCATGTATGCGTGGAACCGCAAGAGATGAGGGAGTTCCTCAATGCATATTTCTCCTCTCCACAGTAGAGGAGGTGTTGAAAGTATTAAAATATGTGAAGGTGGATAAATTTCCTGGTCCTGACCAGATATATCCAAGAACCCTGCAAGAGGCTAGAGAAGAAATTGCAGGGCCCTGGCTGATATATTTGCATCATCGTTAGCTATGGGTGAGGTCCCAGAAGATTAGAGGGCAACAAATGTTGTGCACTTATTCAAGAAGGCCTGCAAAGAAAAATCTGGGAACTAAAAGCCTTACTGGCATGGTGGCTCAGTGGTTAGCACTGCTGCCTCACAGCATGAGGGACCTGGGTTCAATTCCAGCTTTGGGCAACTGGCTGTGTGGAGTTTGCACATTCTCCTTGTGTCTGCATGGGTTTGCTCCAGGTGCTCCAGTTCCCTCCCACAGTCCAAAGATGTGCAGGGTAGGTGGATTGGCCATGCTAAATTGTCTGTAGTGCCTAGGGATGTTTAGGTTAGGTGGGTTAGACAAGGGGAATGCAGCAGTGGGGAATGGGTCTGGCTGGGGTGCTCTTTGGAGAGGTGGAGTGGACTTGTTGGGCTGAAGGCCTGGTTACCACACTGTAGGGTTTCTATGGTTAAACAGTAGTAAGCCTAACATCTGTGGGAGGTAAGTTACTGGAGAAGATTCTGAGGGATAAGATGTACGTGTATTTGGAAAGTCAGGGTTTGATTAGGAGTAGCCAGCATGGCTTTGTGTGTGGGAGATCATGCCTCACAAATTTGTTAGAGTTCTTTGATGAAGTGACTAGGAAGGTTGATGAGGGCAGGGCAGCAGATGTAGTCTATATGGATTTCAGTAAGGCCTTTGATAAGGTTCCACATGGTAGGATGGAATCCAGGGAGAACTGGCAAATCGGATACACAATTGGCTTGATGGTAGGAAGCAGAGAGTAATAGTGGAAGGATGCTTGTTGGACTGGAGGCCTGTGACTAGTGGTGTGCCTCAGGGGTCAGTGCTGGGCCCATTGCTGTTTGTTATCTATATCGATGATTTGGATGAGAATAGACAAGGCATGATTAGTAAGTTTGCAGATGACACTAAAATAGGATGTATCGTGGACAGTGAGGAAGGTTATCAGAAATTGCAGCAGGATCTTGATCAGTTGGGGAAGTGGGCTGAGAAATGCAAAAGGAGTTTAGTATAGGTGAGTGTGAGGTGCTGCATTTTGGAAAGTCAAATCAAGGTAGGGGTTCCATGGTGAATGTAGGGCCTTGAGTGTAGTGGAACAGAGGGGCTTTGTTGGACAAGCTAGGACGTTTTTCTTTAGAACATAGGAGACTGAGGGGGGAGTCTTATAAAAGTGTATAAGATCATGAGAGACATGGAGAGGGTGAATGCACTCAGTCTTTTTCCTGGGGTTGGGGAATCGAGGACTAGAGGGCATCAGTTCAAGGTAAGAAGGGCAAGAATAAATGGGAACCTGAGGGACAATTTTTCACACAGAAGGTGGTACGCATATGGAATGAGCTGCCAGCGGAAGTGGTTGAGGTGGGTACATTAACAACATTTAAAAGGCATTTGGACCAATACATGGAAAGGAAAGGTTTAGAAGGATATGGGCCAAGTGCAGGCAACTGGGGTTACTGTGGATGGACATTTTGGTCGGCATGGACCAGTTTGGATCAAAGGGCCTGTCTCCGTGCTGTCAGACTCTATGACTCTGTGCAACGGAGGGCTGAGTGTCATCGTGTAAAGGCAACAATCTTTCTCTCAGTATCAGAAAAATGAAAAGCTGGTCATCGACTTCAGGAAGAGAGTGGAGGACATGTCCCAGTCTGTATCAATGGCACTGAGGTGAAGGTGGTTGAGAGCATCAGGTTCCTCAGACTAAATATCACCAACAATCTATCCTGGTCCGTCCATGTCGATCTACAATCAAGAAAGCACACCAATGTCTCTACTTCCTCAGAAGGTTAAGGAAAGTTGGCATGACCACAATGACTCTTATCACTTTTTATAGATGCACCACAGGAGCATCCTATCCAGATGCATCACAGCTTGGTATAGCAACTACTCTGCCCAAGACCATAAGAAATTACAGAGTGTTGTCATAGTCGTAGTCATAGAGTCATACAGCATGGAAACAGACCCTTCAGTCCAACTAGTTCAGGCCGACCCTGTAACCAAACAAACATTGCTGAAGGGGCAATGGCCTCGTGGTATTATTCCTGGATTCTTAATCCAGAGACCCAGTAAACATTCTGGGGACCTGGGTTCAAATCCCGCCAAGGCAGATGGTGGAATTTGAATTCAATAAATATCTGGAATTAAGAGTCTAATGAAGAACATGAGTGAACGCAGCGCAGTCCATCACGAAAACCAACCTTCCTTCTGTTGACTCCATCTCTACTTTCCCCACTTCAGGAAAGCAGCCAACATAATCAAAGACTCCTCCCACCCCGATTATACTCTCTTCCATCGGGCAGAAGGTATAAAAGTTTGAAAACACACACAAACTGTTTCAAGAAGAGCTCCTTCCCTGCTGTTACCAGACTTATGAATGGATCTCTCATATAGTAGAATTTATCTTTCTCTGCCATAACACTAAATTCTGCATTCTGTTCGATTACCCTGATGTACCTATGTAAAGTATGATTTGTTTGGACACTACGCAAAACCATACTTTTCACTGTATCACGGTACATATGACGATAATAAATCAAATCATAAATAAAGAGTATTGGGGCTCCATGCATGTTGCCGTTTGCAAACAAAAACACCTTTGCATCTCAGGAAGTAACATTATAAAATGCAAGTGTACTTCCACCTTGTTAAATTGGTCAGTAGATGCCTCTGTATAGTCAGAGGGTGAAGCAGTCCATTGTCTCAGGGCTCTGTTATATCCCATCATGTGGGAGGACCAGCTCCTGCCGCTGAATTACACAGTTCTGTAAGTGCAGAGTAGTAGGGGCTTTGCCACGTCTCTGTGTTGGGTACTTGTTGCAGGAAGTGAGGGCTGTTAACTCCTACTTAATGCTGTCGATGGGAAAGAGAAAAAGCATTCAGTAGCGTTTAAACTGATCAAAGCAGGTTTCTCATTACAACAATGCAGTTGTAATTAGACAATCATTCAAAGCACTGAGCACTGTCAACAGAGCTTGGTGTGCAGTACTCTACTCCAGTATTACACTCAGCCTCTTGTTTGAAACCAGTCTCATTTATGTTTCATTTTCCTAGCCTTTCCTAGGGAATATGGAAGCAGGAGGCGACCATTCAGCCCTCAAAGCTGTTCTAACTTTCCATTAGGTCACACTTTGGTCTGTATACTAATTCCAACTGCCCTCTTTGTCCCTTTGTCCTTGCTTAAAAAAAAATCTATATATCTGAGTTTTGAAATTTTCAACCCACAGCCGCAAGAGCTTGTTGGGGATAGTGTGCCAGATTTCACCATACACCCCAACACCCCCGGACCCAGCCCCATCATTTGTGTGATGAAGTGTTTCCATGAATGGCCTGGCTTTAATTCTAAGATTTTGTAGATGCCCCCGTGCTCTGGATTTGTCCCCACCGGAGAGAATCATACCTCTATCTACCCTATCAAATTGTTTAATCATTGTCAAAACCTCAATTAGCTCATGATCTCCTGAAGGCCCCGTCTGACTCTTGCTGGTTTAGAGTGTCACAAATCTGAAGCACTCCCTGTCTCATTGCCAAAGTGCCTGTTGTGTATGCATGAGCACAAGTGTGTCAGCTGTAGCTCAGTTGGTAGCACTCCCACCTCTGAATCACAAGGTTCAAGTCCCACTCCAGGGCTTCAGCACAGGAAACCAAGGTTGACTCCAATGCAGTGCTGAGGAAGTGACATCTCTCGGATATGATGCTAAACACTGAGTCTCCTGGTGCATATGAAAGATCCACTGACATTTCTTTGAAGAAACACAGGGAATGGTTATCCATCAATCTAAAGAACAGGTTAGTTCATTGCTGATAGTGAGAACATGCTGTCTGCAGATTGGCTGGTACTACATCTCAACAATAACTACATTTCAAAGTTAGTTTATTGTGTCTAATGTGCTTTGACATTCTGAAAGCTCCACATAAATGAAATTTGTTAAATTAAGCTGCAAGAATCAGCAAGCTGTTTGAATGTGGAGGGCAGAACAAGGCAATCTCTACACACAAGATTACAACAAACTAGCAGATGAGGAAGGCTATTCAGCCCATCCTAATTCATCTAGCCAAAAAGCTGCCAACCATTCCTCCACAACAGCTTTTAATTGTTCCTTACATAACTAAGGCTTAAGACTTCCACTGCTTTCTTTCTTTCTCTCCATTTTTTGACTTTATCCACATGTTAATGACTCTCTCTGTATGCAAAGAAAACAAAATTCTGATATCAATCCTAAAACCCTCCTTTACTGTGAACCTGGACCTAACCCACATTTTAAGCTAAGATTCTGGTTACATTTTTCTATAAGTTTATAAAATCATCAAACAAAAAAGTTTAAATCATCACGAGCCCTACCGCCCCCACCTTTCCTCCTAACTCACTTCTAACTGTACCCTTCATCTCTAGATCCCCTCTGTAATGCCTCCAGCATATCCAAGTCTGTCTGATGGAAGCTTTATAGAAAACACTGTTTATCTGAAAAATTCTCACACAGGGTCAGTTCCTCATTTGTCTGGGATTCTGATGCGGTTGAACATCTTATGGGTTTTACTGGTTGCCACTCTGTATCCTGTTGATGACGTGCTAGGGCCATAGTTGTAGAGTCACAGAGTCGTACAATACGGATTCAGACCCTTTGGTCCATCTCGTCCATGCTGCCCCGATATAGCAATTTGACCTAGTCCCATTTGCCAGCATTTGACCCGTATCCCTCTAAACCTTTCCTATTCACGTACCCATCCAGATGTCTTTTTAACTGTTGTAATTGTACCAGCCTCCAACACTTCCTCTAGCAGCTCATTCCATTCACGCATCACTCTCTGCATGAAAAAGTTGCCCCTCAGGTTCCTTTTTAATTTTTCCCCTCTCACCTCAAACCTATGCCATCTGGTTTTAGACTCCCCTATCCCTGAGAAATGACCTTGGCTATGATTTTCCTTAAAATCTCTTACAGAAACATTGCAGCAGAGTGGATTTCTGAAATTTTACAAATGGTGCCTGATCCCCAAATTCTGGTATTTCTGTCAAAACCCTCTGCCTCTCTCTCCCCTGGTGTGCGACGCACTTCAAAACCGACCTGTTTTCCTAAATTTCCTCATGTGGTTCGGTGGCAAGTTTAGTTTGCTGATGGCCTTGCGAAGCACTTTGGAATATTTTACTATGTCAGTGGTACTATACGAATGCAAGTGGCTATTGCTGCTGGTCAGTGATGGGGGGGATAAGAGGAAGGAAACATAGGACAGCTCCATACCTTTCATCCTTCTCCAGTGCAGCTGTTCTGCAGTTCAGTCAGAGTAGTAAAGGAGTTGGGATGTCATGTTATTGCTGTACAGGACATTGGTCAGGCAACTTTTAGAATACTGTGTTCAGTTCTCATCTCCCCGCTATATGAAGGATGTTAATAAACTTGAAAGGATGCAGAAAAGATTTACAAGGATGTTGCCAGGATTGGAGGGTGTGAGCTATAGGAAGAGGCTGAATAAGCTGGGGCTATTTTCCCTGGAGTGTCGGAGGCTGAGGGGTGGCCTTACAAAGGTTTATAAAATCATGAGGGGCATGGATAGGGTGAATAGTCAAGGTCTTTTCCCCAGGGTAGGGAAGTTTAAAACTAGAGGGTATGGGTCTAAGGTGAGAGGGGAAAGATTTAAGAGGACCTAAGAGGCAACTTTTTCACACAGAGGGTGGTGCGTGTATGGAATGAGCTGCCAGATGAGGTGGCGGAGACTGGTACAGATACAACACTTAAAAGGCATCTGATGAGTACATGAATAAGAAGGGTTTAGAGAGATATGGGACAAGTGCTGGCAAATGGGACTCAATCAGTTTAGGATATCTGGTCAGCGTGGATGAGTTGGGCTGAAGGATATGTTTATATGCTGTATGACTCTAGAACTGACAACCGGTGGAGACCAAGCTCTGATCTGGGACCTCTTAGTCATCCTGCACAGAATACAGGGTACACAGCCACTCTTGTGATGGTTCACCCAGCCCTACTGCAGGACCAAATCAAGGGCGACAGAGACAGTTCCAGCCACTGACTTGCTGGGTTGGTCTCACCTGATCTCGGTAGCATTTTGCCAGTGAGGATGAAGGAGGCCGGGATAACCAGGATTACTGATTACCAAACAAACCAGGTATTGCGCTGTGGATTGTCTCTCAGTGGCCACCACTGCAGAGGACACAACTGTGCAACAGGGTTGTGAAGCCTCTCATGGTCGTTCAGCCTGTCAGCATTGGGCTGCATGCGGACTGGATCACGAGAGTGAACTGAAGCTATATGGTCATCTTTGCCCTAAACGCGAGTCAGTTCCAGCACACCAGGGGTTACAGATGACTTTACAAAGTCCCACGGCCAGACTTACAGTGAGCTCAGTATGATTCAACCACATGTGGTTTAATAGGAGGAGATGGGCTGCACATACACTCCCACTGCAAACGCAACATGTTGAATGGATAACAGAGAGGCTCAGAATCCAAACAAAACATGAGCCGTTCACCACTAAGTAACCACCAAACTGAGAAATGTGCACTGTCTGGATTGCATTTGGGAGAGATTTGAATCTCTATGGCATAGATCTCTAACATGACACATACGATCTTAACACTGCATTAAAACACTGCTGTATGCATCATGTAAACAAACTCTATTCAGCTCATCAGAGGGGCAGGAAAGTTGACGCTTTGAGTCAGGACCCTTCTTCAGAAACTGAGAGGGGGAAAGGAGCTGGGAAATAAAGAGAGAGAGGAGGGGTGGGTCTGGGGACAGTAGGTGAGATGGTGATAGGTGAGTGCAGGTAGGCAATGGTGGGGATTGGTCAGTGAGGTGGGAGGAGCAGATAGGTGGGAGAGAAGACGGACAGGTCAAGGAGGCGGGGATGAGAGGGAGGGTTTGTCATGGGGTGAGGACAGGGGTGGGGAGATTTTAAAATTGCTGAATTCCACATTTAGGCCATTGGGCTGTAGGCCCTCCTTACCTGCACTCACCTATCACCATCCCACCTACCTTCCCCAGCACCACCCCTTCTCTGTCTGTTGTTTCTTAGCTCCCTTCCTCCTCCCCCATTTGTGAAGAAGGGTCCTGACCCGAAACGTCAGCTTTCCTGCTCCACTGATGCTGTCTGGCCTGCTATGTTCCTCCAGCTCCACACTGTGTTATCTCTGACTCCAGCATCAGCAGTTCTTGCTTTCTCTATTCAATTCATCTCAGTTCATTCATCCAGAGAGGCCTTACAGCAGCAGTAGGAATTTTTAGAGCAGATTTTTATGTGATCGAGTATCCGAAGGTGATTCCTTGGGCTGTACTCAGTGAAAGTCTGACACCAAGGGGGCGTAGGGATGGGTGTGAAAAAGAGCTGAAGCAGCAGCACAGAGGAGTGATGTGTGTGTGAGTTGAAGATACTTGTGGAGGAAACATCTGAGTTCAGTGCCTAGGCAGCTAAAGGCAAGGAACAAGTACAAATCAACTTTACACAGCCTGCCTTTCAGGCATTCTTGTTGCAAAGTGGAAGTGTCCCTACCTCTGAAGCAGGAGGCCTACATTCAGGACCTACCTGTTCCAGAGGTGTGTAATAACATATCTGAACAGGACAGTTAGAAAATACCTACACAACCAGCAGTCACAATTTAACCCATTAGACTGTGAGGAGTTCAGTTCATTGGGTAAAAACCATTCAGAGTTTGACAACTCTTAGATATTTATCTGTATCTTACTTCACACAACTTCCTGCCCTCACCTGGTTCTTTATGAAGAGGGATTCAATAGACTGCGGTTGTTTACTTTGGAGCAGAGGAAATGTGATTGAGATACCATTAAATTATGAAGGGCACAGACAGGGTTAGACAGGAAGAAACATTTCCCCTTGCTGGAGGGATCAAGGTGGCCCAGTGGCAAACACTACTGCCTCACATGGCCAGGGACCTGGGTTGAATTCCACCCTCGGCTGACTATCTGTGCAGAGATTGTATGTTCTCCTTGCTTCTGTGGAGGTTTCCTCCCATAGTCTGAAGATGTGCAGGCTAGGTGGATTAGCCATAGGAAATACAGGGTTACAGGCAGAAGGTAGGGGTGTGGGTCTGGCTGGGATGTGCTTCAGAGGGTCGGAATGGGCCGAATGGCCTGCTTCCACACCGTAGTGACTCTATGATCAATGACTTGGGGCAGATTTAAGGTAAGAGGCAGAAGGTTGAGAGGGGATGTGAGGGATAACATTTTTTTCACCCAGAGGTTGGTGGGAATCTGGAACTCACTGCCCATAAGGGTGGGAGAGGCCGAAACCCTCATCACCTTGAGGGAGTATTTGGACGTGCACTCTCGATGGGCCAAGTGCTGGAAAATAGGGTTAGAATGGTGACACTCGATGGGCCAAAGGGCCTCTTTTTGTGCAGTAGACCTCCATGACTCTATGACTAACTGCTCCCATTATTTAAAAACTTGTTTTCCTCCAGTCCCAAGTATTGTTTTCGGTCAGCGAAAGAAACAAAACCGAGAAAACACAATGTTCTTCTGAACCATTTGATGATTTCCCTCCTGTTTTGCTCACAGGGAATGAACACCCTGAGGGTCCAGTCCAGCCCTGCAGATTTGCCAAACCCTCAACTCCACCTCCCCCACCCACCCCAGTGTGGTCACTCTGCTTGTTCTGGTAATCAGTGGCCCAGAGTTGGAATGTCACAGACAGGTTAGCGACAGGGTACTAGGGTGAGCCATGAATACAGCTCAGGCAGATTGTTATGCCACTAATTGGCTTCATCTCTCACACACAAGAGAGAAAAGAAATCTGATGTGACTGAGCAGTTTGTTGCCAGCACCCAGTGATTGTTGGTGACACTGGGGAGGGTGAATAGTCACGGTTTCTCCATTCATTCATTCTGCCCGCATTGATTCCAGCCAAGAAACGGCTATTCTGAGGCTTTGGAAGGCATCCAACCCCTTCTGTCAAACACTAGACTTCATTAGTTGTTGGAATGCTTTCCTTTTGAGCTGCTAACCCCAAACATGAAAGCTGTCTTATAAGTTTCAAATTATGCACCCTTTGTTTCTTAATTACATTCATTCTGGAAAAGGATTCTTTTCATCCCACCATTTCATCTCACGACAGCGAGCGAAAGCAAATGTATGAAGTAGACAGGAGCAAAATGACTCTGATTTACACAAGCCATTTAGTCCAGGCATACAAAATTAGGCTTTAGACAAAGCCTTTGTTCCTTTATTGCTGCTGCCTTCAAAGGCTGCTTTTTTAGTTCAGTTTTATTTTTTTCTCAACAGGGCTATTGATTCTGTCTAAGGTCACAAAACTCATTTGGGATCATCTCTTAGGTAAAGGTAAAGTCGCCATAGTCCCATAGGGCTGCTCTCTCTTTAGATGGAGAGAGGGAGGGAGAGGACTGGTGGTGGTTTAACCTGAGGGTCACAGCACCTCAGGTGAGGGGAGATGTTGAGAAGGAGACACCCATGGTAACTTCAGCCAGTGTGGGAATTGAACCCATGCTGTTGGCATCACTCAGCAGTCCAGCCTGCTGAACTAACTGACCCCCATCTCTTAGGTACCCCAGCGATAGTGCGTTTGGCAATTGCAATGAAAGACAAAATTACATTTACATAGCGTGTTTTAATCAACCCAGGGTGTCCCAAACTGCAGTAAAAACAATGAATACTTTGCTTGCTGTAATATAGCAAGCTCAAGCCGAACAGCAAACTCCCACAAACAGCAATGTGATAACGATCAGATCATTATCTTTTCTTCAAAGTTATTAATTGAAGAATAAATATTGGTCAGGACTCTAGGGACAACTCCAATTCTCTTCTTTGAGTCAGGATATTTTATATCCCTAAGAAGGCCTTGCTTTAATGTTTTATCTGAAATACAGCATCACTGACAGTGTGGCACCCCCTCAGCACTGACCCTCCGACAATGCAGCACTCCCTCAGCACTGACCCTCCGACAATGCAGCACTCCCTCAGCACTGACTCTCCGACAGTGCGGCGCTCCCTCAGCACTGACCCTCCGACAATGCAGCACTCCCTCAGCACTGACCCTCCGACAGTGCGGTGCTCCCTCAGTACTGACCCTCTGACAATACAGCACTCCCTCAGCACTGACCCTCCGACAATGCAGCACTCCCTCAGTACTGACCCTCCGACAGTGCGGCACTCCCTCAGCACTGACCCTCTGACAATGCAGCACTCCCTCAGTACTGACCCTCCGACAGTGCAGCGCTCCCTCAGTACCGACCCTCCGACAATGCGGCGCTCCCTCAGCACTGACTCTCCGACAGTGCGGCACTCCCTCAGCACTGACCCTCCGACAGTGCAGCACTCCCTCAGCACTGACCCTCCAACAGTACGGCGTTCCCTCAGTACTGACCCTCCGACAGTGCAGCGCTCCCTCAGTACCGACCCTCCGACAATGCGGTGCTCCCTCAGCACTGACTCTCCGACAGTGCGGCACTCCCTCAGCACTGACCCTCCGACAGTGCGGCACTCCCTCAGCACTGACCCTCCAACAGTACGGCGTTCCCTCAGTACTGACCCTCCGACAGTGCAGCGCTCCCTCAGTACCGA
>JAHRHZ010000047.1:15607633-15639583 GCA_024137785.1 Ginglymostoma cirratum | reverse complement strand
TCCCTCAGTACTGACCCTCCGACAATGCGGCACTCCCTCAGTACTGACCCTCCGATAGTGCGGCACTCCCTCAGCACTGACCCTCCGACAGTGCGGCACTCCCTCAGTGCTGACCCTCCGACAGTGCAGCACTCCCTCAGTACTGACCCTCCGACAGTGCGGCACTCCCTCAGTGGACCGTCAGCCTTGATTTTTCACTCAAGTGGTGATTAATAAAGTTTGGCCCAACATGGTATCACAAGATCGAAACACAGTTTGTGAACGGGTTATTTTTTTGTGCAGATGCTACCAATAATGAGAGTGCGAAACATGAGGGCACGTAAACAGGGTGTCTGAGGGTGACCACAATCCACTCACAACAATCCAGCTCAGGCATTAATGGAGATATTATCTGACAGCATGCTGTCACATTACATCTGTTTATCTTCAGATCTTTGTCAATGGTCTCTGAGTAGCAAGTCTTTGAGTGCTGTGTTCATACTCTGGGTTTCTGTACCTCGGTAAAGTTTATAACTCTCAACTAAAGTTGGCAGTGGATTCCCTCACATTTGGCGGGGGTGTGATGGGCAGGAGGGGTGGGTGTTGCTTTGAGGATGACAACAATGGAGAAAGGAACCTACTGGAGGCCTGAAGGTGCCGGTTCCATTTCCACTCAAATCTGAGTAAGTTTGAGACCTTTCTGCATTTCATACTGACTTGGTCCTTAGCAAGGAGAAAGGAGAGCCAAAATTGAAGAGGTTTTTCTTGAATGGAAATTCACTTTTTGGTATAATTAGAAATTACTTTGGCATAATGGAGGACTCCTGAATTTGACTGTGTCTCACTTTCTGAACAATCTTGGCTGTTTTGGAACTTTTATGTGGCTTCCAACCAAACATAATAAAATTCTGATGAATAGCCATTGGCCTGGAAGAGACTCTGTTTTCCTCTCTTCCCAGACCCTCTATGAGCAGCTGTAGCATTTTCTGTTTCCATTTCAGATTTCCAGCATCTGCAGCATCTGTAAAAGCAACAGTTCTGGAGGCCTTCCCGAAGGAATGATGTACTGGTCTTGAAAGCAGTCCAGAGAAGGTTCCCTGGGTATACTCCAGTATAGAAGGACTGTCTTAAGAGGAGTGGTTGAATAGGTTGGGTCTATATCCATTGGAGTTTAGAAGAATGAGAGGAGACCTTATTGAAACATACAAGATTCTTAGCAGCTTTGACAGGGTAGATACAGAAAGGTTGTTTCCCCTTGTGGGAGGCTCTAGGACCAGCAGGTGTAATCTCAGAATAAATGGTTGCTCATCTAAGACAAAGACCAGGAGAATTTTTCTCTCTCAGATGGTCGTGAATTTATGGATTTCTTTACACCAAAGGTTCTAAAGGCTGAATTGCTAAGTATATTTAAGACTGAGATATTTCATTATTGACAGAATAAGGAAAAGGCAGGAAAGTGGACTTCGGGATTAGCAGATCAGCCATGATTTCATTGAATGGTGGAACAGACTTGATGGACCAAATGGTCTAAATCTGCTCTTCTGTATTACGAATGCGTGGGGTAGGTCGGAAGGTGACACAAAGGCAGTTTATTAAATGAGGACTCACTGGGATTTCAGGTAAAACTTGGATAAGCCTGGAACAAGATCTGTTCAGTCGCATACTCATTCCCTCGACATTTTTCCCAGGAATACAGGGGGCCAGCCTGATCAAAGCAAGCTAATGCTTGTTTACTATTTTCAAATTAACCCTCGACACAATGTCCTGGTGTTCTTTCTGAGTGGCTACATGTAGTGACTCAGAGGGGTTGCACAGATTCCCCAGACTGATACCAGGGCAAAAAGTGTTGAATAACAAAGTTACATCAACTGGACTTGTATCCCCTTGAGTGCAGACAATTAAAGGGTGATCTAAAACCTGGCAGAGGGGAGGGGTGGTTGGGGATTTGGTGGGGGACGAGGGAGAGTACGATGATTAAAAGTTCTGATACAGTAGATGGGGAGAAACTTTTTTTTTCCTTTGTGGGAGGAGGAGTCTGTAACAAAGGGCAGGCAGACTAGAGCCAGACTCTTCGTACAAAAAAAAAACGAATGAAAGTCTGGACTTCTCTCCCATTCCCTAACCTGGAAGAGGCTGCTGATTGTGGCATCAGTTTTCAGGCCGGAGTTTAATAGATTTTTTTGTTGCATGAAGTTCTCAAATGATTAAGAGCAAAGGTGGAAAAATGGAATTGTGTTTCTGTATTCATTCATGGAATGTGGGTGTCGCTGCCTGTGACAACATTCATTGCCCTTGAGTTACAAATCAGCTGTAATTCAATTGAATAGCAGTTCAGGTCCAAGGGGCTAAGTGCCCTCCTGTTTCTGCCTTCATATTATATTCAACCTTAGAGATTTTTCTGTGTTTAAAATGTTTTCTTGAATATTGGTTTCTCAACTGAAAGAACACAGACTGGACTTCATGTCACCCTCTGCGTGACCTTATCAACTACAGCAATTTGTATTCATAAATCACCTTTAATGTAGTATCAAGGCTTTTCTTGGAATAGATATGAAACAAAATTCATCACCAAGCCCCATGAAGCGCTATTGGACCAGTGATCAATTCGAAAGCTCAGGCAGAGGGGTAAATTTTAATGTTGTTTTGATGGAGGAGGAGACAGACAGAGAGAGAGAGAGAGAGAGAAAGGGAAAGGGAAAGAGAGAGGTTTTGAGATGGAATTTCAGAGATTAGAACCAAAGGAGTAGGGATGCCAAAGATGGCATGAGGAAAATTGGGAATGCACAAGAGGCCAGAGTTGAAGGAACTCAAAGATTTTGGAGAGATGTAAGGCTGGAGGATGTTACAGAAGTAACAGGGGATATGGAAAATGAGGGTGAAATGGAAACAACGTTGAGAATTTTAAAATTGAGCTGTTGCCTCTTGGAAGCCAAAGAGTGAACAAAGGGGCAATAAGTGACGGAGAAGTGATGGGGAAGTTTAAGATACAGGCAGAAATCAGCATACAAAAATAATCAAAAAGATGTAGAATTTAAACAAGGATTTCTTTAGAATTCTTTTAGATCTAATTGTAAATAGAATTTGGAGTACAACGCTGTCTCTTTAAGAACCACATACCTACCCACAACAGCTCCCAATGGTTAAGCGAATGCAATATAATCACTAGTTGTCATCAGCTGGGACTGTGTTGAGGCCAGTCGCTCTGGAGATTTGAGTTTGAATAAACTATTGTTGGGGGGACTGTAGAGGATTGCACATGAGCTGGTTGGATGTTGGAAGGGCTGGAGACTGCTCTAATGTAAAGCGTGCATGTCAGCTGAGGTATCAGGAATAGTGCTGAATCATGTGGTCATACAGTGAGAGGACTGTACCAGCAACAGGCCCGCACGAGGACTGAGGGACTCAATCCATCTGGTGAATTATGTAGAATTGACCGCACAGGAACAGGCATCCATGACTATTACAATCAAACAACTTAGTGTTTACAGTTGACAAGTTGACCATTCGTCCCAGCTGGTCCAAGTAGCTCCGTGCTGACCTCCTCCCACTTTAGTTCACCTTATTCCTTCAATTCTGTTCTCCCATATTGTTTCTTGACCAGCTCCCCTTAATGGTATCTATACAACTCAGCTCAATGGTATAGTGAGTTGGAAGGCTCTTGTTCTGAACTTTTTATTTCTCTATTTTCTAATTTATTCCTATGATGCGTAATGCTGGACTTTTTATTTCTTTATTTTTTCTATATGTTCTTCCTAAGAAGTTGTACTGAAGAATCGGTACCTTTGTACCTAAGATGGCGCCTTAAGTGGTGACTTGTAAATTTTTCACTGTGCTCATTTGCATACATGTTACAATGAAACTAATTAAATTCATTTCAATTCAGTGAGTTCCACATTCTAACCACTCTGCAGATTAATACATCTTTCCTGAATTCATGGGAGCAGGAGTAGATCCATTCAGCCCCTCAAAACTGCTCCTTTTGATTATAGCCTTAATGTCACATTTCTTTTGCCCCCAGTAGCAATGACTCCCCTGTTAGTATTTCAGGATTGGTCAGTCACTGTCTTGTATTTACAACACCCTAGTTCTGAACTTGCCCATGTGTAGAAACAGCTTCACTCTATCTAACCTCTCCAAGTCTTTCATAACCTTAGGGACCATGGATAGGTTGCCATTCAGTCTTCTCTCTTCAAGAGGAAAGTGTCCCAGCCTGTTCTGTCATACTCTAACACCAGAAGGTCACAGTGAAGATGTGACAGACGTGTGACAAGTTTGCTAGAATGCCATGGTCCTTAAAGGATATTCCTGGATTGAGAATACTATGGGATATGGAAAAACAGGAATGGTGATCAGAATCATTGAATTTGATTTTAACTCATTCAAAATTTATTCACTTAAAATTATTGACACTATAAATATTTCTCCCCTATTTGTTTTGCACAGTTACTCTTGGGATCTAATTACACTGAAACCAGTCAGTGAGGATAAAGCAGGGAGTAGGCTAACTGAGTTCCTCTGACAGCATGACAGTGAGAAGACAGTAAAAATTCCATTACTTTAGTACTGAAAATCAATAACCCAAAATTCAAAAAAATGTTACAAAAGCTTACAGTTTTCTTTCACTGAGTTTATACCAATCAGATTTATTGGAACTAAAAGAACCATAAGGTAGAAGTTACATTTATATTTCTCCATTTATGACTTCAGACATCCTAAAGGGATTTACTGTCAAGGAAGTACTAATTATTAGGACTTCAAAATGTAGGAAATACAGCAGCCAATTTGCACACAGCAGGGTCCGACAAACAGCAATGTGATCTTGACCAATAAATAAAAAAATCATGAAGACTTTAGATTGAGCAAATTAAGGACAAACTGTTTCCAGTGGCAGAGAAGGGTTGGTAACTAAATCAAAAGGAAGGATGTTATTAAACTGGAATGGGCGTGAAATAGATTTACCAGGATGTTAACTGAGACTGGAAGGTTTGAGTAACAAGGAGAGGCTGGGACTCTTTTCCCTGGAGCATCAGATGTTGATGTTAGTTGAGTGGCAAATATTGACGCAAATTGCGGGGAAACTGTCCTACTTTGAATAAAGTCATGATATCCTTTGGATTCCTGATAGCTACTATTTGAACATTACCCCTTTAATTGCCAGCAGAGACATTTTGCATCTAGAGAACACCACAACAGATTGTTGCAACAGGTCCACACACAATGAATTCCTTCAGAAGTACACAGAACACTGGGTCTATGGGCGAACACAACAGCGACATCCTACAGACACAGTGAACTAGAAACAGATCAACCAACTTGTTGGATACTAGCCAAGGTAGGAGATAATTCCCTGTTTCACAGATATCACCTTTGGGGAAATCCTTTCATTCCCACCTCCACTACCAAACAGTTTGTGTTGTATTCAGAAGAAAGTTCTGTGTTCCAAGGAAATGTTTCTCTGTTGACAAGATAACACTTTGGCTGCTGAGAAGATCAACCTCAAGGAGTGTGTTGACATTATGGAGCTGGAGTTGATCCTGCAACCTTCTGACCCAAAGGCAAGAGAGCTACTAGTTCACCAAGTGAATGATTAAAATCACAACTTAATGTTTTCCAGCATGTATGTACACACATAGGGAGGTTATAAAAGACTTTGCATTGTTCTTAACAGTAGCCCTAAAATATTGTTTCCTTGTTTCTCAAGGCTGCTTGTTTTCTAGCTGGGTGTTTTTTTTTTAATGTTGTCAAATAATTTATCTTAGTCCCATAGAGCCTGTCAAAGCTGGTTAAGACAGCCACTAAGTTTTCACCAGGGGAGGGTGTGTGCCAGCTTGGCAGGCTACGCAGTCTCATTCAAAGATGGAATCTTGCGACAATTTACTTTCGCATTTTTAAGGAGGAGTTCCACAGTCAGCCAAATTGGCTTCACCTTGATAAGACTATCTTTGTAAATGAGATGAGCTCTATAACTCACATACAGCCCATCGAGGACTGAGGTCTCAATCTCTTTTGATCTGCAATGGTCTGTTCATTAGTTCTCGTCCTTTCAATTCAGGATGCTGTTATTTGCTGCTCAGAGTCTCCTCCTCACTGGGGAAATCAAATGCAGTCTGGGCATTTGCTTTGCTGAGCACCTTTGTTCAGCCTGTGAGTGTGACCCTAAGATCTCAGTCACTTGCCATTTTAATTCTCATCCCACTCCCATTCTGGTCTGGGTCTCTGATACTATTTCAATCAAGCTCAAAGATGAACGCTTCGTCTTTCGATTAGAGCCAACATTGAGGTCACATAATAACCACTGCTCCCATTCTTTCAGACCACTCACTGCTGATGGTAATGTCACTGCTATTCACAGTTTCCTCAGACCTATTGCCACCTTGCTTTGTCATTAAATCTCTCCCAATTTATCATAGGTGTTCCCTTTGGTTTTCTCCCCTTCCCTGCCTCTGCACTTGCTCAAACTTTCTTACACCTTGAACAGATTCCAATTTTGACAAAATGTGACCAATGCAAAAGGCAAACGGCGCATGAGAAGATAGTGGCGGCTGTTGGAAATCAGTCATCTCAGCCCTTAGACAACTCTGCAGAGTTGCCTCAGGATAGTGTCCTGGACCCAACCACTTTTAATTGCTTCATCAATGACCTTCCCTCCCACATAACAACAGAAGTGGAGATGCTCGCCAATGACAATGTTCAACACTATCCCTGACTCCTCAGATATGAAGCAGTCCATGTTCAAATGCAACAAGACTTAGATAATGCCCAGGCTTGGGCTGACAAATGGCAAGTAACATTCACACCACATCCATCTCCAACAAGAGAAAGTCTGACATCACTCCATATCTACTACAGAAGACCAACAAGCAAAATCCTGGGGGTTCCCATTGATCAGAAACTGAACTGGACTAGCCATTTAAATATTGTGGCTGCAAGAGCAGGTCAGACACTACGAAACCTGCAGCAAGTAACTCCTGACTCCCCAAAGCCTGTCCATCATCTACAAGGTACAAGTCGGGAGTGTGATGGAATACTCCCCACTTGTCTGGATGGGTGCAGCCCCAAAAACACTCAAGAAGTTTGACACCACCAAGGACAAAGCAGCCCCACTTGATTGGCACTACATCCACTTCCTCCACCACCAATGCTCAGTAGCATTTGTACGTATCATCTACAAGATGCATTACAGAAATTCACCAAGGATCCTTGGATAGCACTTTACAAACCCACCACCATCCTGAAGGACAAGGACAGCAGACACAAGGGAACACCACTACCTACAAGTTCCCTTCCGAGCTGCTCACTTGCTCAACTTCGAAAAATATCATCATTCCTTCAGTGTCGCTGGATTAAAATCCTGGAATTCCCTGTACCTTCACTAAGTGGACTGCAGTGATTCATGAAGGTAGCTCATCACCACTTTCCCAAGGGCAACTAGAGATGGACAATAAATGCTGATCCTACCAGTGATGCCCACATCCCATGAGTGAATTTTAAAAATCCTGAAATGCTAACTCTGTCTCTCTCTCTCTCTTTCTCTCTCTGAAACTGCTGCCAGACCTGCTGAGTTTTCCCATCATTTTCTGTTCCTTCTCATTTCATTTATTTTTGATGAACTGTGATTAAAAAACAGTCACATATATTATGGGCTCTCACTACTCCTAGATCATGTCAGCCATAGTTCAATGTCCTTCTCTGCTGCAATGACAGAAGCTGTTCCAAAGTGCTTTGTAGCCAATTAATAATTTTTGAAAAAAAAAGTCACTATTGTACTGTGGAAAATATGGCAGCGCATTCGCACAAGAAAGATCCCACAAGCAACAGTGACCAACTAATTTGCTTTTGTGATGTTGCTCAAGGGACACACCATCAAGAACATCTTGTTTTTTTTTTGAAGTAACTTCAGGGAATCTTTTACAGGGTAGGGGAGTCCAAAACTAAATAGCGTATGTTTAAGGTGTGAGGGGAAAGATATAAAAGGGACCCAAGGGATAATTTTTTCAGGCAAAGGGTGGTGCGTGTATGGAATGAGCTGCCAGAGGAAGTGGTGGAGGCTGGTACAATTACAACATTTAAAAGGCATCTGGATGGGTGTATGAATAGGAAGGGTTTAGAGGGATATGGGCCAAATGCTGGCAAATGGGACTAGATTTATGTAGGATACCTAGTCAGAATGGAGGAGTTGGAACAAAAGGTCTGTTTCCATGCTGTGCAGCTCAATGACACTATGACTTTACATCCACCTGAGACAGCATGCACTTTAATATTTCACCTGAAAGCTGCCATCTCCAACAGTGCAGCACACCCTTAGTACGGGAGCCTCTGGAGTGTCAGCCTTAGCTTTGTGCTCAAGTCCTGAAGTGGGATTTGAACATACAATTTTCCGACTCAGCGGCAAAGTGAAGCCCACTGAGTCACAGCTGTCAGGCAACCTATTCCCCCGCTTAAGGCACTCATAAGCCTATAACTACTTAGCCAGCACATGGCTTCTCATTAAGTTAGAGGGGTTATTTGGAACAGAACCCAATCCGCCATTGACACATCTGTGTCTCCAGATCATTCAATGAGTCAGGCTTAGAAAGAAAATAAAGTACTGGCTTTCACAGCAACCTGCCAACTGCTAAACTAGCTGGATGAGTAGAATTATGGACTTCAATTGATTATGTTTAATGAAAGTGGTAACATTGTGAGACTGTGAACCCATGAAATGACTCAGCTGGTGATTGCACTCCAGAAGCTAAAGGTCAAAAAGATTCCTATTGTACAGCCATAGTGCAGTGTTCACTGCTGGCTATTAGTCCCGACAGCTTGGGGAAAATTTAACTAGTTACCCTCTTTTATGGCTGGGGCCTTTCCCAGCTGCTCAGGAGGGCTTCTAACCCAAATTTTAAATTTAAATCATGAGACTTGTCTCTCTGGTCCCAAACCTTCTCAAACTCCTCATCTCTTCCCATTCCTTTAATCTCCCCCAGCCCCATAACCCTCTGAAGTCTCTGCGTTCCTTTAATTCTGGCTATTTCAGCATCTCCACTTCTAACTGCTCCAGCAGTGGCTGCCAGCCCTTTAGCTGTCTCCACCCTAACCTCTAGAATTACTTTCCTGGATCTTTCTATCTCTTTTTCCTTTCCTCCTTTAAGACACTCTTTAACTCCTACCTCTTTGAAAAAGATTTTCGGTCATCTGACTAATTATCTGCTTGAGTGACTCAGTATTTTGGTTTGATAATGTTCCTGTGAAAGGATGGTTTATTAGTTAGGGTGATACAAAAATGCAAGGTGTTCCTGTTGTAAATGCCAATAGCTCTGTGATACCTAATCTTCATGAGTGGGTTGAGAACTTGGCTTCAGGTGTTCAACCTTGAAAGGCATTACAGACAAACTTAAATTTGTCTTCATTAAAAAAAAACAGAAAAGCAGTTGCATTTATATAGCACCTTTTGAAGCTTCAAAATGTCCCAAAAGTACTTTACAATCAATGATTGTTTATTTTTACTTAAAGTGTAATCATTTCTGTAATATAGGAAATACGGCAGCTGATTTGCACACAGCAAGCTCCCACAAACAGCCCTGAAGTAAATGGCCCGCCAATTTATTTTGTGATATTGGTAGAGGGGTAATTATTGGCCAGAATGCCAGGGAGAACTCTCCTGCTTACCTTTGAAATAGAGCCAAGGAATCCTTTATGTCCTCAATGAAAAAGCAAAAGAACTGTTAGACTTCTGAGGAAGGGTCATTGGACCTGAAACATTAGCTCCAATTTCTATCAACAGACCTCCTGAGCTTTTCCAGCAATTTCCGTTTTTGGTCCCTTATGTCTGTCTGAGAGGACAGCTGTAAAGCTGATAAACAGGGTTGCCCTTCAATAAAAAGAGTAGTCATTGAACCTGAAATGTTAACTTTGTTTCACTCTCCACAGATGCTGTCTCCTGCAATTTCTGTTTCTGCTTCCCTCCTGAATTTTACTTGTAAGTCAGACCACCAGTTTCCTCCATTCCATTGGTGACATCCATCCTGAGATGCTTCCACTTAAAAAGGCAAGGACAGAGGACCTCAGTTTAAAATTTCATCGAAATAGGGCACCTATGACAGTACAGCACTCCCTCAATACCGTACCAGGACTGAAGGTCTGGACCATGAGCTTGAGGCTCAAGAGTAGAACTGAAAACCATAACCTTCTGACTCAGAGAGGAGGATGTTCCCCACTGAGCAAAGGCAGACACATAGAAAATACAAGAAGCATACAGAAAGTGCAAATGCTGTGAAGCATTCACTAGTTGAATATCTGGCCAACACTAAATGCCAAAGAATCATACCATAGGACATTGTTGTACTCCAGTGAGATTATTATTGAAAATGCAGTTGATAAATAAATAATGAACTTTCTGCTTTTGATTCACTCAGCGATGCCAGCTCAGTTGATGGATGCCTAGATAGTCTTTATAGCCTTTTAAAAAGATATTTCTCAATTACTGCATCAGTCAATATGTTGAATATGGTGTAAACTGTCGTAGATACATGGACTTCAGTATCTGAGAGTCTTGGAGACAGACGTCTGGCGCCCATCAGCCACAATTTTTACGAAAGGTTGGAGCTGTGCGTCTCTGCAGAAAAAGGAATGTGTCTTGGCATCATGTCCATATGCATTCCATGCCCACAAAAACTTCTTAGGAATTTTTGCTGAATCAGGGTGGCAAACACTTCTCATCAGCTGAGTCAGAAAGTTGTTGCCATAAGCACCCACTCAATGGACTTCATCATCCATTCCCCCACGGCCAGCGCTGAGAGAACAGTGCACTGTCAAAAGGTCCGGCCTTAGAATGAGACTATGAGACTGAAGCCATGACTAACATCCAGTCTGAATGTAAAAGATAGGGCGGCATGGTGGCACAGTGGTTAGCACTACTACCTCACAGCACCAGGGATCCAGGTTCACTTCCACCTGTCTGTGTGGAGTTTGCACATTCTCCCTGTGTCTGCGTGGGTTTCTTCCAGGTGCTCCGGTTTCCTCCCACAGTCCAAAGATGTGCAGGTTAGGTGGATTGGCCATGCTAAACTGCCCGTAGTGTTCAGGGAGGTGTAGATTAAGTGGGTTGTAGGGGGGTGAGTCTGGGTGGGATGTTCTGAGGTTTGGTGTGGACTTGTGGAAACAGGCCCTTTGGCCCAACACTGTAGGGATTCTATCATTTTATCCCATGTAATTATTTAGGAAGGCAGGCAGGTTCTCTCCCAGTGTTGTGGCCAGCACAGGAGGCAATATGGTACCTAGTGGTATATATATACCCCTAGTGGTATTATCACTGGACTGTTGATCCAGAGACTTAATTTTCTGGGAACCCAGGTTCAAATCCCACCACGGCAGATGGCGGAATTTGAATTCAATAAATATGTGGAATTAAGAATCTAACGATGACCATGAACCCACTGTCGATTGTCGGAAAAACCCATCTAGTTCATCTGGGTCCGGTCTTTAATGTGATCCAGACCCACTGGAATGTGGTTGAATCTTAACTGCCCTCTGGACAATTAGGGCTGGGCAATAAATGCTACCTGGCCAGCGATGCCCTCATCCTGTGAATGAAAAAAGGAAAATTTGCTCCTCAATTGACATCACTAAAGAGGTAGGTTATCATATTACTGAGGAAGGGTCACTTGACCTGAAAAGTTAACTCTGATTTCTCTCCACAGATGCTGCTAGACCTGCTAAGCTTTTCCAGAAGTTTCTGTTTTTAATCCTATTACAGGTTGTGGGAGCTTGCTGTGTCAATATTGGTTGCTGTGTTTTCTTCGCTTTTTAGTTCATTGATGGGACGTGGGCATTGCTAGTTAGGCCAGCATCTATTACCTAGAGGACAGTTAAGATTCAACCACTTTACTGTGAGTCTGGAGTCACATGTAGGCCAGACTGGGTGAGATTTCCTTCCCTGAAGGACATTAGTGAACCAGATGGAATCCTACAACACATGACAGTTGCGCTGCTATTAGATCAGTTTTCCACAATTCCAATTTCATTGTCCGTTATAGTGGGAATCAAACCCACGTTCCCAGATCATTAGCCTGGGTAGACAAATAGAAGGCTGGAAGAACACAGCAAGCCAGGCAGCAACTGTAGGAATGAAGCCAATGTTTCAGGTATTACCGTTCTTCAGGACTGGATGAGGGGGTAGGGGGGAGCTGCAGAAAAATAGGGGGTTAGCAGAATGGTGGTGATAGGTGGACACTGGTAGTAGGTACGACCTGGTTGGTCGATGGGAGGGATGAATCCGGCAGGTAGCTGGAAGGGACGGTCAATAAGTGGAATGTAAAGGAGGAGGTGGGGCTGGAAAGGGAGCCGGGGGATGGGTAGGAAAGTTATTTGAAATTAGATTTTCAGAGCAATTAGTTGAAGCAATAACCATCTCTTCATTAATGTCTCCCATGACCCAGGAACAAAGAACAAAAAACAACTTGAGAGAGAGAGAGAGAGAGAGAGAGAGAGAGAAAAAAAAATTAGCATAGCAGTAGCCCATGAGACTCCAGAAACTGAAGGTCAGGACTAATCACTGATAATGGCTGGGAAATGGGCGAACATGAGGGTTGGATGTCTTGGAGAGCTGTAGGGTTGGGGAATCACTTTCAAGGATGAGGGAGAAACTCAGTCAACACTTGACTCTGGTTCATGGAGGTGGATGAAAGGTAAGGCTTTGAAGGGCTGTGGAAACAGGACAGTTAAATGTGATGAGAGATAGTAGGAACTGCAGATGCTGGAGAATCTGAGATAACAAGGTGTAGAGCTGGATGAACACAGCAGGCCAAGCAGCATCATCGGAGCAGGAAGGCTGCCGTTTCGGGCCTAGACCCTAAATGTGATGCAAACTATTTGGTTATGTGAAGTTGAATGGCTGTTTGTATTTTGTAATGTTGAGGCATGCACTGTAATCTTTCTGATGTCATTGTGATACTCTTTCAGACAAGAAGAGCAAAATATTACATTTAGGTCACAATCTGGATTCTAAATGTACACATAAATATTCTAAAAATGATAAACTTATAACTCAAATGAGAAAATAGGCCGCAGATGGTATATGGAAAGTACCTGTTCAAAATTCATGCGGGATCTCACCTCAGAACAAGGAAGGATTTAAACCCGAGGCATGAACAACAACAACCTATATTTATCTAGCACCGTTCTTATCAAAGCAAATTTTACCCCAAGCTAATAAGGCAGGTGATCAAACACTTGGTCAAGTTAAGGAGTCATGTTTTAAAGCTTGTTCTGCAAAGAATCGAGGTTACAGAGATTTGAGGGTGGAATTCCAAAGTTTTAGGCCCATGTAACTCAAGGGTTAAATCACACTCAGACTCCCTACGTTGTGGAACTGAGCCATTCAGTCCATTGAGACCACACTGACCCTCTGAAGAGCATCCCATCCCTGTAACCCTGCATTTCCAACAGTTAATCCACCTAACCTGCACATCTCTAGACTGTGGGAGGAAACCAGAGCACCCGGAGGAAACTCCACACAGACACAGGGTGAATGTACAGACTCTGCACTGACACTCGCCCAAGGCTGGAATCAGACGTGGGTCCCTGGCACTGCAAGGCAGCAGTGCTAACCATTGCTCCACTGGCAAAGGCGAAGGGAATCAGGGATGTGCAGAAGACAGGACCCGATGGATGGAGAAATCTCAGAGAGTTGTCGGGCTGGATGAGGTTTCAGAGACTGGGAAAGCCAAGGCAATTGAATTTTTTTTAAGTCATAATGTGCTCCCTTAATCGACCTCACATACATAAAGGCAATATCCAGTCATTGTAAAAAAACTCAATTCCTGAAAAGGACAGATTTTATCAAAAACTTTTCATTGTGCAACACAGCCAAATGTTTTCCAAGAAAACCAATTAAAGAAGAAAACCAGACTGCATGAGAGGAGAGTGCTGACTGGTTGGCCTCTTGATTGCTTGAGGTGGTACCATGGAAAATGCAGCTGTTAGTGATGATTGACACCTAATTGTTACACTTTGTTTAAAATTTCAAACCAGGCAGAAAAGGATGAAATAGACTTGTATTTACTTACAAAATCAGAAGTTGCTGGAAAAGTTCAGCAGGTCTGGCAGCACCTGTGGAGAAAAGACAGAGTTAATGTTTTGGGTCCAGTGACCTTTCCTCAGAATGTGCGTGTGTGTGTGAGAGAGAGAAAAGCAGTTGGATAGACAAAGGAGTTGATAACAATCTGGCTCAGAGGGTGAATAGCTATTAATGGGGATTGTTAGTGACTCACAATAGGTAGTGTGAAATGGCAGACTGTGGTAACAAGGCCTGGTGTGTGAGGTAGGGGGATGGGACATAGGAGAGTTTAGGCCCCAAAATTATTGAACTTGATATTGAGTCCGGAGGGCTGCAGGGTCCTTAAGTGGAAGATGAAGAGTGTTTCTTCCAGCTTGCACTGAGATTCACTGGAGCACTGCAGTAACAGAGACAGATGTTGGCCAGGGAACAGGGTGGTATGTTAAAGTGGCAGGCAACTGGAAACTCAGTCTTTTTTTTTTGGCCAGCAGTACGTACATGTTCTGTGAAGCGATCACCCAGTCTATGCTTTGTTTCCCCAACATAGAGGAGACCACATTGTGAGCAGTGATTGCAGTAGACCAGATTCTGGGAAGTACAGGTGAAGTGCTGTTTCATCTGGAAGGTATGTTTAGGCCCTTGGATAATGGGGATGAAGGAAATAAAAGGGCAGGTGTTGCACCTTTGCTGGTTGTAGGGGAAGGTGCTGTTGGTGTGTCAGGAATGAAGGAAGAGTGGACCAGAGTTTCCCTAAGGGAATGGTCCCTGTGGAAGGTGGTAAAGGGAGGGGAAAGGAATATTTCTGGTGGTGGCATCTTGCTGGAGGTGACTGAAATAGCATCTGATGGTCTTCTGGATGTGGATGCTGGTGGGATGGTAGCTAATTACATAGGCTGCTATTACACACTACGTATTAATAGTTACTAACAGTTCCCATTAACAGCTATTCATCCTCCTAGCCAGATTGTTATCAGCTCCTCTGTCTAGCCAACTGCTGTTCTCTCTCTTCTTGGCTCTATCCCCACATATCATTTACTCCTTACTCCCTCCCCAACCTCTGCATATAAACTGACATTTCCCTGGCTACCACCAGTTCTGAGAAAGGGTCACTGAACCTGAAAATGTTAATTTTTGATTTTTTTTCTTCACAGATGCTACCAGATCTGCCGAGCTTTTCCAGCAACTTCTGTTTTTGTTCCTGATTTACAGCATCTGCAGTTTTTTCAGTTTTTATTCTAAATGTTTATCTCATCAGGAAGTGTCAAACTTTGCCACAGCGCTATATATTTTGTGGTAGATACACATTTAAAAAAGTGAACAGACTTATTATTGTAGAACAAGGCTGTTACTTCGGCGCATCATATTCTATTTTAGAGCACCAAGGTGTTCCTATACTGACTATATTTTAATTTCAGTTGAGTGAAACGATGAAGAAAGCTTGCTTTTGCCTTAATCAATAACTTGGGTTAAATACCAAACCTCTGCTCTGGCTGTTCTAAATCACAATAAATAATGTTTCCACATCCCATTTTTTAAAAAAAAGGCAGGTTGACTGGTCAAGACATTACCTTGAGAAATGGGGCCATTGAATGGCTGTCACCTGTTTTGACAAATTGAAGAACTGTGGATGCTTGAAATCTGAAATGAAAACAGAAATTGCTGGAGGATCTCAATGAATCTGGCAGAATCTGTGGTGGGGGGAAAAGAGAGAAACAGGGAGTTAGCATTTAGAGATAACAAGGTGTGATCTTCATCAGATTTTCTGATGAAGAGTCTAGGCCCAAAACGTCAAGCTTTCCTGCTCCTATGATGCTGCTTGTCCTGCTGTGTTCATCCAGGCCCACACCTTGTTATCTCAGATTCTCCAGCATCTGCAGTACCTTTTATCTCAGTTAGCATTTAGAGTCCAGTGACCCTTCACAATAGCATCTGGGAAAACATTCTATTTTGAGTTCTATTTTTGTTTGTGGGAGTTTGCCATGTAAGGCTTAGATCGCATAACGGTAGTGTCCTTATGTCTGAGCCTGGAGGCTAAGGTTCAAGTGCCATCTGCTCTAAAGGTGTGTATTGACACCTCTCAGGGGGAAAAAATGCTTGCTGTGCACAAATTGGTTGCCTGCATGAATGAACACAGCAGGCCAATCAGCATCAGAGGAGCAGGAAGGCTGACGTTTAGGGCCTAGACCCTTCTTCAGACCCTTCATCCAGCTCTACACCTTGTTATCTCAGATTGTCCAGCATCTGCTGTTCCTACTACCTCTGCCTGCATGAATGCTTCGGGTTGTCCGATCGTGAGAGGCGCTACAATAATGTAAGTCTCCGTTAAACCGTTGATGAGGCCCGGTTATACTTCCATTGTTTTTGACACGTTAACAGCGCGGACTGCAGAGCTAGAAGCTCCGCTCCTGGATTTCTTTCTTACCGTCATATTTCAGCCAAGCCTTTGCCAGTCAGTTTCAGTCCCACGTGGGATGTTTCCAGCGTTCTCAATTAACCGGCCAATGAAAACTAATCTTTTCAGTAGCAAATGACCCTGACACTTCATGTAATATAAACAGTTGAAACGATTCCAATTAGGATTCGAACACTTTAAAAATAATTGTCAAGCGCTTGAGATTTATGCACTAAGGTCATAATTTATTGCATGGAACAGATCACGACAAGATGCAAACAAAATAAGATATTTTTTCGCTGTTTCAGTACTTGCGGTGATGGAGGAGGCTGAATGGGAAATTAAACAATGACAAGAGTTGGGAGAATAAACTTCACCCCGATTAGAATTTGCAGCCTGGCTTTCAAAATGATCACTCTGCTCTAGATATTATGATAACAGGGAAATTTCCCCAATCAGTCTTTCAATTTTAACCATTGGTTCTTCCTACGTTCCCACATCTGCCTTCTTTATGGAAGTATTTACATAGCTCTTATTGAAGGGGCAAAAGTCTTCGTTTGGGAAATAAGAAACTGCAAACACTCAGTTTTAAGCTTCTGAATCAGAGATAGCAACGTAAATGTTAAATAGCAACTTAGCCTTTTTGGAGGGGGTGGAGAGTCCTTTTATTTAACCCCTCCACACATATTCATGCAAGGCGATTGTACAAATTGGCCGCACTCCCTCTCAAAAGGCATCTTACGATTAACGTTTGCTAAGTATCGACTGTCACCGGAGTTGATGGGTTTTGTAGTGATGTGATCATCAGATTTTATTAATGTGTTTTGAAAAGCACACACACACATTAAAAAGAATTCAGATTTTCTATTCACTCTTCCCCCCCCCCCACCTCCTCCAACTCCAAAACAAAAAAAACCCTCTCGCGCACACACACACACACAGATCCTTCTACCACATGGTACTGACAGATTGTTTGAGCTGTTGGGGGGAAAGACATTCAAAACTAATTAAGCAGCATTCCAGTCGCTATTTGCAAGCAGTAGGCAGAATCAAAGGCATTTGTCAGCGCTACAGCCGCGGCGGCCCCTCGTGGGTTTGATTGACAGCTCGGCGAGAGCAGACGGGGAGGCGGCGCCCGGGCTGGCTTTGATTGACAGGAACGGGGGGCCGCCGACCAATGGTAGGGTCCGGCGCATCCGATTGGCTGGTGTGGCCTGTCCCCCTCCGCCCGGGGTGGCGGGAGTACCCCACGTGGGTCACGGGGGCTTCCGATTGGCTGAGGCCCGGCCCCGCGGAACGTTGGTTACTTTCCACCCAAATATGGTCAGGCTCTCGGGGCAGTTTCGGAGGAGAAGAAAGGAAGGAGAAAAAGAGAGAGAGAGAGAGAGCAATAGGAAAGCAAAGGAAGGGGAAGCCGCGTGGTGTGGATTGTGGCTCTGTTTGTGTGTGGCATTCCGTCTGATCGTTCCCAGTTTGCAGAGAAAAAGCCCTGTCTCTTTTTTTGCTACAAAACAGCAACAGTAACAAATATTGTTGC
The DNA here is from genome assembly GCA_024137785.1 of Ginglymostoma cirratum. Lineage (NCBI taxonomy): Eukaryota > Metazoa > Chordata > Chondrichthyes > Orectolobiformes > Ginglymostomatidae > Ginglymostoma > Ginglymostoma cirratum. Next base: position 15,621,640 of record JAHRHZ010000047.1, on the reverse strand, counting down.
AAAGTGGAATTGCAATTACAAGGTAATCGGTGGAAGGAGAGAAATCGCCTTGGGATCTTGTCAATTGCAACAATTCGCCACTGAACTTCATTGAAGATTATTGCAATTTCCTCCTCGCCGCTGTTTAATTTTGTTTTGTTTTTGTGTGTGTTCCCTTCCTCCTCGACCCCCACCCCAAACCCTCTTTCAACACCCCCCCCCCTCCCCCCCCCACCCCCCCCCCCCCCCCCCACTTTCCATCACCGCGGAAGAAGCGATCATGATCTCTCCGTCGAGGCTTGCGGGTCTGGGATTCGCTGTCGCCCCGCAACTCCGAGCCCCTCTCCTCGGCTGCTGAAGCTTCGATCGTCCAGGAGGAGGAGGAGGAGCAGGAGCAGGAAGGAGCCTGGATCCCGGCACAAACTTCCAGATTGCCCGGCCGCACCTTCCCAAAGTGGACGCTATCGCCCCTGTTCCGCTGCCTTCTCCCTCGGGACCTCGCTGCCATTCTCTTTAGGAAACTGAATCGTGACTTTTCTGTCCGTCTGTGAAGAGAAGCGGCCGTTGATTTTTTTTTTTAAACACACATTGTGTGTTTTCACACACGCCCCCCCCCCCCAACACCACCAAATCTATGGTTCACCGGAGACGCTGCTGACTGTTGTACCATGATCTGCCTTAATCCAGAGTGTGCTGTTGGAGCTCCCCTCCTCTTATAACACAAAGGGACTTCTTTCTTTTAAAAAAAACAAAATCCCCTCGCCTGCAGCCCGGGAGGACTTGCTGCTTTGTTGTGTAGCATTGGGAGTGGTTCTGATCCTGAGCGGCGTGGCTGTGGACTCTTTACAGCTTTTCCCTTGTATTGTGGGCTTGCATCTTGTTCATCGATCGCTGGAATCGTATCTGTCTTTCTCTCTTCCCCACCCCCCACCCCCTTGCAGTGGGGTTCCTTCCCCCTACACCCCCTACCCCCTTCCCCTACTGGGGATACGTTGTTTAAAAGATGTATCCTCAAGGCAGGCACCCGGTAAGTGTCTTTCATTCTCTCCTTATTTTGATACAAACAATCCTCTTAAACTTGAACACCGTGAGTTTTGTTGCGTTCCCATTAGACGTAACTAGCGCCTGATTGCGTCGGCATCGACTAAGTGGTGTTTGTTGATCCTGAGGAGAGCAGGTTTTGTTTAAAAAGATGCTGTTGTACTTGCAGGCTCCTCATCAACCTGCTCAACCGTTCAAATTCACCGTGGCCGAGTCTTGCGACCGGATCAAGGAAGAATTTCAGTTCTTGCAAGCTCAGTATCACAGGTGGGTCAAGTCGATGGCGTTTGAACTGAGTTGGCTCAAGATAAGGAGCGATCAGAATCTGGTCCTACTCCCTCCATCTCGTCCAGAATCTATCTTTCTGCCTCCACCCCTTCCCCCTTCCATTTACAATTCATTAGATGATAATCAGGCTGTATTTTAAAGTGATAATATTGAGCAATGAAGCAGTGAGCTATTTATTTGCTTTGTTTAGGTTAGTACATGCCATGTAAACAAGCTTTTAAATTATTCAGAGCGTGTGATGTCAGCTCATTGTTTGGTTAATGTGTTGACATAGTCTTGGTTCCCTGAACCCCTTGAAATTGATACTTTTTCCTCTACGATTTCTTTTCAGCTTAAAAATGGAATGTGATAAACTGGCAAACGAAAAGACAGAGATGCAGCGTCATTATGTTATGGTAAGTCTTTCTTCCACCGCACCCCCTTCTCCAGTCATTGTCTCTTCTCTTTCTCTTCCCTCTCTCTCTCTCTCTCTGGGATGTTCCTGCATTAATCCGTGTGAACATTTGTCAATAAATTTGTTGGCCCTCATTCAGAGCTAATTAAAATAGGACATGACATAGCCATTGACACACACACCAACTCAATCAAACTTGTTCAATCGTCTGTTACGCTAATTTCCAGAGATTTTTAAATAATCTGTGTGGGGCATTGTTGCTGAATTTCATCTGTTTGGAAATGCTTTAAATTACAATCTAGCGTTGAGTTCTGAGAAGTTAATCTTTTTGTGATGGAATAACATTGGTTGCTGAACATTCAGCTCTCCTTTACCTCTGAGTGATCAGCAATATTTGCATGACTTTCCTGGTAAAGGTAAACATGCTGTCCACGTGTGGTCTGTGAGTGAACAATTTATCATTTCCATGACCACAGCTGTTTATTAAAAGGAGGCAGTCAGAGATGGAAGCAGGGATCTTAAAAATAAATCGGGTGGAAACCAATTAATAGTACATAAAGAGAAAACACAGACAAGTGGCAAATATGAGGAAGTTTTGATTTGCAGGGAGATTTTCAAACATCCCAGAATGTAAATTAATGCATTGACAACTTCTATTGTTTCAGTATTACGAGATGTCTTATGGCCTGAATATTGAGATGCATAAGCAGGTAAGAACTTTTGGGAAATTTTTTTTTAGGAGGGGGAGATGAATTGCTGTAATTTGTGTCTTGGCTGTTCTTAAACTGATCCCCTCAATTCTACAGATGGAGGACCTGATTGGTCTTTGCGTGCCCTGTTTTTGCAGGGGTGGTGAAATTTGGGGTTTGTTTTGAATAGTTTGGATACAAAGTGTGTTTTGAGTTGTGGATGGCAGTTCCACTCTCTGCCACAAGTTGGGGCTGCAATCTGCTTCTGACTGGTACAGCTCCACTTCTTAGAGAGCTCACTCTGCAGTGCTCCAATTTAAACATCTGTCAGTCCTGCTTTCCCAAGTATCTCTCTGCAGCATTGTGTGTTACTAATTGGAGGTAATGTGAAACTTGGGTAATCTGTCAGGTCCTTAAAGGGACAGTGCTCCTTTTGTCTCTCGCAAGCAGGCTTTTGAAGGGATCAGCCCCAACTTTATATATTCTTCTTCACAAAAGCTCAATCATCCTTTCAATGTCAAAGCCATTTAAAATTAATGAGAGGATGTTTCATGAATAAAAAGATAAACCAGCTTTTTTTTTGGGACAATTGTACTTGGCCTTTACTCTCTCCACTTTAAAAAGGGAATTATACCAGTTTTTTTTTAATATCTGGCCAGGCAAAGAGAGGAGGCTTATCGGCAAAAAAAAATGAGGGCAGGAATCCAAAATGAGACTCCTCTCAGTTTGCTTTATAGCTGCATCTTTATGTAGGGAGTGTTCCTCAGTGGTTCTGTCTAAATGGTCAAGCCTCCAGCAATATTCAGGCACTTGTTCAACTGCTATCTCTCCTGACCTGCTTCACGCCGCTTTCCTGCTCTCACACAAACACAGACCCTACAGCAGTGAAAGATTTTGTTTTCACCATGTAGCCATCTGTAACTATATAATTGCAGGGCTGTTATCCCCATCAGCTCTGAGTTTGGAGAACCCTTAGCTTCCTTGATAAGGATTATTGATGCAGTGTATTTGAAAACTGGTGGATGTCAAATTAATCTGTGATGTTTTCAATCTTGAGTGTGTTTCCTGCCCTTTTTGTGTGGCACATTTCTCCTTTGTCAACTATGTTTGTTTGTCTCCAGTTTTCTCTGGTACCCTTCTCTCTTAGCTATTTTTTTTTTCATAATGTTTCTACCTCTGGCACTGATCTGAAATGACTTCAAGGGAAAAATGCGAGGGCTGTGTTGGAATGTGATGTGTTCAGCAGATAAGATTGTATCAGGATGGGGGTATGTGCCTGTTGGAGTGAAGATCGTTGGATCAGTCCAGACTCTTGTTTTGGCTACCATTGTTTTTTTTTTTTTGCTACCATTGCTGTGGCCTTTTTTAAAAGCAGTCGGTCAAGAGTTACCCGGAGAAGTGGCTGAACTGACCCCGATCGTTCTTTGAACTGTTGGCTGGAATCTGGACCATTTTGCTGCACTGATGGGAGCATTTTGTTTTGAAGGACAGCATACTTCTCCCCAGAGCTCTGTTTTCCTCACTCAACATTTTTTTTGGGATGGGTGGCAGGGCTGAAAGAGCATATTATCCAGGTCATTATTACATTCCTGGGAGCTTGCTTCATGTAAATCAGCACCTGTGTTTTCTACGTTATGACGATGACTACGCTTTGCTGGCTTCACAAGGTCACTGCACCGTGGAGACCACCACAGGAATGCAAGTTCTCAATCCCTGCAGAGCTGCCACTCTGTCAAAGTTCCAACGTCTCCTGCTGTTTGACTTCCTGACCCCGTGTGCAGCTGCAAAAGGGGCTTGACAGAGAGTGGAGGGTGCGAGGCGGCCTGGGATGCTGAGGCGGATTGTCAGATTCCTGATTGAGGCTCTGCCAACTCAGCACACCGTGTGAATTGAGTGGAATTTGTGGGACTCAGTTCACTGACCACTTGCTGCAGCTTCCTCCTTTGCAACTGTGTGACAACAACAGGGAGAAGGAACAACACTTTTAAACAATGTTTTCACAGTCTGCAGATGTCAATGAATTATTTACAAAGTAACCAATTGGAGATGAACAGCAGTGTGATAAATGACCAGTTAATCTGCTTTCACCAATTTTTTTTTTCTTGTGTAGTCAAGGGATAAACATTTACCTGGACACCAGGAAGAACTCTGCTTCTTTATGAAAATAGCACCGTGGGATCTTACTATTCATTTAAAGGACAGGCAGGGCTTTTGGTTTGACTTTGCGACTGCAGGTCTGGAATACCCAGCAATGCAGCAGGCCCTCAGTCCTGAGCCTGAAACTAGTAGAGTGCAGTAGAAACTCCAGCTGGTTCGCAATCATCCTTTCAGAAAGAACTCTGCTGTATGTTGCCTGGTTTGGCCAGAATGTGACTCCTCCAGACCCACAGCGAGCTGATTAACTCTGGATTCCCCTCTGTAATGGCCACCCAGGTCCCTCTGTTTTAGGCAGCTTGAGGACTTAAGGGGTGGGCAATAAAATGCTGGCTTTGCTGACTGCAGTCCCAAGGATGAAACTTCGAAAATAAACCTTCCAGCTCAGAATCAAGGATAGTGTTGATTTTATTGCTAGTGAAATGTGTAGTTTTGAGGTTCAGATTTCTTTTTCTTTCTTCTGGAATTTTTGATCGATGGTAGTCGGTTACAGTGAGTTGGAGCCTGGTGTTCATGTAGCTGCTCCATCCCAGCGTTGTCCCTCTGAACAAGCACAGCAATACTTTGTCACTGGTTTCTCAGTGTTTAGTTTTTGATTTGTAGAAGGGTGGAAGGCGTACATTAAGACAGAGCTCTGTGTGTTGTGATATCTTGTGCATTCATGATCCATTTGGTCGTAATTATAGCTGCAGAATAGGAATTATCCCCCTCCACCTCCTTGTCTATTTCCATGAGCTAGCTTCTGTTAGTTCAAGGTTATTATTGGCAGTTTTGCGTTAATCAAAAACATCCCATGAGAAAGGCTCAACCTAATGGTCCTATTTTCTCTCATCTTCTTTCCCAGTCCTCCCAATGGCCTTGCTCCCTTCCTATCTTTAACCTCCTCCAGCTCCCACAACCCTCCCTGTCTCTGTTACCTCCACCAGCCCTTACAACTCTCTGGAACTTGTATCCTTGCCTTGTCTAAACAAAAGAAGCTTTCTCTGTGAAGATCAAGAAAACAATGAAGCAAGAATGACAAGAATTCTGTTCGTCTTGTTTCTTTAACAAAGCTGAAAGATTTTGTTTTGAACAATAATAGTGGTTGTATGGTATTTTGGCTTTTGCAATGGCCTTCACTGGTGCTGTTTTGTGTTGGAGTGCAGATTAACTGAGCTAATGAGCATTTTTATAGCTGGAATCTCCCAGCCTGCAACTGGCCTTGTAGCATGTTTTTCCCAGCATATCACCATGGTTACTGGTGGAGTGTATGATGGGTGTTGTCTAACAGCAACAGTCACTTTTCTCTCTAAACACTCCTCGCCCAATGTGAAATCCTGTCATTGTACATAAGTGAAGAATTCTTTGTTAAAGGAGGTCTTATGTGGACAGTTGGTCAAAGGTCCATTGTCCAGTGTCTCTGGAACCATTCCCTTCCTTTGCCTAAAGCTGGTGAACACAGGTTCGGGTACATGACTGATGTGTCCATTGGCCCATGTGCTGATATGGGGAAAGGGTGGGTTTGTACTGATATTACTCTTCCTGTTTTCTCCCACAAAAGCAAAATACTAGCAATTGTGCAGCACCTTTCCTGGCTTTTAGGACATCCAACCATTGTAGTAAGAAAAGAGCAGAAGCCCATTTGATCTCTCGAGCTTGCTCTGCCATTCAGTAAGGTTAAGGCTAATCTGTTTGTGGTTACTACTTCACACTCCCGCCTGTCCATGGTCACCTTTTTGACTTCTTTATCAAGAATCCAGCTACTTCGGCCGCCTTAAAAATGTTTAATGATTCTGGCTTTATTACTGTTTGAGGCTAAGAGACTTCCACAGTTACAACCCTCCTGAGAGAAACACAGTTTCGCCTCCTCTCCAGCTTCAGTGAGAGATCCCCGATTTTCCTTCTTAAGCCGTGCCTTCCTTGGTTAGAGGCTTTCTCACAAGTGTAAGGCCTGTTTGTGTTTCACTTTTCTTGCCTCATCTCTTCCCAGATTCCAAAAAATGATCTGTCTTTCTCTGTATTGAAATACCTCTGTATCCACAGCCCTCTGGGGAACAGAATTCAAAAGATTTCCAACTCATTGCATATGGTCCAAAATTTTTGATCTTTCATTCTAAGAAGACATCCCTTTCTCTGTTTTTTTTTGAAAATGTTTCAAGCATTTTGAAGTTTTTAGTTTATGTAAGATGACCCAAGCCCAGGCTTCAGGACAGTAATGAGACAGACTTGACAAATCTAATTGTGCCATGTGCGGGAACGATTAACTTCATTGCCTCACTTTTTTTGAGAATTTTTTAAAAAAAGTAACTTGTGTTTTTGATTTTATAATGTACGTTTCAAATATAGTTCCTGGAATGTAGGAATTGTGCCACTTATGTCTCCCAGCATTTAATGACCATCGACTCTAGACTGACTGACCGAGTTCCAAAACATGGGAGATGTGAGATCACCCTGGAGTGCCCGAGTGAGCACTCAGTGTTTTACACCATTTCCGATCACTCAAACAACGTTTTGAAGTTCCCTTTGTACACATTTAGTTGCTGTTAGGGAAATGGGGGCTGCAGTGTCTCACACAGCAAGATCCCACAAGTAGTTGTGAACTGACTCTGGGGGCAGGAACAAGTTTGTCCCAGGAGGGATGGATGAAATTGACTGTAGGCTAAAATTAACACTAGACTTATTAAAATCCTTCTACACTCTGTCCCTGTCTTCCAACCTAGGGGCATTAAACCAATTTAAATTTGGTAATTGATCTGTTATTAATCCATGACCTCGAGAGTGTTCAAACCAACGTCCCACCCACAGACAGTACCAGTGCCTTGGTTTTATGTTCCATGGAGGGAGCTGTGTCTCTAGCAGTGCGGTACTCCTTCAGTACTGCAATGCTGGCTCTGTTTTTAGATGTGATGTTCGCGTTGGGCGAGAAACCTTCATTCCTAAGCCTTAACGTGTGGCAAACAGATGAGCAAAGATGAAAGTTTATTTTTAAGGAAGACAGTGCAATTATGTTGCTGAGTGTTATTGCATTGGGTGACCTGGGGGTTGGGTGTGTGCTATGATTACTCCGTGGTTTGTGTCGTCGGGGTTGGTTTGGGGGGGGTGGTGTTCATGTAGCAAATCCCAAACTCCCCTTGGGTGCTGATACTCTCTTGTTGTTTTTGTTAAATTGGTCCCTCCCAGAGGCCTGAATTTGTGAATCTAGCAGGATTACTCCAGTGTTATCATGGGATAAATATGGCATATCCTCGTAAACATCAGCAACTTGAATTTCAGTAGCACCTTTTCTAAAGTAGTAACAAATCCCAAAGTGCTTCACCAGAAATTGAACCACATGAGACACTAGCATGCCTGACTAAAGGTTTGGTGGATTTAAAAGTGCAGGAGGGAAGGGCAGGAGGTAATCCTAGGGGCTAGGATGGCTGAAATCAGAGGCCAATGATTGAATGGTGAAAACTGGAGGTGTGAAAGAGGTTAGGATTGGAACAGCACAGAGATTTGAGAGACAATGAGAGTTTGAGGGTGAGGTGAGGATCTGGGAGTAGGTTTGCAAACAGTCCCAGAATCGAAGCAGCTCTGTCATGTGCGGGGTTGGGGTGGTGAGTATTTCAAATGGTGTGCTATCTTCCAAACCTGTCTATCTGTCTGTTTTTGAGTCAAATGTTGTTGGAAAAGCTCAGCAGGTCTGGCAGGATTTGTGGAGAGAAATCCGAGTTGATGTTTCAGGACGAGTCACCCTTCCTCTGAACTGTCTGTCTGTGCTGGCTCTCTCAGGGATGTGCATTACTGCCTCTCTGCTCATTTCTGTCTTGTGGGATTGTTTTGTTCTGAGCTTCAGGTGGGATTTGAGATCCGGGGTCGACGGTGGGGAGCATGTTGGTTTGTGTTAATGCCCGTGGGAGAGAACATGAGCTGGTAACAAGGGCAGCAAGTGTGAGTGAAACTTAGACTTTCAAGTGAAGTTGTGCCCAATCGGCTGGTGGCTGACTTGCCTTGGAAGTGGCCAGGAACAGTCAATAAAAGACTTTGTGTACCTCATTCAATGCCAGCCCTCTGTCAGTTTGTTCTCTTTCTTTTTCCAACCTTTTGGTTCTCCTGTGTTTAAGCAGCAATCAAGATTCTTTGCATTTCTCACATTACATGTGGATGCTAAAGGTGCTGGCAAAGTTACTACCACTTAAAGGTGTCCTGCAATGCTTTAGATAGTAACATCAATTCCAATCCTGCCCCTATAGAACTGTTTATAGCACAATACTTGCCTTTTAAGTAGCACCTTTTTTTGAATATAGTACAGTCATACAGCACGGAAACAGACCCTTCGGTCCATCTAGTCCATGCCAATCATGTTCCCAAACTAAACTAGTCCCATTTGCCTGCATTTGGCCCATATCCCTCAAACCTTTTTCTATTCATGTACTTATCCAAATGTCTTCTAAATGGTACAACTGTACCTATACCCACTACTTTCTTCAGCAGTTCATTCCACACACTAACTGCTGTCTGTGTCTTTTGGAAAATTAAAGTTGTCCCTCCTGTGCTTTTTTTTTTATTTTAAATCTTTCTCCTCTCACCTTAAAATTACACCCCTAGTTTTGAAGTCCCCCCACCCCAGAGAAAAGACCTTTTGCTATTTGCCTTATTTATACACCGCATGATTTTATAAGCTTCACGCTTCAACCTCCTACACTCTAGTGGGGTTAGGGGAGAGAGAGTCCCAGCTTATCCAGCCTCTCCTCCTTATAACTCCAACCCTCCATTCCCTGCAACATCCTGGTAAATCTTTTCTGAAACCTGTCCTGTTTAATATAGCAGGGTGACCAGAACTGGACACAGTACTCCAGAACAGGCCATCAAATAAAGCTTTACATTGATGCCAAGATGTGGGGACAAACAGCCCATAAAACTCAGCCGAGTGATGGATCTTTCAAAAACGTTTTGATTTGAGGTGATGTGGGAGTGAATTCCAGATTTTTGTCCCCAGGCAGCTGAAGGCATGGCCACCAGTGGAGGGGCAATGAAAATTGAGGGTCATAGGGCTGGATGTGTCTAGAGATCTCAGGGCTGAAGTGATTGAGGCGTTGATGTTACACTTGTGTAGCTCCAAGAGGAGGTCACTTTGTGGCTACACAGGCCACTTTTGGAGAATTGTGTGCAATTCTGCTCTCCCCCTTCTGGGAAGAATGTCGTGAAACTTAAAAAGTGTTCTGGAAAGACTTACAAGGATGTTGCCAAAATTGAAGGGATTGAACTACAGAGAGAAGATGAATAGGCTGGGGCTATTTTCACTGGAGCATTGGAGGCTAAGGAGTGACCTTATAGAGGTTTATAAAATCATGAGGGGCATGGATAGGGTGAATAGACAAGGTCTTTTCCCTGGAGTTAAGGAGTCCAAAACTGGAGGGCATAGGTTTAAGGTGAGAGGGGAAAGATTTAAAAAGGACCTAACAGGCAACTTTTCATGCAGTGGGTAGTGCCAGTATAGAATGAGCTGCCAGGGGAAATGGTGGAGGCTGGTACAATTACAACATTTAAAAGGCATCTGGATGGGTACATAAATAGGAAGGGTTTGGAGGGATGTGGGCCAAATGTTGGCAAATGGGACTAGATTAATTTAGGATATCTGGTCGGCATGGACGAGTTGGATGGAAGGTTCTGTTTCTGTGCTGTATATCTCTATGACGAGGTGAATTTCTAGCTATGTAAGCGAGAGTAGGTTTCGATCTGAGCCGTCCAGTCCATCAAGTATGGTGGGGATGGGATGGCATTGTTCCAATGTCTGTTCTGTAGATTGGCTCACACAGTAGGATTTTTTGACTGTTCTCATCTGACTGTGTGTGTTTTGTTTAGAATCTAAAAGTTCATGTGCTCCCAGAGAGGACAGTGACATACTTAAATGGTACCATTTTGAAGAGGGAATTTGATAAATATTTGATTTGGTATGGGGTATAAAATTCAAAGCTGATCTGAAGGGGCAGACTGGGGCTCCAAATCTGGACAGCTTTATCAGAAAATCTCCTGAACGAGTAGGATGATTTACATGCTGTGAGAATGTGATAACTTGCATGTCTTGGTGGTTTCCACTCTGTCAGTTCCTGTGGGTGAATGACAATCTCTCGGGTTTTACGCCTGTGGCCTTTTATAAATAAAAATAATTCATGGAATTGGGGCATCTCTGGTTTACTGAGGGTTTATTGCCCAGAGTCAACCACATTGCTGTGGGTCTGGAGTCACATGTAGGCCAGACCGGGTAAGGATGGCAGATTTCTTTCTCTAAAGGACATTTTAGTGAACCAGTCAGAGTTTGAACCATAATCAACAGTGGTGATGTGGCCAGCATTAAAACAGCTCTGTCTTCCTGATTCTTATTGAGTTCACATTTCACCCTCTGTTCTGGTGGGATTTAAGCCCCTGTCCTCATACGTTAGCCTGGATCTCTGGATTCCTGGCCCATTGATGTTACCATGACACCATTGCCATCCCCTCATCCTCCCTTCGTTTCTAAGATGGAAAGAGGCACAGTTCTGTGTGTGTTTGGTGGCGGATGGTGCTGGGTATTATTGATCACACATTATGGCTCTTGGTCTCCAAAGTGATTCCTTTCTTAAAAAATACTCTGACCCTCCCAATGAAAACTGATCAATATTATTAATGGATTTGTCATAAATTGATTAGTTTTGAATTGATTTGTAGTCACTGCTGTGAGTTGGGAAATCTGTAACTAGTTTGTGCACAGCAAGCTCCCACAAGCAGCAACTTGTCCGGATGGTGTGTTTCAGTGATGCAGTTATGAATGGGAATCCAGGAGCAGTGTGTCTGCTGGGATCTGGTGGGAGTTGATGGAGACAAAGCCTGACTTCAGCCTGGCCTCTGAAGGAAAATGACTTCGTGAAGCATGGAATCCCTGCAGTGTGGAAGCAGGCCATTCGGTCTATCGGGTCCATGCTGACCCTTCAAAGAACATCCCACCCAGACCCACCCTATCCCTGTAACCTTACACTTCCCACAGCCAATCCACCTAACCTACGCATCTTTGGACCGTGGGAGGAAACTGGAGCACCTGGAGGAAACCCATGTAGACGTGGGGAGAATGTGCAAACTCCACAGACGGTCGCCTGAGGGTGGGTCCCAGGCACAAGAGGTAGCAGTGCTAACCACTGAACCACTATGAACTCCAGTGACTTGTGTACACAAAGTAGATCATTGCACAAAGTACTTTGACATTTTTTCGGCATGAAAGGATATCGTTTATAGATACGATTTATGGCTATTAATTGAATTGGTTGTTGGAGTCTCCTTAGCTTCAACAAACACACTGCTCACTGCTTTGATTCTTCTCCCTAGTGGCATCATAAACGTCAACCACTTAAATGACATGTCTGCAGGAATTATTCAAGTGTATATGTTCACTTGGGTGGGGGGTGGTGGGGCGGGAATTGGAGTCTGGGCTCAGCTCAGTTTCTCCACTTTGCCTATCCCTCCCCCACACCTACATATAATCTGGTTCACTTCTCTGTTCCTAATGATAGTGTAAGGGCAGATAGCTTTCACTGCGCTTTTTGACGGGAGCACTGAAGTGAGCACTTGAAATGGTGCTAGACAGTGGAAAGTGCTGATAATTGTGGAGCAGGAGTGTGACCACCAGCGCTCTGGGGCTTGTTTTTATTCACTTAATGGACGGTGTATTATAATGGGCCTTGCCAGCTCGTGCTCTTTTTTTCCTCTTTATTTTTAAGCTGTGTCATTCTCCTCGTTCATCCACTCACTCAGACTGATGGGTCTTTCACTGCACACGTATTTGCACGTCTGTGACTCTGGTTGTCATCCTCTGGTTTCTAGTGAAACGCAAAGTAGCGTGGTGATCCAGGGATGCTACTCACTGTCACAGCTCCCAAACCCGCAGGAACTGGGTTATATTTCAATCCGGATATCTTCCTGGTGATCCTCCACCATCCCGCAAGTCTGTCTTTTTTACCCCATCGCAAAAAAATAGAAGTGCTTGAAGAACATTTTAAAGGAGGGAAAGAAAACCGACTTTAATGCTTCTGTGTTTTCTTTTTGTTGCTCTCACAGTAGGAGGTTAATATTCAAGGCCTAGAGACTGCACCATGAAACTGGGATCTTTAGCAACCTACTTTTTGTAGTGCTTACTGAGATTTTCCTCTGCTGCACCTTCAGTTTTTAGTTGGGAGGGTGTGGTGGGGGACGGTTCTGGATTCTGGCAGCACCTTTGCTGTCAGTTATCCTTCACTTGACTTTTTTTTTCCAAAGCCTGTGGAGCTGATTCTGCCTTACAGAGCACTGTGAAAGAGTTAGCTAGGAGCAAATTATTGCAGAGGCTGGAATCCAAAGTGAAAACAAAATGGTGTGGATCACAGTGGGTCGGACAGTATCCGTGGAGGGGAATCTAGACTCAAAACGTTAGTTTGCTGACTCTTCAGAGCTGATGAAGAGTCCTCCAGACTCAACGTTAGCTTCCTGTTTTTCCAATGATGCTGCCTGACCCACTTGGATCTCAAGCACTTTTTTTTTAGTTTTCAGCTCTGAAAGGGTAAAGTGTTTGCTGGAGCAGATTCTCGTCCTTTATTTCCACCCCCCCACCCCGACCTTTTTGTTGCTTGTAAAGCATTTCTGGCATCACGGTGTATCAGCCTTTTCACTCCTCCCTTTTCCATTATGTTTTGACAACAAAGTCACCACGACATTTTAGAGAAAAATGTAACATTGAGGATGTTTTGCTGCTTTTAATTTCCATCCTTATCTCTCACTTGTTGCTGGCATTTACTTGGGAATTGTTGGGTTTTTTTTCCCCAATCCGCTCCCTTTAACCATCTGCTGAGAATATCCAACACCCTGGGCAAGAAAATCAGCCCATTTGAAGCCATTGTCATTGGTCTTGCTGTGTGGGTGGGATGTTGTTGAAAGTAGCTCCCTGTTCCTGTTCTGCTTCCTTCCTGTTCCAATCATCATCTGGGCAAAGATTTGGCCAGTAGGGAGGATTGATGTGCACCCCCAGGGGCAGTTTGTCACATCCAACAGTAGAAGTTCAACCTGGGAAGCTTGGACACTTTTTGGTTGCAGTGCTAAATCTGCTGCCAATTGCTGCCCTTTCCCTCACTAACCTGATCTGGAACCAATTTGAATTTTGATTGTGATGCTGTCACTAGGATTATTTCCTCTTATTTCCTACTGAACAAGGCAGTAAAACTTACAATTGCGCAAGGAGGCTAAATCTATACAGAGTGCTCCAAAAGTGGTGTTACCAAGACTCTGTACCCCAGTGCAACCTTCACCGTGCTTGTGTTCCACTCCCTTGGCAATAAACAGCAAAACTCCACCTGTCTTCCTGATTGCATGCTGTATTGACATCTATTTGTATTTCATGTACCATGACACTCACTCTCCTGCACCTTGGAATTCTCCAATCTCGTGCTCTCTCTCTCTCTCTCTCTCTCTCTCTCTCTCTCTCTCTCTCTCTCTCTCTCTCTC
>JAHRHZ010000047.1:15563756-15607623 GCA_024137785.1 Ginglymostoma cirratum | reverse complement strand
CTCTCTCTCTCTCTCTCTCTCTCTCTCTCTCTCTCTCTCTCTCTCTCCCGCACACGCTCTCTCTAATTGGCAGGAAGAATAGAAAAACAGTATACAAAGTGGGTAAATTCATGTTTTTCTTCTTCCCCATTTTCCACCCCCCACCCCCCAATTATACTCCATCTGCCAACTTCTTGCCCACTTACTTAGCCTCTCTCCACCTCCTGGACACCTTTTTGTTCCCCACCTCTCTTGACACTATCAGTTAATGTAAAAACCATGCATTTGGCCCCTTTATCCTAATCATGGGTGGGGATTGCCCCAGTACTGATCTCAGTGACCCTCCCCAAGTGACAGCTTGGGAACCTGAACACTATCCCATTCTCCATCATGTGAACTAAACAAGCCTTTATCCATCAGTTAGAGCCAGGCAGCTCGGAGTTATTGTTATGAAGCACTATTTCATCATAAAGGGGAGTGGGAATTTGGATATCTGTCTTTGTGCAGTTTGACAGCTTCTCTTCTACTGGGGCTGACCATCTGAACAACAGTGTGCCCTGTTCATGGTACACTTCCTTTTTTGAAAGGAACAAAAGAGCTTGTTTTACTAGCTGTGTATCAGAACATACGGGACCACAGTTAAAAGATGGCATACATGTGATCTACAAATCTGAGATTCCTGGGATCTACTCAGTCTGTCCAAGCTGATCCTCTCAAACAGAGATCACCTTCCATTCCTTTTGAGTAAATCTTCCGGGATCCCTGTTCCTGAGGATCTTATCCTCTCATAGAATGGTTGCAATCCAGTGCTTTCTGTTGTTCTCTTCTCGAGTCTACATTACTTTTTTGGAAAATATCCACTTGCCAGGCGCTGGAGGGCTTCTATGGATCTGTATTTGTCCATGAGTTGTCACAGTCCATGTGAATGGGAGGTGCTGAGGGGGAGAGAGGGTGAATAATATATTCCATGACCCTGTTGTTTCAATTTAAATTTGAAGAAAGATATTTGTAGCAAAGGATAAAGTGTTTTTTTTTTTTGGCTTCAACAACTTATCCTCACACATTCCTGTCTGGTCTGCTTTATTACCAAGGGCTTGTCCCAGTCCACTTATCATGAAATGTCAGATGATGCCAGACAAAATGTTGCGGGTTATTGAACTTCATTCTCTGACTGTGGCTTTGCTGTCAAGGCTGGTATTCGTTATGAGTCCCTTTTAATTTGCCTTGGGATCAATGTGTTAGACCTGCATTTTGATCTGCATGGACTTGTTGGACTGCAGGGTCTGTGTCTGTGGTGAATGGCTCTGATATAGTTGAAGCAGCTTATTACAATGGGGTTACTTATGAGGCAACTTGTGCTCCAATAAGGGCTTCCTTCCCCAAGTTTCCTCAACCAACCTTGAGGGTTTCAGTGACTCTGATAGCTTAATGACCGCTGGGTTATCAAACTATTAGCATCGTCATCACCCACAACATTTTTCAATGAGTTATGTTCTAATCAACCCTATTCAGAGATTTTATCGCACATTTTTTGGAGCAGATGGGCTTGAACCCAGACCACCTAGCTCAGAGATTGGGACACTACCACTCTGCCACAAGGGTCCTACTCTTGCAAATTGATTCTGAAAGTTGAAAGACCCTGATTTAAGACTATGTGGCTGATTAACACAGAAAAAGGAACTACTTCAAGCTTCTTGCCTGTCCCCAGTGTCAGCTAAATGGAACACTGACTGAGAAACTTTAATGTGCTGGGACTGTCTTAGGATGCTGAAAAGCAATTTTGTGAATTTATTTCAAGCTTAATCTCTCTTTTGAAAGACTGCAGTCTTGGATAATACATGCACGTTTTTGTTACTGAGAGTATTGTGGGATACAGCCTCTGGTGCAATTTAAAGGTAAAACTATTTTAGTGAAACACTGCAGCATTTGCACATTTGATAGCAGGACTTTTCACTGGTAGACGCTTGGAGACTGGTTAAGCTGGAAGCCTATTTTTCTTCACAGGAAGTATGTTTCTAGGCAATTGCGAGTTGCTGCTTGCATGTAGAAAGGGGAAAAAAAGAATGAACTTGCATTGTTATAGATTCTTCCACAACCTTAAGTCATAAAGAAGTTCACAACTGATGGAGCTTCTTCTATTAGTCATCATTTGTAAGAAACAGCAGCTAGTTTGCACACAACATAAACTTACAAACACTAATGTGGGAAGGGCTAGGTCTATTTTAACTGACATGTGCAGTGATGTTATAACCCACCTCTGGAGCAGATGGGTCTTGAACCTGGACCTGCTGGCTCTGAGGTAGGGATGTCGCCATTGCTCCCACAAGAGTCCTGCGTAATCTGATTTGTGATGTTAGTTAACGGGCTTCAGGAATGATTTTTAAGCCTGGACCTCCCTCTTTCTCCAACTCTAGCGACCACCTTGTTTCGTACACACTCTGGCTTTCCTTCTGCTTCAATGTAGTGAATAAACCTCCTCAAGATGTAAATGAGCTCCATGGCCAAGAGCAGAAGGGAAAATGTGGGATGAAAGGTGGCCACAAGGATCTTAAAACAAAAGCATGAATTTCCTGATGCATGGAATCTGAAAGAAAAACATGAAATGCTGGAAGTATTTAGCTGGCCTGACAACATTCGTGAAGAGAGAAACAGAGATCACGTTGTGCCCTCGACTGGAGGGGGAGAACAATATTCCCCTGTTTCTCAGATTATAGTAGGAACTGCAGATGCTGGAGAATCTGAGATAACAAGGTGTACAGCTGGATGGACACAGCGGGCCAAGCAGCATCAGAGGAGCAGGAAAGCTGACGTTTCGGGTCTGGACTCTTCTTCAGAAATTTTCTGAAAGAAAATGGTGACCAGAGAATGAGAGGTGACAGTAAACTTCTTTTTACACGGCAAGTTGTATTGGTGGATGTAGATGCCATGGTCACTTTCTGAAGAAAATTGAATGGAATATTTCTGAAGGGATGTGTTTGCTGGAGACTGAAAGTAATTGGATAGCAGCTTCTAAGAGCTGGCACAGATCCAGTGGGCCGAATGGCAACAGGCATCCTGTGCTTTTTGATTCGATGATGGGGTCACCCGGAATAAGTTTCTTGTTGGAATGTTGGATTTTTCTGCTCTTGAAGGAGTCGACTCCTCCTTGGTCTATAGGTGTGAGGCTGGAAAAGCCCAGCAGATCAGACGGCGTCCCAGCAGCAGGGAAGTCAACATTTCGGACCGAAACCCTTTGTCAGGACTTCAGCCTGAAACATTGACTTACCTGCTGGGCTCTTCCAGCCCCAGCCTCACACCTACAGAGGGCTTACCTGCTGGCTTCCAGCATCTGCAGTCCTTACTGTCTCGGAGTCAATTCCTTGTTGGTGTTACTGACCCTGCACTGCCCGTTACTTAGGGAGCTTGTCCCAGGAGGAGGGTTGTCTATGTCTGTCTTTGAGGATGGTGCAGACAGACTTTGTTCGTCATGATCGCAAAGTCTGATCCTGGTCTAAATCCAGCTGCACACCTCCCTCTGGCCTCACCACTGTGTTATTGATCGAAGCTGGAACGCTGAACAACACGTAGAATGAACCCAAGAGAAGCCCATACCCTTTCATCAAGTCACCCCTTTCTTTAATCACTGACGGACCTTGACTTTAGTTATACCCCTCTTCAAAGTCAGCTCTGAGTGCCAGCATCTCTGATGTTCCCCTTTTTTATCTGTCAACCAGGGCTTCCTGACTGGACCAGATTAACAGTCCCAATCAGGCATCTGGTGTTCTGACGTCCAGCTGGCTGTGACCTCTTTACAATCACTGCTCATGGGACACTTTGGAGATGCTATATACATGCAGATAGAGTGCGGAGAACATTGCTGTCCTGCTTTTAAATTTTGCTTTGCCACTTTTGTAATTCCACTCTGAATTTAAACTTTGTGAATTGAGATACACTGGGTTGACTGAGAAACTGAAGCAAGTGGGTGGGGGGGGGGTGGGGGTTTGTGTTGAAAAGTGTAGTGAACAGGACAGAAAGCTGGAGTTCGGGAGCTTGGTTTCCTGTCTGTTAGCCTGCGGCTGCCTCTCTCTTTATCCGCACTTAATTTGCGAAATGGCTCCAATTGGCAACTTAAGCCCAATTGAATGACCTGTGTTGGTGCACATTGTGTGGTTTCACAGACTGTGGTCAAAGAAAGGTGCAATTTACATAATGATCTCTGGGACTGGTTCTCATGTCACCGTGGTAACAGGAAAGATGGATTGAGAATTAATCTTGGCTGAAAATACCCCTTTGCTGTTCTGAGTGGTGTGTGTGTGTATGTCACTGAGGCCTCTCTGAACATTATTGTGAGGTGTATGGCTTAGTAACGTCCACACTCTGCTAATTGGGACTTCTTGTTCTGTCACAGATGAATAGACTTAGGTAACTGACAGTTTAGATGTGTTTTCAGAGCCCGCACTTACCTTGCGAGTTGGGTTGAGCAAACAAAATCCTGCGGTTCGCCGCTGTCTAGTTATGGTATTTATAGGTGGTGGGGCATTGCTCGAATCCAGCAAGCATATGGGCCCTGTGGTAAAGGG
Organism: Ginglymostoma cirratum; assembly: GCA_024137785.1. NCBI lineage: Eukaryota > Metazoa > Chordata > Chondrichthyes > Orectolobiformes > Ginglymostomatidae > Ginglymostoma > Ginglymostoma cirratum. The sequence continues at coordinate 15,603,085 of JAHRHZ010000047.1, read as the reverse complement.
ACCAGGCAATTCAATCGTATCGTAGCTGACTGATCAGGACCATTTGCCCAGCTCGAAACTGTGTACAAAACCCGTGTCTAACAAAAATCTATCAATCTCAATTTTGAAATTTTCAAGTGATAATGAAACAAGGCTGGCTTGAACAGATGGGCTGCAGAATTTGATGGCTCTGAAATAGTATTTGCATCTGTGCTGCAGACTCATTCTGCCTGGCAAGGTGTCATTCTTCTCATTTTTATTTGATTTTTTTTTCATCTTGTGTACATATGCTTGCAATCACATCATTTATGAGGTTTCTTTTTAAATTTTTTTTTGATTTTTTTTTTAACCTGTTGTAAGTAGAATACCCTTTCCACAATAAAAAACAGGGAAGGATTGTTGGGGGCGTGGGGGTTGTTTGTGGGAAGAGAGAGAGAGACCGCTGTCCTTCTGTTTCTGGATAAACAGAATTTAAACTGCGAGGTTGCAATGTAAAAGAGGTTTCAAGTCTCTGATACACCGTACAGAAATGTTAAAGACAGAATTTTGGCCAATTGAAAGTAGCTGGACTCTGCTGAATAGGGGTTAGCTGTAACTGACTAAGACTTTCCTTTTAACAGGCTAATAATTGTTAATTTTTTGTTCCATCCCACTCGGGGCGATGTGAAGGAATTCCTACCTGTGTAGTTTTCATCGGTCTGCAGAAGCTGCTGGGTTTTTTTTGTATTTTTTTGCTGGATTTTGCCTCCAGCTACAAAGAAGACTAAAGAGGGCTCACAGTCTGCTGAGGCCCTGAACAGTGCCTGGGGTGACTGACTGGAGTCTTTGCTTGCTCTAGGAAATAACGTTCTGCCAGCAGTTCCTTTAGCTCGACTACATCCTTGTACTTCCCCATTCCCGCTGCTCTCGGATGAACAGAACTTTCTCCCGAATTTTCAACTTTACTTTATTGCTGACTGGCTTCTATTGCAGGTATCGTGCAGCAGGGGAATGAGCTTGTGTTGGCAGCATCTCGCTGTAATCAAATTGGCTGCTGAGTTCTGTGCGCTCTGACAGGCGCAACAGTGAAAGTACTTGCAAAATGCTTCACAGCTGACCCGACAGCTGACGTTATGCAAGATACCATGTAAATGCAAGTGTGGCGGGTCTGAGTGTAGGGTACCCATTTCGGGTTAATGCCGTGGACTTGGCTTGCTTCCTAGTTCTACCAGGTGGAGCATGCTGTCGGTCAGTCAGTGTGGGACAGTGACATTCCCTCTTTGTGTAGTCTCTGTCCCTGTACAGACAAGACATGTTAAAATGTTGAACGTTGTACAGTGGATTTTGTTTTGCAGTTGTTTTGGGGTTTGGGTGGTGGGGTCTTGAATTTTAAACCACCGGGAAAACTGAGGCCTGTGAACAGGAGAGGCTTGTCTGAAAGTGGTTGGTCACCTTTGGGAATGCCCACCAAGGCACACCAGGGGGAAAATAATTCAATGGCTATGTATATTATTGCCAACTTTAAAAACACCTCTTCAATTGGGAACTGTAGGGCTGTTGCAAATTGATCAACAGAAAGACTTCGTCCCATCACTTGATACGTTGGAGTGTACACAATGTAAAAAGCGATGACATTCCCAGAGTGTGTCAATAAATATTGCAATAAAGGTTTATAACGTAATTATTTGGAAACTTGGCTCTAAAGCAGAGGTGAATGGGTATTGAAGGGTCAGAAACATTTTCTTTTCATAGTGAGTCTGAACAACCTTTCCAAGTAAATTCCATGATTTTAAGCTAAATGGGTAGACAAAGCTACTGGTGAGGTAATTGTTCAACACTCTGCCAAGTTGGACAATTTACAGCAGCAAGTGCAGTCCTTTGGACAAGATCCATTCTAGTAGCTGTGCTGTTTGGCAGCTTCCAAACTAGCAAATAGGATCAGGTCAGATTGGTGCACCTGGTTGGCATGGACGAGTTAGACCAAAGGGTCTGTTTGCGTGCTGTGTAACTATGACTCTAGTTGAAGTAACTTGGGGGTGGGGGAATATTCCCTCCCTGTCAGTGTTCATTGAGAAAAGTCAGCAAGTTACCTGTGTCTCTGTCTCAGACAAAATCTCATCTTGTGAATCTGCAGAAATTTGCCAACAGAAAATGCTTGTGACCTTGATGGTTGAGTAAAAAACTAGAGTGAAGATAGGAGAGAAACTTCACTGGGCTTCAGTGTCAGTAAATCTGAATGAAGCTTTATTTTTGCTCTTAAAAGCTTTCAAAATTGTCTCTCTCGGTTTTGCTTTTTGTTGAATAAACATTTTGTTCTTTTGCTAGAAGTGTATTGGCAGCCTCTTGTGAACATACTCAGTGACTGATCTCCACGGTAACCAAACTACAAAGGAGATAAGGTTTTTGTTTGTCAAGACTGTTTCCACTCTAGGGTCTGACTTCTCCAGCATTACCCTCAGCTGGGATGGTAATATCCACAGTACATAATGTCAGTGTGAAATGACACGAAGGAGCACTGTAGCAAGTAGAGCATAGATTCCCAGAATAATATCAGGACATAGGGTTAAACTCTGACCGTGACTAGACTTAGATACTATTGAGTATGGAGATAGTAGGAACTGCAGATGCTGGAGAATCTGAGGTAACAAGGTGTAGAGCTGGATGTACACAGCAGGCCAAGCAGCATCAGAGGAGCAGGAAGGCTGACATTTCGGGCCTAGACCCTTCAGAATTTCTTAACGTAGGGTCTACGCCCGAAATGTCAGCTTTCCTGCTGCTTGGTCTACTATTGAGTATAGAAGACTTAATGGGTTATCTAATTGAGATGTTTAAGAAAGCTGGATGGATATAGGGAAACTGTACCCACTGCTGTTGGGGTTGGGGGGAAAGTAGAAAATGGGGACGTGATCTTAAAACCTAGAGGTAAACTGTTCAGAACTAACAACAATTTACTTTCACATGTGGTTCAGTGGAAATCTAACGCTGTCTCTCTCTCTCAAATTGAGAGTAAATGAGTCATGAATTTACACACGCTCTGTCTCCATTCTGTGTCATTTTTAAATCCTTTTCTGTTTTGGCTGTTCAGTGATGCATTTTCGAGCATCCAAATGAATTTTCTTTATTAAATGCATCTAAATAAGAAGCAAAGAGGAAAATAAGTACTCTAGTTTTGGAAATCTGAAACCATAAATGGACCAAAGGCTCAACCAGGTTGGATTAGCATTGGTAGAGAAGAGGAAGGTGGCTCCGATGTCATCAGGGATCCAGCCTTGTTGAATCTGAGCCCGAGAGTCTACCTTCAGAGTTACCATTGAATTTGTTTTGGTCATCCTTTTGAACCAGTGTATTCCAGACCTCTGCAAATCATTAGTGCTCGAGTTATTTACATTACTGAGCATTGTTTGGTGTTCCAACAAGCAACAGTCATTCAGCAGCAAAGGGTCTACATGAATGCAATTTTTAAGAATTTTTCAAACATATTGTATGATATTCTTAGACATTGACTTTTGTCTTAAACAGATTTTTCATTATGTCCTTAGCAGGACTGATGTGAGAAAGGGAACAGTGATTTATATAACGTGGGGAAAGGTTGCCAATCAGATAGCATGGAGATGGAGCCAGGACACACAACTGCCAATCTTAGCTGGTTCAACTCTGACCCCAGACAGGTAGCTTTTGGTCAGGCTGTTCACTGGTGCCTGTTGCATCTCCATGGTGCAACCTCTCGTCCTGATGTATACATTAGCTTCTAGTTTCTTGCCTCCTGGCCCCGGTTTGAGTGCATATGGTAAAAGCTTCAACTTTGTCACTTTTTAATAGTCTTTAAGTTCTGTAGTACTAAACAATAATGAAATTTTCAGAGTTCAACAGCGTAAAACAATGTCTATGACTGTGATGGTAGAGAGAAGGTCTTGGATGTTTGGGATTGAAATGAGGAGATGTTGTGGTGACACGGCTCAGTGGTTAGCGCTGCTGCCTCAGAGCATCAGGGACCCAGGTTTGATTCCAGCCTCGGACAACTGCCTGTGTGGAGTTTGCACGTTCTCCCTGTGTCTGTGTGGGTTTCCTCCCACAGTCCGAAGAGTGTAGGCTAAGTGGATTAGCCATGAGATGTGGAGGGTTAAAGGGATAGGGTAGGGTGTGTGGGACTGACTGGGTTGCACTCCAGAAGGGCAGTGTGATTTGATGGGCTGAATGGCCTGCTTCCACACTAGAGATTCTATGATTGAATTCCATCCCTCTGAATTTGAGCAAGTTTGACCTTCCCTACCATGAGCAGCTCTCTTGGGTTGTTTATGTTTGGCATCAGTTTTGTTCTTACACTTTTTTGACACTGATGTGACCCAAGGGATTTGGTGGGGGTGGGGGTGGGGGTGGAGAGTGGTGTTGAGGGAAAAGATCACTCTCAATTGTATTGACTGGGCGTAGGCTTGAGGGACTAAATGGCCTGCTCTACCTCTCATTTCTTGACAAATTACAGCCCTCCCACATCGCATTGAGTGCCTGTGAAGGCACATGTTTGGAGGAGCAATGGAAAAACTTGGTCAAAGAGCTGGGAGATGCAGGTGGTCTTTTAAGGGAGAGTGAGAATTTAGGAAAAATAGCAATGAATTAATGGAGCATTTTACAGTCGGAGGGTATAGAGTTGGGTGAAGGCAGGGAGATTCACAAAGGGTAATCTTAAAATATTTCACCAAAGCTACATGAGTTAGTTTCAGGGGTTACACATGCAAGTTTGTGTCTTGCATGTTCCTTTATAAGAAATAAGCATTGCTTTTAAAGCTGGTGCAGTTAATGTTTGTTTTGAGGATGGGTAGAGATCCTATCTAATTGCATTGCAGCTGGGTGTTCATTGTGTGACCAATGAAATAAATGACCAGATAATCTGCTTTTGAGAGCGTGGAGAACTCCACATTGCTCTTTCAAGTAGTCATTTGGATTTTCTTCTGTTGATGTGGGCAGCTGGGACCATGGTTTTCCAATGCTTCTCTGACAGTGCAGCACCCCTTCCGTCCTGGGAGGGTCAGCCTGGATTGTGCTCCACTCTGGAGCGAGACCTGAATGCTTGGCCTAGTAGAATCAGCAGACCCTGAATTAAACTTGGGAGACTGTGTGTCATTGGTGGCAATCACTGTCCTGCTCCGTAGTGCTTCTGTGCTTCTGGATTTTACTGAAATCCCAAACTTAGTTCTCTTCCTGAACCAATAGAAAATAACAAAGACAAATGGGAAACAATGGAATATTCTGGCATTTGATGTTCATTTGATGCAACTTCGTTGTACTGAGGGAGTCTGACTGAGGTGTCATAAAGCCTTCTCAGTTTCACTTGGCTGTCTCTGGCCAACTGTCAGCCACTTTATTAAAACTAAACAGCTGAAAAGCTCTGACCAGTTTGAGAGCATCTGTTCTGTTCGCTGTGGGCTACACTGAGACATGGTGCTGAGGGAGCTTCTCAAAATGGGGCATGGGAAGGTGAAGCTCATTGAACAGTTGGTCTGCTGTTGTTTGAGTACAGCTTTGGTCGTTATCTGCACTAGGCCTACTTTATGATTCATTTTTGGTGACATCCTGTCCTGGTGGAGGTTTACTGAAGGGTCAGCATGTCTGAGCGTGGAAATGGTTAGGGAGTTCCGTGTTAAATATATCAATGGCCTAAGGAGTAGGACAGTTTCGGTCTAAAGATGGACTCCTTGCTCAGGGTCTACAACGGTCTCTTCCTTCATCTCTATCTTGTGTTTATTTTCCCTCTGTCTACTGTGTCTCTCTCCTCTCCATCACCACCTTTTTCATGTGGAGCAGGTCTTGTGAACTGATATGTTTACATCTTGTATGTTATTGGTATGTTCGAACTGCCTTTGATTACAGAAGTCTACTCTACTCCTGAGCTTAGCACTGGAACTCCCATAGAATGCTGAGGTTTGGATTCAGTGCCATTTTGACAGCTGTTTAACTCCAAAGATTATGTGCCAAGGTTTAGTGACAAGGGAATAGGAACAGCTACTATGATGATTGTCTCTTAATGAAACTTTAATAGATGCCTCTGAGCTGAAATGTACAAGAGTAATTCTTTTTGAACTATTTAGTCAGATAACCATTCCATTTCAGTGCACATGTACTTGTGAAATTTATGGTGTGTAAGGAATGTGTTCGGCAGTGACCATTTCACATGGTCAGGAATAATGTTTTCTAAGCAAAGGAGCTTTGGATTTGTTGAAGTATTTCTGTTCTTGGCCCTGTTTTCTAAGTGAGGGCTGACCATGAGGGAGACTGTTAATAGAGCTGCTTAAGGTGCAACCTGTAATTTATTTGGATGACAGATTGTGTGCTTAATTGGGCAGCATGGAGAATTGAGTGCTCAATCAAATGGAACAAGAAGAGCAAACCTCTGGTATTTTAGAGCAATTGGACTATGCCCGGGGTGTTCTCTAGTGTCTTGTTAAAGTGTTGGGCTAAAGTACAATCCCTTTTTGAAAGCTCCTAATTGAGTAAAACAACCTTGAATCCCTGCTGAAGGATTGTCTCACCTGGGCCAGGAAGTGCCAGGATCCATCTACAATTGGGGGTTGGTTCACAAACTTGCCTTGAGTGAACAAGGCAGAGATGCCAAGGGAATTGATGCACACTGTACCTGCAGCGCCTGATTGTTCCCATGGGAACAATGGCCTATTGGGCCACAGTCAAGGATGCAGGCTTAGAATCTCCCCATGGCTCTGAGGGAATATCTATCACTATTTTCTGGTGGCTATTGGCAATTCCGGATTTTTGCCAAGGATTGATCCTGGTGTGATGGTGAGCTGCCAATATTCATAGCCCTCGATGGTGGTGAAATCATACAGGAGTGTGCGGGAAGGCAGAGTGGAGGTTGAAGGTTATCTGTGATCTTATTAAAATGTGACAAAGGCTGGAGGTATTTGAGTGGTCAGCTCTAGTTTCTGTTTGCAGCTTGAGCAGCAGCTCTTTACGAACACTCGAGGTATTACAGCTTTGTTGATCTACCTCTTGCATTTTTGTATAACTGAGATTGGATCACAGAGGGGGTGAACTAATCCAATGTACAGTTCACATTTGAATTGGTCGGGGTTGGGGGGGGTTCTCTATACCAGCTTGAGCTTTCAGGACATTTTTTTTCTTAATGGATATCCAATTATTAAAATGTGGCTCCGATCTTCCTGTCTCCAAATGGTCAGACACTGGACACATGCTGAAAGGTACACTATGTGATAAACTTTGAAGTCCCATGTGGTAGTTGTCAGAAGTTTAAACCCCAGGTGGGCAATGACCTGGCATCTGGAACTCTAAGTCTCTAGCTCAGAATTAGAGTCTAAGCTTTCAAAGTCACTTAATTGATTTCGGAAATGTTTTAAAGGGATTTTTAAAACTGGTTTTAACTCCTAGACAGGTGTAAAACTGACCCTTCTTATTCTGACACCCTTCCCCCAATAATTACTCACTACCATCACCTTCCTCAGTTCTCTCTCTCTCAGACACATGCACGTATATACACACATACATACTCTCTGTCCCCCAGTTACTGCTATAAAAAAAGGGGATGTGATTTTATGCACCATGTTTCTCATGGAGACTGGCTCCTGCTTGGCCATTTCTTGTTGGATACAATAGCATTGTGATATTGGTACAATAAATAATTAGCCCATTAATGATGTTATCTCTCCCTCTCTCCGTCTTTGCTTTGCATTCATTATCTGACGCTGTGTGTTTCTGCAAAAAGATTTGTTTCAAATACTAACCAAAGATTTTTTTTTTTTTTGTTTCTTTCTTGTTTCCTTTTTCCTGCTCAGACTGAAATTGCCAAAAGGCTAAACACGATCTTGGCGCAAATCATGCCCTTTCTTTCACAAGAGGTAAGTGGTCCTGCTTGATCCTCCAGCTACTAGCTATTTAATGCTTTGGGTGAGAGCGTAGAAGCTGAAATGTAACCTGTTTGCGTTCTCCAAGTGGCCCGTGAGAAAAAGCCTTCCTGCCTCTTTCGTTGAAACACCATCTCTTGAATATTTCCTATACTGACCACCTTTATTCTGTCGTTGCTCCCCACTCCACGAAAGACTATTCTGAACTGGAGTATTCCAAGTCCCAGTACGAGTGTGATCTGAATGGGTAACTTTTTTCTTTAACCCACTTACGTAATGTAGTCTCTGTGTTCCAACTGTAAAGGCACAAGTAAATCTAAGCCCTGGCTGTGAACAATCTGTGGTTGAAATAGGAGAATGTCTCTGGTGTGTCAATGAGGAACGATTCAACCAGGGTTGCTGCCGTTCACTTATCCCAGTCCCTGCTGTTCCAGTCAGATTGGCCAAGGACTTGGTTCCGTTGGCATACCCAGGTTAACAGCCCATCTATACTTTTTCTTTATTCATTCACAGGATGTGGGTGGCGCTGGCCAGGCAGCATTTATTGCCCATCCCTAATTGCCCAGAGGGCAGTTAAGAGTCAACCACATTACTGTGGGTCTGGAGTCTCACGTAGGCCAGACCAGGTAAGGATGGCAGTTTCCTTCCCTAAAGGACATTAGTGAACCAGATGGGTTTTTCTGACAATCAACAGTGGATTCACAGTCATCATTTGACTCTTAATTCCAGATATTTATTGAATTCCAATTCCACTATCTGCCTATACTGTTACAATGCCCACTCCACTTAGCAATGGGAATGGATCATTCAGTTCCTTGAGTCAGTTTTGACCTCCTTCCATCCTGATCGATCACGCCTCACTCTCGTTTGCACACCATTTCTCACGCTCCCGATATCCTGGCCTAACAAAGGTCTGCCTGTTTCAGTCTATATTTACACATGGAGGAACTAATTCCAAGTTGCCTTTTTTTCCTGGGTTTTAAATGGAGGCTTTGGTTGACCTTCAATGATTGGCAATTCAGGACCTCTGTTCTCTGGACCACTCCCACCCGATTCCTGACTGAGGTTTGTACATTTCTGATTGGTGGTGTCCCTATTGATTGAATGGTGGTTCCTCAACATGTCTCTGGTCACATTCTGACTCCAGTGTTGGGAGATGAGCGCAGAGGGAAGTCAGTCCTAAGTGAAATTTCCAACGTCCCAAACTGCTCCCACCTCCGCAGTGCAGGCAGCACTGCAGAGAAACCATGAATGGTACGTGAGCTACATTTCCCAGACTGTAGGGAGGTGCAGGCTATTCTGAGCTGGTAGCTACAATCTTAAAGTTGATGAAAGACCCTGTACCGTGTTATCTTCTGAATGTATGATTGTTTGTTTGCGTGTATGGTAGTTTGGAGGGGGTGGAGTCTCCAATTGATACTCCCTGATATCCCTGGAATGGAATGGAAACTGGATGATGTAATGATGTGAATAATCAATGAGGCTGGAGGGAGTGAAGCTTGCAGATTTACAACAAAGTCTCTCAATTAAAGCAGAATCGTTTCCCAGTGAAAATGCAGTCAATGGAGGATAGCTGCATGATGTAAACATGTAAAATCAATCCCAGTCATATCTGGCAATGCAATCTTTAGGCATGATATCTCCTACATCTCTGTCTGAGCTGGATTTGAGATGAGAAGCCCTATAGAGCAGGAAAAGGCCATTCAGTCCATCAAGTCCAGACTGACCCTCCGAACAGCGTCCCACCCAGACCCACCACCCCTACAACACTGCATTTCTCACGGCTAACCCACCTAGCCTGCAAATCTTTGGGACTGTGGGAGGAAAGTGGAGCACCCGGAGGAAACCCACGCAGACACGGGGAGAATGTGCAAACTCCACACAGACAGTCGTCCGAGGATGGAATCGAACCTGGGTCCCTGGCGCTGTGAGGCAGCAGTGCTAACCACTGAGCCACGGTGCAGCACAGAGGGCTAGGCTGATCCAGAACAGCCTATCCCGTGCGGGTGTCTGATCAGTCCAAGCTGAATCGAGTTAGTGTTTGCCAAACAGCGCCGGTTCAGTGCCTCCTGCTGGTCAACATTTTTTTTCGAAACAGTGGTTTCTCCTTGTTTGTCCCATTAGCTGTTAGAAAGTTTTTTTTTTTTTTTGAAGCTGCACGTTAATTCTCGGGCCATTTTTGAACGTGTTTCTTCTCTCCACACTGCCCCCTTCCCCCCACCCCCACCCTACTCCCCGATTTCCCCCTCAATCTCACAGCATCAGCAGCAGGTTGCACAAGCTGTCGAACGTGCCAAGCAGGTGACTATGACGGAACTAAATTCGATCATCGGGGTACGTGGAGTTCCCAATCTGCCTCTGACAGTGTGTACACCCTCTTTATTATTACTACTTGACAGTATTGAAGAGTAAACTATACAGTTGGCCTTTTGAAAGGACGGTGGTGCTTTAATGATCCATAACAAAGACAATCTTTAACGAATCAACAAAAATCAAAAACTGTTTGCCAGCAGTAAACGTTGGCGCAGCATGTCTGCATAACTATAAAATTAAACCTACTGCTAAATTTGTTAATTGCCCAATTAAAAACTTTCCTATCATTGAAAGTTCCTATTTAATGGAATGGACAGGCTAGATGAAGGGATGGTTCCCCTGGTTGTGGTGTTGAGCCAAGGGGCACAAGTAGGACTAAGAGAAATTGTTTTCATTCAGGTTGTGAATCTTTGGAATTCCGTACCCTAGAGGGCTGTGGAAACTCAGTTTTTGGGTCCATTTAAAGTACAGATTGATAGATTTTTGAAGACTGCAAGTGTAATGGAATATGGGGATAGTGTAGGGGACAAAAGCATTGAGTATGCCCCCAATCAGCCATTTCAATGGGCTGAATGGCCTACTCCTGCTCCTATGTTACAAAAAGCCCCCTCTCCTTCCAGTTGTTCCTGCAGCTCTCCTCCTCACTGTCTCTGTCCAGTCCACAACATCGTCAGTCAAATGAGTTTTGTGAATAAGTTTTGTCAAAACCTGGTTAATTTGTACAAAGTTTCTTTTGAGACATTTGGTGCAAATGTTTGCCTCATACTGGGCAGTATTTTGTAGATTGGCATTTATAGGCAAAATGCATTCAGTAGTGGGGTAGAGTTCAGAGGTAGTTTTGCTAGCCTGTGGCTTTTGGGGAACTCCCACAGTGATGCTTAAAGCAGTCTGGTCTGAAAAATGTATCCAAACAACCTTGGGAACAGAAAGTGACTCTAGGCCTGGGTGTTAGCCTCTCTCAAAGTTGCTGCCAACTCCCAAATACACAAGAGTCCAAGACATTTCCACGTTGTTTAGTAAATGAGGATGACACTTTGGTCTGTAGTTAAAGTGATAGATGCCACTATTCTGGCCCCACCACACTGGCAATATCTTTGGGGAATGTCCCTTTTCTTGGGTGAATAGCGGGTCATAACACTTGTCTCGTGTTCAGTATGTAGGTAAGAGACATCCTCATGGTTTCAACACCATATTGCAGTGTATGACCTAAGGGTATAAAAGTCTCGTACTCCATATTACTTCTAACCAGTTGGAGTATAACATTACCAGCAGTATCATACCTGTACCGGCAGCTTTGTTGTGACTGGTCAATCTAATTCTAGACCAGGCAGGTCTGTTTGATAATGTGATATTTGTGTAGATAAGTGAGCTATCCTAAATGCCTGTTTCAATACCATGTTACTTCCAGCTAGTTTCTTATGTTGAAAGGGATAACATGAGCATCAGTTAAAATGGCCCACTGGAGGTAAACTCCAAATGATATTGAGCATTGATGGTTGTCTATAAAGAAAAGATTCCAATATCTTGGATGTGATGACACCTCCTCATATCACAAGGGATAATGTGGTATTGAAAGATCCAAAAGGCATTTATTGCAGCTCACTAACATATACAAATATATCATTTGTTGGCACATCAGTGTCTGGGCTATTAAGCAATTTGGTTACAACAGAGCAGCATGCTTTCAGTAGAGGGTCGGAGTTACGATAGAGCCTTTTCTCTTTAAGCAGCCTTGGGTCGCATGTTCTGATAGAGAGTCATGATCATGTCCCTTTTAAAGGTGTACTGCCACACTGTCTTTTAAAGGTATACCCATTAACCTGACACAACAGTGCTGGTAGTAACTGGAGGAGATCACTGCAGAATGTTAGAGAGATGGGGAGTTCCCTTGATGTTAGTCACTCACTGTATGAAATTAAGCTTGTGTGAAGTAGCAGGTTTGCAACTCCTAGTCTTTGACGTTTAGCTGAACCGAAATTGTAGTGTTTTGGTTTGGGCAGTGGGGTTGGGGGAAGCGGGGCGGTGGCGGTGGCGGGAATTCAAATGTTAAAAACGTTGCCTGGCTGCTCGAGCTTTGCCTCGAATCCTGTTCCATTTTATGAAAACCTGGTCACCAGTCTGGTGCCTTCATTAAAGAGTCGCCGCTCACCCTCCTTTCAAGCTGTGACCGCACAATTGGCTCTGACAATGTTGTATTTTGAAGCGAGTCGCTATAGAAATTAATTGGGTTAAATTAGTGTTTAGCACGTCTAATTAATGGTTTCGATGGTGTGTGACATTGCTGCAACTGGAGATATTTGACATGAAAAGACTCTGGTGCCTGTCAGTGAAGTTGCTAGAGGGGGTGGAAAGGGGTTTAAAACAACATGATCTGCTAAGTGTTGGAGATGTGAGCAAGGGTGTAATCAGGAAGGAGAAATCCATTGAAGTTGTGCAAAATCCTCAGACACACCCTTTGTTTTAACCTTTCCTTCAGATGCATAACTTAATAAACTACCTTCAGACTTTCCACCCAGTTGCTGAAGATAAATTGATCTGGTCTCCTCTTGGAGTGTTCTTGATGCTTGATAAAAGTTTTCTTTTCTTTCAGCAACGGCAAGATGTATAGGAGGCTTCAGAATAAAGAGGCCACAGTTTCATTAGCTGCCTCCTTTTTTTTGTGTGTGTGGGAGTTGAGAGGCCAGGAGGTGGGTCACAGCAGCTGGAGGCAGATATTGGAATTCAATTAAAGCAAATGAGTTAGGCCTGTGACCCCCATTTTTGAGGTAATTGCTTCCTTGAATCTGGCTGAATACAAGCGTTGGGCTGTCATTAAAGCAGTTTGCCTGATGAACCGTTGCAATGGTGGAATTATGGCCAATCAAGGAGTACCTCTACTGTGGATCTGTGCTTGCCGCCACGCACTCTGTCAAATGCTGCTGCATCATTCAGACATGGACTCTTTTTATTGTCTCTCCTGAAAGAGCCGAGACTTAATGGGGGGTTGGAGAGAAGGAGCTGGGGGTGTAGGGTAACACAGTCTTCCCCCCCCCCACCAGCTCCCCAACAAAAGGCCACTGGTGGCTTTTACATTAATGACCAGCCAATCCAGTTATTTTATTGCTTAGGATGTGCTTTGCGCTGCCAATGAGTATGTGAGCAGGATGATTGGGATGCACCCTTGTTTAACTTTTTCCCCCTGTGAATTCTTGGATTGAAGCACATTTTCTTGTTAGAAACATGATCTCGCTTTTGTGATTTTTTTTTTTTAAAAAAAGATATAGCTCATCACAGACTGCTTCTGGTTAATATTCTTTTGCTTCCGATGACTCGTCTCCCCATTGTTGTGAGAAGTGTCGGCTGCCCATCATCTTTGGGGAAAGAGGGGGAGCAAGCGTTTAATTTTGCTTCACAGCCTTCCCTTGTGAGTTTGAGTCAGTGTGTTACCTTCTGAAATCCCTTATCTCCACTCCTCTTCAACAGTTTATTTTGTCAGTATCTCCTCCTTCCTGATAAAGTATGTAAACAGCCTGGCCTTTGGAATAGTCTGCTCTAACTGTCTGTTCCCAGTTGTGATTAATAAGTTATAATATAAACTATCCTCTCAGTGTTTGGCAGTGAAGGTGGAAAATATTCAGAACTGGGAGGTTTTGATGTAGGCATTTATCATTTATGTAAGGCTTTGCTTTTTGAATGTAGTTTTTTTTTAATATAAAAAAACATTTTTTTTGTGTGTGTGTGTTGAAAAGCTCTGACCTGTTTGTGTCTGGGTCAGTAACTTTGCCTCTCTGTTCTACAAGGCCAGGCACTGCCTCCTGTCTCGGTGAGATGCTACTGTGTGAAGGATTGTCTTTTGTTTCTGGACCTTGTTAACAAATAAAAAAGGCTCCTGGCTGATATATAACACCAGTGCAGGCATAAACAGTCTGGACAAGTTGTCCTCAGTGTTTTACTTCCCCCCCGCCACCCTCCACTCAAATTTAATCTTCAACCAGCAAAATTCACAGCATAATTTTCCAGCAGAATAAACTGGCATGAATTTGCACTCTTTCATCACGGGTCATTTCACAACGATGCTCATTGATGCATGCTGACCTAACTGAGGCCCCAGTCAAACTCCATTGTTGCTGTAAGGCTATGATTTTTTTTTTCCTCTCTCTGTTCCCTCGGTTACTGTGGGACCTTCACCTTCCTATACTTTGTCTCTGCCCATCCAAAGCAGCCAGTTTGTCATGTTAGCAAACCTCCTTTCCTTGTGCCTTCCAGGGCCTGTGAGAACAGGCTAGTCAGTCCCTCACACCTCCACTGCCTTTCAGCTCAATCGTGGCTGATCTTAACACTCCTCCTTTTGATTCCCCAACTGTTACCTTTTTTTTTAGAAAATGTACTCCTGCCCAAGAAATTCTGATCTATATTTGAAATTTGAAATTTGAAATTTTCAACAGACCCCGGCCTCGGCATCTCACATGGGGGTGGGACAAGATTTAGTAACTTCCACACCCTCCAAATGAAGACCCGTTTCCTGTTGTGGCCCTTGAGTTTTAGCTTGACACTACATTTCAAAGTTAGATTGCTACCCAAACCAGAGGCAGTAGAATAAAGAGGGGTAAACCATCGGCTCACTTTACTTATCAAAAAAGTAGGAATTCTATTGCTGTTTTAATTTTCCACACTCCCGTGAGTGAGAGCTCTGTCTGTGAAATACTGCCTTCTGTTTAACCCTCTCAGCCTTTGCAGTTTTTGTTGAAACTATTCCAAAGTCTAGAGAGAGTCCCCTCTGCATTTCAGTGATGTATAAAAGGCAGCTCCAAACTGTGATAGTCACCAGATGTCAGCCAGAGTGTAAAACCGACTGCTCCTGCCGAAGAAGATCCAATTTGTGCTATGGTGGAGGTGAACACATGGGATCAGGTACTACTCAGGGTGTTCCCCTCTCTTCTGAAGGTTGTGTGTTACAATCTTGGAAAACAGACTAGCAGAGAAGTCCAGACTGAAACTCTCAGCGCTGCTGTGAGGAAGATGCTGCCCTGTTGGAGGAGCTGTGTTGGAGGCATTAAACAGAAGACTCTTCTTGCTCCCTGCCTGTGGATATATAAAAGATTTTGAGGTGCAATATTAAAGAGGAGCAAATGAATTTATCCCTGGTGTCCTGGCTAATAATTACCCCTCAAGTCTATTAAAAGAGAGAGCTGATTACCGTCTTGCTGTGCACAGGTTAACTGAGGTTCTAACATTTTGCAACAACCCCACATTACTGCTTCGGAGTTCAGAAGAGGCGTCAATACCAGACTTGAAACATTAACACTATTTCTCTCTCCTGAGATGCTGCTAAACCTGCTGAGTTTCTCCAGCAATTTCTGTTTTTGTTTCAGATTTCCAGCATCTGTAATTCTTTGTTTTAATTTAGAGGGCTCGTTGTTTTTCTTTTAACATTGAAACACAAAGGGGTGGGGGGAAGGATCAGAAGTAGGCCATTCAGCCAGTCGAGTGTCCTCCACCATTCAATATGATCATGGCTGATCATCCAACTTGGTCCCCCTGTTCCACTTTCTCCTTATACCCTTCGATCTCTCCAGTCTTAAAAACCATATCTAACTCCTTTGTGAGAACAGTCAATGTTTTAGCCTCCGTTGTGTTTTGTAGCAGAAAATCTCTCATTTGTTTGGGTTGTGGGGGAAGAGAAGTGGGAATGATTTAGGTAGAGAGGGATCTGACAGTGATATTCAGTTTTACAAGACTCCACTGGCCATTGAAAGGTTCACGTTTGAAGATTGAATGTTCATTTGCCTGTCCTCCCCAAACCAACCTCCCTTCACGCCAGCGGCAGGACGTGTACCAAGCTGGTTCCATGCTGTTGTTATTTGAGGTGGCGGTTTATAGATGGGGCCCAGAGTGAGGTGGGTGCAGGATGAGTGTGTCTGGGGGTTGACCCCTTTCCAATAATTACTGAGGGGAGTGTTGCAGCAGTGGCTATTACATGATCCTACCTGAGCCTCCCCTGCCTTTGGTCACCTACCACCTCCACCCTTGTTTCCCACAATCAATTGGAAAGTGAATGGAAACTGAAAGAACTGCGGATGCTGTAAATCAGGAACAAAAACAAAGTTGCTGGAAAAGCTCAGCAGGTCTGGCAACGTCTGTGAAGGAAGAACAGAGTTAATGTTTCGGGTCCGGTGACCCTTCCTCAGAAGGGTGAGAAATGGCAGGCCAGCCAACAATACCCACGTTCCATCAATAAATAAAACCATGTTGTGTGGAAGATTGCTCTCACTGTTAAGAGACAACTCTGACAATCCTACCATCCATAAAACTGAGGCCATTCTGCCCTATGCCAGCTCTTTAATTCATCTCCCACAGTCCTGTAACAGTAACTATCCATAAGACATAGGAGCAGAAATTAGGCCACTCAGCCCATTTAGTCTGCTCCGCCATTCAATCATGGCTGATAAGTTCCTCAACCCATTCTCCCGCTTTGTCCCTGTAACTCTTGATAATCAAGAACCTATCTATCTCAGTCTTAAATATGCTCAGTGACCAGGCCTCCACAGCCTTCTGTGGCAGTGAATTCCATAGATTCACCACTCTCTGGCTGAAGAAGTTTTTCCTTATCTCTGACCTAATAGGTCTTCCCTTCGCCCTAAGGCTGTGCCCTAATTCCATTTGAGAAGTTACTCTCCTGTCTGCTTCCACCACCCTTTCAGGGTGCAATAGGTGGTGGTGAGCTGCTTCCCTGAGCAGTTACAATTTTGACCCAGTGCCAGCGAAGGAACGGTGAGAGTCTTTCCAACTCAGGATGGCAAATGTGCGAGTGAACATCATGTTGGTGTTCCTGTCTTTTCTGCCTCATCCTCCCAGCCTGATGTTTCAACTCTTTTTACATAAGCAGTTTCCAATCTCAGTTCCTGGAACTATGTCACTGGCTTCTTCTCCTCCATAAATGCTTGCTAGTTTGTAAACCCCCCGTCCCCCCACCCTGGGAAGTGCGGATAATATCGAACCCCAGCCGTGTTGTGTTTTGTGGTCAAACAAACTGACCAAGGAGTCAACAGCAAAGTCTACCTCTCATTCACAAACTGTGGTATACGCTGCCATTTAGTAAGTCAATTGTAGCTTCTAACCTCTAAACAAACCAAGCACATGATAGCTCTCTCGCTAATGGGTTGCCATCTGAATGTTTGATTACATTAGAAAATTAGTGCCAAAGTTCAGCTGAGGCACAGACCAGTTATTGAAGGAGTAATTGCTCCATCTCCATGCTCCGTGCTCTCAGGTCCCTTATTGGTTGCTGTTACATGTTCGGGGGTGGGGCTCTGGTTTCTGGGTTTCTAACTCCCCTGGTATCGGCAGCCCCTACTCCTGTAACTGGCTAAATGTGAGTCTGTACAGTGACCATTTCCTAGCTATTCGACTGTGCGGTTCCTCAATGCGTCTGTTGACTGGTGCTGTGTATGTGCGCGCGCGCACTTTCAAACAGACCCATGATCAGGAGCAGATTGAACTCCTGAGAATGATACGTAGTTTCCTGTCTTTCTCCTTGTACCAATGCCCCTCTTCCTTCCCCCTCCCCCACCCCCTCCTCCTCTCCGTCTCCTCTTTGTCGTCAGCTACCCCCACCCTTGGCAAAAGAGAGCTGTAACTCCCTCCCAAAGACAGAGTCTCTGAATTGAACTGTTACTGTTTAAATGGTGAGAACAGCTTTGTTTTAGTTTGGGGGTGGTGCGCTGATTTTTGATCTGGGTCTATTATTTACCAATGCTGGGGTTGTATGTTTTGACCTTTCTGATTATGGAGCTGGGAAACGCAAATTCACCAGCAAGTGAGCATTTTCACTGTGAATCCTGTCAATCTGTGATTTAAGATTCTGCTTTTAAAGTATAAATATAGGATCTAGAACCCTCACAGTGCGGAAGCAGGCCATTGGGCCCATCGGATCCAGGCTGACCCCCTGAAGAGCATCCCACCCAGACCCACCCCCCCTTGCCCTATCCCTATAACCCTACATCCTGTGACCTGGATAAATGTCCAAATGTTCAAATCCCACTGTTTCCTGAGGCACTTGAATTTGATTTGATATGTTATTGTCACATGTACCTAGGTACAGTGAAAAGTTTTGTTTTGTGTGCAGTACAGGCAGACCATACCATACAAAGTGCATTAGGGTAATAGAACAGAGCGAGGAATACATTGTTACAGCTGCAGAGAAGGCGCACAAAGAGTGAGATCAGCATTAAACTTCAAATTTGAGATGTCTATTCGAGAGGTCTAAGTCTAATAACAGCGGGGAAGAAGCTTTTCTTGAATCTGTTGGAACGTGTGTTTCATCCACTACATGACAGAAGAGGTTGGACAAGATTACAACCTGGGTGGGAAGGCTCTTTGATGTTGGCCGCCTTTTTGAGGCAGTGAGAAGTATAGATGGAGTCAATGGACGGGAGGTTGGCTTGTGTGGGTTGGGCTGATCTGCTCTCAGTGAGAACAGCAGGTAGCATAGTCCTGGTTTCAGGCAGACCCAGTGGTGCTAGAGTGAGGGAATGCTTCACCGTCGGGGTACCGGGATACTTTAATGTGTGGCCCTATGGATGGTGTGGTTTGGAGCAGGTGATCAATGCTACGTTATTATGAAACTACAAGAGTGGAGCTTGCAGGATCTCTCCCTCCAGGACTGCGTAAGAGGAAAAGTTGGATGTGTATTCACAGGAGTTTAGAGAAGCTGACCTTCTGGAAATGCACAAGGTCCTGAGGGGGCTGAAGGGACTAGAGGCTGGAGTTTGAACATTTGGGATCTTCCTTTTAACACAGAGGTGAAAAGAATAGTTTTATTTTTGAGGATCATGGGTCTTTATAACTGTATTCCCAGAGAGTAATGTAGATCCGAACACAGAGATTTTAAGATGGAGGTAGATAGCATCTTCATTAACAGGGGGCTGCAGAGTGCCAGAGATGGCCAAGAATGTGGAGTTGAGACCACCACCTGATGAGCCCTGATTTTTTTCAATGGCGGAGCAGGCTCAAGGGGCTGAGTGGCCTACATCTCATTCCCATGATAGTACGTGTGCTGGAGGTGGAATGAAGAGCCTTTCTTTGGAAGGAGGTGGAATGATGACAGGAACGGAATGATGGGTGGGTGTGATATTTTGTCTTTTACAGCTTCACCTTGATCTATGTTACACCACATCCTGCGAAACTGCTCATTCTCCTTCAGATGAAAAGATCAAACTGAGTGTCGGCTTTTGTGTGAAGTCATTTTTGTTTTAAGGGCTTGTCGTGTTTTGGGTTTTAAAAAGTGGGGTCGCTGGGATGCAAACATTGGGAATTGAGTCTTTATAATTTAACATCTAAAATCTATTTTTTTTTTTCATTTCCCAGCAGCACCATGCTATCTACCCACCTCTCACGGTTAGTCCCTCCCAGCGGAACTGTTTATACCTTTTTTTTTGTTAATGTGTCTCAAACATGCTCCCATTGTGACTTGCTGCTTCTGTGCCAGTTGCGTGTGCACACACTCCTGGCTGCTTCTGCTGGCATTGTAGTGACCTTTAATGCTAACTGGCAGCGTGCCTGAGCTTTTATGGGGACCGTGTCGGTATCAGCTGCTATCCCTAATCTCCTTCCCATTGCTTCCTTGGGCCACATTTAACTGCGTGTTTCACTGTGCTCAGTGGGGAGTATAGAACAGGACTATCCCCAGTTTTGATTCCGCCTCGGGCCCCTATAATCAGCTTCCACCCTCCGTCCAGGCAGGGCTGGGTACAAGGGGTCAACAAGTGTCCAAAGAGCAACTGTGGTTGGAGGGTGCTGGGGGTTGGCCAGTGAAGCAGAGAAATAGCTGGAGTGCAAGCTTTCAGGTGCCTGAGCTACTGAGACCTCAATATTGGATCAGACCTTGAGGAAAGAAGTGTATAGGGCTAGGGGGATAGAGTCAGAGAGCACAGAAACAGACCTGTTGGTACTACAGTCCACCCTGACTATGTTCCCAAACCAAACTATCCCCACCTGGCTGCATTTGGCCCATATTCCTTCAAATATTTCCCATTCATGTATGTATCCGAATGTCTTCTAAACGTTGTAACTGTATCTGGATCCACCACTTCCTCAATAAGTTCATTCCACACTCAAACCACTCTCTGTTTAAAAAAGAAATGTTGTCCTTTTTTAAATTTTTCTCCTCTCACCTTAAAAAATACCCCCTAGTTTTGAACTCCCCTACATTAAGGAAAAGACCCTTGTCATTCACCTTATCTATGTCCTTCATGGTTTTATAAAACTTTACAAGGTCACCCTTCAACCTCCTTTGCTCCAGTGAAGAATATCCCAGCCTAATTTCATAACTCACACCCTCCATTCCCAGCAACGTCCTGGTAAATCTTAGAATAATTGGGTATGTCTTGTGACGGAGCTGCTACAGCTGTGTCAGATCGAATGGTCTCCTCCTGTGCTCTATCATTTTGATTTTCTTTCTCCCCCAAAAGAAAGTACAACACGGTCAGAATAAGATCCTCTGGTTCACCTCTCCCTTCTGTACAGTTCAGATGCCAGGTACCTCCATATACAGATGCCCCGTTCCGTAGAATGTTCCCCATTTGTAATTAATTGTATGTTGGTCATCAGTGGAATGGGGGAAAAAAAAGAGCCACTCACCCAAAATGAGAGGACACTGACATCTTTACCTTCTGAATATCTGTGTTATGAATGCCTTGACTTGTTCAAAGCTAGCCGTGGGGTTTCAATTGAAAATTCTGCCAATGATGGGAATGATAATCCTAGAGTTACAACCGCTATAAAGCTTGCCCTTGAGCCGAAAGTAATTTGGACTAATAATGCTTGTGTTGACCGGAGCTGTGTCCCGCTGGATGCTGTGTGGCTGTCTGTACTGATGGTATCTGGTTTGGGTGATTTTTCTTGTATTTTTGCTGAGCGGTTTTCTGGACTATTTGTTTTGGTTTGTGTGCACATGTATACACTTTAAATAAAGTTTGACTAGTAAATGTCAGTGATATGGCAGTGTTGGTACCTCTGGTCTTGGGGAAAGAGCCATTCGTTAATTAACACTACATGGGTTCATGCTGATTTACTAGATTTTGGCTGGGGAGTGGCATGGGGTTGGTATTCATGGGGTGCTGCGCTGTCCTGTTGCCCTGTGCAGCTAAACAGTGGGGAAGACCTGGATCAGAGTTGCAGTACATCAGTGTACATCAGACCAGCTCTTCCTGCATCCTAAGGCCATTGCTGTCCATAAGATAGCTGCTGCCACTGGTGGTCAAGACAATTACACCACCCCACCCACCCTTGTATCCCATGAGCGAGACATTGAAGAGTAACTGAGCTCTGTTCGGATGATACCCCAACACTTGGAGAGGGGTTTTTAAATAAAAACGCAAAGCTTCATTGTTGTCTGGCTAAAGTATTTTTGTTGTTTTTGTACAGTTTGGGGTTAAATTAACCAGTTTGTTTCTAGAATTTTCTCTCTCCTCTTTAGCAGGAAGCTTTTTTTGTAAATTTTTGTTCCTGTGTTTTAATCGAGAAATGTTACTCATGAGATTTTTTCTCTCTATCTTTTTTCCCTCTCTGTGTCTCTGTCTCTCATTCTGTCACTTCCTCATTTGTCCTCACTGCTCTTCTCCATCTCTGTTTCCTTCCAACACATTCTGCCCTTGCTTTGTCCACAGCAGCAGCAGCTCCAGGCCCAGCACCTCTCCCACACCCACGCGCCCGCCGTCCAAATGCCACCCCATCCCTCCAGCCTGCAGCCGCCAGGGATTCCCCCAGTTACTGGCAGCACCTCGGGGCTCCTGGCACTTTCCAGTGCTCTGGGAAGCCAGGCTCACCTGTCAGTGAAGGATGAGAAGAATCACCATGAGTTGGATCACAGAGGTGAGGATTGAGCGGGTTCTCAATGGTCGGTTTTTCTTTTAAAGGTGAAGGGGTCTTACTGGGTGGGAACACCTCATTGGAGACCTGACTCCATGGTATTTGAGCCCCATCTTGGGGTTGGTCATTCTGTTTGGGTGAAGACCCCTCCCCACTGTGTGTTACTGAGTTCCTTGGTCTCTGCTTCTTGCCATTCCCAGCGTGCTTTAAATTTCAACAGGATTGAAATTGACAGGGTTACAGAGTATAGGATGGGAAATGAAACAAAACTGTTTTTTTTTTGCTCTGAAGAGCTGACCGACCCAAAGCACAATGTGCTATAAAATCACAATTATAACTTTGAAATACAAATCATGACAAAGGAAACCATCCAATAGTTTCTCAGATCAGCCATGATCTTATTGAAGATCAAGTGGCCGAATGGCCTACTTCAGTTCCTGTTACTTTTGTAGTCGTAGGCATTCCTACATGTTTTTCAATTCCCTCTTGGGATGGAGGCACTCTGGCAAAACAGGCATTTATTGCCCATTGCTTGTTACCCTCCGAAGGGGTGTTTAAGCCGTCTTCCTCATCGAAGCCTCTTGCAGGAGAGTCAGGCTCAGTGGGATAGCAGCTGATTAGATATAATGTGGTGGAAGCTGAACACTGCCCAGCGGTAGACAGGTTTGAAACCAGCAGCTGAGCCAGTTCGTGTTGAATTCCAGATGTGGCTGAGCTTGAATTTTTATTTTTGCGTTTTGGTGCTGATGGAGTTAATCCCCATCCAGGTTAGAGGTTTACAAACTCTGCAGCGTTTCTTTAGAGTCTCCAGGACAGCTGTGCATCTTGCAGCTTAGCCAGTAGTGCACTCTTGCCTGACTCCGAGCCCTGGGTTCAATTCCTGCTGTGTGCCCTGAAAGGACAAACCCAGTGCAGTGCTCCATCAGTACTGCACTGTTGGAGGTGCAGCCTTTCAGAAAAGACTTGAAACTGAGGCCCTGTCCCCCTGCTGTGAAGGAAGGTGGGGACGACCTGTGACCCTGCCTTAAAGAAGAACAGTGCAGTCCTCCCTGGTACCCTTGCTAATATTTATCCCTCAATCATCATCACAGAACAAATATAAGCTGATTATCGCATTGCTAACTGTGGGAGCTTGCTGTGCATAAATTGGCTGCAGAGTTTCCTATGTTGCAACAGCAAGTGCGCACAAGTGGGGGATTGGCTGCAAAGTGCTATGAGTCATCTATTGGTGATGAAAGGTGCTATATAAATTCAGTTCCCTTATCGCAATGCTCTGGGGGGAAAAGCCCAGGAGAGAGAGCATCGAGGCAGTTGATAGAAAAGAAACATCGGTTTGACGTTTGTGGGAGCCAATAGTTAAGGATGATCCAAGTGGGTCAACATGTGATCCTTTTGGATGGAGGGTGGACTAATGGAGGTCAGGACAATAGCCACCCTGGGCATGATCTAGTCAGAGTTTGTGACTCGAATCCTGGTTTGCCGTGCATTACTGGAATGTTGGGGTGGAATTTTTAACCAGTGTTTGTTGAGAATTCGGACACTAATTGCTTCTCCTTTCCCTTGTTCACCTTTATCTGTCACTACTTGTTCGCTGATCTCGTTGCTCCTTTGACACCCCTTCGCCATTCCCCAGAGAGAGAATCCAGCGTGGTAAGTACACAATTGGTCTCGCATGATCTCTTGGTGTGGTTTTTTTTTGACCTCCTTGTTTCCTTCTTTCGAGCTTCACGGCACATCATTCAGCCTGTCATGTCTCTGCGAGCCCTCTGTGAGGACAAAGGGTTCAGTATCTTTCCTGTGGCTTAATGCTCCATTCCTCTGAAGATAATGATCCAATCCTGTTTTGAACGCTGTGTTTGAATCTACCTCCACCACGTACACTTTCTGGCAAGACTGTCCACATCCTAATCACTCGTGGTGTTTGTTTCTAAGGGTTTATTCCTCATGTTGCCATTGGTTCACTCCTGCCCCTGCCTGAAAACACATTGGGCAATGTGATAATTAACTGCAGACCAGTAAGCCCCATGTTGCAAGTTTGCAAACTGAATACATACCACATGGATCAGGCACTTCTCACAACTATCCTTGTCCTGTTTCTAACCTGGGTATATTTTATAAAATTTATCGCAGAGCTAGACTGCAAACTGTCATGGTCAGTGACCTAAATTGCTCTCTGATGTTGAAAATCTTTGGGAAGAGGAGTAGGATCTGAGTGCATTTATCTTTCTAATCAATTGGTGTCTTGCTTCGCTCTGCTTAGTTTTATTTTCTGCTCTTTTTGCTTCTATGTATCTGTCTATGTGTGTCCTCGCATGCTCTTGCTCACTGTCTGTGTCCCTCTCTCTCTCTTGATTTGCAAATGCTCAATCTCACACTCGTGTTTAATGTTGTGTATACGTTGTCTTCACTGTGGGTCAGTGACTTGAGGCGATTAGTTTTCATAAAATGAAGTTTGCTTCTATTCATAATACTTTTGTTGTAGTGTAATTAAAATTCATTCTCTAGAAAGCTCAGACCATTGACACATGCACAGGGTCTGGGTTAATGGATTTTAAATGTCGGGAATGTAAGTAAAACTTTTAATGTAATTGCAGATTTTTCTGGTAGATGATGTGCAAATTGATAATGAGATTTGTAAGTGGAGTGTTGTGAAATAATGATTTTGTGAGGCATTGAACGGAGAAGTGTATTGCTCTGCATTGTTTCTGTTTCCCAGTCTATGCAGGATGGGTGAAGAGCCAGGTTCTATCTCGGTAGAGTGGCCTGATTTATAAATTGTTAGGAACCTTTTTAAGATTGTGACTGTGACTGTGACTGATGTTTTCTAAACAGGAGTAACTCCCTTCATATTAAGAAAAAACATTCTCCTGCTGTCCAGGAGCTGGTCACTGGGTGGAAGAGGGAGGGGTAGACAGTGGTTAACTCTGTCCCTGACAGCGCTAGTCCGCTGACAGCATCTCATCCTCAACTACCTCCCATTTTCTTGAATTGCACTTTGCTCACTGAAGACGGCCCCTGTTCTTGTAGAGTAGCTTTTTCCCCTTTTTACTTTGGAGCTAATGCTATGACTGTACTCCACAGGGAATTAACCTTCAAGTCAAAGGTTGGTTTGTGGTTTATTTTTTGGTTCCTTTTTCTCCACTATATTTTTACTTCCCACCTCCTCCCACTACGTACCCCCCCACCATCTGTGTGTGTGTGTGTGTGTGTGTGTGTGTGTGTGTGTCTCCCTCTGTCTCCCACCCTTCGCTATTCCCCACCACCCCCCCACAAACTCAGCTTCCCTATGCTTTGAGTCTCTCTGCTATCTTTGCCTTTAATCTCCCTTGTGAAGAAGGCTGCCCCTTTTAAAGTGAGATGACACGAGGCGATTAGCAATTTCTTAATTTTTGTTGGAGTGAGAGCCAACTGGCATCTCCACCCACTTGGTCTGGGTTTCCTTTGTCTGAGGGTGACCCAAGACTACGAATGGTGAACTGTGTTCACCCAGTCAGCTGTGGCTGCAATAAGCCATTTTATTAGTTGAGTTTAAAGCATTCTGATGCTTCGCACTGCCATCGCAAGTTTATGTTTCATGCGAGTGAGTTCTCTGAATAAGTGCAGTCATGTCTGAAGAACTGAAAATACCCCTGTGATTAAGAAACCATTTTATCCTTGATCAGGCTCCTCTTTTATTGCCGAGGCAGCAGATGCTCTGCTCTGTATTTGGCCTGAACTCTTAAACTGTCAGTTTGTCACACAGTTAACTGTTTGGAAACCACAGGCGCACACACTGTTCTACCCCCCTCTCTTGATCCCTTCCCCATGGGTCTTCGATTTGCCGTCTTGCTGTGATCTCCAAGTAGTTATGCCCTTGCTAATGAGACCAACTTAACTTTAAATTTACGCAGCACGGACACAGACCCTTCGCTCCAACCAGGCTATTCTGAACGTAATCCCAAACTATACTAGTCCCACCTGCCTGCTCCTGGCCCATATCCCTCCAAACTTTTCCTATTCAGGTATCTATCAAAATGTCTTTTAAACACTGTAACTGTACCCATGTCCACCACTCCCTCGGAAGTTCATTCCACATGCAAACTACCCTCTGTGGGGGGGAGAAAAGGTTGCCTCTTATCTTTTTAAAATCACTCTCCTCTAATCCATTAAAAATGTGCCCCCTTGTCTTGAAATTCCCCATCCTAGGGAAAAGACAACTACCGTTAACTCTGTCTATACCCCTCATTATTTTATAAACTTCTTTCAGGTCTTCTCTCAACCTCCCATGCTCTGTTGAAAACAGTCCCAGCCTATCCAGTCTTTCCTTATAACTCAAACCTTCCACACCCAGCAACATGCTGGTAAATCTCTTCTGAACTCTTTCCAGCTTGATAATATCCTTCCTATAACTGGGCGACTAGAACTGGACACAGTATTCCAGAAGAGGCCTCACCAATGTCCTGTACAACCTCAACACAAGATCTCAACTCCTAAACTCAAGGGAGTGAGCAATGAAGGCAAGTGTGCCAAATGCCTTTTTAACCACCCTGTCTATATGTGGTGCAATCTTTAAACAATTATGTACCTGCATCCCTAGGTCTCTCTGTTCTACAACACTACCCAAGGCCCTACCATTAATTGTATGAGCCCCACCATTGTATGTTGTACCAAATTACAATACCTCGCATTTATCCAGATTGAACTCCATTTTCCATTTTTCAGCCCATTGACCCATTTGATCAAGATCCCTCTGTAGTCTTAGCATCTAGCATCTTCTTTTAATGGACAGAATTGCTCCAGGGTGTTTCTCGGAGAGAGCCTTTGATAAAGATTTGGCACTGAGCTCCGTGAGAAGATTGTTTCCTGTTTGTTAGCCCAGAGTCGGCAAAACGGCGTCATTTTTCAAGTTGGCAGTCGAACTAATGGAGTTTTATAGGGATCAGTGCTAGGGCCGCGACCCCTCTCCAATCTATGTTCATGACTTGGATGAAGAGACACATGTCCCTGCTGCTAAATTTGTTGACAGTACAAAGATGGGAGATCAAATTTTGAGGAGGGTACAAGTCTTGAAGATGACAGTAGACACTGCAGATGATGGGTATAATCATTTCGAAAGGTGAATATCATCAGTTCCCACCCCCCCCCATGCCAAACCTGCTTAACCCAGCCCCCAGCGACCTCACTCTCCCTGTCTAACATCGCGGGGTGGGGGCATTGGGCACTGTACGTCACCCCTCATGACACAGATCTCTCCGGTCCCCATAGAATTGGACTGCACCCCATGAGCTGAGTAGGTGGCTACCTATTCGCTGTTTGCAGTCACAGGGTCATTTGGGACCTGGAAGTGGGGTCCTTGCCCCATAGTGATTTGTCTCTGCTGACAGCCCCCTGCTCTGGGTTTAGAGTCAGCGACAAACAGTGGGACCAGTTTACGTTCTGCAGTTATAACAAAAGAGCTGGGATCTCCATGGCCACTGGCTACTTACAGGAGAAAGATCCCTCTAAGACCAGGACTCAAGTATCCCTTACACACTCATGAGGATGGCAGTAGGAAATTGCCTCCTATGTTCAGTTCCCGAGTCGCATTGCTCCATGAAACTGAAAATGGGAAAGATCCTGAGAGCAGCTGAGGACGAGAATGAAAGATGTGAGCAGAGGACTTTGTCCCAGGCTACAAGTTAACAGGAGAAGGAATTCAAAGCCGCAAGTCAGCGCAGTTTCAACAATGGGTCTATGCTCATGTCGAATCTGCAGTAATACAACTGCCCAGTCATCCCAACTGGGCCACTTTTGTACTCCAAACCAGCTATCCCTGCCACCCCTGCTCCCGCCAGCACCCTCCTGCCCCCTTCTCCTCAAGTGTGTATAAAGTGATTCAGTGCAACGTAGCTCACTCAAGATTATGTTTGGCATGTACTGGTTGGACCAAAGGGTCTGTTTCCGTGCTGTATCCGGTAGTAACACCAGAAACGTGAATATTCAGAAAACATTTAGCATTTTTAAAACATAGCTCGGTGGTGTCATTGGTGATAAATTAATACTCTGACATGCCAACTGTGGTTCAGAGTCCCACACAATCTTCCAAGTTTAAATCTAAACTTGGCTTTGTGAAATGTACAATGTGGAATAACATTTACTTTCCCAACCAGTGACTCGGTCACAATTAATTGAGTATTTTGAGGATGCTGAACTTCTCCTCCTGTAAGTATTTTTATTTGAAAGAAGCTGGGTTAAGAGTAGATGAGTGAGGCTGACGAGGATGATTGTTCTTCAAAAGAGCTGGAAGAGATATGATGGCCTGAATGGCCTCAGTCTGTGATTGTGGAACCCACTGCCATGTACAATTTTGCCATTTTCTTTTGGATCGTTGTTTTATTGTGGTTTTAAAAAATCTAAATTAGCTCCATCTGTGTTCAGGCTGATCTACATCTTCTGCCATCTTGTTCCCAGGATAATGTGGCTGAAAATTAACATCTTTATTTGGGCAAAACTGCAGTCCAAACTAACTTGCCTATTTTTGTTTAAGTTAGCATCTAGATTTTCATAAATCCTGACTGTTGTGTACAGACACCACTGGGCCAAGTCCTTACTCTGAGTGTGGAGGGGGAGAATTATTACCTATCCTATTTAATCTTCCCAAAACTTTCCAATTACAGTTGCAAAAGTGATTTAGGGATGGACTCCCTGGCTTTTGATTTCAGGATAGACTGGAGATGCTGAAGCTGCTGTCCTTGGAGGAGAGAAACCAAGAAGCTATTTTGTTAAATTGCTCGGGCTTTGCAGGGTCTCACCACAGCTGGTGGAGAGAAACTGTTCACCGTTGCTGAAGGACTGACAGAGACATGAGGAACAAACTCCTGTTTTTAACACACCAGTCAACCTGTGCGTGTGTCTGCGTGCCTGTGTGTGTATCTGTTGTCAGATTCAGCTGTGGCTTTTGGAAGGGAATTGGTTAAGCCCCTAAAGTGAATATGATTGCAGGGCCAAGGGGAAAGAGCAGAGCACTGGGACTAGCTGAGCTGCTATTACAGAGGTCTGGCAATGCCATGATGGGTTGAATGGGCACCATTTGGTGTAGTACCTGCTCTGATTCTGTTAAAATCCAGTGGGGAAGGTGGGGGGGTGTGTAATTGTTGGTTATGGGGAGGTGAGATCCCCGAGGTATGAGGTGAGTTTTGTTATTTGGAGATACTGCTTAAGATGGCTGTAAGAAATGACAGAAATTTCGAGCTGCATTTACTGGAACCTAGTTTTCTCATTAAAACAAAACCCAGAAAGGAACTTTTTAAATTTCTTAGCTTTTGATGTGACCCTTGTGTTGAGCCATAAAGAACTTGCCAACTCTTGAAATCTCTGCCTCCTGTGTCTTCCTTTTAAAGGAATGCCTTTGAAACTTACTTTGTGTTTAGCTGTAAGCTCTTGGCCACCTGTTCTCCTGTCTCCAGTGACTCCAGGCTGAACTTTGTTTATCAGTGTGTCTGGGAAGTGCCTTGTTGTTTTAGAGTGAGTTGCTATTGGTTCTGATAAAGGATGGTCTACTCTGCTCTTGGTGTGACCCAAGGCTGAAATGTTTACATTTGAAGTTAGGAACACCCCCTGAGTGTATCCAGAGCATTTCACCAGTGGGTAATGGAGCAGCTATTCACAGATATCTGGGCTTACAGCATGTGCCCAGTCTGTATCTGCTGCACATGAACAACTTAGACTGTGATTTCAAAGAGACACTGCCTGGTGGAGGGGTGGTGTACTGAGGCAAGGGGTCTATTGCTTTCGTTTCTGGGCATCTTTTTGTTTATTAAACACATGTATGAAAATCTTTAATTTTAGTAAATGATCCGTAAATATTTCCTGACCTTTCCCTTCCCCCACTGCCTCCTCTTTCAGCAGCCTACCTGCAAGACTTGGAGAGTGAAATCTTTTGCTTTTAATACTTTACTTATTTCCTCTTTCTTTGACACAAAGCTCACTTCAGAGTTTGGGGGAAGAGGGGTGCATGTGTTGAGAAGTTGGGGAGTTTGAGCCCTGTCTATTTGAGGCTGGGACATGAAGCTTTCATGTGGGTGCGCGAGGGGAAACTAGTGGGGAAGCTGACGCTGTGATTGGCCCTGTCTCCCACACTCCCACTTTGCCAGCGGCCACTTCATATTGGTTTTCCAAAATGTCACTTCACACAAAGCCTTTGACAGCGACGGTGCTGGGGGTGAAGGGAGAATTCAGCAGCCCTTTAGAGTCCCAAACGCCTGCAGATAAAAGAACAGGCGTACATTTGGTATCACACGCCTGCCTCTCATTTAACCTTGTAAAGAATGCACAACCGCCGAAAGATAAAAAGCTTGTTATTTTTTGCCCTCAAAAAGAAAACTGTGAAACCTTTTTGGAAGAAAGCTCTGTGAAAGGGCTGAACAGGTCATGATCTCCATTCAGAAAAAATTTTTCAAAACTCTGTCGACGATATGAATATTACTGTTACTCTGGCAATGTGCCACTTTTTAAGGGACTGAACAGATCCTGGAAAACGCTTGAAACATTTCTCCAATATCCCCCGCTTTTTCTTCCCCAGTTTGATTGACTTCTGTGTTCTCCCCACTGCCATGAATTAATTCTCCCCTTGAACCCCCCACTAGCAAATGAAGAAAGGTTGATGATTCTGAAGGAACATTGTTGTTATTTCCCCTCGAGCCCACTGAATAGATGTCTCTTTGGGAAATGCAGACAAGGCCCTATTTTTTTTTTTCTCTCTCTCTTTCTCAGTCTTTCTTCACCAATCAGTCTGATACATTCTTTTCATGCCTTTCCAGTCTCAGTGGTTCACCCAGGCAGCTCACGCCAAGGGATCCTTTCAGGATCTTGCCTCCTTGAAATGCCTTATTCTGTACCTGCAGCAGTTTTGGAAATGAATGAGTTGATGTTTTAAATGTAAAGCATGGCTGATTAGCAAGTTGTTGGACCTAATGTTGGCTTGTGTAACAGTCTCCAGGCTAAATCCCTTCTCTTTATTTCACTGAATGAGTGGGTTTCTGGATGAAGTTGAATAGAGGTTGAAATCTTGCTGGTTTGGCCGCTTGTCCCCTTCCTCCATTTTTTTTTTTCAGCAATGAGGCGTCTGTTCAGTCTTCACATTCTGGCCTCGTGTTCTGTAAAGTACTGAAGTACTTTGAGAGTGCTTGTGCTTCAGAAGTGATTGACAGTTTGAAGCTAGCTTTTAATCCCAGGATAACTTGTCTTTTCCAATAACGCACAAACCAGTTGCACATTTCTATTCATAGTGACATGGGAATGTTTTTCTGTGTGCAATTTCATTTCTTTCTTCTCTGGCTTGTAACAACCTTGAGAGATGTATTTTGTACAGGGGCTAACTGAAAGTGATTTGTAATTTGCTCAGACTGTGGCTCAGTTGCTTTCCTCTTTGCAATAACCTGACTGTTTGTTTCATCTCATCCCTGCTCCATGTCCCTGTTTGCCTACTGCTTGGTCCTTCTCCTTGTCCACTGTTCCTGTTACTGCTAAGCAAGGGACAATGGCTGTCTTGAGATTTGGTGGGACTTCAAATTCAGTGGGGCCTGATCTGCCAGTTGAAAGAAAGATCCACCACAACCTCATGATATTGCTGTTCCTTCTGCCTCCGGGTCAAAATCCTGGAGCTCCATCACAATACTGTGCGAGGGAGCATATATCCCAAAGACCACAGCAATTCAAAAAGGCAGCTCACTCCCCGCCACTTCGAGCAACCAAGGGTGAGCAGTAAGTCTAGCCAGCAATGCAAGCCTCTCACAAAAGAAGATTTTGGGAATGGTTGTTTTCTTTTGAAGCGGCAATGGCTGCGAGGAGATTTGACAGAGATGCACCAAGTCATGAGGGGTCTAGACAGAATGAAGAGGGTGAAATTGTTCCGACTTGTAAACAGATTGAGAATCAGAGGGTACAGATTTAAAGTCTTTTGCTAAAGAAGCAAATGGGAGGTGTAGAGAAACTTTTTCACACAGTGAGTGGCGTTAGGGTCTGGAATGCACTGCCTCAAGGTGTAGTGGGGGTAAGTTCAATTTGGGGCATTCGGAAGGGCATCGGATAACTGTCGTTTCTATTTCAATCATGTTCATGGTTCCAGAGAAAAGGCAAGAGTGTGGAAATAGCTTAAAATACGCTGAGCCAGTGTAGACTTGATGTGCCAGATGGCCTTCTACGCCATCACAATTGTGATTGTATTACATTTGAAGTAGAGACTAGAGGCAACTATAAGCCTTTTGCAGATATTTTTAATCGACTTGTTCAGATGGCATGATCCACCTGGAATAGGTATTTGGGATTCATTCACGGGATGAGGGTGTCTCTGTCCAGGCCAGGATTTATTGCCCAGAGTGTCAGCCACATTGCTATGGGTCTGGAGTCATATGTGGCCCAGACCAAGTAAGTAAAGCATTAGTGAACCAGATGGGTTTTTCCCAACAATTGACAATGGATTTGTGGTTAATATTACACTTTGAATTCCAGATTTTTGTTTTTTATTGAATTCAAATTCCACCATCAGCTATGGTGGGATTTGAACCTGGGTCCCCAAAAAATTACCTGGATCTCTTGATCAATAGGCCAGCGATTAATACCACTAGGCCATCGCCTTCCTTGGCCCAGAGGTAGGGACACTATCACTACACCATAAGAGACTCAAACAAAACATTTGCTTCTCTGTGGTAATCCGCCCTCCCTCAGCCTAGCGGGAAGTGAGAAGGATTGGGTGATACTTGGCTGTTTGAAGAAAAATAACTACTTTAAAATGTTTACCCCTCCTACAGTCTTTCCTTCCTGTCGTGTGGCTTAATCTCCAGGGTAATTCAAGTAGTGTGGGCAATACACAATGACTGTGCATCTTGCAGTGTGCTTTCTGGTTGCATGTCTGTCTTGCAGTATTGTATTGGATTTGATTTTCCATGACCCCTGATCAGCTCCATTCTCAGTCATGGGGCTGAGAGGTAACAAGGAGCTTTGCTTAGCTCTTCACTTAACTTCTCTGGTTCTCCCGCAGAATAACTCCATCTCCCCATCAGACAGCCTGAGGCCCAATGAGAGGAACAGCAGGAGTTCCTCTGAGTATCTGGATGCAAAGAAACGAAAGGTGGAAGAGAAAGAGGCCATGAACAGATATGTAAGTTGGATTGTACTTCTGTTTTTGGAAGATTGTGGATTTAGTGAGACTGGGTTGGTGGGCTGTGTGTGGATTTAAAAGCCTCCCAAAATTTGATTCTCCAGCTCTACTGTCACCAGCCACGGCTAAGCCAGGGGGCAGCACTCTTGTCTTTGAGTCAGAGCCCAGGGTTTGGGATTTCAGTTCAGAATGTCGAGTGCAGAATCCAGGCCGACCCTCACAGTTCCGAGGGAGTGCAGCACTGCTATCTTTCAAAATCTGTAATAAATTGACATCCCAGCCACCTCATTATGTAAAACATCCTATGGCGCTAGAAGGAGAGCTGGGCTTATTTAACCCCACCCCGGTGTCGTGGGCCAACTTCTCTCCCTTCACCAATACCTCATGGTGGTTTGTGCAGAAGTTGGCTGCTATACTTCCTACATTTTAATGGTGAGGTCGCTTCAGAAAGGACTTGATTGACTCCTGTGTTCGCTCTTTCTGTGCAGGTGTCAGGTATGTGTGCACTTGCAACTCCCAAAACTAGAATGCTGGGAATGGCATTAACATGCCACTTATCAGTCACTTAGAGGGAGCGTTACTCAGCTGTAACACACTTTTTGAGATGTTTAGATGTGAAAGGCACTGTCCAATTAAAAGTTTTCCTTCATACATTTATTGATCTCCTCCTAATCTCTGGTGTCCATTGAACTCACCTAGCCCCTTTTTTTAAGTAAAAAATGTTTTTGATTGCTTTACATTGAAGATGCTGTCTGGAGCAGGTGCTGAAAGTGTTAGGTGTAAAGTGAACATTGGTCAGTCTTTTAACTGGATGCTGGGTAACTTTAGTTTCTCTCTTTTGTTTTTCCTCTCTCTCTCTCTGTCTCTCTCTTTCTGTAGGACAGTGATGGCGATAAGAGCGATGACTTGGTTGTAGATGTTTCCAATGAGGTAGGAATTAGTGATTGTTATTTTTCATTACACCAGGAAATGAGGGGGGGGGTGTTGGCCTAGTGATTTTATTGCCGGATTGCTAATCCAGAGGCCCAGGTAATATTCTGGAAACCCAGGTTCGATTCCCACCAAATTTAAATTTGATTTTAAAAAAAGAAATCTGGAATTGAGAGTTAAATTATGACCACGAATCCATTGTCAATTGTCAGGAAAAAATTCATCTGGCTCCCCAATGTCCTTTAGGGGAGGCAATCTGCCATCCTTACCCGGTCTGGGCTCCATGTGACTCTAGGCCCACAGCAATGCGGTTGACTCTTAAGTGCCCTCTGGGGCAGTAAAGTCTGTGATGCCCATATCCCGTGCGTGGATTTTAAAAAAAAAAAAGTCCTGACCATACTGTGCTGATTTTTTTTCTCTCCCTTTGAGTGGCTGGAGCAGACAAAACCGCGATTTTAACTCTGCCTTACTGATGCTCCTTTTTGTTAGAGGAACTTTTGACCAAGGCCAGTTAGATGACGATGGGCATCTTTCTAAATTTAGTTTAGAAATTGACGAAGCATTCACCTCCTTCTCCCCACCCGTTCTTTTGCACTTCATGGAAGTTGGGATGAATCCTAGGATTTGGAACAGAGTGACATTACTGTCACATTTCCAGGTTTCCTGTTGGATGTTAGTTCTCGTGGGAGATTCCAATTTGTTTATCTGATGTGTATTTTTTTTTGCTTTCTGTCTTGCCAAGAGAGATTTACAGAATAACTCCCAGAATGTTTGTCTTTACCCCTAATTCTGAGCATCTGCTTTATTCTGTCCTTGTTACGTAACCATTGACTGTGTCCCTGAATAACTCTGTACAGCTTGTTGCCTGGTGTTGTACTGGATTCTGTAAACACAGGCAGCCCCTAATTCTGCAGGAGCTGCTGGTGGTTTTGTGGTAATGTCACTGGATTTTTGTAATCCACAGACCCAAGCTAACACCCTGTTTCAAACTCCATCACATC
Organism: Ginglymostoma cirratum; assembly: GCA_024137785.1. Taxonomy (NCBI): domain Eukaryota; kingdom Metazoa; phylum Chordata; class Chondrichthyes; order Orectolobiformes; family Ginglymostomatidae; genus Ginglymostoma; species Ginglymostoma cirratum. Next base: position 15,568,052 of record JAHRHZ010000047.1, on the reverse strand, counting down.
AGCTGCTTTAACTTGCTTTCAGTTATGTCAAATGAATCTCTGTGATCATGACCATTAACAATCAGTCTTTTCTTGATTTTTAAAAACCACACACATATCTGCTGATATTGTTGAGGGAAGGTAACCTGCCACCTTTACCCAGTCTGACCTACATGTGACTTCAAACCCACTTTGTTGTAGTTGATTCCTAACTGCCATCTGAACTAGAAACGTGGACTATAGGAGCAGGAGTAGGCTGTTTGGCCCCTTCAATCCTCCACCATCATTCAAAATGATCATGGCTTATTGTCTAACTCAGTCCCCTGTTCCCACTTTCTCCCTATGCTCCTTGATCCCTTTAGCCCTAAGAACTGTATCTAACTCTTCTACCTTAAAGTACGAATAGCTGAGTAAGCCTCTCAGTTGAAGCACATTTGGGGATGAACAACAAATGATCACTTTGCCAATAATGCACATATCCCCTAAAACCTTCTCACCAGCCAATGTAGACCTTGTCCAATTGGCATCAATGTCCCTCATGATGAGAGAAGTGTGTATTGACCATTGTTCCCACTTCTGTACAAACTTGTAAAGCACAGGGCGAGACTATAGAGTCTGTGCCATCTCTGAGGGAGTGCTCTTATGATTCCTGCTCCTCAGCTTTGTTCACATGAGCAGAGAATTATCATTTCATGTACTTATCCAATTGTCTTTTTGAGAGTTGCCGTTGACTGTGCTTCCCACCACTTTTTTTGTGTCTTTAGGGAGTGAATTCCAGATCACAATGACTTATTGTGTTTAAACGTTTCCTCCTCTTCCCTTCCACAATAGAGACCTATGCCAAAGGCTTCTTTTATTTTAAACAGGCCGGAGTGGAGGCCTTCCAGCCACACTATGTTGCGGCTCGCACTGTAAGACCACTCCTGGCCGTGAGTTAGGAGACAGAGCTGTCTGTGTCCACAGTGCCTTTGGAGATAGTAGGGTTGGGGTTTAGTGGGGGGGAAAGAGAGAGAACTGGCAGGCCCATCTGGAAGTGCCGCTCCATGACCTTTTAGAAGCTTTGACCTTTTGAGTGTAGTGTGGCGTGGGAGGGTTTGGAACACTCTGAAGAAGTGACAGGCTCATGGGAAAGGAATTTCGCCGCTATTCCTGGAAATCTGGCTCTTTGGTAAGAGTTAAATATTCTGAGGGAGACCACACAGGCTCATCTCTTAAACATTACCCAATCACCATTTGTCAGTGTCTCATTCCAATGTTTTGTGTTTATGTTTATAATGGCAGGACCCAACTACTCCTCGTGTCAGTCCTAGTCACTCACCACGGGAGAATGGCCTGGACAAGGCCCGAGGGATAAAGAAAGATGCACCCAACAGCCCAGCATCCATTGCGTCATCGAGCAGCACCCCCTCATCGAAAACAAAAGACATCGGCCACGTGAGTACAGTCCATTCCCGCCCTTCTGTACCACCCACCCCCTCCACCACTCGCGCTCTGTGTCCCCCTCACTCCCTAAAAAAATTTTGATCCCAGATCTGCCTATTGAGGTCAGATGTATCTGGTTCCAAAATTTGGCGATGGGATGGAGAGCACAGTACGGTCAGTGAAATTCTGATCATCGTCTAGGCAGAGCAGCCAGAGTTAATCCAGAGTGATCCCAAGTGCTCTCTAATCATTCAGCATCCTCCCCGCCCCCGCCCACCCGTCGTTCTTCTCCCCCAGCTCCTCCAGTGGGAAGGAGTTCAAACAAGGGGAGCGGGTAGATCTGAGAGCAACAGTTGGGCAAGCGTTTCCTCCTGTTGTAACACATCTGAGCAGGTTGATTTGAAAATAAATGAAAGGACCTGTTGATGCAGTGGGAGGGAGCTGGTATGCAGAATGGTCTGTTTCTGGGCCAAATGCCTGCAGAATTTGTTGCTTCTCTGCAGCTTTTTTTAAAACACAAAACCTATAATGCTTGGAGTATGAAGGCTACAAACAAGCTCCCTCCAAAGACTCCCCAACAGGATATGATCTGCTGAAGGTTTACCCACGCTGAACATAGTCAGCCATTCTTGTGATTGCAACTTATCTGGTAATTCTAAGGTGAACTCAGTGTTGCTTTAGTAAGCCACGTGGTAAAGGGTTTCTGTGAAAATCCCCACTAACAGCCATGCAGTGGAGAAATCCATGTCTCCCACTGACCCACAATCTTCCAAGGCAACCTTTTGTGTTTCAGGACCTTATTTGGCTGCAAAATGCTTGGACCATTGTAAGGACCTGACAGACTTTATCTACACTCCTCATGACTTTATAAACCTCTATAAGGTCACCCCTCTGCCTCCTATGCTCCAGTAAATAAACAGTCCCAGCCTCTCCTTATAATGCAAACCTTCCTTTCCCATTAAGGATTTCAAGACTAGGGGGCATATTTTTAAAGTGAGAGGAGAAAGATTTAAAAAGGACGTGAGGGGCAAGTTTTTTTTTTAACGCAGAGAGTTGTTTGTGTGTCCAGTGAACTGCCAGAGGAAGTGGTAGATGCGGGTACAGTTACAACGTTTAAAAGACGTTTTTGGTTAAATACATGAAAAGGAAAGATTTGGATGGATATGGGCCAAATGCAAGCAGGTGGGGCTAGTTTAGTTTGGGAACATGGTTATCATGGACTGGTTGGACCGAAGGGTCTGTTTCCATGCTGTATGACTCTATGACCATGACCCTCTGACTTCAATATAAATACTGCAGTTTGTCAAACTCTGTCACATGGGCTCTGAAGATTTTTCGTTTTTGTTTTTCCAGAATGACAAATCATCGACACCAGGGTTGAAGTCAAATACTCCAACCCCACGGAACGATGCCCCGACCCCAGGTACCAGTTCGACACCAGGGTTGAGAGCAGGGAAACCCCCAGGCGTGGACTCACTAGGTAACTGTCTTCATCTCTGTTTCTATTCGCGCTCATTTTGGCTGCAGCTATACTCATGAACACACCACCCCCAAGGTCTTCGTATGGCTTGTGTTCCAAAGTTAATGGACTTGGCAAACTAACAGCTAACAATGTGTGTGATTGTGTGTACCATCTAAAGATGCACTACAGAAATTCACCAAAGATCCTCAGGCAGCATCGTCCAAACCCATGACCCCTTCCATCTAGAAGGACAAGGGCAGCAGATACATGGGAACACCACCACCTGAAATTTCCCCTCCAAGCCAATCTCCACCCTGACTTGGAAACCTATCACCGTTCCTTCAGTGTTTCTGGGTCAATATTCCTGGAACTTCCTATCAGCATTGTGGGTCTACCTTCAGCGCATAGACTAGAGCAGTTCAAGAAGGCAGCTTGTCACCAATATCTCATGGGCAGCTAGGCACGGGCAATAAATGTTAGCCCAGCCAGTGATGGCCACCTCCCAGAATGAATGAATAAAAATCTGCACTGAGTGTCTCTTGGCCCGGTGACCCAAATTGACCTTGGAGAGAATGTAGTAAAGGCTGATCAGAATGAACTCCAGGGGTTAATTCAGAAGGATAGATCTCACAAATCAGGGTTGTATTTCCTGAATTTTAGAAAGTTAAGGGGTGGTCTCATCAAAGGGGAAACGATGGGGTGGGTTGAGAAAAACATTTTTTTGCTGGCTGTGGGGATTGGTGCAGGGAATCTAAACATTTGGGTGCAATTGGAAAGCCATTCCACATGCAAAGTGTGGGTTGGAGCACCTTCCCAGAAAGACCAATCAATTCAACTATTGATTGTCTATCTCCAAATGGATAGATATTCATTTAAAATTTTTAAAGGATGTAGGCCAAAGGCAGGTATTTCGGAGTTTGGTCATAGATTAACCGTGATCTCTTTTGAATGAAACACAAGGGACCAAACATCGTTCTCTCTTCCCTGTATGTAACCTTTTTTAATCTTCTACTGTTTAAATTACTTAGACACAAATGGACGGGCTCCTGTGAACTAGACTTTATAGAAATTAGACCTTTTGGAAACCTATGGTGTTTTCAGTGAATTCTGCCTGATGTGTTTATTTTAGAATTCAAACTCTCGGTGCAAAGCAGGAACTTTAATAATGTAAGGTGGCAATATTTTCCCCTTTCTCCGGTTCACTGGATAAGTGCTGGAGAAGTCAGTTGAAATGACCCCATTTTTTTGACTCGTGATCTATTGTAAGTCACTTCACCTGATGAAGGAGCAGCGCTCATAAAGCTTGTGTTTTCAAATAAACCTGTTGGACTATAACCTGGTATCAGAGATCATAGGTACTGCAGATGCTGGAGAATCCGAGATAACAAGGTGTGGAGCTGGATGAACACAGCAGGCCAAGCAGCATCACAGCA
>JAHRHZ010000047.1:15487537-15562927 GCA_024137785.1 Ginglymostoma cirratum | reverse complement strand
GTCAAGATTTCCTGCTCCTATGATGCTGCTTGGCCTGCTGTGTTCATCCAGCTCCACACCTCGTTATCTCGGACTATAACCTGGTGTCGTGTGACTTCTGACTTTGTCCACCCCAGTCCAATGCTGGCACCTCCACGTCGTCTCTACACAAAGTGGTTTGGGTGGGTTATCCCATTTAAAGATGGTCAATGAAGTGTAAATTGGTGGAGATTTTGTGTGCGTGCCTGTATGTTTATGTTTACTTTTGATGCAGATATAAGTTTACATTCAGCAGTGGTTGAATCATCGGTTTCTTAAGTATTTTTTTAATGCCAATGAGGTTTGACCCCAATACTTGGTTTGCGACAGATTTCTGCAAATTAATCTCTTGATTCTTGGAAACTCCAGCCCAATCCTAGAGTGTTGGCAGCTCTACATCCATGTTGTACATTGGGATGGCTTTGTGTTAAAGTGCGTGTGTGCGTGTGTATACAAACGCAGCTGGCTATCATATAATAGAATCAGAGTCCCTATGGAGTGTGGAAGCAGGCCATTCAGCCCGTCGAGACCACACCAACCCGCCGAAGAGCATCCCACCCAGACCCAGACCCCCACCCTCTCCCTGTAACCCTGCATTTCCCATGGCCGGTCCACCTAACCTGCACATCTTTGGGCTGAGGGAGGAAACACAGGCAGACATAAAGAGAATGCACAAACTCCATACAAACAGCTGCCTGAGCCCCTGATACTGTGACGTAGCAATATGCTAACCATTGTACCACCCATTACGACTTGCCAGGGAAGTTACTGACAGGCTTGTGTGAATTGTTTGTTTTTTTGCCTCCAGCACCGACCCTTCGTGCCCCGATCTCTTTGGCTGGTTCGTACGCTCCTTTTGCAATGATGTCTCACCACGAGATGAATGGCACGCTCACCAGTCCTGGAGCGTACCCTGGCCTCCACAGCATCTCGCCACAGATGAGCGCAGCTACAGCAGCCTATCGATCTCCTATGGTGAGCTTTGGAGGTGTACGTAATGAACTTCACTTTCTCATCACAATTCCTTGCATTTTTTTTCTCTGAATTAAAAGTGGGCTGTTACTGACAGCACCTGTTAGTGAATATAAACTCAATTATGCATTGTGTCTCTCTGAACAGGTCAGCTTCGACCCTCATTCCCATATGCGAGCTCCTGGACTCCCTGCCAGCCTTGCCTCCATACCTGGAGGGAAACCGTAAGTCTTTTCAAAGCCTTTGTGTAGCTTGGGAAATACGATGAAAGTGAGTTATGACAATGCTCATTCTGCTGGTAGGACAGGAGGTATCATAGCTCACAAAGGAAAGAAATCTTTCTTTGTCATCTTGACTTGTTCAGTAAAAGGTGGAGTTTTGTTGCGGTCCAGTTACAGCGCTCAAGCATGCAGAATGCTGGAGAAACACAGCAGGTCTGGCAGCATCTGTGGAGGGAGTTGGGGGCGTGACCATGCAGTGATAATGTCACTGGACCAACACTGAGGCTGGTGCTCAGAGTTCACATCCCACTGCAGCAGATGGTGAAATTTGAATTCAATAAAATCTGGAATAAAAAGAAAAGCTAGTCTAATGCTGACCATTAAACCACTGCTGATTGCTGTAAACGACCTATCTGTTTTACTAATCCCCTTTCCCAGGGAGGGAAACTGTCACCCTTACACTTGGTCTGGCCTACATGCGACACCAGACCCATAGCAATGTGGTTGACTCTTAACTGCCCTCCAGGGCAATTAATGCCAGTGATGCCCGCATCCCGTGAGTGAATTTAAGAGACAGAGTTGATGTTCGAGTCAGTATGGTACTACTTTTTATTGAAGAGTCGGACTGGACTCGAAACATTAACTCTGTTTCTGTCTACACAGATGCTGTCAGACCTGCTGGGTTTCTCCAGCAATTTCTGTGAGTGTTTCAGATTTCCAGCATCTGCAGTATTTTGCCTTTAATCCGGTTATAGTACATGCTCAGTTGCTGGATGCCAGTATTGCTGTTATACCAAACTATAGGCTGTTGCTATTCCAAGCCCAACCCCAGAATCGTGAGCTCTGGTAGGTGGGAAAAGGGAAGAAAACGTTCCAAATTACTTCCACTGCAGTTTGTGTGGAACCTGGGGTTATTATCCACTGAGCATCCACGGTTCTGAGGAGATCTACTATAGATGCTGAACAATGTTCGATGTTGGTTTAATGGATTAAGTCATGGTACACATTTGAATTGGTAGAAGGAGCAGGAAACCAATGAAGATGGATGTAAAATTGAAGAAGCATCAGCAACCTGTTCCCTTTTTCCTTCTTCTTTTTCTTCCTTTTTTCTTCCTTTTTTATTAGTCACACGGCACGGAAACAGACTCTTCGGTGCAACCAGTCCATGCCAAACATAATCCCAAACTAAACTAGTCCCACCTGCCTGCTCCTGGCCCATATCCCTCCAAACCTTTCCTGTTCATGTGCTTATCCAAATGTCTTTTATATGTTGTAATAGTACGCACATTCACCACTTCCTCAGGAAATTCATTCCACATGCAAATTTTTAAAAAGAATTGCCCCTCATGTCCTTGTTAATCTCTCTTCTCTCACCTTAAAAAATGTGCTCCCTCATCTTGAAATCCTCCATCCCTGGGAAAAGACAACTATCATTAACTCTATCTATATTTTGCATTATATTGTAAACTTTTATCGGGTTGCTTCTCAATCTCCTACACTTCAGTGAAAAACGTCCCAGCCTATCCAGACTTTCTTTATAACTCAAACCTTCTACACCCGGCAACATCCTGGTAAATCTCTCCTGAACCCTCTCCAGCTGAATAATATCCTTCCTGTAACTGGGTGACCACAACTGGACACAGTATTCCAGAAGAGGCCTCCCCAATGTCTTGTACAACCTCAACATGACTTCCCAACTCTTCCTCCTCTTTCCTCTCGAGCCCATTGCCACCACCAGCACCGCCTCAGCAGCATGTTGTTGGAACCTGGGGCATGCTGCTGGAGTGTTGGGAACAGCAATAGATCTCACGAGAGCATTGGATAAATACCTCATTTAAAAACGACTGGGCTACTGGAAAGGGATTAATTGGACAGCTCTAGCAAGGGGTCAGTATTGATTCAACAAGCCCAATGGCTACCCTCTGCACTGTAAGGTTTCAATCTGGAACACTGACCAATTCTTGTAAATGCCCATTTATGTTTCGGAGCTGCTGAGTGCCAGGTGAATGCTGAGTCTTTTGTTTTCTAAGCCTGTTATTTAATTTCTCTCTCTGCTTCCCCCACCCAGAGCTTATTCCTTCCACGTGAGTGCGGATGGACAGATGCAGCCTGTTCCCTTCCCTCCCGATGCCCTGATTGGGCCCGGTATCCCACGACATGCCCGGCAGATCAACACACTTAACCACGGGGAAGTGGTGTGTGCCGTCACCATCAGCAACCCCACGCGGCACGTGTACACGGGAGGCAAAGGCTGTGTGAAAATCTGGGACATCAGCCAACCAGGCAGCAAGAGCCCCGTCTCACAGTTAGACTGTCTCGTAAGTGCAGCAGTGGTGGCAGCTGGGCTCTGTACTGGGCAGGAGATGTCGGGGTTGGAGCTTTAGAGCTGCTGTGCAGTTTATGACTGGCTTGTGAAGGGGGTGGTGATGGTGGGGGGTGGTGTACGGAGAGGGGAGGGATTTCTAAATGTTTACACGAGAGCGAGCATTTGCCTTCACTGAAGGAACCCGGGGCACCCACCGATGGGCACTGTTGGCTCGGGTGTCAGCACGTTCTATATACAGCGTGATTTGATATATGAATGTATTTATTGGCCTACCCTAGCTGCCCCTTGAGAAGGTGGGGGTGAGCTGCCTTCTTAAACCGTTGCGGTTCATGTGTTGTGGGTAGACCCACAACGCCCTTAGGGAGGGAATTCCAAAGACTTGCATTTTTTTGTTATCTTCTTGCTGCATCTGAACGTTCCCAAACATTTGCAGCCAATGAAATGAATTGTAACCGAAAGAGTTTTTGCTTCTTTCGCTCCCTTGAAATTTCTGAAAGGCGCCTTTTCTTGCTTTCCGAGACTAATCTTTTCATTGTTACTAACTCCTCCTTTAGACGCGAGGCTGTTCCATAGGAACTATAGCTTCTGTATTTGTGGTGATGGATCTGTTCTCCCTCGGATATATAATCTGTAGAATTCACTGTTTTCCTTCTTCACTCCTCTTCCCATTAAACTACAAAGCCACAATGCGCAAGAAACTCTTTTAATTTCTAGCCATCATAGTATCTCGATAGGCACAGCACACCAGAAGTTAGCAACAAAAGATTTTTTTTTTCCCAAAATAACTGGCGCTCACTTGATAAGAGATATGTTAATTTTGAAGGAATTTATCACCTTACTGAGCTCCTGATTTCCTGGTCCTAATTAGCTGCGTATTCTTTTGTTCTCATGTTTACTCTCGCTGTCGCTCTCTCTAGCCAAACACCTTTTCCATCCACCCCTTCATAGCTACACTTCTCCCTCTGTTCCACATTTCCTTTGATCAGTCACCACCTCCATTATTTCCCCACTGCGACGTGGGCCTGAATGCACCCGCGCTCCCCGTTTATTTTGTGTGCTGGATGTAATGTAAGAGAAGCAGCGGCCAGTTTGCACATTGCAAGTTCCCAGGGACATCAGTGAGAAAGCATGAGGCATAAACACTGGCCAGGACACTGGGGAGATCTTGTTTTCTCTGCCAACCAGCCCTATACTGTCCTGGGGGGGCAGGCACGTTTTGAGCAGCACGGTGGTTCAGTGGTTAGCACTACTGCCTCACAATGCCAGGGTTTGATTCCAGCCTTGGGTGACTGCCTGGGGTCTACACACTGTGGAGATTGCACGTTCTCCCCGTGTCTGCGTGGGTTTCCTCCGGGTGCTCCGGTTTCCTCTCTCAGTCCAAACATGTACAGGTTCAATGGGTTGGCCATGCTAAATGGCTCATAATGTCCAGGCGTGTGCAGGCGAGGTGGATTAACCATAGTTAATGCAGGATTACAGGGATAGAGTAGGGGGCTAGATCTGGGTGGGATGCTCTTCGGAGGGTCAGTGTGGACTCAATGGGCCGAATGGCCTGGTTCCACACTGTAGGGATTCTATGATTTTTACTGCACCGTAGCATCTACCTGGATTTTGTGTTCAAACTCCGAAACAGAGCTTGTGGCACAGTCTTGAGCTTTGAAGTGAGAGTGTTACCTGTGGAACTGCTGTTACCAGCTGGACACTGGGAGTGAAAAGCCATTGAATCATACCCACATTAAGCAGGCTCTCTCTGATGTGGAGGGTGTTCAGAGAAGGTTTACGAGAATAATCCTGGGGATGGAGGACATGTCATGGGAGGAGCAGTTTAGGACTCTGGGTCTGTTCTTGATGGGATTGAGAAAGATGAAGGGGGGTATCTGACTGAAGCTTGCAGAATACTGAGAGGTCTGGATAGAGTGGATGTGGAGAAGATGTTTCCATTAGTAGGAGGGACGAGGACTTGAAGGTAGAGTTTCAGTGAAGGGATAACCCTTTAGATGAGGAATTTCTTCAGTCAGAGGATGGTTAATCTGTGGGTCTTCTCGGTGCAGACGGCTGTGGAGACCAAGTCATTAAATGTTTTTAAGACAAGAGATAGCTGGTTCTTGATTGGTCAGGGGATCAAAGGTTACGGGGAGATGGCAGGAGAATGGGGTTGAGAAACATATCAACCATGATTGAATCTGCTCCATATTCAATGGGCTGAATGGTCTAATTCTGCTCCTATATCTTATGGTGTACACTGTAGCTTCTTGCTAAGTGGCTGACCCAGACTGAGCTGAATGGCTGACCTGAACCACATCGATTTTGTGAACAGTGGTTAGTTTTCTGAAAGATGATTGTTACTGACCTCCTTTCTTTAAAAGAAAACAGTAAACAAAATAAATATTGCTCTAATTGAATGCGGGGGTACTCCGACTCCCTTGATCCTGAGAGCTGGAAGATTAATATGACAGTCTTGGGCATTTTGAAAAGAGATTAATTTAATGTTTGACGATGACTGATTTGACCTCCCTGAGGGTATTGTAGGGAAGGCCATTAGAGTGCGCCAGCAGTGAGATTTATCAAGCTACACCACTTGGATGTTCTAATGGAGCTCAGGAACCCGCTGTTTGGAGGTGAGCACCCACAACTTTTCCAATTCAGTCTCAGAGGCCATTCAGCCCATTACACAGTTCAGATACCGAAATGGGTTCTGACAGGTCTGTACTTTAACTGGATCTATTCAGCTACAGGCCTTTACTACCCAGTCCTAACCCTAACCAGCCTCCTTTTTTTGAAGTTTTTAAGTAACATAATGTCAACAGTTTCCCTTACAGGGGGAAGAAAGTTCCAGATTCGTTGTTTTGGAGGGTTTCTATTTACTGCTGCTCCTAATTTGGGCTTATACCCGCATAGTCCTGGACTCTATACCTTACAACCCAGAAGGAGGGACCAAGCCTTCGTGCTTGCAAGGGGTGGATTTAATTTAAATTCAGTGCTTCACTGTCTGGAGTGAGGCTTGAACCCACAACCCGGTTGTTCTGAGGATAGCATGCTGAGCCATGCCTAGGCTATGCACTGATGTGATGCCCTCTGAACTGTTTGGTCTAACATGCTCTTTTTCCTCCCCCTGCCCCCGCTCTGATTTTCCTCACAGAACAGAGATAATTACATCCGTTCCTGCAAACTCCTTCCTGATGGCCGTACGCTGATCGTTGGGGGGGAAGCGAGCACGCTAACGATATGGGACCTTGCTTCTCCCACACCAAGAATCAAGGCTGAACTCACCTCCTCAGCGCCTGCCTGCTATGCACTGGCCATCAGTCCTGATGCTAAAGTTTGCTTCTCCTGTTGCAGCGACGGTAACATTGCTGTCTGGGACCTGCACAACCAAACACTTGTCAGGTAAGGCTGCTGGCTCGGTGGTTAGCGTTGCTGCCTTGCAATGCCCAGGACCCGGGTTCGATTCCAGCCTTGTGTGGAGTTTGCACATTCTCCCCATGTCTGTGTGGGTTTCCTCCCACAGCACAAAAATGTGCAGATTAGGGTGGATAGGTCATACTAAATTGCCCATAGTGTCCAGGAATGTGCAGGGTAGATGGGTTAGCCAAAGGAAATGTGGGATAATAGAGATAGGGTGGAGGGCTAAGTCTGGGTGGCAAGCTAGCCAGAGGGTCAGTGCAGACTTGATGGGCCGAATGGTCTCTGTTCACCCAGTAGGGATTCTGTGATTCTAAAATCACAAGTCTTTTTGTGCTGTTTGAGGTTCGTCATTTGTGTCTCGAATTCCCCACTCTGTGTGATTAGTCTGTGAGCAAAGAATAAAGGGCAGAATGCCTGCCCCCTTCTAAGATTCGATTTCATCAACTACCTGCATCATTCCAAAGTGACTGGAAAGTTAATACCCAGTTTGCCCCGTGGCCTGAGAATCATGGAAACGAGAGGAATAAATGCAGCAAAATTGTTTTTTATGCTATCAAGGGAGTGGGGTGTTGACGGTTAGGGAATGCCACTTAGGATTGATCGCAATATAAACCATAGAATACTGGTGAAACTCAGTGGGTTTAGCAGCATCTATGGAGACAGAAACAGAGTTAGCATTTTGAATCTGACATGATTCCTATGTGAGTTATATCAGACTCAAAACACTAACTGTTCTCTGCACAGACACTGCTAGACCGACTGAGTTTCTCCAACATTCTCTCCGTTTTTGGCTTTCTGATCTCAATCATCTGCAGTTCTTATTTTTTATAATCACAGTTTAGAATGGAATGCCTTGTGTGATTTTTAGGCAATTTCAAGGACATACAGATGGTGCCAGCTGTATTGACATTTCCCACGATGGCACAAAGCTATGGACAGGCGGCCTGGACAACACAGTGAGATCTTGGGACTTGCGAGAAGGAAGACAGCTCCAGCAGCATGACTTTACCTCACAGGTGAACGTCTGGCCATCAGTGGGGTCAACTTATTCTTGTTTGTTTTTCAGGGTACAGATATTGGTTGGTTCCATCCTGTCAACTGTTGAAAGAATCCATCAAATATGTGGAAATGTACTTTCTTGAAATTGCTGTCACTAACTTCCTTGGAGTACATAGTGTGCCTGGTCTGATTATTTCACAACCAATGTTCTCACCAGACCTGCAGAGTGCTGTCATACAGCTGCTGTTATTTCAGTAACGCACTGTCATTTGTCCCAATCATACTTGGGTAATAAAGGATTGCCTCCACTACTGTTACTGCCAGGAACTGCCAATACCTCACTTTTATCATGGTGCTGATCTTTTAAACATCTATTGTTGAAGGGTGCGTTTATTAATCCTTCAGTTAGTGCAGAAGCTGGTAGTCACCGAACAAGGATGCTTGGCCCATTGCCCATATTGGTTCTGGGACTCCACTTCCCTACACAATCCCCAACTCCTTTTGCACTTTTCTGCATCGTGTTGATCAGGATGCCAAGGGAAGTTTGGCCTGTCAGAACGCAGTTATCACGAGCACCAGAGATAACAAGGTGTGGAGCTGGATGAACACAGCAGGCCAAGCAGCATCAGAGGAGCAGGAATTTCTGAAGAAGGGTCTAGGCCCGAAACATCAGCTTTCCTGCTCCTCTGATGCTGCTTGGCCTGCTGTGTTCATCCAGCTCTACACCTTGTTATCTCAGATTCTCCAGCATCTGCAGTTCCTACTATCTCTAACACAAGCACCAACCTTTTCCTCTGTCTGCCCCACTGCCTCAGCACTGACCTGTGTTGAATTATATGAGTTAACAACCCAAAAACAGGCCATGTGGTCCTGCTGACCTATCTCAGTGCCTGTGTTCCTAGGAGCTTCATCTTCTCAGCTTATCTAACACACATCCTTCCATTCCCTTCCTCACTAAATGTTCCTCTGACTTCTCAAATATATCTGTAGTTTTAGCCTTAGTGATTGCATGTTTTCGTGAACCTGACAGTCTAAGTTCTAAACACTTTTCACAGAAGACAGAAATGTGTGGACAGACAGTTCCAGCCTTCCATTCCTCTGTTTCTCTCAGCAGATTACTTGACAGTGGAGGGCTGGTTAACTCTGGGTTCAGAAACAGGCAGATGACACAGATTCAGTTCCCATTCCCGTTCTGACTGAGCTAGCTTTGGACCTGTCTCCTTGTCCTCTCCCTAAGGGTTGGAAGGCAATGGGAATCCATCACTGACCAAATTGGCCAAGAAAAACGGCCCCGGATGAAGCATTGGCAGACAATGTGCCCTCAGACCATGGAATGGAGCATGTAACGTTGCATCTTTCAAAGAACTTCGTTGGCTTTGCAGCACTCTGGGAGGTGTTGGAGTTATGAAAAGAACTTGATTTCAATGGGGGTTTGTTCCTTATATAATTTTAGAAAACCCCTATCTGTTGCTTTGTTTAACATTTGAGTTTACTGCATTGAAGTAGACTCTTCACCCAACTGGTCTATGGCATTTTTGCCCTACACATGCCAGCTTCCACACCACCTTTTACCCATCAGCATATTTCTTTAACCTTTTGAGCTTATCTAGATTTTTTTACAATTTCCAGTGAGACTGAAATTGTAGTTTCCAGTTAAAACAGCATGACAAAATTTCACTCCTAAGACCTTTACTGCAACAAAAGACTGAACTAAAAGCACCTTTGACTAAGTATTTGACACAATCGGAAACACGCTTCAATTTAAATATTCAATTTTCCTGGAAACCAGCCAATTTAATTCCTTTGCACCCAAAGCTTTCCTTTTCCTTTCTTAGCTGTGGGAACTTCTAATTTCAGAGCAGTCATTCATGGTGAGGGCTTCCCCACCCAGAGATCCTCCTCCGAGCGCAAGCTAGAAAAATCTTTGAGCTTTGTTTGAACCCCTTGTGAATTGATCTTTTTAACCCTGCATGGCGGATTACAGGGTCTTGGTGTCCATGACTGCTCTCCCCTTCTCCGATCCTGACAGACAGACTGACTTGTTCGAGAGTTTCCAGGATATCTTAGAAACTGCTCCCCTGTCCCAACAAAGCCCATCTGCATAGCAACACAAATCACATGGACCTTGTATCCAGATAGAAATGCTGAGTAGTTATCCTTGCCACCATTCATTCCAAGATACTTGAATCAGTTTGAAGCACAACTGTTTACAATCTTTCTCAACACTTTACTGTGGGTTTGGAGACTCTAACTATCCACTGTGGCACATAGGCTACTGCTATTGTCTCTAAAATACCTTGCACCTTTCTTCCCAGTAAAAGTCAATCTGGGCCGTCCAATCTCCTGTGACTGAATAATCTCCAGGCTTTATCAAGCAGATCTTAGAATATGTCCCACGACACTCTTTCCCCCTCCCCCTTCATTTTACCCTCCATTAAAGACAGCACCCAATATAACTACCTTTTGAACCTCATGTTAAAATCAATCTCCCCTAGGCTGTATCTACACCCATTCAGTGGGACCTTTCCCTGTGGCAGTGAGTTCTACTTTGTGTGGTGAAGTTTCTCCTGGACTTTCCTCTGGATTTTGAAATAACTCCGTAGAGGCCGATTATCACCAAGTCACCCTTTATTTACACGTGCTTAGTACTTAACATCGATCCGGCTTCCTCAGAGTGAGCTCCGAGTGAACAGAACCTCTGACACTCTTGTTTATATCTGTTAGCCAGGGCTCCCTGATTGGGGCCATTAGCCTGGTCCATACTCTGTGATGTCCACCTGGCTGACCTTGTTAGAGTCACTAAAGATTTATTTTTGGTGACAGTACTTTAATTTTTAACACACCTTTACAAGTGGAGGCTTTTTCTTTGTCAACCACAACAAATCCTTTATCAGGATCTTAAAGACTTTGACAGGCTACTCCTACTTTTCTCTAAAAGAGAAAGCTGAACTCTAGTCTGTTTAAACCCATTATTTCTCAATTGATGTACATCCTCTCAGTCCTGGGTCATTCTTGAGAATATTTTTCATGCCTTTGCCAGTGCTTCAATGTTTTATCACATGGAGGCCAGACTGATTTCAGAGCATAGCCTCAGCAGAGTTCTGTGTGAAGATATCTCTGCTTTTTAATTCTACTTCTCTAGAAGTTAACTGCATTAATGTGATTTTTTTTTTTTCTTTAATGACGTTTTTAGTCCTCTGCAGGCTCCCATTGATAGTGGACATCACTGAATTATCTTTGCTCCCCTGTACAGATCTTCTCTCTGGGTTACTGCCCCACTGGGGAGTGGTTAGCAGTGGGGATGGAGAGCAGCAATGTGGAAGTGCTACATCACACCAAACCTGACAAATATCAGCTTCATTTGCATGAGAGCTGTGTCCTGTCACTGAAATTTGCATACTGTGGTAAGTAGAAAATTGCAATTATCTATGATAATCTTAACTGCTATCCTTCTGAATGGCCTACTGGGTTTAGTGAGTAAAAACTACACAACAACAGATATGAAGTTAATGTGGCAGGGAGACATCACATGGAAAAACGTGGTCGTAACATATATATTCATAGACTAAAAGAATATGGAAACAAATTTCCGTATTACCAAAAAAAATTAAATGCATACTGTATTGACAAATCTAAACACAATTATTCTCCAGGCCAGTTTCATATATAATGTGAATTATGTAACATGTATATAATCCTGGTCGCCCAGTTATAGGAAGGATATTGTTAAGCTGGAGAGGATTCAGAAGAGATTTACCAGGATGTTGCCAGGTATGGAAGGTTTGAGTTATATAGAAAGGTAGGATAAGCTGGGACTTTTTTCCCTGGAGCACAGGATGTTGAAAGGTGGACTTTTAGAGGTTTATAAAATCATGGGAGGTATAGAAAGGGTTCATGATAAGCATATTTTCCCTGGGATGGGGGATTTCAAGACCGGGAGCATATTTTTAAGGTGAAAAGAGAGAGATTTTAAAAAAAAGACAAGAAGGGCAGTTTTTTTTTGCACACAGAAGGTGGTTCACGTGTAGAATGAATTTCCTGAGGAAGTGGTGGATGTGGGCGCCGTTACAATGTTTAAAAGATATTTGTTTAAGTACGTGAATAGAAAAGGTTTGGAGAGATATGGGCCAGGATCAGGCAGGTGGGACTAGTTTAGTTTAGGATTATGTTTGGCATGGACTGGTTGGAGCGAAGGGTCTGTTTCCATGCTGTATGACTCTGAGTCTATATTATATGAATTCTACATTTTAGTTTGAAAATGACATTCTCTGTTCGCAAACCGCAATCTTAAACTGAAGCAAATCACATCGGTATAAGGGCAGATTTGGCTCTGTTGGTTGGCTAAGGTAGACCGAAAGGTGAATAAAATGAGACACCTTTTAAAGAAATAATTCACAATGTTTAAAAATAATTAAATTGAAAAACAAAAATTCAGTGAAAATTAAAAGAGCTGCCTTCTCTGCAGTATTAAAACAGAAAATCTGATGATTGGGAATGTCTGAGAGACAACCAAAGGACTACCAGAAAGTTGATAAAATGGGGAAACATAGAATGAGATTGAACGACGCAGTAATATAGAAACAGACTAGAAGCGTTTTTACTAAGCTTATAAACAATGTAGAGTAGCTAAAGCAGGTGTTGATTCCTTTAAAAGCTGGGAAAACTCAAATAATCATAAGGAATAAGGAAATGGCCAAGACAATGAGCAAATATTTTGTCAATCTTCATAGTAAAAGACAGGTTAGCCACTGAAATTAGAAGGTAGCCTCAGGGCTAATATCAGAGTGGAAATCGAGATAATTTAACACCAGCAGAAAAAAAAATTACTGGAGGAACCCAAGAGTCTAAAATCTGATAAACCACCCCACCCCAGCCTCTTCCCCTGATTTCTGAATCTACTGGATAATCAATGCACTGGCTGTGAGTTCCAAAATTCATTAGATTCTGGAACAGATCCAGCAGATTGGAAACAAATGTTGTACCACTCCTTAAGAAAGGAGGGAGAGAGGAAAGAAGGAAACTACAGACCACTTGTCCTGGCATAAGTCATCAGGAAAGCACTGGAGTCTCTTATTAAGTTTTCTGAAGTGTAGTGATATAATTCAAAGTCAACATAGTTTTATAAAAGGGAAATCCTGTTTGTTTGACAAGTGCATTCTTTCTGAGGATGTAACAGGTACGGTAGATTGAGGGAATCCACTAGATGTGGTATACTTAGATTTACAAAACAAATCCACTGAAGTGCCACGCAATATAAGATTTTGTGGTTTTTCACAACGTATTAGCTATTTGGATAATGGATAAGAAGCAGAAGGTAGGGATAAGTAAAGCTTTTTCAAGTTGACAGGCTGTGCCTAGTGGAGTATAACAGCATTCTGTTGTAGGGTCTTGGCTACTTGCAGTCTATAGTACATTGCACTTCATCTCCTTGCAAAATTATTAATGCTCCCTCTGTTTGCTAATGGCATAGTGTTCAGTTCCCTGGATGAGTAAACCAGAGGTTCAGGCTAATTCTGTCTGGACATCAGTCAAAATCCCATCACAAAAGTTTGTTGAATTTCTATTCCAACAATAAAGCTGGCATATAAAGCCAGTGTCCGTGATGGTGACCACGTAGTTACTGTCGCTTTATTGAACCCAATGAATCTTTATAACAATGCCCCTTGGAAGGAAATGGGCCGCCCTTACCTGCTCTGGCCTACACGTGACTCCAGGCCAACTAGACTGCAGCAGTGGAAGAGGGTGGCACATCACCACCTTCTTGAAGGCAATTGGGGATGTGCTATAACTGCAGTCCAGCAAGTGATGCCCATTAGCCTGTAAATGAATTAAACAGAGACCTGTTGCAATCTTGAAAATCTCCTGTATTGGCCAAGTCAATCGCTCAGTTGGAGGCCAATTAGGGATGGGTACTGAAAGCTGGTGCCACACCCCATAAGAGAATAAAGGATACAAAGCGAAATGGGAATGTGAGCTGTGAGGAGGCCAGAGAGGTTGCAGAGGGATCTAGTTGGGTTCAGTGAATAAGCAACGAAGTAACAAAGGAGTTTAATGTAGGGGGCAAATGAGAGTTCTTCACTTTGGTGTGAGAATTGAAACACTGAATGCTCTCTAACAGATACGTAAACGTTCAGCAGGACATGGGTGTTCTCATGCAAGGGACACACCAGTTAGTATGCAGGTACCATTAGGAAAGTAAATGCTGCGTTGGCCTTTATTCCAAGAGAATTGGAGTCCAAGAATGAATTGCTGCTATGTACGTACAGGGCTTTGGCGAGATTATATCTGGAGTACTATGCGAAGTTGTAGTGCTCACATCGAGGAAACATACACTTACATTTGAGATGGATTGATGAGAGTTCTTTGAGACTGGCCCTGGATGACAGGGTTGCTCTGTGGTGACAGGCTGAATAAATGGTCAATATTCCCTGGTCAATATTTAAAAGTCTGCAAGGTGACCTCATGACCCATTGAACTCTGTGAAAGAGCATGATCAGCCAAATTTAAAGACGGTTAAAAGACATTTGGACAGCAAATTGGATAAGAACAGGTTTGAGGGATATGGGGCAAATACAGGCAAATGGGACTAGTTCAGTTTAGGAAACTCGGCATGGACGAGTTGGGCCAAAGGGTCTAATTCTGTGTTGTGTGACTCTGAGATACTGAGGAGCTGCTTCCCCTAGCTGGTGAATCTAAAACATAGGCATAAAGACACGATAAGGACCTGGTCAACAGCGACAGTACAGAACTGCCTGTGCTGATGTCCTTTCCAGTGCCTTGGTTGATGTCAATAGTGCCTCAGGCCTAAAATGTGGAGACATTTCCTCACTGAAAGGTTGTGAATCTTTAGAATTCTCTGGTGCAGAACGTTCTGGAAGTGCTTTCATTGAATAAATTTAGGGCTGAAACTGGTCAGATTATTGCACCCTCAAGAATTCAAAGTATGTGGAAAGTGGAGTTGAAGGTGAGCCTTGACATATTAAATGGCCGAGGAGACCAACAGGCCAATGGTCTATTCCTGCTCCTACTGGTGTTCCTATCAGTGACTACCTTTTATATTGGTGGCTTCTAGTTTTGCTATATTTCCCCATTAAATGGAAACATTATCTCTACATCTACTCAATCAAACCGTTTTTACGTACTCATTAGCTCCTGGCCTTCCCCCTTTTTAAATGCCCCGGCCTGTTGAGTCTATCAATGCATGTAAACTAGTTTATTTAATCGAGTGGGACACGCAGCATCATTACAAGTGTAATAGATTCTGATAACTTGCAGTTGTTTTAAATAAATCATACTTTTTTTTAACAGGCAAGTGGTTTGTCAGCACTGGCAAGGATAATCTGCTGAATGCCTGGAGGACACCATATGGTGCCAGTATATTCCAGGTAAGTGTAAAGAATTTCTGATGTGTTCTTCACTCTTAAAGAGAGATGCGTCTTCTGCAGTTCTTCGTTCATTCTTTGTGTTTTTTGAAAAGTCTAGCAGATGTTACAAGATTTTGAATCTTGTCTTGATGCTCCTGCTCGTGCTTCCCCACCTGGGGCAAGTGGTTAATGAGCTGTCTCTAATTGGCCTTGTGCTATTCAGCAGCTTAAGGGGGTACCTCTGTTTGTGGTTATCCTTCGATGTGTCGCCATGTGACCCCCCCCCCCACCCAACCAATCACTACACCCACACTCCCCGTCTCCTGTCATTGGCTGCCTGGCACACCCACCCGCCATCCTGCAGCCAGTTGGAAGGAGAGCTGATTGTTTATTGTCTGGGTGATTTCTGCCCTTGCCTCATTAGTTTTAAAACTGGTGTATGAAGAAAAGTTTTCAATTCCCATTTGGAAGGTTCAGCTGTCATTCAGAATACAATTGTCGAGATTCCAGGCCAAGCCTAGAATGACCAGAGCGATTATGACCTGGAGGGTTGTTAAACTCCTGGGCCTGCTGATGCTCGCAGCCCAGCTCCCTAATGGGAAACACTTGTCCTCTTCGTTTCGTATGAAGTACAGGGAGCTGTGATTACTCTGTGAGGTGCCCACTGCAGTTGAATTGCCCTTTGTTACTCACTGAGGGGATTCATGAATGGAAATGCTCTTTCCAGAAACTCCAATCCACTTGGAAGAGAATTTAATAAACCAACGTGGACAAAAAGCACTGCTAATTCCTTCTGGCCAATTGATCCTTTGTGGGCTAATGGCGTGGTACCAAAGAACCGCTTCTTGCTGGCCTCCTCAAAAACGATGGATTGCAGTGTGGAAAGGGTGGGGACATACATGTTGACTGAGTGCGAGTTTGGCTGAGAAAGTTTGAAGGAGGGATGTCATTTGATTTCTTGCACGCTTGCATCTGTTCTCAAACTGTGCGTGTTCTCTTCTCTCTCCAGTCAAAGGAATCATCATCTGTTCTAAGTTGTGATATCTCCGCTGATGATAAGTACATTGTCACAGGGTCAGGTGACAAAAAAGCGACAGTCTACGAAGTCATCTACTGATGGCAGTGGGACTGAACGGCACTTTAGATTTTGGAGTTCGGGGACCGAGTCGCTCTGGTTCAAAACGCAGCTTTTAAAAAACAAAAATGAACAGGGACGTATTTGGCATTGCCGTCAACCTAATGAGGCCTAGTTAACTCATTGTTTACTAGGTTACAGACTGTCTGTCTGGGATATGCAGGACTTGTGACTGGAAGCATTACAAAGTCTGCCTCTGAAGAAAAGCTTGTGGTGGCCTGATTGAATCCGAGATATTTTGAGTTTCATAATTTCTCCGAGGTTTGGTGTTGAAGACTTTCTTTTTCTTCGTTTAACCTGCAGCGATAAATCTATTGAGCACAGAAAGCAGGGTTGTCCTGCTGATAGAGCATGTGTGTAAGCGACAGAGAGAGAGCTTTTTAACTTCCGAGTGAAGCAGTGCTTCATTAGTTCTGGACATATTACACACGTGTACTGTAAATATGTGACAGTGGGCGCGCTCTTAAGCCTGATCCCGGATGTGTCCGAGGACCATCCGTCCGATTGTGTTCTCACAGTCCAGTGCGAGCGTGGCACCAGTTTCTCATCCGAACTGAGAGAGGTTTGAATCTTTTTCACAGAGAAAGAAACTTTTTTTTTCAAGAAAAAATGGTGGTATTGAAATTTGCAACTGGAATCGGAAGAGAATTTGTTGGTTTGGAAAAGAATGGATGGGGGTGGCATTGTGGGAGATGGGGAGAGAGAAAGGCAAAACTTAATAGACTTGCAACATCCTCCCAATGGTCCATCAAATCCTCAAGTGTCTACTTTTGATTCAAGTGCAGCATTGTCGAGCAATCACTATTCTCCTCACCCTGCCCTGCTCTGAAGCAGAGGGGGAGAAGAGACAGATCTGGACAATGCAAATGTTGGTGACACAGCTCAGGGAATCTGTGGAACAGATTTTGAGTGTCTTTTTCTTCTTAAATTTGCCTCTTGAATACAAACAAAAATTCTTCAGACCTACTGATGACGAATCTGGACTTTTCTGGTGTGGATTTTGTAAAGTTCGGCCAACAGGTTTTAACCCTTTCTCCATCCCAACATGGATTTCTCTGCTTTGAACAATCTGAGGCATACATCCTAGAGTCTGTTTATAGTTTGGTTCTGGATTTGCTTAATTCCCAGGTCATCCGTGGCACAGTATTGCCATATTAAAGTGTCTTGGTTATTTTTCATTTTTGAACAGCAAGAGTCAGATGTGGATAGTGTCTCAAAGTAACATGTGTACGTGCACTGTTTCCAATTCCCACGTTCAGTGCAATGTCAGCACGCTCTGGTATTTATTGCTCTTCGTAGAGCAGCAAAGACCAGCTCGGGCTGTGGTTCCTGGCAAAGGGCATGTGGGTCTCAGTCTGTGAGGGTGTGGGACTCTGTTCTGTATTGGGTATATGTAGGAAGTGTTGGTGAGTGTATAAAGAGGGTAAGCTCACCTGGGTGGGTATTTGAGGCTGCAGTGTGGTGGTGAGCGTGATCACTGTGTGAGGTGGCGATGTCTGGAGATGGTGCATATATGGGCAGAGGTGGTGTCTATGGTGTGTGTATATGGTGATGATGGTAGGTATATGGAGGGGCTGGTGCCTGTGCTGGGTGAAAGGTGGGGGTGGGAATGGTCGATATATGGGTGGAGGTGGTGTCTATCGGATGGATGGGTATATGGAAGGGGAGGTGCCTGTGGTGGGTTTATTGGGGAGGTATATTGGGAAGGGGTAGTGTGGTGGGTATATGGTTGGAGGAGGAGGCGTCTGTGGAATGTAAAAGATGAGGGTGTGGTGCTTGTGATCGGTATATGGTACAGGGGGTGGGTGGTGGGGTGTGCCTGTGGTGGGAATATGAGAGTGGGGTCTTCCTGGCATTGTGTGTGTGTGGAGGGGGATGGCACGAGGGTCACGGTAGGGGCTGTGAGCGGTGCCACTATTGAACACCTGATACCTGCATACCTCCCACAAGTAGAGGTGTCTATCTCTTCCTGCAACTGTCACTGCCTGAGGTGGGAGACGGGTCTTTATGAATCTCCTTGTTTTTGGTTATTCACATTTTTTGTTTTTTAATCCCCTTCCAATCCTGTCTCCTTCAGCATAAGTTGCTGTGAGGTCACTATCAATGATCCACTTTGCAATATAGAGATTGGGCTCTGTGCGTGCTGTTCACTGACCAGTTGCTATCAGAATTCAACCTTTTTGTAGCATTGTGTAAAGTAGTTCAGTCCCTTCTCCATCTGCATCCTATAACCAGTGTTCTAGTCACTAACATTACTCGAGAAGCCAGTTAGTTTTATTGTGTTTCTAGTTTCTGTGAGCTAAAGTTTTGCTGATTCATTTATTTCCCTCTGGTTACTTTATGATGTAATGAGCGATTTGTATAAATGTTCACTAACTCCCTCCCGCCCAGCCCCAGCCCAAAGGTAATATCATTGGCAGGACTTGTTTTGGGTTTAACTTTTTTTCTAATGCTTATGTCAAAATTTTCTGTTTTTTTTAAATAAACACAAAACTGAGCAAAAATGTACATAAATGTGTAAATGCTGGTGCTGAGTGATCCAGAAACCACTCGATAAGTGTTTAAGTCAAAATTTCCAACACCGGAAAATGTAGCAACTTAACTTTGTGATTTCAGAAGATGATGTACAGTTGTTAATAATTCAATAAAAGTTTTTTTTTTAAAAAAAACTTATATATAAAGGGAAATCTTGTAGAGGTTCCAGAGACGTTTCGTAGAATTGAAACCGAAAGGTTTCTTTCCTGTTGGCACATTTCTGCCAACTGCTGAGCATGTGGATGTATTGTGCATTGAGATGAAAGACTAGCTAGTCATTTTGTAAAGGACAGGCATGACCCCCATCGTCTTCTCCCACCTGCACATCTCTTTCCCAACCCATTCCTCACCGTCATCCTCCAAACCCTCAGCATCTTCCTGATTCCTTAGCCTCACGTTCCAGCCTCTCCTCCTTTTCTTTTTCTCTCTTCCCAACTTCCTTTCCCACCCTCACCTCCTCACGCTCAATCCCCCACCCCCATCAAAACTGCTCCCCCTATTTCTATTTATTACCCGTCCCCCCACCCAAACTGACATATCAGATCTCACCCTGAAAAAGTTCCATGGTCAATGGGAGAAAGTTGGTGTTGATAATGATTTCTCACCAGGTTCTACTAACTTCACATTCCTGGAAATTTCACACCACAGTCTCCCCCTGGCAATAGAGTTTTTGGGGTGCGGGATATTGGGTGAGAGGTCAGCTTTTTGATAGGGGCACGGGGATTGGTAAAGACTGGATGGGAACTTTTTTTTTGGGGTAGGAGGTAACAAGGGACTGAGTGGGTTGAATAGTGAGGTGGAGTGAAGCAGTGGGTGGGAATAGAGTTGGAGTGACAGGGAAACTGGCTGGGAGCAGAGGAGGAAGCAGAGGTCGGGGTGGGGGGAAGGTGTGATTGAGGATGTTAGATGAGAGTAGATGGTGGTACAGGGGTATGGAGGAATCTGGGTGAGAGCAGCTAGCTTTATCAAAGTTGCATGCCCTGAAGACAAGCAGCTCCGATGACATGATGGAAGACTCAGAAACCAATAAGTTAAAGGGTTTTGGGGAACTGATGCAAGGTGGTGATCTGAGGCAAAAATTGCACCCAGTGTGTGGCAATGACTTGAAACTTGCCACCTATGAGGGTGATGGAAATTGAGACAATCAGTTTTAGTTTCAAAGGGGCACTGGAAACAGAGGGGCAGCAGGCCTGACTGGATAATAGAACAACACGTATTATAAGGGCTGAATGGCCACCTCCTGATTCTGTGGCATTGCCCAATGACCCTTTAGACAATGCAGGGAAACCTGTAATGGTCGCTTGAAGCAGGCACTGGTCAGATCAATGCCTCTAATGTGTTGTAGCAAGTTACTGCATAGTTACCTTACCATACGGTCCCCAGATTCTATTTGACCTGAAATGTTGACAGTTTCTCTCTCCACAGATGGTGCCAGTTCAGCTGGCAATTTCTGTTTCAGTTTTGGCTTTCCAGTATATCAATGGTATTTTGCTTTTACCACACAGTGAAACCATGTGTGAAGTGAGCTGTAAGGGATTAAGTGCTGTATGGCTGTGAAACACTGTTTTATATATGAGCAGACTGTGTGTGTGTTTCTTCCAAGATGTAATAAAATGCAAAGCCAGTTAGTGATGGGATGGCTGCTGTGAAGCTGGAGAAAATGAGAACCAACCTATCTGGATTAACAAGCTTTCTTCTGGTTTACAACAGACTTTTTCTCACTCGTCAATGTTTGCTGTATTCTGTAGCCTGCAGTGAATTGCACAAAGATTGCAAGCACAGGCTCTGAGCTTTACTGTGCCTGTAATTTGGGATCTATCTGCCGATTTTAAAAAAACCATTTCTTTCAAGGAGTTCCACCTTTATATGGTGTATATTACTACCTTGGGGTGTCCCATTGTACTTTATAGTGAATGGAGTAGCTCTGCCTGCCTTGGTGTCTGCGTCTTCAGTCCAGCCATCGAGATCTACAGCATTGGAAATAGGCCTGTCAGCACATCGAATCCGCACCAGGCAAGAGCAAGCACCTAACTATTTGATTCAACTCAAATCTTTGGAATGTCTGTCTACCCCTTCCCCCTCATTTACCCTTTACAATCCTCCTTTAAGACCTACTTATGGCCAGGAGTTTGGCCACCTGTGCTAAAGCCTCCTTTTGACATTTGCCTGTATTTGTTTGAGCCTCCTGTGCAGATCTTATAATAGAGGTGTGAGTTGTATGAGGAGGTTTTAGTGAATGGGAAATTCAGACCAATATGCTTCAGGCAAGTTGTCCATTATGTTGCATAGCATTTTTTCCTTAAGCATGGTGGTGGCTTTCCCTTTCAGTTTAAATGTAAGTTTGTGGAGGCTGTATAAGTGTGTTGACGATGCAGCGTTCAGTAATGTTCCTGAATTAAAAGACCAGATGCCATTTCTTTTCCCTGATGAATTGGGTCCACTCTGTTAGATTGCAGTGTTACCCTGGGAGTGGTCTCTGGATTAAGCATTGACTTGGTTCATTGATAGTGTTCATTTACATGCAATGAGATCCTTCCTTGTCGAACTCCTGGAATAACCCAAGAGTCTACCTCCGTCCTAATGGTGTGATATTTTCTCATAATAACTTTTAAGTCATTCACTTTTTATTTAAACATTGCATTGAAGTCTGCTCCCAAGTTGTCCCGCTTGTTTTTCAACATCACACAAAGGCTTGCTGGAGGTAACAGCAGTTTGTTCAACCTTTGACTGCCACAGAATCTGAACTTAATATCTTTGATAAGCCTGGAACAGGAGGATTCTGGCACATTTGATACATTTTCCAAACGAGGACGTATGTAATATCCTAGAGGCTTTCCCGGCGATGTATTGAACATGACAGAACCTGGTGAGGAAAAGAATTTTGAAGAGCAGAGAACGGGTGGTTCTGGAAATTCTTCAGACACAAGTGTTTTTAAATCCGTCTACACAGGACCCCTGGCCATGTGGCCTACTTCTGACACTGTTATTAAACTCTGGATGAGGGGAATTACAGGTTATAACATCTGCTGCCCTAATGTTTTGTATTGTCACTTACTTTCTGCCTTCATATTACATTACCAAGTTTGCCCCACTCCAAAGAAAGAACCCTCATTTTATTGTGGAGAAAGCCCCAACGTTCCCAAACCCTTCATTGCTCCAAAACACTTCAGTGCTAAAATGAACCTTAGTTGGTTTGCGTTGTGGAAGATCCCACAAGCAGTAAAGCAGTATTTATCATTGCTTTTTTTCTAAAAAAAATGTTGACTGAGGAATTATTATAAATATTGGCCAGAGATCTTTTTACTTTTATGAAGAAGTGCCATGAGATTCTAAGACTTGAAATAAAGGTTGCATCAGTAATCAAGTGGCTGTGAAACCGATTGAACGCACAAAAAGCTGGTGCTATTTGTACTTGAACATGACAAAAGAATGAATCCAATGGTATAATTAAAGATTGATCCATTAGCCTGATCTTGCTGAAAGAGTCTTGGGTGAATTGCTTAAAGACCTGCTCGAGAAATTACACCAACAGCACCTCCCCTATAATCCTCCTGCTGTTTGAAAAAGTACTAGTGTCCTTCTCACAGCCATGTTGGTATGCATAACTTCTATGGATTGGCCATAATGTTTTATCTTTGCACGTGGAAGGGGAGGGCTGATGAAGACACTTTGAGATCAGGTTACAGGCTTCCATAAATATCCATGAAAAACTCGGATGGAAGTTTTGTGTGGAGAGCAGAGACAGAAAGCAGCTTGGTGAGCTACCACAGCTGGCTGCAAACAAGAGAGTGCCTTGAGTTAAAGAGACACTTGCTTCTAAAGATTCCAGGAGATTAGTCCTGGAGTTGACAGGGAGCAAGAAGAATGACTGGACAAGGCTTTGTTGCTGGTGATTAGATTTAAGGAGATCTCTGAAAAGTAGGCAACACCTTAAGATAGTTTCTCAAAATTACTGATCAACAAAACAAAGATGAGGAAACTGATTCGAATCTGCAAGGAAATGTGGAAATTTTTCTACAAAATTTTGCAATGCTGTCTAGCAAGTAATGTGTGATAAGTATCACATGATAACATCAGTTTCTGTAGTTTAAAATATACAGTGCCTACAGTTGAAATAGTATTAATAGGTTTTTGGAGGTCATTTGGTACAGTAAAAATTAGAAATGACATTCTTTTAGCTAGTAACTGAAAATTCAAATTTATTTTTTAAAAGTTATCAGTTTCTACAGATATCATAAAGGCTGCAGAAAAAAATAATGGAATATGTATTTGACTTATTTGTTATATTGTTGTGAGATTTAGTGGGAGGACCTAGCAATGTGTGGCATGTTTTCTTGCCGGCTGATGTCAGCTATTATTGGAACACTTTGTGCCATGGAATTGGGTGTATCTTTTCCCCATATCTTTCCTTAGCCTTGTGTTGTCAGCAAACTGGAGAGAGTTGGCTGCCACTCTACAGCAGAAGATCTGTGATATTACTTGGCTCATTTCTGTATTTGCTTCATTAAACTTGCAAACTGAGAACTAATCCCACCAACTACAACCCCTCTGAGACAGTGAACTCCACAGATTCACCACCCTCTGGCTGACCAAAATTCTTCCTCGTCTCAGTTCTAAATGGTCAACCCTTTACTCTGAGGCTGTATGTTCAGGTCCTAGTCTCTCCTACTAGTGGAAACACCTTCTCCACATTAATTCCACCCAGGCATCTCAATATTTCAAAGGTTTTAATGAGATACATCCTTCATCCTTCTAAACTCCCTTGAGTACAGACCCAGAGTCCTCAACTGCTCCTCATATGACAAGCTCTTCATTCCCCAGGACTGTCCTTGTAAACCTCCTCTGGATCCCTTCCAATAACAGTACATCCTTCCTTTAAGTACAGGTAGTTCTTCTGTAACACGATAGTTGCGTTCCTGTGCAACCTTGTGCACTAGAAAATCATGCTGTAGGGAAATTGCTGTAGGGTGCAGGAGAAAGTTGTGTTACCCAAACAGTGTCCACTATTCATCAATTGCATTACAGCCAATTCATGCTAACGAAATGTGCGTTACAGCAGAAATACCATGTACGAGGCCTAAAACTGCTCACAATATCCCAAATGTGGCCTGGCCAGTGTCTTGTCCAGCTTCAGCAGTACACCTCTGCTCCTGTATTCTAGCTGTCTCGAAATGAATGCTAACATTGCATTTGCCTTCCTAACTGTTAACTGAGCCTGCACATTAGCCATAAGAGAATGTGAACAAGGATTCCTAAGTATTTTTGTGCTTCACATTTCTGAAGCATTTCTCCATTTAGAAAATAGTCAGCACCTCTTATTCCTAAAGTGCATAACCTGTCACACTTTGCACGTTGTATTCCACCTGCCACTTCCTTGTCCTCTCTCCTAGCCTGTCCAAGTCCTTCTGCAACCTCCCCACTTCCTCAACACCACATGCCCTTCTACCTATCTATGTGTCATCTGTAAGATTTGTAATAATGCCCACTGTTCCTTCATCCAGATTATTAATGTATGATGTTAAAAGTTCTGGTCTCCACACTGATCCCTACACGTCTCCACTAGCCCTCGGCTGTCATTGTGAGGATGACACCTTCATCCGCACTCTCTGCCTTCTGCCACTCAGCCAATCCTCTATTTGTACCAGTATCTTGTCCCTAACATCATGCACTCTAATCTTACTTAACAGCTTCCTGTGTGGCAGTTCGTCAAAGGCCTTCTGGAAATCCAAAAAGATTATGTCTGTTGGCTCTTCTTTGACTAACTTGGTCAGTATCTCCTCAAAGAATTCTAATAGATTTGGCAGGTGTGACCTCCCCTTGATGAAGCTGTGCTGAAAACTATTGTTTTGCCTGTTATACAGCCAAATCAAACCATACATTAGCCCATCAAGGTAATAGAACAGAACAGTTCTGAGATCTCATGCATCCATCAGGTATTACCATCAGCTGAAACCATAACAATTTGTATTCCTTATCACTTCCTGTATCTGTGCATTTTGTAACATTTTGTTTGTAATTCACCCACAACTATATTCCTTTATACCTCCGAGTTCTGCAATTTCTACCTATTTATAAATTACTGATTTTCTGTTCTGCCAAAGTAGACAAACTGTTATTGTCCCATATTATTGTACTCCATCTGCCAAAGTCTTGCCCATTCACTAACCTGTCTAAATCCCTTTGCAGACTATTTGTCTCTTCTAGATAACTTATTTTCCAACCTATCTTGATCTTATGTGCAAATTTGACTACCGTACGTGTGATCCTTTTATCCAAATCATTCTTGTAGATTGTAAATAATTTAGGCCCCATCACTGTTCCCTGAGGCATTCCATTAGTTACAGTTTGCTTACCTGAAAATAGTTCATTTGTCCCTACTGTCTGCTTCCTGTTAGTTAACCAATCTTTTATCAGCTCAATATGTTAACCTCTACACAACGTGCTCTTGTTTAGCAAACATCTTTTGGAAATCCAAGTACGATCCATGCCTACATCTATGTACCTTGCTTATTACCCCCTCCAAGAACTCCAGTAAATTAGTTTAGCACAATTTCTCTTGGCTTTGTCTGCTCCTAAAATGATTTTCTAAATATCCTACGATAACCTCCTTAATAACGGACTCCAGTAATTTCCCCAAGATCAATGTTGCATTAATTGGCCTGTGGTTTCCTGCATTCTGTCCCTGTCCTTTCTCATCCTACTGCACACAAGAGAGACTGATCAAGATATAGCCTACAAGACCTTAGGTCTGCCCTCTCATCGGAGAGAGATGACTGGTGGTGGCTTAATCTGAGGATCATGCCTCAGGAAAAGGAGAGAGATTGAGAAGGAGAATCCTTCGTCATAACCTCAGCTGATGTTGGAATTGGCCAGACAGTAGAGCCAGGAACTGCTGGCCCAGAGCAGAGGATTCCTGCCATTGGCGAGGTGGCAGCTACAGTAACAGCCACGTGGCATGCCCGGAGCGAGGACTCCTGATGTCTTTGGGGCAGCAGCAGAACCAGGCACTCCTGGTTGAGGTCACGGGAGGGACCCCTGGTTATCGATGAGGTGACGGCAGCAGAGCCAGGGAATCCTGGTGGCAGGCGAGTTCGGGCTCGGTATAACACTTGGTGGCAGCATTGGCGAGGTGGGCCCAGCTACGAGGAGATGGTGCGTACGCAGTGACAACACTTGCATTGGTGGGCCTGATGCAGACGGTGGTGAGGCAGTGGAGGTGCAGGTGTTGCTGGTGAGCTTGTTCGTGCGTCATGGCAGAGGCAGCAGAACAAAGACTCTCTTCTGTTTTTTTTTCTGAAGAAGGTTCCAGACCTGAAACGTCAGCTTTCCTGATCCTCTGATGCTGCCTGGCCTGCTGTGTTCCTCCAGCTCTGCACTGTGCTATCTCTCTTTTAGAATCGGAACAGCTTGTCAGCAGCTGTAGGAAAGCCAAGCGTGAGAGGATAAGAGCTAGGAACAGAAGTGGGCCATTCAGTCCCTCAAGTCTGCAATGCTGTTACATCATGGCTACGATCATAAGACGGAAGACATTTGGTAGAAGGGGGTGTTCTCAGCTGTTGATCTGGCAGATTATTTTAAAATCTGTACACGTCATCTCTAATCTCACAGAAAGGAGAACATGCAGAACATGGAGCTTTTGAAAGAGCTTACACTGCCTTAGAGGATTCCAAAATGCTTTCTGGACAATGCAGAACTTTTTGACATGTCAGTGCCATTTTAATGCAGTAGCAGCCAATTTGCACACATTCAGCTCCCATAATTAACAATGGGATAATGACAAATCCATACCTTTTGGTGATTCTTGTTTCCAGGACATGTATTGCCCAGGATACAGGGTAGAGGGATGATGAGGGAGGTAGGGGTTACCCGCTGCCCTTCTTCCACATAGTCCTGTTTTACATCCACGCACCTCTGACTATGCTGTACTCTTTCAGTGCTAATTATCCTTTGTTGATTTTCCTTAATCCATGCACTATCTGAGCTGGAGTTAAAGATCTAAGGTACAGTTAGGATGACTCTCGAGTGATTTATTCTTGACGGTCACAGTCTAGCCAAATCCTCAAAGGAGAGTGGTCTGTTGGCACCAGTCTGCAGTAATGATTACCAAAATATCCACTAGACCAGCAAAACCTCACAGAACCTCACATAACAGACACTACGGGGACAGAAAAAAATAATTAGCTTACAAGAGTACACGTCTGTGATAAAGTGACTCAAATCTCCCCATCTGCAAAAATTTATGATTATATAGTTCTATATTTACTCAGTACTCTGTACTAAACATTATGCTTCTGGTATCTGTTCTAATAAATATCTCTCTGGCAATCCGTCCTTTCATGTATTGACATTAATACCTTCATCTACAAAGCACCCCCAACAACAATAACTTACATTTATATAGCACTATTCACACAGTAAAACCATCTGAGGAGCTTTATAAGACCGATCATCAAACAGACTTGGCATCGGGCCACGCGATGAGATAATTGGGCAGGCAACCAAAATCTTCCTCAAAGTGGTAGGTTTTAAATTGGGAAAGAAAAATACAATGTGGCAAAGATTAGTGGGAAAGTTTTACAAGCAAAAAAAAGATGGTGGACCAAAAAGAAAAGAATGACAGAAGACACTAGCAAATGATATGAAGACCGAAAGCACCAGATTTTTCAACTATGTGAAAGGGATGGAAAGGGGCAAAGTGAACCCAAAGGGTTGTGAATCGGTGGAATTCCCTGCCCAGTGAAGCAGTTGAAGCTACCTCGCTGAATGTGTTTAAGGCAAGGCTAGATAAATTTTTGAACTGTAAAGGAATTAAGGGTTACGGTGAGTGGGCGGGTAAGGGGAGCTGAGTCTCAAAAAGATCAGCCATGATCTTGTTAAATGGCAGGGCAGGCTCGAGGGGCCGGATGGCCTACTCCTGCTCCTTTTTCTTATGTTCTTATGTTCTTCTGAACCTTAGAGCAATCTGTGTGCAGTGGCAGGTCAGTGTGCCATAAGAACTGTCCAAGTGTGCTGTGAATTTTTGCACCTGGTTCATGAAAATCAATGTAAAATGAAAGCATTTGATCCTTCTTTAACTTGTTGTACACACTATGTTGCAAACCTCTCTAGTAAGGCTGTAATGGGTCAATTAGCTCAGTGGGCTGCTGAGCTGGTTTGCAATGCACAGGGATGCCAAGAGGTTGAGGCCAACATGAAGGTCCTACCCTCTCAACCTTTGACCATCGCCTGAGACATGGTGACCCTCAGGTTAAACAACCATTGGCTGTCACCGTCTCATGAAAGAATGGGACTATGGTGACGTTCTTTCTTAAAAAAAAAAGCTAGGACTGTTACCGTGGTAAATGCAAGTAAATGTGATGTTTAAGAATAATTAATTCAGCTGAAAAAGGTGGGTGTGTGGGGGTGGAATTGTTTGTCTCAAGACAATGTGTCACATTACTGAAAAAGTTGGGAACAGTTGCCTGAGAGAACAGGGCTAGGGATATAATAATGGGGATTGAGGAAATGGCGGAGGAGTTGAATAAATACATTGCATTAGTTTTCACAGTAGGAGACACTAGTGGCATTCCAAAAATATTAAATAATCAAGGGGAAAATAGTGGGGGAAGCCAGACATATTAAGTATGTTAACTATCAATGCAGAAGAAATACCAGGGAAAGTAATGGGACTAAAGACTAGTATGACCCCCAGACCTGATGGGTTTCATCCTCAGATATTAAAGGAAGTAGCTACAGAAATAGTGGATGCAATGGTAGTGAACTTCCAGGAATCCTTAGACTCCCAGAGGGTTGGAAAACTGGCAATGTAACACCTTCATTCAAAAAAGCAGGAGACTCAAAGCAGGTAACTACAGGCCAGAGAGATAGAGATAGGAAAGGCATAGGGAAACACAAGGAAATTATGGATAGCAGGCCAGTGCCAAAGAAAAGCCAAATAAATGAGGAGAACTAAGAATGAGAAAATGGGTTAGCTGTGCTGAACGTAGCCCATATAATATGATAATGAGGCCAGGAGTACAAGGGAATGGGTGACTGTGCTAAAAGCAACTCATATCGTAACAGAACCAGGTGTGAATGGGTAAAAAACATGGAAGGTGGCCCCAGGATATAAAATTATTGAACTCAATGTTGAGTCCTAGAGGTTGCATAGTGTTTGGAATTGCAACATGCTTATTGCAATCAGTCCGAACGCTCCTCCCAATTCCATCTTGCTCTCCAATATCTCCATAGGTTGTTCTTCCTGCTCTCGAAGAATAATTGAAGGTGGAAGGAAGAATATCCTCTGTGTGATATGACTAGCCAGCAATGAATCAAATAGCCACATGCTTTGACATGGACACCAAATTTCAGAGCAATGGCATTTAAAAGTGGGAAATTAAGTGAAATCTATAAACACCAGTCCTGCAGCCCTCCTAGACTTCAGCACTCTCCAATTCTGGCCTCTTCATTCACAGCTCCATTGACAGATTTCACTGGACTGACTCAAGGATTCTCTCCCTACACACACACACATACATGCATATATACATAATCAACAAGAGACTACAGTCATGAAAACATTTTGTTAAATCTAAAAAGTTGTGCCAGAAATAAAACCTGAACAATTTGCTGAAAGTTTAAAGTGTTTCAAAAGGGATAACATGTGAAGGATATTCACCAGTCCATCACTGTGGGCTGGCATTCTGAATCACAAAGCACTGCCTACATGAGGTTGCCAGTAGTCTAGAGCTACCTAGAGCATTTGGGAAGTGAAGGTTAACCCGCGAACCATTGCTCTGAGCAGGAACTGGCTGAGGACAGTCCAAGTCACAGTTGAATATTGATTCTTAAATGCTCCACTTGCTTAAATAGCCTGATAATAAAAATGGTCGAGGACAATTTATAAAGCCTACCCCCGAACCCCTCAGGATGATTTTTCATGCTTGCAGCAGTATTCCAGTGATTCTACATTTGGCACCACCATTCAAAACTCTTTCTCACTGGGAAGTGCCCTGTG
Source organism: Ginglymostoma cirratum (assembly GCA_024137785.1). NCBI lineage: Eukaryota > Metazoa > Chordata > Chondrichthyes > Orectolobiformes > Ginglymostomatidae > Ginglymostoma > Ginglymostoma cirratum. Next base: position 15,532,956 of record JAHRHZ010000047.1, on the reverse strand, counting down.
TAATGAAAGGCTCAAGTCGTACTCAGAGATGATCAGTGTCAATCCCTGCTAAACACTGCATCACCTCAGCAACTGTCAGATGATTTGATTTTGCCCAGTGGATTTTCATGTTTCACGCGTGGTTTTGTGTTGGAGGAGAGCTGCTGCAGTAGCTGGATTTCTGTAGCAGTAGAGTTCCAGTGGAACACTCTCTGCCAGCTCAGTGAATAAGCTGCTTCCTACATTACTTCATTCACCGGTCAGCAGCGTGCATCTCTTGTGATCTCATCAAAATCTCATCAAAGCCACGGCTGTAATTGGTAATAAAGCTTTCCTTTTGCTCGTCACATCATCTCAAATGAGGGATCACATTATGATCAACTTAATACGTTTCCTTCTGAGGCCAGGAGCTTGTGTTTCCATGGGTACAGACAGCCTTCTGTTGTAACATCTGTGCGTTGTGTTGTCAAGTGCGAGGCTGAATATAGAGCTCTATTGGGTTATTTGAACAAAGACAGTGGCATCTTACCTGGGTGCCCCTTGTACCTGTACCTAGTAGAAAAATGAACACACAGCATGGCCTCAGCTTCCCTCTGACAGCCAATGAAATACTTCCAAAGTGTTGTCATTCTAGGAACCAATTTGTGCACAGCAAGTTCCCACAAACAACAGTGTGACCAGATAATCTATCTTTCAGCGATGCAGGTTGAAGGGGGTAAATGTTTGCCAGGGTGCCAGGGTTATGACTGACATACTGTCTTTTGAAATATTGCTCTGAGATTTTCATATGTGCGTCCAAGAAGACAGGCACACCTCAGACAGGTAAAAACAGGAAGGACATTCCTGATGACTGGGGAGTCAAGAACCAAGGACACAGGGTTGGCCATTTTGGACTGAGATGAGGAGAAACACCTTCACCCAGAGAGTGGTGAGCCTGTGGAATTCTCTGCCCCAGAAAATAGTTGAGACCAAAACATTGAATATTTTCAAAAAGGAATCAGATATAGTTCTTAGGGTTAAAGGGGTCAAAGGGCATCAGGAGAAAGCAGGAACAGGGTCTGGAGTTGGATCATCAGCCATGATCATATTGAATAGCACAGCAAGCTCAAAGGGCCGAATGGCCTATTCTTGTTTTCTACAATTCTATGACTTAAAAAGGAACTCAAAGGTTCTGATGTCTTTTGTCCTGTTTGGCACTGGAGACCTCATGCTTGTTCAGTATTACAGCGTACCTGGTAGTTACGTACTAATGCCACTAGGGGAGCCATTAACAGAGGGAGTGATGGCGGATGGAGTGCCATTCAGGTGGGCTGCTTTGTGCTGAACAGTGTCAAATCTCAAGGCTGTTGTTGGAGATGTGTCCATCCAGGCATGGGGGACTGTTTCATCACACCCCTAACTTGTCCCTTGTAGATGGTGCATGGGCAATGGGGAGTCAGGATGTGAGCTACTCCCTGTAGTATTCAGACTCTGAATTGCTTTTACAGCTGCAGGAATTATATGACTGGTGCAGTTCATAGAATCATACAGTACAGAAGAGGCCCTTCAGCCCATTGAGTTCTCCGATATAACGTTAGTAATTGGACATCAATGTAGTTTATTGTGTGTGCAGTGCTTTGAGATGTCATGATAAAGGTCCAAAAAACTCTACCTCTACAATGTTACAGTGTTCTAATTTGAACATGACATATTTTTCTCTGAATATTTAGAGTCACAGAGAACATAAACTGACCCTTCAGTCCAACTTGTCCATGCTGACCAGATATCCTAAGCTGACCTAGTCCCATTTGCCAGCATTTGGCCCATATCCCTCTAAACCTTTTCTATTTACGCACCCATCCAGATGATTTTGAAAAGATGTAACTGTACCCACCTCCACCACTTCCTCTGGCAGCTCATTCCACGCACACACCACCCTCTATGTGAAAAAATTGCTCCTCAGTTTCCTTTTAAATCCTTCTCCTCTCACCTTAAACCTGTGCCCTTTAGTTTTGGACTTCCCTACCCTGGGAAAAAGATCTTGGCTATTCACCCTATCCATGCCCCTGATGATTTTATAAACCTCTATAAGGTCAGCCCTCAGCCTCTGACGCTCCAGGGAAAATAACACCAGCCTATTCAGCTTCTCCGTATAGCTCATACCTTCCAACTCTGGCAACATCCTTGTAAGTCTTTTGTGAACCCTTTCAACTTTAACAACTTCTTTCGTGTAGCAGGGAGACCAAAACTGTGCACAGTATTCCAAAGTGTCCTAATCAATGTCCTGTAGAGCTGCAACATGACCTCCTATACTCATTGCACTGACCAATGAAGATGAGCATACCGAATACCACTCTGTCTACGTATGACTCCACTTTCAAGGAATTTTGAACCTGTACCACTAGGTCTCTTTGTTCAACAGCACTCCCCAGGACCTCACCATTAACTGTCTAAGTCCTGCCCTGATTTGCCTTTCCAAAATGCAGCATCTCACATTTACCTAAATTAGACTCTATCTGCCACTCCTCGGCCCATTGGCCCATTTGATCAAGGTCCCGTTGTACTCTGAGATAACCTTCTTCACTGTTTACTACACCACCGATTTTAGTGTCATCTGAAAATCAACTAACTATATCTCCTATATTCACATCCAAATCATTTATATAAATGACAATAGTAAGTGGACCCAGCACCGATCCCTGCGGCACACCGCCAGTCACAGGCCTCCTGTCCGAAAAAACAACCCTCCACCACCACCCTCTGTCCCCTACCTTCAAGCCAATTTTATATCCTGTTGATTAGCACCCCCCCCGTATCCCATGTGATCTCACCTTGCTAACCAATCGATCATGCAGAACCTTGCTGAATGCCTTGCTGAAGTCTATATCGACAAGGTCTACCGCGCCGCCTTCAGTAAACTTCTTTGTCACTTCTTCAAAAACCTTAATCAAGTTAGTGAGACATGATCTGCCATGCACAAAGCCATGTTGACTATCCCTAATCAGTCCTCGCCTATCTAAATGCATCTCAATCTTATCCCTCAGGATCCCTTCCAACAACTTACCCGCCACAATAGTTCCTTGGCTTTACTTTACCACCTTTTTTAAATAATGACAGCACATTGACCAACCTCCAGTCTTCCCACACCTCACCTGTGCCCGTCAATGATACAAATATCTCACCATGGAGCCCAACAATCTCTTCTGTAGCTTCCCACAAAGTTCTGGCATACAGCGGATCAGGTGCAGGATATTTTCCACCCTTATGTGTTTTGAGACATCCAGCACCTTCTCTTCTGTAATTTGGACACTTTTCAAGATGTCGCTATTTATTACCCCAAGTTGTTTTGTTTCAACATCCTTCCCCACAATAAATACTGATGTGAAATATTCATTTAGTATCTCACCCACCTCCTGTGGTTCCACACATAAATGGCCTTTTTGATCTTGAAAGGGTCTTATTGTCTCCTGAGTTATTCTTTTGCCTTAATGTATTTGTTGAATCTCTTTGGATTCTCCTTAACCCTATTTGCCAAAGGTATTAGTGAGATGATGGCCTAGCGGTATCATTAATAGAATGATGAGGGTAATATTTTGGGGACCTGGGTTCAAATTCCACCAAGGTGATTGGTGGAATTTAAACTCAATAAAAATCTGGAATTAAGGGTCTAATGATGATCATGAAACCATTCGTAATTGTCAGGAAGAAAACCCATCTGGTTCGCTAATGTCCTTAAAGGAATAAACTCCTGCACTTAACAGAGTGGCCAAGTGGCTAGGGCGATGGATTAGAAATCAACTGGAACTCCCCTGTGCAGGTTTGAATCCTGCCCACTATGATTCCTGTTCTTGCACTTTTTACAATGACTTCCTGCTGGGTTAGTTATCACTCAAACACCAGAAAAGCTGTCCTAACACACTCACATCTTAGGGTGGCACGGTGGCTCAGTGGTTAGCACAGCTGCCTCACATCGCCAGGGAACCTGAGTTTGATTCCACCCTCAGGTGACTGTCTGTGTGGAGTTTGCACATCCCCCCGTGTCTGTGTGGGTTTCCTCTGGGTGCTCCGGTCTCCTCCCACAGTCCAAAGACATGCAGAATAGGGTAGATTGGCCATGCTGGATTGTCCCATAGTATCCAGGGATGTGCAGGCTGGGTGGGTTAGCCATGGGAGATGCAGGGTTACAGGGATAGTTGGGGAGAGGTCTGGGTGGGATGCTCTTTGGAGGTGCAGTGTGGACTCAATGGGCTGAAATCCCCACACGGTGGGGATTCTATCTCCTATCCTCTTTTTGCTGTCCTGATTTCCCTATTAAGAATGCTCCAACTGCTCTTAAATTGATATTTTCCACTTCCCCCGTAGTCTCCCACATTATGTGGCAGGGCCCAGGCTCCCGCGGAAGGTGCTGATCATCAGTAATTCATTACAAGCAGCTGAACAAGGTTGAAAGCTTTCCTTTCATCTCGCAGCCTCTCAGTAAGTGTACCAACCAGCACTGTTATTCCAGTTCAGCAGATGGTTGTGGGAGGTTATGTGACACCATCAGCTGCTGTTATCAGCATCTGAAGACACCATGTGCAAATTATGTTGGCCCAGTTTCTGTTCTGTTACTGCATCCCACCAGTTTTAATTACCATAATTAAGCTATAATGAATGTGAAGTTGCCTGTTTGGATTTGCTTGCAGTACAACAGGAAGCACTTACTCCAAAGCCAACTTCCTCATTGATGTTGGTGCCGAGATGGTGCTGCCCCTTTCAAACATCCGATGGGGAGCCTTTTCCCCTTGTTTTCTGTCCCTTCTTTCCAGCGTGTGACTGAAGCTCAGCAGTCTGGCAATCTTCCAGGCACGGTTTTTGTCCTCAGGGTAGGCAGAATGTGGGCAACGCTGCGTTTAAAGTGCTAGCAGCTGTAATGTTCCCTGACTTCAATCCAATCAACGACCAAACATAGTGTGCAGGGGGAAATAATGGGACCACCCCACCCTCACACACTCACTCCCCATATGCCCCTGAGCCTGGGAGCCCAGAACCTGTCGGGGAATACAGGGAAGGTCATTTAGGACTGAGATGAGGAGAAATGTCTTCACCCAGAGAGTGGGGATCCTGTGGAATTCCCTGCCACAGAAAATGGTTGAGGACCAAACATCCAATGTTTTCAAAAATGACGTAGGCATAGTTTTTAGGACTAAAGGGATCAAAAGATATTGGGAGAAAGGAGGAACAGGGGACTGAGTTGGGTTGAGTTCTGTCTTGAATCTACTCAATGACTCAATGACCCACTGGCCTCTGGGATACAGAACCCCAACAATGTGTCCCCCTGCAAATGAAGAAATTCCTTCCCAAGCTCAGTCCTTAATGGCTGTGTCCCATCCTGACACTGTCACCCCGTGGCCTATACTCACGAACCAGAGGGCGCAGGTCCTGACCTTTGACCCTGTCAGGTCCATGAAGAATCTTATGTAAATCAATGAGGTCAGTGCTGAGTCAACAAAACTGTAGTGGGGAGGGGGCCAGGTCAGGAATGGGGACATGGGTCAAGAGTATGAGTCTCTCTGTGTGTGTGTGTGTGTGTGTGTGTGTGTGTGTGTGTGCGCGCGCGCGTGTGTTGGGGGGGTTTGTGTGTGTGTGTGTGTGTGTGTCTCTCTGTGAGTGTGTGTGTGGAGGGGTGTGTGTGTGTGTGTGTGTGTGTGGAGGGGTGTGTGTGTGTGGCTGGGGGTGGGTGTGGGGTATTGGGGAGAGGTGTATCTTGCCTTTTTTTTGTTGGAGAAGCTTTGCATTCTCACCTATTTAAAAGGACTCATCATAGAATCACAGAATTGTTACAGCCCAGGAGGAAGCCATTCGGCCCATTTGTGCCTGTGTTGGCTCTATAACCTAGTGCCAATCTCCCGCCTCTACCCCATATCCCTGCTCACCATTTCAATCCAAATAATTATCCAGCACCCTCTCAAATGCCTCAGTTGAACCTGGCTCCACCACATTTCCAGACAGTACATTCCACGCCCCAACTAGCTGCCAAGTTTAAAAGGCTTTCCTCACATCACGTTTGCTTCTTTTGCACATCACTTTTCAATCTCTTTTTTTCAATTTATGAATGGAAACAGCATCCCCCTATGTACCCCATCCAGCATCCTCCTCATGATTTTGTAAACTTCTAACAGATCTTGATTCAGGTTTCCTCACTCCAAGAAGACCTCAAACCTTTCCAATCAATAGATGTGAAGCTGGAAAAGCACAGCAGGTCAGACAGCATCCCAGAAGCAGGTAAGTCAATGTTTTGGGCTAAAACCCTGTGTCAGGACTGGGGAGGTGGGGGGCAAGCCCAGAAATAAATAGGAGGAGGAGGTGGGGCTGGGGGGAGGGTAGGTGGGATGGTGATAGGTGGATGCAGGTTGGGGGTCATTATGGTTGGTCAAAGGGAGGGATGGCATGGACAGGTGAGTCAGAATATGGACAGATTAGGGAGGCGAGGTGGAGGTGGAGGGCTGGGCATGGGAGAAGCGGGTGGAGGGATTATGAAGCTGGTGAAGTCAATTTTTACGCCATTGGGCTGGAAGCTCCTGAGGTAAAATATCAGGTGTTGTTCCTCCAGTTTACATTAGGCTTCAACTCTGACAGTGAGGGAGGCCAAGGATGGCCATGTCGCCAGGAGAGTTGGAGGGTGGATTAAAATGGATGGCAACCGGAAGGTCAGGTTGGTTGGTGCGTGCAGAGCGCAGATGCCCCACGACCCAGTCCCCGAGTCTGCGTTTGGTCTCCCCAATATACAGGAGGCCACATCAGAAGTAACGGATTCAATAGATCAGGTTGGATGAAGTGCAGGTGGATCTCTGCTGGATCTGGAAGGATTGTTTGGGGCCTTGGATGCAGGTGAGAGGGGAAGTGGAGGGGCAGGTGTTACACCTCTTGCAGTTGCAGGGAAACGTATTGGACGTGGTGGAGAAGTTGGTGGGGAGTGTGGAGCTGATAAGAGAGTTGAGGAATGAACAGTCCCTGTGGAAAGCGGACAAGGGGTGGGGAGGGAAATATCTTTTTGGTGGCGGGGTCTGATTGTAGGTGGCGGAAATGTTGGAGGATGATGCATTGGATTCGGAGGTTGACGGGGTGGTACTTGAGGACTAAGGGGACTGTATCCTTATTGTTGTTGTGGGGAGGGTGTTTGAGGGAAGAAGTGTGGGAAATGGAGGACATGTGGTTGAGGGCATCCTTAATTTCAGAGGAGGGGAAACTACAGTCACTAAAGTGGGAGGCTATCTGGGATGTCCTGGAGTGAAACATCTCATCCTGGGAGCAGAAACGGCAGAGGCTGAGGAATTGTGAGTATGGGATAGCATTTTCACAGGAGGGCGGGTGAGAGGAGATGCAGTCGAGGTAGCTGTGAGGGTCAGAGGATTTGAAATGAATGACAGTGATGAGTCGGTTACCGAAGATGGAGACGGAGAGATCCAGGAAAGGGAGGGAGGTGTCAGAAATGGTCCAGGTGAATTTGAGGACACAAGGGAAGGTGTTGGCAAAGTTGATGAACTGTTTGAGCTCTTTGGGGGAGCCTGAGGCAGCACCGATACAGTCATCGATATAGCGGAGGAAGAGGTGAGGGCTGGAGCTGGCGTAGTTGTGGAAGAAGGACAGTTCCATGAATCCTACAAAGAGCAGGCACAGTACGAGCCCATGTGGGTGCCCATGGTCATCCCTTTGGTTTGCAGGGAGTGGGAGGAATCAAAAGAAAAATTGTTGAGGGTGAGGACCAAATCCTTTCTCATTATTGACGTTTCCCCTTGTGTTTTGCAAGAGTTAGTCTAATTCTTAATTTTCTTTTGTGCTTGGTGCTATGATAACATGACAGCCTGCCTGCCTGCCTGCACTGCCTTAAGGATAGACAGTCATGTCACCTTGGGAGCCATCTTTATTTTTAGGATCCTGGTGCCTTGAGCGTTGAGACTTATCCACTTTGTGGTTTTAGCTGCCTTGTCCCATAAATTCGAGAGGGCCCTTCCTGAAGGGCCCTGAACCCTTCCATTTCCCTCTCCCCTTGAAGCCACAGTTTGAAATCCTCCCTTGTGACCGCCTTAAGTCAACTGAATAATTCCTTTTGTGGCTTGGTGTCATGGTGCCTTGGCGGGGGTAGTATGTTAAAGGTGCCATATATGTGGAAGTTATTGCTATTGGGTGTGATATCGATGTGTGGCAAACAGCCGGTGAACTGAATTGTACAGCGTGCAAGCTCATCAGCCTGGCCTAAGGAAAACCATTGTCTAATTAGCTGCTTCAGGCAGTAGAGGAGTGAACAGCCAGCATTGGTTAGCACTGTCTATCTCTTGAGCAATCATGTGGGGTGCAGGGGTTGCTTTCACCCAGCAGCTGTTCCAGCCTCCAGCTTGTCAAATAGCTGCTCAGCATCAACAATCTCGCAAAGAAATCAGCCAAGGCGCTGTGTTGGAACGCTGGCCACACTTTGTGAAGCAGCTTGGAGTTTTGTAGGCCCCGTCCCGTTGTCTGAAACTATTGTGTTGGCGGAAACAGGGAGGGGTCTTCAGAGACAGGGGCGCAATTTCATGCTCTTCCCCAGGTTCGGGGAATGGGCGGATGGGGTCATTTAATGGGACAGCAGGTAGGGTCTCTGTTGCCTTTCCGCTTCTACCCCGATTCACATCCCTGCCTGGGGGGAGTAATTGATGTCAACTGGGGTCCTTCAGCAGGCAATTAATGCCCAGGTGTAGAAGAAAATGTACAGATACTATATATGACAACAACCTGCATTTGTACAGTACCTTTATATAGAAAATTGATGCAGAATATGCGACACAGAAATAGGCCATTCGGACCAACATGCTCATGGTACACACAAGCCTCTTTGTACCATTCCATTCTGTCTGTGTCCTGCCCTTCCTTGTGATTTTCCCCCTGAATCTTGGATTTATTCAATATTGGTGATATCTTAATTTTGAGTAAGATATTGTTTTACTAGGATGTTGCCAGGGTTGCAGGGTTTGAGCTATAGGGAGAGGTTGAATAGGCCAGGGCTATTTTCCCCGGACCATTGGAGGCTGAGGGGTAACATACCTAGGTTCATAAATTCGTGAGGTTCTTTTCCCCAGACTAGGGAAGTCCAAAACTACAGGTCATAGGTTTAGGGTGAGAGGGATAAGATTTAAAAGTGACCTAAGGTGCAACTTTTTCACATAGAGGGTGGTGCACGTATGGAATGGGCTGCCAGAGGAAGTGGAGGAGGCTGGTACAATTATAACACTTAAAAGGCATCTGGATGGGTATATGAATAGAAAGGGTTTAGAGGGATATGGGCCAAATGTTGGCAAATGGGACTTGATTAATTTAGGATATCTGGTCAGCATGGACAAGCTGGACCAAAGGATCTGTTTGTGTGCTGTACAACTCTATGACTCACAAATCATGAAATGTCCCGACACTCATCACAGGAAGGTTTCTAACAAAAATGAACTCGGCACTGAACCACTTGAGAGGAGATACAAGAAAATGCAATGGAAGCATTGGCACTAATGTCCTTTAGGGAAGGAAACTGCCATCCTTACCTGGTCTGGCCTACATGTGACTCCAGACCCACAGTAATGTGGTTGACTCTTAACTGCCCTCTGGGCAATTAGGGATGGGCAATAAATACTGCCTGGCCAGAGGTGCCCCTCAATCCCGTGAATGAATAAAAGAAAAATTGCCCCCAACTCCAAAAATCGCTCACCTTTCACTGGGAAGAATCACATCAAGGAATATTACAGAAATGTCTCTGTCATCAAGATGAATTGAGAACTTTCCTGAGAGGAGCTGTGAATATCAGAGGTAAGTCGTGATTCTCTCCAGCATCTGCTATGTACTCAGCTGTAACTCACATCAAAACAAACACTGCTGTGGGTTTGCATTAAGGAACACTCTTCTCATGTCTTGCCATCCATTACAAACGGAATGACTTCATAGCATGTACCCTCCCTGATTAGTACTAATTAAAACATGTATTAAATATTGAAATCTATGCTAATATATGTTAATAACACAATTCTATATGACACAACTAATGTAATTAAAGGAAAGTTGTCATGCAATTGATGCAAGTGCTTGTGCAATTTTACGGCTATTAATTCCAAATTAGTTGCAGAAAAAATGCTGTTGTAATCCTTGTAAGTCTGGTCTCACTCACTGTTGTTTTGCTGTCTGAAAGGGTGTAGTCATTGCCATTTCACTATGAATCCATTGGGGTTCCTGGCGGAACTCAGCTTGAGCCCCTGTTTTGCCTTGCAGTGTGCATGTGAATAAAAGGAAACATGAGGGTGTGTGAATAAATGTGTGTATGTAAGAGTGTGTGTGTGTGTGTCTGTCTGTCTATAATGTATGTGTGTTAGTGTGAATATGTGTGAGTGCGAGAGCGTGTGTGAGACAGCACGTGTGTGTACATGAGTAACCATGTAGGTGTATCTGAATACTGTATATATGTGTGATTGTATGTGTGAGTGCACGAATATGTGTATGAGTGTGAAAATGTGTGTTTGCTAATGTGTGCAAGTGTGTGTTCATTATGTGTGTGTTTGTGTGCATTAATGTGTCAGCTTGTGTTAATGTGTTTGTTAAAATGAATGTGTGTGTGTTAATATGAATGTGCTTGTGTCAACACATTAAAGTATGCATGTTAGTGTGTGAGAATGTGTGTTAATGTGAGTGTGCACATGTTAATGCGTGAGAATATGCAGTCACGTGACTGTGCACATGTTAGTGTGCAAGAATGAGTGTTAATGTGAGTGTGCCCACGTTAATGTGTGAGAATGTGTGGTCATGTGAGTGTGCAATTTAGTGTTAAAGAATGAGTGTTAATATGAGTGTGTGCATGTTAAGGTGTGAGAGTCCATGTAAATATGTGTGTATGTATTAATGCATCTAAATGCATGTTAATGGGTGAGGGAATGCATGTTATGTGTCTGAGAGCGTGTGTTAATGTGCAAGAGTGCGTGTACATATGTGTGTGTGTGTTAACATGTGTGAATACATGCTAAAGTGTGAGACTGTGTGTTAATGTGATGTGTGAGGGTATTAGTGTGACTGTGAGGGTGAACTGTGTGTATGAAGATGTTCTAAACAGTTTGTTATTTACCTTTTTGCTTGTGGATTTTCCCTTTTCTCCTCATGTTGACCAATGTGTAGAAGCTGGCTCTCCGATGCTCTGACCAGGCTCCCTGTGCCCATAACAACATTGAGTGTCCATCTCGGTCCAAGCCTTAATCCAACAGCTCAGCTCCGAACCTCAGCCCATCACCTCCCACAACCCCCTCAGACCCATATTCCAGTTGGGTATAATCAAGTGAAGGAAAACGGAAGTAGCTGGAAAAGCTCAGCAGGTCTGGCAGCATCTGTGAAGAGAAATCAGGGTTAACATTTCAGGTCCAGTGAGGAAGGGTCATTGAACCCGAAACATTAACTTTGATTTCTCTTCACAGATGCTGCCAGACCTGCTGAGCTTTTCCAGCAACTTCTGTTTTTGTTTCTGATTTACAGCATCTGCAGTTCTTTTGGTTTTTATTTAAGTGAAGGAGAGAGTTCCTGCAGCACTTTGCATCAATCCTATCATTCAATTAGACAACACACCATCAGATCATTAACTGGATTTACCCACCTCTGCTCTATAACCCTGACCTTAACCACCAAAACTTGATCATTTTCAGCGCTGAATGCAGTTTGTATAAGGAGTTATTTGAACAATCAGTCATTGAAATAGTTGTGAACAAATTGGAGCTGAGGGTATTTGGATGCAGCTCTCGTTGGCAACAAAATAGTTATTGGTCCATAAACTAATAACCAGTTATCAATGACAAAGGCCTTTTGCCTGCCAAGAGCCATGTGATTGGTTGTCAGGTAACTGAGCAGCTTAGGAATGGGATATACAGGAGAGACTTGATCTCCTCCAGCTCAGGAGTAGTCTCTCTGTTCTCTGCAGTCAAAACTCACTTTACACCTGTAGAAAACAGTTCATCTTTCCTTCAGCGGTTGCTGTAGGCCGTGACTCTCAATTGATAAATATGGGACATTTTACATTTGAACCAGCCACACAGAATGTCTTGTAAACCAATGGAAACATTCAGAAAACAGAAGCCAGGAAGAACATTTTGGATCAGCTCAAGACACAACTCAGCAGAATTTGTGAGTAAAGACTATTAAAGTGTCTCGCCAGTTTTATCCCTTAATCTGTGTGTTTTTGGTTTTGTCTGTGTGCGTGTGCAATGGGGAGTTGTGTTTCTCATCAAACAGTGGGAGTATCTGGAGAACGATGACTGAAGCAATGTGCTGACCAGAAGAAGAGTCCTTGAGATCATCTCAGCAAGAAAACCCGGTCTTTCCTATTTTCCTCCTCTGACCATGACTTACTTCATTCTGTCTGTTTGTCTGTCTCTGTTTAAATGAGAATTTATAAGGGCATTGACCGGTCAGGTTATATACTGATAGCTTATGATTTTTTGCCTGTAGCTATAGTCCAAATACTGATAACAAAATGTGATCCTTGTTCAGAACTGAACTTCAGTTGGGTTTGAAAGTCAGGTAAATCAGGGAATTTTGTGTATTTATTTTAAAATCTTTAACTTTTATGATGACTTCAGGAATAGTAGGGCTTGACTTCCAGCATTACACTTTGTTTAACTTGGCATTACACTAGGAAGCGTTAGCCTCCAATTTGTATTGGAGATCCCGAGCCTCTATTGGAAAATGGATTCCAAACAGATTCACCCAATGGAGGGAATTCTTCCCCTGTAAGTTGGGGAAGTAAGGAGAGGATTAACTTTGGCCAGCAGAGCACTGAGGATTTCCACTGAATGATTAGGAGATGTTGGTTAATTCTTCACCCTGGATTAGCTGCAATGTGGCGTCGCTCTCTGATCTGAGAAATATTTCCGACACCTGAGGAATACTCTGAGTAACTGATTGTAGAGAGCTTACATGGCAGTTCAATTACATTGGCAATGAAGCATGATGAGCAACAATCTACATTAAGTACACAGGGCATGACAGCCTCATGCAATGTTTAGAGCTCAGCTGTGGCTGGCTAGTTTCGAGATACACCTCCTCAGATGCTATGTTTAATTACCACTGTCGGACTGATTGCACTCAAACACATCGAGTTTCGGGAGCGGTACGTGCAATTCTGTCAAATCATGTGGTGGCTTTTGCGGATATTGGAGAGTCAGTGACCTGATGGTGTAGGTGATCACAACCTGGCTGAACTCAATACCAGTTTGTGGCTATGGAGTAGAGCTTCTGTATAGTGGTGGTGTGAATCAGCTGGGAGATAGCATTGCCTAGAAACTTGTCTGGCTACACTACCATTTCCAGACCAGTGCACTGTGAGATTATTCGGCCCTTAATACCTGTGCCAGGCCTCCACAGAAGGGCATTCATTCATTCATTCCCTACAGTGTGGAAGCAGGCCATTCAGTCCCTACCCAGACCCACCTCCCCTACCCCAGAACACTGCATTTCCTCATGGCTAACCCATGCAGCCTGCAAATCTTTGGACTGTGGGAGGAAACCCAGTCAGATATGGGGAGAACGTGCAAACTCCACACAGGCAGTTGCCCAAGGGTGGAATTGAACCTGGGTACTTGGCACTGTGAGGCAGCAGTGCTAACCACTGAGCCACCATGTCGCCCCCAACCCCAGCTTTACCCTTTCCTCAGAACCTTGCAAATTTTCTTCCTTGCAATTATTTATCCGATTGATTTTGGAAAGTTGCAAATGAATCTGCTTCTGCCTGCATTTTCAGAAAATGCCTCCCAGATTAAAGTAACTCACTACATAAAAGAATGATTCTTATTGTCCTCATCCAGTTGTCTTCAATCTGTGCCCCTTGGGTTGCCAACACTTTTGGTACCAGCTACAGGTCCTCCTGGCATGCTTTATCCAAAACTGTTATCAGTTTCAATGCTGTGAGTCTTCCCTTAACCTTCTCCGCTCCAAGGAGAACAATCCCAGCTTCTCCAGGAAATTATAGTCCTTCATTCCTGATACCATTTCCAGCAAATCGCAATTCTGCACCCAGAATTTCAAACAGTAGTCCAGATCGTGTCCAGTCAGTGGTTTCTAAAGAGTTATTCTTTGGCTGGCATGTATCATTTTACTGCAGTTTTCAATCGAATATTTTCCCCGTTTTCTGAAAGACACTACAAGGAAATGTCGGTTTGTTATGACATTGTTGAGACAGGACCCATAGTTCTGTTAATAAGCACATCCCCATGTCTGTTACAGAAACATACATGCTCAGAAATTCCACTTATGCGGTCTCCGAAAGGCTACACTTTCAGTGGCCTCATTAACTCTGTGCATATCTCTCAATCTCCTCTTGTGCCTGTTATAACTGCACACCGCTCCATCCACTCCTCTCCACTGCACCTGTAAAGAAAGACTTGCATTTATGTAGCACCTTTTCCAACTTCAGAACATCCCAAAGCACCTTGTAACAAATGAAGCACAATCCTTGTTGTGATGTCTAAAGTGTGGCAGGTAATATGTGCACAACATACTCCCGTAAACAGCAATCTCATCATGATCGGATAACCTTCTGTCAATGGTTATTCCCGCCTGAGAGGGAAGGCAGGACCTCACTTTAACATCACCTTCAATGTGACCCCTCCAGCACTGCAGTGCAGTGTCACTGGGCCGGTCATCCCGAGGTTCAGGTTAATCCTCTGGGGACAAAGATTCAGATCCCACCAAGGCAGCTGGTAGAATTTAAATTCAATGAATAAAGAATGAATACAAAACAAGTTTCAGTGATGATAACGCATGAAACTCTCAACTGGCACAGATGGCCTTTAGGGAAGGAAATCTGGCCTACATGTGACTCCAGACTCCAGCAATGTAGTTGACTGTAAACAATCCTCTGCAATGGCTGAGAGAGCCATTCAGTTCACAGGTATTTAGGGACAGGAAACAAAAGCCGCCTTTGTCAATGGTTCCCACTTTCCACAAAAACATAAAGGAATCCCTCAGTGCCGTACTGGGAGCATTAGCCTTGCTTTTTAAGACCACATTCCCGAGGTTAGACTTGAACTGATGCTCGCTTGACTCCGTGCTAACAGTGCTCCCCACGGAGGGTTAAATTTGTATCAGAGATAAAAGGTACTGCAGATGCTGGAGAATCCGAGATAACAAGCATGGGGCTGGATGAACACAGCAGGTCAAGCAGCATCATAGGAACAGGAAAACTTGACGTTTCGGGCCTAAACCCTTCATCAGAAATGAAATCAGAAAGGGAAACCCATTTCTGATGAAGGGTTTAGGCCCGAAACGTCAAGTTTTCCTGCTCCTATGATGCTGCTTGACCTGCTGTGTTCATCCAGCCCCATGCTTGTTATCTCCCCACGGAGGGTGGTGAGATTAGAGAGCTTAGCTACTAAAAGGAGCTGGGATAATCAGAACAATATTAAACAGACAAATAAAAACCGAAAGAACTGCGGATGCTGTAAATCAGGAACAAGAACAAAGTTGCTGGAAAAGGTCAGCAGGTCTGGCAGCATCTGTGAAGGAGAAAAACAGAGTTAATGTTTCGGGTCAGGTGACAGAACCTGAAATGTTAACTCTGTTTTTCCCTTCTCAGATGCTGATGAAACAGACAAACTCCAGTTGCACCTTTTAATTGTTGTTTCTCTGACCATATTACTTCAACTAGAACATAGAACATAGAATAATACAATGCAGGAACAGGCCCTTTGGTCCATGATGCTGCACCGAAGTGACACCAAATTAAACGAATCCCTTCTGCCTGCCCTTGATCCATATCCCTCCATTCCTTGCATATTTGTGTGCTTATCTAAAACCCCTTTAAGCAGCCCTCTTTTTCTGCAGTTCCCCCAACCCCGCTATCCAGTCCTGAAGAAGGGTAATACCCGAAACGTTGACTGCTCCTTTCCTCCAGATGCTGCCTGGCCTGCTGTGTTCTTCCAGCCTCCTGTTTGTCTGCCTTGGATTTTGGCATCTACAGTTTTGGGCTCTAATATTCTGGAGACTCAGGTTTAAATCCTGCCATTGTGCAATTTGAATTCAATAACCATTAGGAGTTAAGACTATCATGATGACCTCGTAACCACTGTTGATTGTTGGAAAGACTCATTTGGTTCACTAATGCCCTTTAGGGAAAGAAATCTGCCATCCTTACCTGGTCTGGTCTGCATGTGACTCCAAACCCAAAGCAATGTGGTTGACTCTGAACTGCCCTCTGGGCAATTAGGGATGGGCACTAAATGCTGGCCTAACCAGAGATGCCAAATCCCATAAGTGAATAAAATGAAACATGAGAGCATTAAGATCTTGAGGATCTGGTGATATCATGAGACACAGAACATTGATAGGACTGGGACCCGTCAGTGTGGAAATGGCATCAGGATGCCTCTGAGGGAATGTGTGTGGGCTGTGTTGCTAAAATTGTAGCATTTTTATGAATGAAGGTGTGGGGAATGATCCTGGTCTGTGCATCCTTTACGAAACTGAATCTGACAATTGTTGTTTTACTTGGCTACCAGCCATAGCTCTGGGAAATGACAAGCTGGTGAGAAATATTGAGGTGGCTTTTCAATGCAGGCAAAGTAATGATTTGAAAAAATAAAATCAATTGGCAAGTGGGTCAGTAAGCAAGGTTTTGCTGAGGGTGTGTTTCTTAAAGTCGCTGCCCCAAAAACATGAAAGAACAAAAATGATTTATTAAACATTGAAGAAACTGCAGATTTGAAATGAAACGATAATGTTGGAAACTTTCAAAAGGTCTGGCAGTGTCTGCGAAGGGGAGAACAGACCATATTTTCAGGTGCTAGCTATCATCAAACTTAAATACAGTCCACGTTACTGTGTTACCAGTGGAGCTTTATTTGTTCCAGCAGGTCCTATACATTTAGATCTTCATCAAGTCATGAAGCAGTCTGAAAGTCTGCTATGGCGAGGTGGCACAGTGGTTCAGTGGTTAGCACTGCTACCCTACAGTGCCAGGGACCCAGGTTCAATTCCACCCTCAGGTAACAGTCTGTGTGGAGTTTGCACATTCTCCCCTGTGTCTGCATGGGCTTGCTCCAGTTTCCTCCCACAGTCTAAAGATGCACAGGTTAGGTGGATTGGCCATGGGATACTGCTCATAGTGTCCAGGGACATGCAAGCTAAGTGGGAAATGCAGGATTATGTGCATAGGGTGGGGGTCAGAGTGGAATGCTCTTCAGTGGGTTGGTGCAGATACAGTGGACTGAATGGCCTGTCCCCACACTGTGTGATCCTAACCCTCTCCCCAAAACAGACCATGCATGCTGGATGCACTGGGAGTCTGCTGTCAAGTTTCATGTCTTTTTTAAAATAAGCTTAGAATATCAAAGGATTTTGGAACAAAGGTGGTGTAAATGGGCTGAGTTGCTCAACAGCCATGATCTGATTGAATGGTGCTAGGATTTGAGGGGCCGAGTGGCTGACTCTGCGGTTAAGGCATACTTGATTGCACAGCTTAACTAAAACCAAACTGGCAGTGTTTCTGATATTATAGAGACACAGAAAATAGGATGAGGAGTAGGCCATTGGCTCTTCCAGCCTGCTCTGCATTCAATGTGATTATGGGTGATCATCTGTTTCAATGCCATATGTTCCTGCTTTCTTACAGCTGTTGACTGCACTCCCCTGACTGTAAAGCACGTTGGGGACATCCTGAAGTTGTGAATGGCGCTATATAAATGCAATCCCTTTTACACTCACTCTCTTTCCTTCTATCTACCGTTGTGTCAGCAATTGTCAAACAAAAGAGGCATTTCCAACACAGAGAGTTTCTCTTTAAGAGTTATTTGTTGCTACAGGCAATTATTACAATCAGTTAGCATCAACAGCAAGGGGGAGTACCTGACACATACAATTTAGTTAAGAGCTGTTTAGTTAGACGGAGAATATTCTGCTTAAGTGGAATTGATTCAGTATTATTAATTTTGTTCCACTCAATAACATTATTGTCATTTTAAAGAATACAGGGGAAAGCTGTTTGCTGCCTTCTGTTCACACAGGGCTGCTCTTGTAAAGCTTGAGCATGGGCTTGTACAGTGAAGAAAACTTGTCTTTATTCTGATTTGCTGATGTGCTTTAACTTGGATGTTGGGCTCATTTTCCTCTCCCCATCCAGCCCACATCTGATGCTGCTGACTCAGATGGGAAAAGAATCAGATTTGGGTGGTCCAGTGGTCTGCAGCATTGCATCAATCACATCTACGTCTCACAGAGAGAACGTGCGTCTTTTGGCTGATTGTTGGCAGGCTATTCAACTCTGGGAAGAAGGTCCCCACCAGATTCTCCCTGCTCCATCAGCCTTGCCTACATTCTCTAGCTGTAGCCATTCAGTAGCAGCGTGATAGCAAACCAACTTTTACAGATGCACCATTGAAAGCATATTGTCTGGGTGTGTAACGGCCTGATACGGCAACTGTTCTGCCCAGGACCGTAAGAAACTACAGAAGGTGGTCCGCACAGCCCAGACCATCGCGGAAGCCAACCTTCCATCCATGGACGCCCACTTACACAGCTCATTGCACATCTCTAACAATGTGAGCTCCTGGTCCAAGTTAACTGCATTACAAGGCGGCCAACATCATAAAAGACCCATCACACCCCGGTAATGCTCTCCTACAATCTCTTCCGTCAGGCAGAAGATACAGAGGTTTGAACACATGCACAAGTAGGTTCAGGAACGGCTTCTTCCTGGCCGTTATTAGACTGATGAATGGGCTCTCTAACTTCAAATAATGCTGATTTGTTAATGTTGATCTTGCTTCATACACCCTGTGTGATGTAACTTGTCTACTTCTAAGTTTTTTTCACCCTCTGATCTGTATGCCCTTGCTTACAATGATCTGCCTGCACTGCTCGCAAACAAAGCTTTTCACTGTACTTCACTGCACATGACATTAAATAACTCTGATCAAATCAAATGGCATTGACATCTGCTTCTGCAGGTCACTACCGTGCATGGACCTCAGAATCCTACACAGCCAATAGCAAAGGGAGCACTAGTCGCTGGACTTGTTAATCCAGAGCCCCAGGCTGGGGATATGGGTTCAGATCTTACCAAGGCAGATGAAGACATTGGAATTCAATAAAAAACCAATCTAATATAATTATTGTTGTAAAAACTCATCTGATTCACTAGTGTCCTCCAGAGATTGCCTTCTGCTGTCCTTACCTGGTCAGACCTACATGTGACTCCAAACCCACAGTAATGTGGTTGACTCTTAACTGCCCTCAAATAATGATGGCTGAGTGAGACTCAAGAGTTAATTAAGAATGGCCAATAAATGTTAGCAATGTCCACATTGTAAGTAAGGAAGAGAGAATGGCTATTGGGTACACTGATCAGGTAAGATAATGATCTCTAAATGATATGAATTTCCACTTTAACCTCAATCTAAAAGATTTAACCCAGGTTAAACTTTTATTTTAGAATGGCTGTCAATCTGATAAGATTTTACACATTCTCCATACTGTGGAAGGCAGATCCTATTTATCCTGTGTCTGACTGCACAGCTCACAGCCCAGGTCTACGTTGTGAGCTCCTGGTCCATGTTAACTGCATCACAGATAGTCACATCTGTCATCAGAGATCAGGCACACAAAGAAACTTTCATGAGGTCCTGTCTACAACTGGACTTCATAGAATCCCTAGAGTGTGAAAGCAGGCCATTTGGCCCCTCAAGTCCATACCAACCCTCCAAAGAGCATCTCCAAACGCACCCTGTCCCTGCATTCTCTATAGCTAACTCACCTAGCATGCACATTCATGGACACAATGAGCAATTTAGCATGGCCAATCCACTTAACCTACAAACCTTTGGACTCTGGGAAAAAACCCAATGAAAACACAGGGAGAACGTGCAAACTCCACACAGACAGTTGCCCAAGGCTGGAATCAAACCCAGGTCCCTGGCGCTGTGAGGCAGCAGTGCTAACCACTGAGCCACTGTGCTGACCTGCTATTTCTCTTCTGACAGAACACCTTGAGTCCCCTTAATTCTCCAGAACTTGGACTTTATCTCTGTAAATATTCAGAACTGAGTTTGTTGTTTTGACACAGCAGACCAGAAGAATGAAGCCTCCACACCATTTTTTTTCACTTACCTGACATCAGCCAGTTTTTGTTAAGAGGTTGGGTCTGCCCTCAGCAATTACCATTTGCCTTTTTCACTGTCTGGTGTACAATTGTGCTTATTTTCAGCGATGGGTGCATGAGAACTCCCATGTTTCACTGGCACCTCCTCTGTTCCCAATATATTACCATTCAGATCATAATCTCCCTTCCCTACGTTGCTACCAAAGTGAATATCCTTGCATTTACCCACATTAAACTACATATGCCATGCATTTGCCCATTCACTCAACTTGTCCAAATCACTCTACAATATCCCTGCATCGTCCTCACAGCTCACTGTCCCTCACAGCTTTGTGTCATCTACAAACATGGAGATATTACATGAAGTCCCCTCATCTAAATCGTTCATATCATTTCAGTTGGGAGATGTTCGATAAGCAGGAAGAGTGTGGTTCTGGAAACTGCTGAAGTGACCTTAAATGTGTCTTGGAGTCACAAGTAGAATAACAAGGTTTTGGCATTTCTTTTAGTGGTTTGTAACTTCTGGACATGAGTAAACATTGCAATTAAAACGCCCACAGCAAAATACAGACTTCTATTCTAAGTACCAATTTAAACCAGCAAAATTTAATTAAAGATGATGATGACCTTGTCATGATACCATTCATTGATCAAACAATGGTATTTGTGTACCCTATATCAATTTGAATCAGGGCAGAGCAGGTAGGTATTGACCGGTTCCTCTTTGGCAGCCCCTTGAGGTCAAGGATGACACTTCCATTCGAGGCCAGGGGTGTGTGTGGAGGGGGTAGTGTTCCACCAGGGTGGCATCGTCCACTCCTGGATCCACAGACTCTGCCCCAGGAGGGGATGTGGTGTTTGAGGAGGTGGGCGGCTGGATACTGTGCGCTTTTTCTGTTGCTTGCACTCAGCCTCCATATGCTCCACTTGTGTTGGCACCTTCACGGCTGCTTCGTCTCCAGTTTGTACGTTCTTGACCAAGCGGTTCCTGTGTGTCGTGGGTCTGCTGCATTTGTTTAGTATGGATTTCAGGGTGTCCTTGTAGCATTTCCTTTGCCCTCCTAGTGATTGTTTCCTATTGCAGAGCTTGGAGGAGAGCACTTTTTAGGGAATCTTGTGTCAGGCATGTGGACGATGTGACCCATCCATTGCAGCAGATCATTGTGTGACCAGTGCTGCGATACTGGGGATATTGGCCTGGGAGGTGACATTCACATTGTCATACCTGTCCTGCCAGTAGAGTTGCAGCATTTTGATGTGATACACTTTATAGAGACTTTCCCTGGCCTTTTAGGTACAGAGGGTAAATTTGTGACTGAGGCACACAACTAAGAAGGCTTTGTGGTTTGGCATTGAGCCTGTGCTGAACTGGACAGTACTGGGCTTGAGAGGTAAGTAGCAAATGGCTCCTTTTCCTGATTTTCACTGAGCAATGGGGCAGTCTGTTTTTGCAGCAGCCAGCATCCTTGTCTCTGAGCCAGGGTTTCCCAGTTTGAGTCCTGATGACCTTGGAAATTGCTTGTGTTTGTTTTGTTAAAGTTTGCACAGTAAATTTTACTTTAACTGTTGTTTCAGCTTAGTCTTGGAGTCCTTATTTCCTGTCCCTTGATTTCTTCAATGCCCATAGTCTTTAAATGATTGCAGTCTATCAGGCCAGACTCTACAAAACTCTGGCTCTGTTCAGTATTCTCATCATTGTGATCAGTACAACCACAAAAGTGCTTCACTCTCCATAAGAGACAAAGGCTTTGAGATGTCCCGAGGCTGTGATTCGCGCTATGTCCTTGTAAGTGTTTTTTCACCTCCTGAGAGAGTGATGCAACAACACGCTGTATATACCAACAGGATGATGGAGAATGGTTCCCAGAAAAAGTAGGGGGAGAAGTTCCTTTCTGATTCAGCTGAAAAAAAATTCCTGTCTGTCTGATTCTAAAATGAAAACTCATTCCAAACAGCAAACCGCCCAGATCTCAGGGCTCAAGGCTAAAAACACCTCAGACCTGAGCATATTGGAACGCAGTCAAAAGCATCATTTGAAGACACTTAAATGGTTAGGAAAATTGTCATTTTGGTTTCTGTCTCTCTTTGTCTCTAAAGTGCTTCTCGATTCTATGCACATGAACTATGAGACGAATAGTTCTGAGGTAAAGGGGCTCAAGAACACTTGACCCTCTGCTGATTATCTGTTCTCTGGCAAGTTGTATGTGTTTAATGAACTGCTTTGTACGCTCGGGGTTTTTGCACAAAAAATTAATTGAGTCTTTTGTTTAAAAAAAACAAACCGTCTTGGAATTCTCATTGCACGCATTACCTGTAAAGTGCACTCTTGCCAATTGCTACAGGGCACGGGGAGAGTCAACACAATGTAGCTCATTGTTGCTGCCAGAACTGTTTTCGGAATTAGACGTTTAACAAGAACAAAGGGACTTAATTGGTGGTTTAGGCACTAATGAGACTTGCTCTGCAAAATTAACAAGTCTCATCAACAGAAACAAACACAATCCTTCAGCAAATAGCTGTGGAAGCCCAAGCGGCGAGGGATATAAAAAGGGTCAAATCTGAAAATAGACCATCTGTACTTTTTTTGTTGTTTCGTCTGTGGGGCTGAGAAAACAGAGAAAGAGAGTAAAGCTAGAGGAAAATGAAATAACAGGGCCTAATGAGAGGGAGAGGTTGGGACAAGCACCCATAATAGCAAATAAAATCTCCCATTTAATCCAGCAAGGCCCAGCATGACACACTATCTCAGTGAGGCAACAAAGAGAATGGAAAATCACTTGCATTAGCATCTCAAAAAAGCCAAAAGGATTGAGGTCTATGCTCTCATAAGATGGCAGATTCAGATTTGAAGGGATATTTAGCCTTCCATTCAGTTTGGAACAAAAGGCCTGGTTCCTGGTCTAACAGTGCTAGAGCCCCTGATTAAAGCCACAGCCTGAGGTCGTGTCCCTCTATGACAGGGCTCATTTGTTCCCTGTGTTTACTTAAACTGCCCCTTGAATCCCCAGTGAACATTTGCGTTACTTGGACAGATTACTAATGGCAATGCAGAGATGGGGAGGGGGGTGTGGTGGGGGGGATTGGTGGTGGGGGGCCAGGAGAAAACTGTCAGTTCTATCGTAATCAAAGTAATTAGAATAATCCCCTTCAGATTGAAAAGAGCGATTGTTTGCCTCTTTCCTTCTTTCTAGTTCTGTTTTTTCTTTAAAGAGTTTTATCCTCGGATGCCCATTCAAACCCCTCACAAAACCAATTGAGGAGGGAAAAAAAAATCAGAAAGAGCCTTTGGCTCATTAGCACCAAACTCTCACAATTCCTAACCTCACATGGGCTTAATTTCTCAAGGAAGCTACAGCCCAGTCAGTGCCTAGCCTGTCTGAAGTAATTCCGCTCCCCTCCTTGCCATCTCCCACAGTGACCAAATAAACACTAGGCCCCTTTCAGAGTTGCTGCTGACTTGTTTCCCTGTCACAGTGAGATAAAGCAACTTACCTTGAGGATGGGAGACCTCTGGTGCCTAATTTGATGTTGTCAGCTTTGCAGAATCATTGCACTGTGCTGTACTGTGTCTGCAGGGAGCAGGAATTACACAGGAGGATTATAGACCTTAAACCTTACATACATTTCCTTTTCATAAGCAAGGCGGTACAAAAGCCTTAGCAAACACAAGATCAGGCCTGCAGTGTATCAAGGGAAGCTGGAACGAATTACATCCAGCAAAGATGGAAGGTGCCAGAATTAATTTAAGGAGTCCATCTCCCGAATCTCTCAAATCAATCTTGACGAGTGATCAAGTTGCTTTGTTCTTTCTGGGCAACTGAGATTGTTTTACTTCGTAATAAGCATTTCTCCACTCTACCTGTCAGCTTTAGAAATAACAGAGTGCCTTTTCCAGCTTTGGGCTACGAAGCAGACCGCATTAGCTTCAAAAGGATTTGGAATCTCTTGTCATTCATCTCTGTAATTCGGGCATCCCAAATTTTCATCATTCGCCACCTAGAGGCCGTGTCTTCAGCTGCCTGGTCCGAAGCTCTGCAATTCCTCCTCTCTCCTCATTGAAGCTTACCTCTATGACTAAGCTTTTTGGTTACCAGTCCCAATAGCTCATTGTCAAATATTATTTATAAAGCTTGTAAAGTGCTGAAGGAATAAAATAAAATCAGCCTTAGGCCCCTTGTGTATTAAAATGGTTAAATATGGACCTGAAAGTGTTAATACTGGATTAAGTAGAGTTAGCATCACTGTGAGGATGTCATGGGGATTTGGAGTAAAGAAAGAGTTTGTGGGATGCAGACCTGGGGATAGTGACAGTATCTATAATAATGTAGGTCAATAGTCATGAAATTATCACAATAATGTAATAAGCTTCATATTGTTTACTCAACAAGACTCTTCCAGATAGATGAGAAAGGTGGATGTTGTCATCCATGGCAGATCACTTTGTGTTTGACAGAACTCACAGACCACTAGGAAAGGTCTTAACATTTTTATGTTCCAAATTGGTTTGCCTGAATGCAATTTGTTGCTGTAACATGTGAGGTGAGCAGCATGATTTACAGGTTCGAGCAGGAGGATATAAGAAAATGGATGAGCAGAGAGGCTCGAAATGGTTACTTTGTGCTTCTAATTAGCTGAATAATCGAGACTGATGCTTCCTAACAGTCTTCTCAGTCTCTCCCCATCTCCTTTAATTTTTATTGATGTGTTGGCATGGCGACTAATATTCCAGTGGCTACATACAGGGCCAGGTCTATCAATCACTGACTTTCCTTGTGTTTTGCATTTAATAATGCCGTGTAAGCTTGGAGCAGGTTCGGAATGAGGCCTCGCTGGCTAATCCTTATCGAAATACAGCCACCAATGCAATTAAATGCTTTATAATGAATTAGTGTGGCAAAAGCCCTTTTCAAAGTGGACACTTGAGGTGTTTTATATTACCAGAGCACATTGCCCTCATCAAACTGCAGGCACTCCCACCTTATATTGAACCTGACACAGCTGTTATTACTTCTGCATTCCCCCCACCATTAGTGCACCTTCAGCCGAACCCTCCATTGTCCCCTCACTCCTCACTCCCACAAAGCCTTCCTCAATGGCTTTCCAAACCCCCTTGGCCTTTCAGCTCTAACGTGCTCTCCATCCCAGCACTGGAAGACACAGCCCAAGAGAGGTGACTTAAGCAGATTCAACAGGAAGAAACACTTGCATTCGGATGGCGCCTTTCACAACCTCAGGATGTTGCAAAGTATTTGCAGCTGACGAGCTTCTTTTGAAGCCCGGTTGCAGTTGTGAAGTAGAAAGTGCGGCCATCCATTTGAACACAGCAAGCTCCCAGAAATGGTAAATAAAAACTGAAAGAACCGCAGATGGTGTAAATCAAGAACAAAAACAGAACTTGCAGGGAAGGCTCAGCAGATCTGGCCACGTCTGTGGAGAGAAATTAGAGTTAACGTTTTGAGTTCAGTGACCCCTTCCTCAGAACTGGGGAATGTTCTGAGGAAGTTCTGGGTTCTGAGAAAGAGTCACTGGACCTGAAACGTTAACTCTGATTTCTTTCTATAGATGCTGCCAGACCTACTGAGCTTTTCCAGCATTTCCTGTTTTTGTTACGAAAGTAAGGTGGTGGTGTTTCAGATATACAGGGTGAGACAACATCTGACATACTGTGCACAGTCCTTTCCTTTTAATATAGCAATATTCAGGGCACAATGGTGAGGCTACATCTGCAGTACTGTGCACAGTTTTGGTCTCCTTAATGGGTTCAGTGACTCTTTCTCAGAATGCAGAGCTTCCTCAGAGCTTTCCCCAGTTCTGAGGAAGGGGTCACTGAACTCAAAACGTTAACTGTAAATTCTCTCCGCAGATGCGGCCAGATCTGCTGAGCTTTTCCAGCAACTTCTATTTTTGGTTTAGACTTTCAGCATCTGCGGTTCTTTCAGTTTTTATTTACCAGTTCTGGGAGCTTGCTGTGCTCAGATGAATGGCCGCACTTTCTACTACACAACTGCAACTGGGCTTCAAAAGAAGAATGCAGAATCCAGAAACCAGGGTCCTGAGGAATGGTCACTGGAACCGAAACGTTAGCTCTGATTTTCTCTTCACAGATGCTGCCAGACCTGCTGAGCTTCCCCAGCAACTTCTGTTTTTGTTCCTGATTTACAGCATCTGCAGTTCTTTCGGCTTTTATTAAGATCCTGAGGGGGTTTGACTGGGGACATGTGAAGAGGATGTTACCTCTCACGGGAGAAACTGGAATTAGGAGTCACTGTTTAAAAATAAATGGTATCCATTTTAGACAGAGATTAGAAGAAGTTTTTCTCTCAGAGGGTCGTGAATCTTGAAACTTTCTTCCTGAAAAGAGAGCAAAAGCAGGGCCCTTGAATATTTTTCAGGCAGAGGCAGATAGACTGTTGACAAATAATTGGGGGAGAGGTTATCAGGGTAGACAGGAACGTGGAGGAATCAGGCAGAGAAAACTGGAGAAATCAAAATGGCCCATCCCTGTTTCTAACCTGTGTGTACGTACAAAACCCAGGGGAAAAATAGCAGCACTTATCAAAAATCTTGTATCTTAATTTGCTTTGAAAACATTTATTTAATCATTATAGAAGGATTGGAGATTAGGGAGCAGAAAAACTGATCAGTATAGGGACCATGCTCCAAAAAATACCTAACTGACTTGAAATCAATTTGGAATGTCATGTAAGGCACTATAAAAATGCAAACCTCTGCTCTGTTTCTCTTCTGAACTGGATCTGATTACCACTGTGACTATAATAACAGATCAAAGACTAGGAATATTGCAATGAGTAACTCATCTCCTGACTCCCCACGGCCTGTCTATCATCTACAAGGCACAAGTCAGGAGTGTGATGGAATTCTCCCCACTTGCCTGGATGGGGGCATCTCCAACAACACTCACGAAAACAGAAGTTGCTGGAAAAGCTCAGCAGGTGCTGGCAGGTCTCAGTTGCAGAAGGGTCACCGGATCCAAAACATTAGCTCTGATTTTCTCTTCACAGATGCTACCAGACCTGCTGAGCTTTTCCAGCAACTTCTGTTTTTGTTCCTGATTTACAGCATCTGAGGTTCTTTCGGTTTTAACAACTCTCAAGAAGCTTGACACCACCCAGGACAAAGCAGCCCGCTTGATTGGTACCACATCCACAAGGATCCGCTCCCTCCACCACAATACTCAGTAGCAGCAGTGTGTACCAACTGCAAGACGCACTGCAGAAATTCACCAAATATCCTTAGACTATACCTTCCAAACCCACAACTATGTCCATCTAGAAGAACGAGGGCAGCAGATATATGGGAACACCACCACTTGCAAGTTCCCCTCCAAGCCACTCACCATCCTAACTTGGAAATATATCGCCATTCCTTCACCGTTGTTGGGTCAAAATCCTGGAATTCCCTCCCTGACAGCATTGTGGGTTAACCTACGACACATGGACTGCAGCAGTTCAAGAAAGCAGCTCACCCCCACCTTCTCAAAAGCAACTGGGACAGGCAGTAAACATTGATTCAACCACCGATACCCACATCCTTTGAGTGAATTGCTGAGAAATAATATCCATGACCGTGTCATTTTCTTCTCCATTCTCAGTATATTCCACTAGCAGCTGAACCTTCAGCTGTACAGGTGCTAAGCTCTGAAATGTTTTTCCTAAAGCTCTCACCTCTCTCTGCTCCTCTAAGATTCGCCTGACTTGGATCCTGTGAATCACCTAAGGTTGGTTTACTGCATTAAAGGCGCTATACAAATGAAATTGCTGCCATTAAAAGGAGGAAAATTAGTTGCAGTACAGAAAAACTCCTGCAGTTGCCTGGTCTGGGCCAGGAAGACCAAATGAGAGACCAGAGATAAGAAAGAAAAGATCAGCTGATGTTTAAACACTGTGCAGTGACTTCAGCAGAATGACAGGGGTGAAAGGCAAAGTTTGAGCCTGTACCTGTGGTTAGTGGGAATGCGCGATACTTCGGACAACCACTTACTTGTCCCGTCTATAGTTCATGATGAGTGATGTTCTGATACTGTCCAATCAGAGACTTGGCAGCTTAGAAACCTCAATAGTGTCCCAGGGAGGGATGATGAGGTGCTGGGGCAGGATACTGGCAGGGGGAGTTTAGGTTTGTTAATAAAGAGTAAAGTGCAATTCCTTGACCTTAGCAGAGTCAACCTGCCTGGTTTGCAATGTAAATAAAACTTGGCAGTTGATTGTCAATCGTCATCCAACTAGTGCAGTCTCCAAGTCAACATTCTTTTCAATGCAGTCTAAAGGCTGTGCTCCCTTTGTATTTATATTTGTGGAAAATTGTTCTGGCAAGACCAGCATTTACTGCCCATCTCTAGAGGGCAATTAAGAGGCAGTCACATTGTTGTGGGTCTGGAGTCACAAAGATAGCAGATTTCCTTCCTTAAAGGGCATTAGTGAACCAGATGACAATTGACAACAGTTTCACGGTCATCATTAGATTCTGGTTTCCAGGTCTTCTTTTGATTGAATTTAAATTCCACCATCTGTCACGGTAGGATTTGAACCCGGGTCCCAACAACGTTCCCATTGTTTCTGTGATAATAGCCTTCACCAATGCCATCACTTTCTAAGAGGTGCCCCATTTAGCAATTCCAGAAAGTAAAGCATTTAGGGGGAGAAGGGTTAAGGGAATGCCACCCCAACACACTCACACCCCACCATTCCCACCCTGTGCACAAACACTACCCACTTCCAGGAGTTCTTGTGGTTATGGGGCACCTTCCCTGTAGATGCTGCCTTCTTTGGATTGTGTGGTGGGTTATGTCCCCCAGTGGGAAAAGTATCAGGCACTCAACAAACTGGCTGTTAATGGAGATAACAAGGTGTAGAGCTGGATGAACACAGCAGGCCATGCAGCATCAGAGGAGCAGGAAAGCTGACCTTACGGGCCTAGACCCTTCTTCAGAAGCCTTTTTAGTATCTCAAGGTCCACCTCCCACCTCTCCCCACCCACTGTCATTTGCCAGACTCCCCCACTTTGGTCAGTAAAATTTTTACCCCTGGCGGCAGGGTGATTTGCAAACAGTTTATGTTCAGGTCATTCAGACACGCTTTGCATTGATAAAGAACAGGGATGGTTACAAGATTCCTTTGTCCTGGCAGTGCTCTAATAAGGGATTTGAATAAAGCCAGAGAGGTTTTTTGAGGTTACACAGCAACTAAGTTGGTATAAAATTTGCAACATGACACACTTATTCCTGGGAGTGAGGGACACACCCACCCAGGAGTGAATGACAAATAAGCCCAGGAGCGAGGGCACAGCTGCCCAGGGATGAGTGACGCATAGTGTCATAGAGTCATACAGCACGTAAACAGACCATTCGCTCCAACTCGCCCATGCTGACCATGTTTTCTAAACAGAACTAGTCCCATTTACTTCCACTTGGCCCCTATCCCTCTAAATCTTTCCTATCCTTGTAACTGTCCAAATGTTATTGCCTGTCATTGCTGGAGGAATGGAGTTTAAAAACAGGGAGGCTATGCTGCAGCTCTATAGGGTCCTGGTGAGGCCATGCCTGGAGCACTGTGTGTAGTTTTGGTCTCCTTACTTGAGAAAGGTTATACTAGCACTGGAGGGGGTGCAGAGGAGATTCACTCAGTTGATTCCAGAGTTGAGGGGGTTGGATTATGAGGAGAGACTGAGTTGACTGAGATTATACTCATTGGAATTCAGAAGAATGAGGGGAGATCTTATAGAAACATATAAGATTATGAAGGGAATAGATAAAGTGGAGGCAGGGAGGTTGTTTCCCCTAGCAGGTGAAACTAGGACTAGGGGGGCATAGCCTCAAAATAAAGGGAAACAGATGTAGGACTGAGGTCAGGAGGAACTTCTTCACCCAAAGGCTTGTGAATCTGTGGAATTCGCTGCCCAGTGAAGTGGTTGAAGCTACCTTGCTGAATGTGTTTAAGACAAGGCTAGATAAATTTTTGAAAAGTAAAGGAATTAAGGGTTATTTTGAGTGGGCGGGTAAGTGGAGCTGAGTCTCAAAGATCAGCCATGATCCTATTAAATGGTGGGGCAGGCTCGAGGGGCCGGATGGTTCTAGTTCTTATGTTCTTATGTTCTTAAATGCTGTAAATGTACCACTTCCTCTGGCAATTCATTCCATACGCACACCACCCTCTGTGCAAAAATGCTGCCCCTCAGGTCCCTTTTAAATCTTTCCCCTTTCATCTTAAACCAATGCCCTTTAGTTTTGGACTCCCCCACCCTACGGAAAATATCTTGGCTATTCATCCAACCATGACCCTCATGACTTTATAATTCTCTATAAGGTCACCCCCGAGCCTCTTATGCTCCAGTAAAAAAAGTCCCAGGCTATCCAGTCTCTCCTTATAACTCAAACGCTTCCAGTCCTGTAAGTCCTACAACATCCTTGTAAACATTCCTCGTGCCTTTCCAATTTAAAGCTGAGCGACCATAATTGTATGCAGTATTCCAAAAGTGGGCCTAACCAATGTCTTGTACAGTCGTAACATGATGTCCCAACCTATACTCAATGCTCTGGCCAATGAAACAAGCTCGCTAAAAACATCTTCACCACTCTGTCTACCTGTAACTCTATTGTCAAAGACCTATGCACCTGCACCCCTAGGTCTCTCTATTCGACAACCCTCCAGGGGCCCTATCATTGACTGTGTGAATCGTGCCGTGGTTTGTCTTACCAAAATGCAACACCTCGCATTTATCTACATTAACTTCTGTTGCCAATCCTTGGCTCATTGGCCCTGCTGATCAAGTTCTCGTTTTACTCTTAGATAACTTTCTTCTCTGTTGACTATACCACCAGTTTTGGTATCATCCGCAAGCTTGCTAAACATGCCTCCTATACTCTCTCCAAATCGTTTATATAAATGAAAAACCTGAGCGCAGCTGCCCAGTGAGTGAGTGCAAATACAATGGGCATGTTGGAATTAGTAGCACTCCGGGACATTGCAGCATCACTTCCTGTTCCTCTGGTGGTGAGTACCAGCTGTTTAGGCTGGGTTGCAAGGTCCACACAGTTGACTGCTCAATAAAAACACAACCTGTCTTTCCATGGAGCCTTCCTGAGCCCAGGATGCCCCAAAGCATTTTACAGACAACGAAGGATGTTTTCATTTCAAAATACAGTCACTCCATAATACAAGAGACAGTGGCAGCCATACTCCAAACAACAAAGAGGCAGATGACCTGATGAGATTTATTGAAGGGTAAATGTGGTCCACATCTTACACATCCCATTTCTTTGACGCCAACTTTCACATCCACCTCAAACAGCCAACAGGGCCTCGATATCAGACCCCCATGGATAATGCACCTCCTGCAGTGTAGCACTGCCTCACTGGGCCACTCTGGAATGTGAGGTAGATTCTCTGAGTGGGGTCATGGGCCTTCTAACTGAGAAGTGAGTGTGTGCTACCTACTGCACCAAAGCCATCACTGGATGGGTAAGGGCAGAGTTACAGCAGCTGCAGGTGAGGGGGAGAATGCGTAAATTTCGGAATGAGAAATAATTGTCTATTTTTAGTTGGAAGAGGCCTGCTTTTGCAGCCACATCCTTGGCCATTAACCAGACCATCTGCTGTCTCAGCAGAAACATTGATGTCATTACAATTGCATTAAGACCAGTGTTGCCTCCAGCTCCTGTCAGTATCACTCAAGAGGGCAGGAGAATGGCACCTGAATTAATTGTCTGTCCATGTCATTCAGTGCACTTGGTTGCTTCCATCAATCCCAGCTCCACTGTTTTTCCCCAGTCCAAATACTCCCCTGGTGCAAATAAAGATCTTATGCCAATGTGCTATTTTAGTGGAGACACTCCTTGGCTCACATGGACTGGAGGGCACAGGAACATAGCAGTCAGCTCAAGTAGGATTTGGTGGCATTGTAGTAAAGTCATTGGCTAATAATCCAGAAAGTACTGAGGGCATAGTTTAAAGCCCTACCAGAGCGAATGAATTTAATGTTAAGCTGATAGTGACTGTCGCAAAAGCCCATCTGGTTCGCTAAAGTCCTTTGGGGAAGGGCATTTTCTGGCCCAATAATGCCTTCGTCGTTTTGTTTAAGGAGAGAGAGGGAGCTCCCAGCTTCCAATGGGAAAAATCCATCACCAACTAATTAGATTATCAAGCAATTGTCCACAATGCTGTGTGTGTGATCTCACTTTGCAGAGAATATCTACTGTGTCACTATAAGTAACAGCGTGAGAACTTCAAGATAACACACTGCATGTGCTTAGTGATGTCTTTGCACAGAATTTCAGCGAGGTAGAATGAAGTTCGATATAAAAACAAATGGTATATTTTTGTTGAAGAGTTGAGGCCTATTGATCTTAGCTATTACGGTGCAGAATCCCACTTGCAGCAGACAGATTGCAGTGTCAGCTTGTGTCAAGCCTCTATTGATGCGAGGATGTGAGCCCTTTCCTTCAGGAGCCAATCCTGCTTGTAATTTTTGACTTTCATTTGACCAAACAGTCTTTAATGAAATGAACATCTTGTTGGTTGATGGTGGAAAGGGGGACGGGGGTGGTGGGGGTGTGGGGGAGTTGGTGTGTGTAGAGGGGGGAGGCAGGTGATTGGCCATTTCTTTACTATGTTTTAGAGAGCTACCTACACCCACCAGTGGCTAAGTGTTCAACAGTTTCAGCACTAACTTTAATTTCTTGTGAAAAGTTTATGTCGCAGGATAATTTCTGAGCAAAACCGTTGACGCTGGAGATATGAAATAAAAACAGAAAGTGCTGCCAATACTGGCCAGGAGAGAGACAGAGAGCGAGAGAGAGACACACAATGAATGCATAAGGTCAATGATCTTTTACTAAACTCTTATTTTTCCACAGATAATTACTAAATACTGTGTCGTGAGCAGATTTCTTGCGCAGACTGAAACTAGAGGCAAATGCAAACTATTTTCCATCTAAAATTCAATGACTATCAATGGATCATCGAAAAGATTTTAAAAAAATCTCCCAGCGTTTGTAACTGTCCTGACTTTGTCATGTCATTTACATAACATGATTTGGGCTTGAATCTAATCTGTCCAATCCTCTTAGAGATTTGTAGGGCATAATTTATACCAGACAATACTTGCCACGTGAGAAAGCACATTAAGATCTTGTCTCTTTGGTGGAAAGCTATAAACTCTTCCTTGTGATAAGCTTTTCAAATCGAGTTTCATGAGAGTCAAGGAAATCTCCTTGGGGAAAACTAATCTGAAGGCAATTTTAAGATAATAAAACTGAAGCAAAATTTACCAACCCAGAAATGACTGCTGCTGATATTAATTGATGAACACTTAACATATTCCTGTCACCTTTACTTTGGGGGATATTTTGGAGACCAAGGTACTAATCAATTTAAGATCGACAGCTTATGCTGACATGGAAGCAGTTGAGAGGCATGTTCTGCCACCCTGTTCAGTAATGTCACCAATGCAAATTTCTAGGCTGCCTATCAATTAGTCTGTCCTCGAGCTCTTTTATCCTATATATTTGTGATATTTATTTCAATCTGCCTCCAAGGTGCAGAAACACTTCTTTTCAATTTATTCATAGGATGTGGCCGTTGCAGGCTAAGCTAACATTTATTGCTCACCCCTCATTATTTCATCATGTGGTTTTACATCCATTACCATGAGCTTGGGTTCAGGACAGATTGATTAAGGAGACGACAAGATCAAGAAATGACTTCAGGCTTGGGTTTCTTTAGAACATTATTTATTATGTATTAATATGAATTATTATGTTTGGTAGGAGTAATAGTAAAAAGGATTATTACTTGAATGGTAAAAAGTTGCAGCATGCTGCTATACAGAGGGACCTGGGTGTCCTTGTGCATGAATCACAGAAGGTTGGTCTGCAGGTACAACAAGTAATTAGGAAGGCAAATGGAATTTTGTCCTTCATTGCTAAAGGGATTGAGTTTCAAAGCAGAGAGGTTATGTTGCAGCTGTACAAGGTGCTGGTGAGGCCACACCTGGAGCACTGTGTGCAGTTTTGGTCTCCTTACTTGAGAAAGGATGTACTGGCACTGGAGGGGGTGCAGAGGAGGTTCACTAGGTTGATTCCGGAGTTGAGGGGGTTGGCTTATGAGGAGAGACTGAGTAGATTGGGATTATATTCATTGGAATTCAGAAGATTGAGTGGGGATCTTATAGAAACATATAAAATTATGAAGGGAATAGATAAGATAGAAGTAGAGAGGATATTCCCACTGGCAGGTGAAGCTCGGACAAGAGGGCATAGCCTCAAGATTAGAGGGAGCAGATTTAGGACTGAATTGAGAAGGAACTTCTTCACCCAGAGGGTTGTTAATCTATGGAATTCCTTGCCCAGTGAAGTAGTTGATGCTACTTCAGTAAATGAGTTTAAAGCTAAGGTAGATTTTTTTTTGAACAATAAAGGAATTAAGGGATACGGTGAGAGCGTGGGTAAGTGGATCTGAGTCCACGAAAAGATCAGCCAAGATCTTGTTGAATGGCGGAGCAGGCTCGAAGGGCCGGAAGACCTACTCCTGCTCCTAGTTCTTATGTTCTTATGTTCTTAAGACTAAATACACGATACATGGTAATCAGAGATACACCAGGCTCCACTCTGATTATTATATTATTGAAGGACTTTTCCATAAATTCTACCACCTAATGCTCATCAATCTACACCATCTGCTTCCCTGTATGTCTTCCTTCACATAGCTAGACCTTAGCCAACCAACCTTTCTTCCCAAATGGTGCTCCTTATGCCCAGTGAGGAGCAACTCAATGATGTCATTGCAAGGTTGCTCCAGGATCCTAAACTCTTACAGTACGCTCTTGAGAAGGTGGTGGTGAGATACCTTCTGGAACCAATGCAGGACATGTGCTGTAGGTACACCAGTGCCGTTAGAGAGGGAGTACCAGGCCTTTGACCCAGTGACATGGAAGGAATAGTGATATATTGCCAGGTCAGTATTTGGCACATTTAACTTAGTAAAAACAACTCAAGGCATTTCCTGGAATGTTATTATAACCACTGCAGTGTTAATTAGTGCATCCCCCAATGCAATTCCTCTACCAGTCAGACTCCACTTGCCAACCTATCAGCACTCTCCCCGCATACAGTGTAAATGTCGGGTTTCCCCTTGAATAGGTATTTGTGCAAATTGTCCTGGCGATTGCAACATCTGTCTTTATTCAGCAGTATTAAATTGTTACACGCTAACAATGCAAAAGGAAATTGCTTTGATTTAATTTCTTGTACACTGACTGCTTTTTCCATCTCCCATTCGTGACTTTGCCTTTGCCTGTGTGGGCTCTGGAATTCCCTCCCGAAACCTTTCTGTCTCTGGAGGGGTGGCTGAACTGAATCACCTCCCTTTGGCTAAGTGAGTGTCACTATCACCTGCAGCCTGTAACCTATACATGTGGGGTCATGAATGGAAAAAAGCCATTAAAAACGTGTCTCAGATTTTGTGGAGCATATACTGCAGGAATAGGCCATTTGGCCCACCTGTTCCATGCTGGTGTTTATGCCCCATGCACACTTCCTCTAGCCCTGCCCCATTAGCAAATTGTCTTATTCATTTCTCCCTTCTGTGTATATCTGTTTTCCCTTTAACTAACTCGAAGCTATTTATCTCTGTTGCTCCTTTACGGTAGTGGGCTTCATATTCTCTGGAAAAATGTTTTCTTAATTAATAGCTTGCAGTTACCTAGCATCTTTCACAAACTCTGGATTTTGCAACGTGTGTTAAATGCCAATAAAGTGATATCTCGGTTGTCACTCCAAAAATGCAGCAGCAGATTTGCACACAGCAAGATCCAACAAATAACCATGCGATAAACATCAGCTGATCTGCCATAGCACGGCTTTGAAGGGGACCCCAAATTAAATTTGAAAAGCTTTCAGCTTCTTCCAGGCCAAGATACGTTCTCCTATGGAGCTGCCCTGATGGGGAATACATCATTGCTTCCTCACCTCACATGGCCTCAGGGAGATCAACAGGATCCAGAATGTTCTGCCAAAGACAAATCTCAGTGAGATTTTTGCCAGTGACTCACCTTATCTGAGCTGCCTCTTCCATGCCCAGATTTCCACAAGGAACCTGGGCATGGAAGAGGAAGTTAAAATAATGTGGTGTGTTCAAATTAAATTTCTTGAACGGATAATTTTAAATGATCAAATGCTGCAAGGCATTAATGTTTCTGCAGTTCAACATCCACTGGCCTTTAAAATACTTGCTAATTCAATGAACAGGATTAAAATCTACTAATATCATGGTGGATTTAGTCTGCCTGCTGTTTACACCTTACCTCTTATACACACTTTTTAAGCTTTGTGGGTGAAAATCTCTTTAATCTTTCAAACACATGTTGAACGAGAAAAGAAATAATTTTCTTTCCGAAAACTGAAGGACAAATTTGGAGCAGGACATTAGCTTTCTCCATCATCTCATCCCTTCTCCACCAAATAGGAAATTTCTCTCTTAAATCCCCTGGACTCCTGGCTCAGAGTATTCCTGGTGGTTATACAGTCAGTGAGCACTAGTGAACCTAAATCTAATTTTTATTGACTTTCATAGTGGGGTACGGGAATGAAGAGTGAGGATCTGACTATATCAGAGACCAATTACAACAAGGTAGATATAATCTATGATGGAGTATAATCTTGAGGGATTAATTCCCATGGGAATGCAGATTGTCCATTGAAGACTTATCCCCATGGTAGCAGCACTTGCTCTGCTAGCCCTCAGACAATAGAGATGCTGTTTTACATTCTCTGATCAGTGGAGATATTAACTGGTTCTGATCATTGTGGGCTTTCAGTTTCTGGCTGGGCATTTCAGGTCCTGTACAAACTGCTGAGCTATTTATGAGGTGTAGTCACTACTGTATTGCAGGCAGGTGTGTCTATCAGTTCGCATAGTTATCCCACAGGATAATAATGTTTTTTCAATTCATTCACAGGATTTGGGTGCATCTGGCTAGACTAGCTTTTATTGTCCATTCCTAATCCCAGTTAAGTTTCAACCACATTGGAGTCACACCAGATAAAAATGGCAATTTCTTTCCCTAAAGGGCATTAGTGAACCAGATGTTTTGTTTTCCCTCCTGACAATTTTTCATAGTCATTATAAGACTCTTAACTGTTGAATTCAAATTCTCCATCTGCCATGGGGGGAATTTGAACCCAGGTCCCCAGAACATTAGCTGGGTCTCTGGATTAATAGTCTATTGATAATACCACCAGGCCATTGACTCTCCATAAATTCCTGGGCTGAAGGGTTTATCGTATAAAGAAGGGTTGGACAGGTTGACCTAATGCTTATTGGAGTTACTTATATAAGCTTCAGCAGTGAACGTCAGAAAGTTACTTAACCACGAGGAGCCGAATATTACCTTTCAGCCCACTCCCAGCCTTTCTCCACATGTAGCAAGACGAGGGCTAACTAAATATCTGTAAACGAGGGAACCCTGCCTTACTTATCTCTTTAATCAAGGTGATAACTTGGTGGGTGCAGTGACGTAGCTTGCACAAGTTAAGTACATGTCCATTACAATTTTGTAATTAACTATTTTAATTGGCGGTGTATGTCTTATGATGGTCAGCCGCCCAACAGAGCCTTAATTTAATGCCTCACCTGAAAGGCAGCATCTCTGGCAATGGAGCAGGCCAACGACACTGCACTAAAAGTGAATTGCCTGCTCAAAGCTGTGGGATGGGAATTGAAGCTACTGCTGACCATCATGTTAATGAATGGTGTAGGGGTATGAGCAGATTGTTTAAGATTAAGGTGAGAAGTGTGAGATGCTGCACGTGGTGGAGGGGAGAGAGCTGGAGCTGCAATATCTAATTTTTAATGCTTCCCTGGTCTTCAACTGCTTCCTGTCAGCCACTTATAGTCCCCATTATCAGCTTCACATTCCCCCAAACTGACCTGTACCCATTCCGTGTTCTGTCCAACTATTTTTCTCTCTCTTTGGGCTCTATCTCCACCTATCGTTTACTCTCAGCTTCCCCCACCCCCCAGTTTCCATGTACAATCTATCCTTTTTCCTAGAGACCATCAGTTCTGAGGAAGGGTCACTGGACCCGAAATGTTAACCCTGCTTTCTCTCCAAGGTTGCTGCCAGACTTGCTGAGATTTTCCAGCAATTTCTGTTTCTGTTTCAACTGTATCTTTCCTAGTGCTTCTCGTCTTCACCAAACTTTATGTTGCTTATTTAAATGGTCATTATTTCTGCCCAAGCCTCTGTGGTGAGAATCAGCGCATAATTCACTACCAGGGGAAACGTACCACAGTCTAACCCACCCCTGCGCTCTCTACAGACAATGGGAGGGTTAACTAAATATCAGAATAAAACAAAGTACTGAGGATACTGGAAATCTGAACCAAAAACAGAAATTTCTGGAGTCGGTCTGGCAGTATCTGTAGAGGGAGAAATAGTGTAAACATTTTGACCCTTCTGTAGAACTGAAGTGAGTATTGACAATTAACTTATCAAACTCTAGGAGTAAGGACAAAAGTAATGATGGTGAACATGAAGAAAGATTAGAATGTTTCTGAAGAAGGATCAATGGACTTGAAATGTTAACTCTGCTTCTGTCCGCAGATGCTGCCAGACACGCTGAGTTTCTGCAACACTTTCAGTCAAAGGAGGGAGCCTTGGCTTATTTCCCTGTTTAGACCATCCTCTAGGATAGCAGGTGGAGTGTGAGAAGGTTAAGTGTCCGTCCATTACAATTGATAACAAAGCAAATCAATGAAATGAAACTGAAACTTTTGCAAGGTCTGCCATGTAACTCGGAGAGGTGAGATAGTTTTTGGGTGATGTTTGTACTAGTTGCCTCTTTTCTTCGCGATGTGAATTATTCATGTTCCCACTTTGCTTTCAGTGAGTTGGAGCATTCAGTCTCATCACCTTCAGCTAGAATTACTGCCGACTGCTTCTGGATAGAGCCATAAATGTTTAATAAGTCAATCAGTTCTTTGTCTGCTTACAAATGGCCTAAAACATCCCACTCTCATAAAAACGCCAGGCTTAGAGAGATTCAGCAAGGGAGAGGGGCTGTCTGAACAGCATGTCACTGAATCTGAGAATTATTACGGTGCAGTAGTAGGCCATTCAGCCCATTGTGCCTGTACTGGCTCTATCCCCTAGTGCCAATCTCCTGCCTTTACTCAATATCCTTGCTCACCATTTCAATCCAAATAGCCATCCAATACCCTCGTGAATGCCTCAATTGAACCTGCCTCCACCACACTCCCACATTGTGCATTCTAGACCCCAGCTACTCGCAGAGTGAGAAAGTTTTCCTCACTTTATTCTTGCTTTCAATCATGTGTCTCCATGAGGTTTTTTTTTAAAAATAGCTTTATGAATAGTTTTGGAGACTTTTTGTTATTTACAGTGACCTGAGTAACTGAGCACCCCTCTATCCTCCACTCCCAACCCCCTCCCCTGAGCAGGCTAGGGTCATGATGCCAGGTTTAAGCTACAAGCAGCCTTGGTATCCCTACAGCAGCGACGACACAGTTCCCAATCTTGCCTGCTGCTCACTAACCATTCCTCACTCCCGCTCCCACCCATATAGAAGCTCACAGGGATGAAAAACATCCTTAGCTATGAAGCCTTGTGCAGCTGACTGGTATTCACTGCCAAACATTTTCATGCGAAGAATTATGCCAACCCAATGTATCTGGGGGGGGGGGATGGTTTCTTTCTTAAATTTCAAGAATATATACTTCATTAATAAAAAAATCTTTTATATAATATAACTTACATTGTCACAAATGCAGTTCAGTTCTGTACAGTAGCATATTTAACTTATTTAACATATTTAACCCCAATTTAACTTCGGCAGAAGGACCTCAGACAGTGGTCTTTCCCCACTGTGCAGCTGCCCCAAATGACGGGAAATGGAGTGTCATAAGAAAGTGAGCAGATATTGGCTCGTCAACTGATGCTTTGACAGTTATCTCAGTTGGGGTGAATGATTCTCCTCCATCGCCACAGAGCTGAACAATATAACTGCCCAGATTTTCTTCCAAAATAACATCAAACTGTAACTGTTGAGATATATATGTAGGTCAGGACCCAGGGAGAACTCCACTGTTCTTCTTTAAAACAATCTCATGGGATTGTTTGTATTCACCTGTCGGGGTTTCAGTTTCAACTTTTCATCCATTTCTGGCAGGGTAGCATTCCCTTGGCATTGCAATGCAGATGTTGATTTTGTGCTTAAGTCCTCTTTTGTTCTTGAGTAAGATTTGACCCAGAACCTTCTGTCAGAGAGATGGGAGTGCTACCAAACAAACGCACGGTTCGCTCTTACAGCATGTGCTCTGCAGTGTCATGGTAGATACTTCCAATTAGTTGTGAGCCTGTTGGATGCAACAAATGTCAAAGCATTTTGTCAGCTTGACTGAAAACAACTTGGGGACTATGGAGAGAGAAAAATCCATCTTAGACTCCTGGATTCAATCTTGTCTGTTCCTTGTAACAGGGCATTTGTTGTTCCAGACCAGGACTCGATGAAAGAAATGTGTTGAAAACAACAAATGCTGGAGATCACAGCAGGTCAGGCAGCATCCATGGAGAGAGAGCAAGCTAGATGAAATGTAGAAACATAGAATCATACAAAGTAGGTGCAGGAGTAGGCCATTCAGCCCTTCAAGCCTACACCACTGTTCAATACGATCGTGGCTGATCATGTAATCTCAGGACCCCATTCCCACCCTCTCCCGATATGCCTCGATCCTTTTAGCCGCAAGAGCCATGTCCAGCTCCCTCTTGAATATATCTAATGAACTTTCCCCAACAGCTTCCTGTGGGAGAGAATTCCACAGGTTCACGACTCTCTGAGTGAAGAAATTCTTCCTCACCTCAGTCCTGAATGGCTTACCCTTTATTCTGAGGCTGTGACCCCTGGTTCTGGACTTCCCCAACATCGGGAACATTCTTCCTGCGTTTAGCCTTTCCAGTCCCATCAGGATTGTATATGTTTCTATGAGGTCCGCCTCTCATTCTTCTAAATTCCAGCCCATGTAAGCCCATTCAATCCAATCTTTCATCATATGTCAGTCCTGCCACCCTGGGAATCAGTCTGGTTAACTTTCATTGGACTCTTCATCAGAAATGTATGGTCTGATTCTGGAGTTAACTGACCTCAACATCTTAAGATAAAGAGTGGAAAAAGCAGGCAGCATTTCCATCTTGAGCTTGACAGAAGATTCAAGATTCTGCTACAATGACGAACAGCTACAATGCGTGTCCTGGTTTAGTGGCTCAGAGAGAAACGTACAGGAATTGGTGTCCCATGTATCTGCTTTCCTTAGACCTTCTA
This sequence comes from Ginglymostoma cirratum, assembly GCA_024137785.1. Lineage (NCBI taxonomy): Eukaryota > Metazoa > Chordata > Chondrichthyes > Orectolobiformes > Ginglymostomatidae > Ginglymostoma > Ginglymostoma cirratum. The sequence goes on along the minus strand of JAHRHZ010000047.1, from coordinate 15,491,527 downwards.
GGGGTTGTAGAGGTCATGGGTTTAGAAGATGCTGTCAAAGGGGCCTTGGTGAATTTCTGCAGTGCGTCTTGTCGATGGTACACGCTGCTGCTAGTGAGTGATGGTGGTGGAGGGAGTGAATTTAAAGGTGGTGGATGGGTGCCAATGAAGAGGCCTACTTGGTGTGAAGCTTGTCTAGTGTTGTTGGAGTAGCACCCATCTAGGCAAGCAGCGAGTATTCAGTAACACTCAGGATGGTGATTGGATTGGAGAAAATCTCCCAGATGGTGGTATTCCCATATGTCTGTGGCCATTGTCCCTCCCCATGGTACAGGTTACAGGTTTGGGAAGACTTGAGGATATCATCTGAGCATTGAGGGAGAACTAAGCAGCTGGATGTGGAATGTAAATTAAAGACAGATTTGCCTCTGGGAATTAATGTCAGTGAGTCAATGGGAGCATTTCAGAAATGCACCCGAAATCCTGAACAAAGTTCCTTTCTTTCAAGCATCACAGAAAATCATCATTTATTTAAGTTTTAGTTGTAGCTTCTCAGACACAATGTGGTGCTGTGTTAGATGGCAGCAGTACCACTGCTCCTCAAAGTAATTCATTGCACATTAAACCTTCTGAGAAATCTCAGAAACATTAAAAAGGTTCTATGTAAGTGAACCACTCGACAGTCTTTCACATTTCAAGATTGTTCTTACTTCTCAGGGCTGTATCTCTGCTGAATTCTAAAGCTCCATCAGAGCCTTTGGGCCATAACTAGCCCTCATGAGGCTTTGCTATTGATCGGTTAAGTGCTTGTTCAGTGTCACTGCAGCATTTGGGGAAAATGATGAAGAGAGTGCTCTGGAGAGTTGCGAGATCGGTAATGCAGAGCAGCATAAAAAATTAACCATCCTCACTGACATAGCGAATTATACCAATAAGAACTCTGCTTACCCCTAACTGAAGAGGCTCAGATGCTGCTTTAAAACCATTCCTGTTCTCACCAATGTCCTTTTACAACAATGTAGTCAATGTTGAGACAACCAGTCCTTTCTCCCTTTCTCCCAAAGCAATCAAAGGCCATGCAAGCCCAGATTTTTCATCAATTTTCATCACCCCTGTGCTTCCTGATCTTTGTAACCTCCAAAATCTCAATTTTAAAATTCTCATCTATTGGTTAAATCCTTGGCTTCCTTCATCCCACTGTTAACGGCCATGTCTTCCATTGTCCAGACCCCAAGCTCCAGAATTCCCTCCGGAATCTCTCTCTTTCCCTTCATTATGCTGTTCCTTAATACCTGGCTGTCTGAGCGAGCTAATGGCCAATGGTTCTATTAGATCTTTCTATGGCTTGGTGTGGCTTTCTGTATGAAATCACTGCTCTTAAGCATCTTGGGATGTGATAATATGCTAAAAGTGCAACATAGATAGAAATTGTTGTTTCATTCCAAGCCTGTAGAAACACAAAGAGTTTGTTTAGTGCATTCATAAGAGGAATCAAACATGTTTGCGCTGAATTTGATAATCGGATATTGGTTCTAACTGGGACTCAGAACTCTGGGTCTTTATTCCAATTACAATAAAAAAAAATCAGCTCATCTAGCTCACACACTGCACACCCCATGTCATATCCATTCCAAAATATGCCACCTTAAGTCTACCCCTACCATGACATCTCATGCCCTCCATGCCAACTGATACTCCCTTGTCCACCTTCCAAGGTGCTTCATGTCCTCTATGTCAACCTAGTGCCAACTCGCATCAACAAACATAATCCCAAACTAAACCAGTCCCACCCGCCTGCTCCTGACCCATATCTCTCCAAACCTTTCCTATTCATGTACTTATCCAAATGTCTTTTAAACGTTGTAATTGTACCCACATCCAGCACTTCCTCATGAAGTTCATTCCACACACGAACTACCCTCTGTGTAAAAAAATTGCCCCTCATGTCTTTTTAGATCTCTCTCCTCTCACCTTAAAAATGGGCCCCCTCGTCTTGAAATTATTTGTACAGTTTTCAGACGCGGTCAGTTTTTGCAAATTGAGAGTGATTTACAGAATTGCTGAAAATGTCTTCCTTCTTGGGGGTAAAGTAAATGCTTTGTCCAAAAGCACTCAGGGGACGTCCTAGACTGAAGCGAATGACCCTGAATTGTCACTTTGCTGGTGAAGCCATCTGCTTCTGCTTTTCCCTTCCTCTCCTTCCAGCTCATTTGAAATGTTTCTGTGTTAAAGATTTAATGCCACATCACTGGGTCGTATCTTAAAATCTAATTTTACCTAATTGAAAGCAGCAGAGTGTCATTACACTGTCATAATACTCATTCAGATTAGTGTGCTGGGTCTTTCTCTCCACATACAGATCACTTGTGGCACAACTTTACTCAGGCTTCCTTTTTTTTCCCAATTCTGTCGTTTAAAGTCCTCACACTGTGTTAATTAAGCAAAGAACCTCTCAATAATTAAGATGATTTTGCAATTTGCATGTGAGCTTTTCAATTATAGCTCCCCCTCATGGTCTGTTCCATCTTGTTGAACTGTGGACAATTTTACAAATCACTTCCCTTCCAGCAGTTGCTTGGCTCCTGCATATTTAATAACTTGTTGAGCTTTTAATCAACGTTGCTGATGGAGACTTACACACAACAAACACTCTTGTCATGAATAATTAACTCCATTTAGCTCGCAGTTGCTTAGGTACATCTGGCGCTGTGATTTCTCTGATTGGCTGGCAGAGCTGGGCAGGATCAGGTGACCGTAGAAACTCCAGATGTTCAGAGACCATCCAGTTGGGAGGAGGAGAGAAGAGAGGGGGTGAGGAGAGGGGATAGGGGCTGAGAGGAAGAAGGGTAGGTGATAGTGGAAAGTGTTAACGGACCTCTCGGCAGTGGGGAGCTGGTAACATTGTAGTAATGACTCTGGGCTGTTAATCCAGAGACCCACCTAACGCTGTGTAATCAAGGGTTCAAATCCTGGGAGTGTTTGATGGGCAACAGTGTAGAGGCAGCTGTACTCTGCATCAAACCCAGTGCTGTCCCTGTCCTAGCAATGCTTGATGGCGACCGCGTCAAAGAGCCGTTACTTTCAGTTTAAAAAGAATAGACATTAGACACAGAGCTCCTTCCCCAAAGGGCATTCTGGGTCTACTCACAGCACATGGACTGCAGCGGTTCAAGGAGGCAGCTCACCACCCCCTTCTCAAGGGGCAACTAGGGACAGGCGATAAATGCTGGGTCCAGGCGGTGACACCCATTTCCCATGAGTGAACAAAAAAAAGCCGCCAGAGCCCTTGGCTATGTACACACCTCAATATAATTAATGAATCAAGACCCAATAGCTTATTACCTTTAACCTGTAGGTATTTCACATCCATCCCAGGCATTCCTGTCCTGTGAGTGCCCAACAGAATGTAAAAGGAGCTGGCCATGAGTCACCCCAAGTAGCAAACCAAGCAACGCAACGTTAGCACTTGCCAACTGGTGGCTCTTTTGAGTCAAAATGTAGTTGTGTTTGGAACTGCCACCTGCTATAGACATGGCCAGGAGCGACTGAGTGAGTGCGGTGCCAGTCTACAGTAAGCTGGAGCTAATAAACAAATGAGTGCAGGTGTCATTTTCCATTAATTTGCAAAGACACACTGAAGCTTTGTAATTACTATCACCAAAGCCCTCATTTTCATTTTGTTTCTATCAGCCACCGATCACTTTACCAAGAAAAACAATTAAGTGCATTTGCATCATTCCACAACGTACCTCCTATATCTTAGTCACATCTCATTCACTAGATGAGCTCAAAGCCTCTATCCCTCACTCAAACTGATGCTCCCAGTGTGCTAGGCAGTGAAGAAGGGCAGAGAAGGCTGATCCACTTGCTTTGCACACCAACAGAATGTACACACACACACACACACACTCACACGCACACACTCTCTCTCTCTCACACACACACGCACACGCACACACACACACTCTCTCTCTCACACACACACACGCACACACACACACTCTCTCTCTC
>JAHRHZ010000047.1:15452021-15463304 GCA_024137785.1 Ginglymostoma cirratum | reverse complement strand
ACAGAGCTACAGGCCTACAGAGCTACAGGGCCTACAGAGCTACAGGCCCTACAGAGCTACAGGTCCTACAGAGCTACAGGTCCCCAGGATTACAGACTTGAGCCTACAGATTTATAGGCCTAAAGTGCTACAAGGTTACAGGTACAGGACTACAGGCTACAGGGTTATATACCTACAGGCTTACAGATTTATGGGCCTAAAGAGCAACAGGGTTATAGACTACCAACTGCAGGGCTACAAGTCTGAAGATTCAAAAGGTTTAAGACATAAAGGGCTATAGGGGTTACAAGATTACAAAGGTACAGCCTACAGGATTGAAACAGGGGAAAGGATTAAGTTGCTCCACAAGAGCCTACATGGATTCGATGGGATGAATAGCCTCCTTCTGTACCACATTATCTCTAAGACTTGACAGTGCAAAGGATTTTGCCAATAAGTCGATCTTGCCCTTTTATCCCCTGTTGGCATGGGTTAGCTTTGCAGTCATCATTGTCGGAAATTACATCTGCTTCAAACCAAGAGGTCACTGAGCTACAATGGGGTCAAATCTCCCCCGAGGCTGACACACGACTCACAACCCTCGGGGTAAGACTGGACAGGTCTTGTCATCTGAAGTGGGCAGCAATGAGAGACCTGGACAGAAGGCGTTGTCTTCAGGTGGAAGTTCAAAGGTGGAATTGGTCTTTTTGGGAGAAAAAGACAGCGGTGTCAGGGACATAGAACATAGAACAGTACAGCACAGTACAGGCCCTTCGGCCCACGATGTTGTGCTGAACTTTTACCCTAAAACATCGCAGGAAGAACATTTATTCCCCATTGTCCCTTAACAGGAAATTAAGACGTGGCAGTTAATTCTTCCTACTTATAAACATCGTGGGTCTACCATCTGACATGGACTGATGTGCTTCATGAGAGTAGCTCACCACCACTTTCTCAAAAAGTAACTACGGCCAGTCAATAAATTCTGGCAATGCCCACATTTTGCGAGAAGAGAATTCCAGAAAGTTTTTTTAATTTGTCCAGCTGTTGGTGGACAATCTGAAATGGAAACCAGTAACAATCTCGAGTTGGTGGAAAACAAAATCCATCTTTGAAAACAAGAAAGTCAGAGGAAACAACAGATGCCTCCTTGTAACTGTTCAAGTAATCACACTGATTACCTTCAATATTTCAACAGAAGCCATGCAAAAGATTGCACACAACTCCGCAGGTGGCAAAACAGAGAACATACTTCAACAACTCCTTGTAATTTTGTGGATATTTGAAATGTACCAACTGGAAATTTATGAATGTGTTTAACATGACCGCACACTTCCCCGTTGTCTTCTTCTTTCTCTCAATATCTCACTACTGCCACCTACTGCCTTGTTTGCCTCGCAGTCTTTGTGTTGTTGTTGTAAATAGCTTGCAGTGGTTCCTGAAGATGACACTGCCTGTACTGAAAATTGCAAGTGTGTGTGTCTGTATGTGTGTGTGTGTGTGTGTATATATGTGTATGTCTACGTCTGTGCATGTGTGTGTGTATGAGCATACATGCGAGTGCATGTGTGTTTGTACATGCATGTGTGAGCATATGTGTGAATGTGTGTGAGCGTGTGTGAATGTGTATGGGTGTGACTGTGTGTGTGTGCATGTGTGAGATAATGTGAATGTGTGAGCGAGCATGTGTGTGTATATGTATGTGTGAGCATGTGTGTGTGAGTATGTGTATGAGTGTGTTTGAGCAGCATGCGAGTGCATGTATGTGAGTGTGCATGTGTGCATGTGCATGCGCGTTTGTATGTGTGAGCATGTTTTTTGTGTGTGACTGTGTGTGTGCACATGTGTGTGTGTAAATATGTGTGTAAGCGTGTGTGTTAGTGTGCATGTGCGTGCACATGTATATGTGTGTGAAAATGTGTGTGCGTGAGATCATGCGTGTGTGTGCATATGTGTCTGTGTGTTTATGCCTGTGCATGAATGAGTGAGTGTTTGAATGTGTGGTGTGTGTGTGAGCATGCATGTGTGTGTGAGCACGCATGTGTGCATATGCATGTGTGTATGAATGAGTGTCTGTGTGTGAGCACGTGTGTGTGTGAGCATGTGTGCATGTGTGTGAGTGTGCATAAGTGTACACATGTGTACGCTAACATGTGTGTGTGGGAGCGTTTGTGTGTGTGAGAGCATGTGTTTGAGCTTGTGTGCATGTGTGTGTGTGAGAGTGTGTGTGTGTGAGTGAGCGTGTGTGTGTATGTGTGTGACTGTGTGTGTGCATGTGTGGGCGCGTGTGTGAGTGTGTGCATGCGTATGTATGTGTGTGTGTGTGTGTATGTGTGAGTGCGTGTGTGTGCGTGAGTGTGTGCGTGCGTGTGTGCATGCGTTTGAATGTGTGTGTGTGTGTGAGTGTGTGTGTGTATGCGTGTGTGTGTGTGTGTATGCGTGTGTGTATGCGTGTGAATGTGTGTGTGTGTGTGAGTGTGTAATTTAGGAGTGAGAGGTGTGTGTTTGTGGATGCAGTTAGCTCTAATGACTCTTCATGGTCACCTCCCTGAGTTCAGACATTCACAGCTACATTGGCAAGCCTGACTGAAGAGGGGGAATAGCCCAGGAAGGGTGAGGGCTTTATGGGAGTCTTTGGCTCGGGCTCAGGACTTTTTTTTACAAAGTTGTGACACAAACCAGAAAGAAGTCTCAGGGCACTGTACACAGAGGGGGAGAGAAAATGCTGACCAGGGACAGTGGAGAGGACTGAAATTGTGATTGAATAGAATGCTTTTTAAGGAGCATTAAACAGATCAGTGAAAGAAAAGCTCATGCACACAAATAAAGAACAAAGATGCGGCATTTACAATGTCATGAGTCACACACCAGGAACAGAATCCATCATTTGATTCACTAAGCGTACATTGTTCCTTTAACAGAGCCCATTATAACTAGCCACTGGACCTATACAACATGTTGGCATTGTCCCTGACCAGAATGCTAGAACAATTTCACTCTCAGTGTTGTGCCTTCAAAAAAGAATTCCTCTCACACACCAGACAGCTTCTAAACTTCTTCAAAGTTATGCATGCATTAATATGACACTGGATTAGGACTCAGACAGGGCAGTGCTCAGTAACAGAGCATCTGGGTCACTTGGCAAGGTTAGGAAACAATTTCAACAGGGCCAAGTCTGCAACAGGGCCAGATGGGGGTCTTGTGGGTGAGACGTGTAGGTTTGCTGGAGAATTATGTCCGTGTTTGATTTGAGTGGTCAGTAGACTGGGGCTGTTTGTTAAGAGGTGAAAGAACATTGCAAACCGCTTATGATGATTCCTCATCCTCGGCAATGAAATATTAGTTATTTTAAAGCTATTAAAGTCATCATTATCCTAATGACACATCCAAATGCGATTTCATCACTGGCTGAAGCTTTCTGTTAAACATGAATAATGCAAAAATATCCCACTACTTTCAGCTCAGGTCCCTCGAGCTTATTCCCATGCATTGTCCGTTGTGATGGGTCATTATGTAGCCAGTGAATTTAATCTGTCAGGTTATCCAGTAGCATGGAAAAATGCATGAATAACAATTTTTGTGTAATAACCTTCAACTGACCTTTCAACTGAAGTGAATAATTCAAATCCTATTTTCATATCAATTGAGAAGTCAAGGCAGACAATTATCTTTTAGCTGTGAGGTAACCTGTCTCTGAAAGGGAGATTAAAGTCTTCTTCCCTGTCAGTGAAGCAACAGGGCTGAGTGGAGAGAGACAGAGAGACACAGAGAGAGAGAGAGAGAGGTGGTGGAAGAGGAAAGGGAGGATTCAGATGGAGGGCATCCCCAAACCCCATGCAGCTCCTGGACAATTCGCTGCATCTCTTTTCCAAACAGCTTCCGTTTACTGAGTTGGCAATTAGATTTCTTTTGGAAAAAGGCGACTGTCAATCTTTTACCCCTCCTTTTAATTTTCTCCCCACCAAAAAGGAATGACACCTTGCATTTCAGCCTGGACCACAGCGGGTTATGATGCAGAGCGATGCCAACAGTGTGGGTTCATTTTCCACACCGGACTGAAAACAAAAAATGCTGGAAATTACAGGGGCCAGGCAGTACCCGTGGAGAGACGGCAAACTAACATTTCGACTCAAAACATTAGTTTGCTGTCTCTCCAAGGATGCTACCTGACCCACTGTAATTTCCAGCATTTTTTATTTTCAGTGCAGATTCCAGCATCTGCAGTAATTTAAAAACTGAAAGAACTGTGATGCTGTGAGTCAGGAACAAAAACAAAGTTGCTGGCAAAGCTCAGCAGGTCTGGCAGCATCTGTGAAGGAGAAAAAACAGAGTTAACGTAATTTGCAGTAATTTGATCTTATTAAGGACTCTCCTTCTCTATCTCTCCTTTCACCTGAAGTGTGGTAATCACCAAGTTAAACCACCATCAGCTGCCTCTCTCTAATGATAGATCAGCCCAATGGTCCGGTGAGACTACGTTGACTTTGCATCTCTATGGCACCACTCGTAACCTCAGAACATCCCAAGGTGCTCTGTGGCCGTGCTTGCAGTGTACGCACTGCTGTAAGGTAGGGAACAAGCAGCAAACTCCTACCAAAGGGAATGTGATAAAGGTGATAACTTGTTTCCGAAAGATACCATATCAATATAAGAGACAAAAATAGAAGATGCTTGAAAAGCTCAGCAGCATCTTTGGAGAGAAATCAGAGTTAACATTTCAGTTTGAGTGACCCTCAGGTCTATAACTATAAGTTAATCATTTTACCGTCCTTCTGTCTTGCTCTCCCTCCTTCTATTTTCTTGTCTTTCTTTCTCCCTGATCATGTGTAGTACAAGCTGTTGTAAGCTGGTCCCTGGTTGAAATGGGGTCACGCTCTACTCAGTTTATATTCAATAGTCAACTTTTCTATAACTCAATAAGCAGCTAACACTGCACCAATCTCCCTGGTTCCTTGGTAATAGATCATGGTCAGGGCATTTATTGTCAAAGAAATAGAACACAGCAAGGTCAGTGTTCTTGGCCACACTCAAAGGTGTTCTGGCCATTGAAACGTCGCTTCACTAATGATTTACTGAGCTCACTGCAAGGAAATTGCCAATTCGCAGTTAACGTTTCATTCCTGTTAGCAAGATTATGAGACAGATCACTACAACAGGCCTTAGCACCCTGGATTAGGGAGAGGAAAGGTGTTTTCTGATCCACCTGTTCGAGGATATTATGACATACCTGGGGAACAGGTGGGAATTGAATCCAGGCCTCCTGGCTCAGAGGTAGGGACACTAATAACCCTAAGGGAGGAGCAATACTGTTGATATAGCAAGCAAGTGATTGGGTTAATTGGTAAATTAATTGACTAGGTTGATTTCAAGAGAGAACAGTTGGAACGGGGGTGGGGGGTAATGCTGGAGGAAAGAGCTGTGAGACTGGGTATTTAATAAACTTGATCGACAAAAGAAAGCGGGTTTAGTTTCTGTCCCATGAACTGACTTGGATCTGAATTGACACTGCCCAGTGACTCTACTCCAGATTACTGAATAATCAGTGTGGGATGTGTGCGTACTGGGAGAGAATTGCAACGTTTTACTGAACTAAGGACATTATACAAAGGTAAGATGTCTGCTTTTGAGGACAAAATTAAGTGGATATGAAGCTTGCCACATTGAAAAGCTTGTTAACCCTAACTCTTAAGAACTCAGACATGGACAGTGGCCAACTGGGTGAAAAGGAGAAAAATCGACAAGAAAATAAATCGGTCTTATCAATTATATATGAGAAAAAGTGCAGAAACACAATAAAAACGATGAGAAAACTCAGCATCAGCTTTATGAGTATTTCAGGAATTTAAGTATTTATTAAAAGTGATGGTAGATAGACACCAAGGTAAAGTTAACATAGGGCTGCTCTCTCATTAGAGAGAGATGACTGGTGGTGGTTTAACCAGAGGGTCACCACACCTCAGTTGGGGGGAGAGTTCTTCATGGTGACCTCGGCCAGTGCAGGAATTGAACCCTCCCTGCTGGTATCAGCCTGTGCCACATACCAACCGTCCAGTCAATGGAACTAATCAACCCCCACAGAGAGCCACGGTCTCAGATAAACAAATGGATGGATTGTTGGAAAGTTAGATGGATGGATAGATAAACAAATTGAGGCAGAAAGAAAGACACACCAATTTATGCATCAATATGTGACAGAATAAGTTTGTCAATGAGTAGTTCATGATTACAGACATAAAGGTCTCAGGTATAGATCTCAGTCTGTGCAGTGTTATCTAGTCATGACTGCTGGATCTGAGTTTTGACTGTGACACTATTGTGGTTGAATAGCCACAGTGCTAATTTAGACACACAGCTAGACACCAACTGAGGAACTGTAAATGTCTGATCCCTCTATATTGGCTGAGGAAATGAGTAATGGGGAGAAATTAGCTCAACACACTCTTTACCATAGCTTCCTTATCTGCATTGTTTGAAGGATACATCTTACACCCTATCAGCTGCCACTGCTCATTTCCCCATGACGACATTGGCGAGGATTCCCAGAGGAGGCTGAGCTGGGATCTGGGCTCTGTCTTTAGGGAAAGGGCAAATTGCCATTCTAAACAAACACTAGAATGCATCAGTCACCATCTCATTAAAGATACAAACAAGGAGGAGGCCTTTCAGCCCTTTGCTTCAGCTCTGCTATTCAGTAAGGCCGATCTGATTCTAACCTCAAATTTACATTCTTGCCGACTCCGATGTCCTTTCAGCCCGCTGATATCTACCTTTTCCTTAAAACTATTTCAACCCTCACTTCCATCAGCTTTTCAGAAAGAGCTCATGACCCTCTGAGAGAAGAAATTTAGCCCCATTTCTGTTTTAAATGAGGAACCACTTATGTTTAAACAGTAAGTTCTATGTCCAGATTCTCCTCTTGGGGGAAACATCCTTTCCAAATCTACCCTGGCAAGACCCATCCTGTCAAATTGCCTTTTACTCCTCTAAATCCCAGCCAGCCCAACCAAAAGCCAACCCATCCATTCCAGGTATGAGAGTGAACTGCTTCCAATGCATTTACCTCTTTCTTTCGCATAGATACTGAGTACGAAAGCAGCAATGTTACCCTGACCCTTTGTAAATCTCTGGTTTGGTTACCATTGTTTGGTTCTGCTCACCACACGTTAGTAAGGACGTTTTGGTCCTTGAGAAGGTGCAGAGAAGATTCACCAGAACAGGTGAGGTCCCAAAACTAATGCTCAGGACACACCACTTACTATATCATGACCACGCTAAAAAGACCCAGTTTTTGCCTAGTTTCTGCTTCCTGTTCTCCAGCCAATCTTCTATGCATGCCGTTAGTGCTAACTTCACACTCAGCACCCCCCTCCCCCTCCCCTCCCACCCACAGACACCATGAACTTTTATTTTCCACAAGAACTTTTGATGTGACCCTTTATCAAATGCCTTCTGGAAATCTCAGCTAAGTACATCCACTGGTTCCCCTTTATCTACAACTTTCAATACCATAACAGGCTGACGGGGCTGAATGGCTTCCTTATACTCTTACGTACCTATGGATCAACACGTCGGGTGCATTTCTTGAAACTTCTCCCTGTGATTCCATCCCACTCCCTAACATATTGTCGCCCTTTTGCCTATTCAGTGAGAAGTATCTTTCAGATGAATAACACTTAGAGCTTGCCACACATAACTGAACAAAGAGGAGGGTCCAAAAGGATAAAGATGACAAATTGGAGCCTGTACTATCAACAACGAAGAAGCAGGTGTGCTTTGGGATGGGCTGATTTACATAATGATAGCAATTCAGCTCGGGAAATGGAGAAAGGGACTCGCAGATGTATAGTTCTTAATATTTGTGACAATGATTTAGAGTGGCATACTGAAAAGATTTTGAAAGTAAAAGAAAAACCCATGGCAGATATTCCCTGTGGAGCTCATTATGGTTCTATGGATTGCCTTTTGTGTCTCCCTACTGACTCCCCAAAGGGCCTTTTATTAATTCATAAAACATGGCACAAGTGATTGAGCCTGATGATTACTGGAGCAGCCAAACACACTGCAATGGTGAAATATTGCTTGTCTCTCTATCAAACGTCTCTGAGCAAACATCACCTTGTACTGAAATATTACTCACTTCAGCCAGTTTTAGATAGAAGGAGAGAACAGGAGAATCAAGGCAGTGGAAATGACAGGCTGACATTTGTACGAGAAACTAGACTGAAGCACTTCAAAATTTCTTTAAAATATAGGAGTATTCTGGACCTCTATTTTTTCTCTCTCTCTCAACCTGTGACCTTGCTTTCAAGAATCCAATTCCCTTATCTTCATTTGGCAGGCCGGCTCCTCTGGGAATGAAGCAATGGTGTTCTCACTAAATTTTCCAAAGAATCACCACGGGCCAATGTTGATATGGATTGCTTCGATTGGATTAAAAAACATTAGGCTGCAATGATCAAATGAAAAACGATTCTGAAACCACTGGGAATCTAGAGAAAGTGCATTGCTGGAAGGTCTGAAAGCCTGGCTAATGGATTAGAGAGACAGAACCACCAAACTATTAATGGAATGCAGAAAGAGCATCAAATTAAACATCATTACAGTCAGATCTATAAATATTATCCCTACAGCAATGGCCAGATCAGAATAGGTTTATTGGCAAAGTAAGATTGGTTCATCAATAACTCTCGATTGAAAGGAAGTCATTGAAAAGCAGGAGGCAGGGCTAAGCACTTATATGGGGAACATCACCAATAAGACATTATGCTAAAGGATGCTTTGATGTAACTCAATCCATTCGATTTTCTGCAGCTACTTGCCTCTCTGGTTCACTATGAATTTTTGTTTCCAGATATCAGAGCGGCTGAATACTAAACATAACACATCTGTTGCTATAAATCTCTCTCAAAGAAATGAAGAATGAAAGAATATTTGAGGAGCAGGAGCAGGCCATTCAGCCCCTCGAGCCTGTTGTAGCATTCAATAAGATCGTGGCTAATCTGATTGTGGCTCAACTATTCTTTCCAGTGGCCTTTCCCATCCTCCCCACACCCACCCAACACCCCTTCGATAGTTTATTCCCCGAAATGGAGACGGACAGGTCAAGGAAAGGAAGGGATGTGTTAGAAATGGACGATGAGAAAGTTATAGAGGGGTGGAAATTGGAGGCACAATGAACAAATTTTTCAATGTCCTTGCTGGAGCATGAAGCCGCACTGAAGCAGTCGTTGACGTAATGAGAAATAAGCTATGGGAGCGGGGCTAGCTTTACTTGGTTACCTTCTCTCTTACAGTGTCCTCTCTCCCCTCCCCCCAACCCAGTGAGACTGTCCTTCCCAGTCTGTCAGCTAGACACATCACTGTTCTGCCCTCCTCACATTCCAATCACTTAACATGAACTATCAACATCTTTTCTCCACCAGCACTGTACATCTGTCCACACCCACCCCCTTCCCCAACTATCGTATAAATGCTTTCTCTCCATGGATGCTGTCTGACCTGCTGTGATCTCCAGCATTTGTTGTTTATGGCCCTGCTTTATCCAGTAACTGTCTAAGGACAAATTGTAAAACATTTATGTAGTGCCTGACCACAGAAGTACCTTCGAGGCATAACTATTGTTACAATGTCAGAAATGTGACACCCACTATGTGTACAGCAAGCTCCCACAAGGATTGAAGTGATAACAGCTACAACATCTATTCTTGTGATGTTAAATGAGGAGGTAATATTAGCCAAGATATCAGGAATAACCCCGCCTCCCCTGCTGTATATCCTCCTAAGCAGTTAGATGGGGCCTCTGTTTGACATCCCATCGAGAAGGATGGCACCTCCAACAATGTGGCACTCTCACACTGCTGCACTGGAGTGTTGGCTATGGTATTTGTACTCAAGCCTTAGAGTTTGACTGGAATTCAAAATGCCATGACTCAAAGGTCAGGGTGCTACCCAACTGAGTTGCAGATGACACACGGGAGCAACGTGGGGGATGAGGGAGGTAGAGGGTTTATGAAAGCAGAACAGATTCTTACCTTGTGCCCACACACACTTCAGTCTGGGGTCACCCATTAATCACAAAGAAAGGGGGATTGTGGTCAGCGTTCCCATTCTCTAACCCCATGGATCAGAGTAAAACTGAGCCTTTGTGCTCATGTGGATTCAAATCACGCCATTGTGTCCCTTGAACTGACAAATAAAAGAAAAGTCACGGAAGACCTACCACATCTGCGTAGAGTCACCTTGCACTGAGGGAATAGACCAGAGGACCAATCCCTATTCAAATGTCACTGGTAGCATGTGAACATGCAAATAAGGAGCAGGAGTAGGACACTCTGCAACTCCCCTGCCCTGCCCTGCCCTGCCCTGCCCTGCCCTGCCCTGCCCTGCCCTGCTGTTCAATAAGATCACAGCTGACTTGATTATAACCTCAAATCCAAATTCCTCCTGCTAAACCCTGATAACCTTTCACCCCCTTGTTTAACAAGAACTTACCCTCCTTTGCTGTAAAATATTCACAGACTCTGCTTTCACCATCCTTTCAGGAAAAGATTCATGGACACCTGAGAGCGAATATATTATTTTCTGCAATAGCCTTTCATGTGGCACTTCATCAGATGCCTTCTGGAAATCTACATACAGTGCATCCATTGCTTCCCCATTATCCACAGGATGAGTTACCTCCTCAAAGAACTCCAACAGATTGGCCAAGCACAATTTTCCTTTCTCAAAGCCATGTTGACTTTGCCTGGTTGCCTTGAACTTATCCAAGTGCCCTGCTATAATTACAAGCCTCTCACATTTTCCGGGGATGAATCTTTATGTGGAGAACATCGGCAACATGCATTCTGGGAGAAGGTGTGGGGTATATTCTCTGCTTTCTCATGATGGAAAAGGAGCTTACATTGTGGCTGAGCAGTATTGATGGGCTGAATGGCCCAATTCTGCTCCTATTTCTGATGGTCTTATAGTCTCTGTGTTGAGTACATTCATTGATCGACGAGGCTGAATGATGTGCTCCTGTCCTGAAGAGTGCTTTAGCCTGTGACTATCTGAACTAAACTGCCACTGGGATTAGCTGGAACAAGAGTCAATCAGGGATCTTTAGAATTATTTGCTTTGCTACACTACAGGGAAGCAATGGCCAAGTGGTCTTATTGCTGGGCTATTAATCCAGAGACCCAAGTAATATTTTGGGGATAAAATTGTATCAGAGATAAAAGGTACTGCAGATGCTGGAGAATCCGAGATAACAAGCATGGGGCTGGATGAACACAGCAGGTCAAGCAGCATCATAGGAGCAGGAAA
>JAHRHZ010000047.1:15411814-15451621 GCA_024137785.1 Ginglymostoma cirratum | reverse complement strand
CCAGTCCCATGCTTGTTATCTCTAATATTTTGGGGACCTGGGTTCAAATCCCGCCAAGGTAGAGTTTGAATTGAGTAAAAATTTAGAATTAAGATTCTAAAGACAGCCCTTTTCTGATGAAGGGTCTAGATCCGAAACATCAAGCTTTCCTGCTCCTATGATGCTGCTTGGCCTGCTGTGTTCATCCAGCCCCACACCTTGTTATCATGAATCCATTGCCACTTGTCGGAAAAACACATCTGGTTCACTAATATCCTTTAGGGAAGGAAGCTGCATCCTTACTTGGTCTGTCCTCCATGTGACTCCAGACCCACAGCAACGTGGTTGGCTCCTAACTGTCTCCTGGGCAATTAATATTGGCCTGACCAGTGTCATCCTAACCCGACGAATGAATTTGAACATGTTGGATTGGCTGACCAGCTGTCTGGGAGTGTCAGCGTGCTTCCAGCAGCTTTAACCCCATCAAGGCCCTTGGAGAAGTGATCATTTAAAATGGAAAATATGTGTAAAAGTCTGAAATGAAGATTTGGAGGGGCCTTCGCAGGGCAGATTCTGAGACAATGTTTCAGTTATTGGGGAGGTGACGGTGTAGTGGTATTACCACTGGACTGTTAATCCAGAGACACAGATAGTGCCCCAGAGACCTGGGTTCGAATCCCGCCACAGCAGATGGTACAATTTGAATTCAATGAAATATCTGGAATTAAGAATCTAATGATGACCATGAAGCCATTGTTGGGGGAAAAAACCCCTCTGGCTCATTTACGTCCTTTAGGGAAGGAAACTGCCATCCTTACCTGGTCTGTCCTACATGTGATTTTTCTGATGAAGGGTCTAGGCCCAAAACGTCAAGTTTTCCTGCTCCTATGATGCTGCTTGACCTGCTGTGTTCATCCAGCCCCACACCTTGTTATCTCGGATTCTCCAGCATCTGCAGTACCTTTTATCTCTGTCCTACATGTGGTTGACTCTTTTCTGGGCATTTAGGGATGGGCAATAAATGCTGTCATCCTGCTAATGAATAAAGAAAAGCAAATTATGGGGGCAATCAGGAACAAGGGGCATAGTTTCAAAGTAAAGAGGCCTGTCATTGAAGGTGGAGATGCAGAGGGGTATCCTATCCCAGAAGATTCTTATAGAGACATAGAGTCTTACAGCACAGAAACAGACCCCTTGGTTCAACTTGTCAATGCCAAATGTGTTTCCCAAACTAAACCAGTCCCACCTGCCTGCTCCTAGCCCATATCCCTCCAAACCTTTTCTATTCATGTACCTGTCCAAATGGCTTTTATACGTTGTAAGTGTACCCACATCCATCACATCCTCTGGCAGTTCATTCCACATACGAACCACCCTCTGTGTGAAAAGCTTGCCCCTCAGGTCCCTTTTAAATCTTTCTCCTCAAACCTTAAAAATGTGCCCCCATGTTTTGAATGCCCCTATGCTGAGGAAAAGACCTTTCCAATTCACCATATCCAAACCCCTCATGATTTTATAAGCCTCTGTAAGATCAACCCTCAATTTCCTACTCTCCAGTGAAAAAAAGGTCGCAGCCTATTTTTATAACTCAAAACCTCCATTCCCAGCAACACCCTGATAAATCTTTTCTGAACCCTCTTCAATTGAATGATATCCTTTCTATAACAGGGTGACCAGAACCAGACACAGTACTCAAGAAGAGGCTTCACCAACATCCTGTACAACCTCAATATGACATCTCAACTCCTAAACTCAAAAGGCCTGAGCAATGAAGGCAAGTTGTTAGTGTTTGGAGTTCTCTTCCTCAAAGAGCATTACTGGGGTCTGGGGTTTATTAAATATCTTCAGGGCTGAGTTACACAGAGTTGGACTGATGAAGGAGTTAAAGGTTAGCTTGCTCTCTCTCACAGTGCTGTCTGACCCATTGTGATCTCCAGCATTGATTGTTTTCAGTTCAGATTCCAGCATCTGCAGTAATTTGCTCGTAAAATGCAGGGCCATCGGGTGAGATAGCAGCAAACTGGCAAAGAACTCCAATGGAGCAGAATCCCAGCAAGGGAGAAGAGCCGGGAAAGAGGGAAGACTTGGCAGGAAAGAAAAGAAAATGAAGGAATTGTGCAGCTTCAGGCTTGGTTGATCATGTGGTGACATCATTGCATTTTTGGTCAAGTTGGTTTGACCTCCACTGTGTTCAGTACAAGCACCACATCAAGGCAAAAAAACAGCTCGCCTTTAATCTGAATCCAAACTGGAATTTGGCTCAGACATTTCTGGTTTGTGATATGGGAATCTCATGTTGCACAGCTTTCGCACTGAAAATGTTCTCAAGTGTGACAGGAGATTCCGACACCTCCCCTCTCCCCCTCACAATCGAGTTCCTAATCTCGGACCTTGGAGTATAGGGGAGAAACAAAATGGAAGGAGGCATGTTGCCTGCCTTCACTCTCCTGTGTACCCTGGTTTGAAAGAAGTGTTGGCAAAGATTGTTGGGAGAGAACTGAAACCTGACCTTTTGCCTGTTCACTCCAGGAGGAAAGGAGAACGCAGAACTTAAAAGTTAATGAGAAAGTAATATTAAAAACAACAGACAGTAAGAGAGTGGCAAAATAATTATAAAGCCCAAACCAGTACAAAACTTTGTATTACCCGGACCTGCACTATTACTGGAACATAAATGAAACCAATCTGAACTCAGCCAGGCCAAAAATATTATCACACCAGAAAGTATTAGAAGTGGCTAGCGTACCTCTTAATACCTGAGAGCAAAGATTCCATAGTACCCCTCCCTTATTAGAGAGAGATAACTAGTAGTGGCTTAAGCTGAGGATCACCACACTTCAAGTGAGGGGAGAGATTGCGAAGGAGAGTGCTTCATGGTAACCCCAGCCAGTGTGGGAATTGAACCTATGCTGTTGTCATCACTCTGCATCACAACCCAGCTGCTGGCCTAACTGAACTACAGCATTTGCTCATGGTGGAGCTGAAGGTTTCTAAGAGTTAGTAATAGAATTGCTGGAATAATAGAATTTTCTTCAGAAAGTAGGGGAGGAATTTGATTTGGAAATTTTTCCTGTTGTTGCTTTCATCACATGTCAGGAGCAAAAGTCAAGGCATTGTACATCCTTGGCCTTTCAACATATGGAAAATCAAGACCTAAGCATGCGGACTCAGCTAATTTATATTCCTGGACTTCCCTGAGGTGCTGGAGCTTAAAGTCACTCATTTAATGTTGATTAAATCAAGAGGTTGGGCACAGAGTACATTGAGTGGGAGATTCAATCTGTAATTGTACAGTGAGGCCAAATCATACAGAATTTTTGACAGGCTTTTTTTTATCTGCTTTGAGTTTTATTAAGTTCTCAGGATGGTGTTCTGGATTAGGTCATTAATACCTGCAATGTTGTGTAACCCAACCCTTTCCCTAAAGTACAAGAATAGAGTCAATGACAGTCCCAATTGGTGCCTGACAGTGTGCAATAGGCACCTTCAATAGCCCATTGATATTTTGCTGATGATTTTGGCAGATTCTCTAAGACTTCCCTGGACCAAAATGTTATCAGTTCAAAAGTGTACTTTCTGGACCAATTACACCAGTTGGGACAAGACTTGCAGCCTTTTCTGAAGCCTCCAACTAATACATGGCAGCTCTCAACTGGCAAGAATACAGGTATGACATTATGATGGCAAAGCCACTGTAGTCCCAGAGGACCACAGAGCTACTCTTATTGGAGGGACACAGCTGGTGGTGAGTTTAACCTGACAGTCACAACACCTCAGGCAAGGGGGTGATGTTAAGAAAGGAGGATCTTGTTGCCAACCTTGGCCATTGTGAGAATTGAACCTATCCTATGGCATTACTCTACTTTGCAAACCACACACACAGCCAACTGAGCTAACCAACTTCCAGGTGAAACAATGTAGAGTAAAAATTTATCAGAATCATCCCTTTAAAGTGTATAGAAGGCAGAAGAGTCATGGGATGGAATTGAATTGGAGGCAGATCACAGATGCTGAATAAAATTGTGTTCCTGAACTCTCATCCCTCATGTCCCTCCACCAGTAATTTTGATTGGAACACCAGGCCCTCTGTTTGTGTTGTGGGTCTTCAGTAATTCACCATTTATTCTTTTTCTGTCTCAGCAGGATCTGATATTAACCTAGATTGCTCTCATTTAGATTTGCAATGGGATTGTCACTTGGTCTGAGCAGGCATAAGACTTAATCACAAAATATTTGAGGCAGGTTATATTCTGTAGCGTTCTAACAGCGACAGAAATGCTACAGACTGCATCTTGAAAGTGAAGGCGATAGTAAGTCAGACAAATCTGCTGGAAGAGGTTTTTTTCATCTATACTGCAGGTAAAGACGGCACTTGTGATGAGCTGTTAGGATTTGCTGTTTTATTTTTTTATTCATTTATTCATGTGGCTGTCACTGTCTAGGCCAGGATTTATTGCCTGTTCCAATATGCCCAGAAGGTAGTTAAGATAAACTATAAGACCATAAGACATAGGAGCAGAAATTAGGCCATACAGCCCTTCAATTCTGCTCCGCCATTCAATTACGGCTGATAAATTCCTCAACCCCATTCTCCTGCTTTCTCCCCGTAATCCTTGACCCCCTCGATAATCAAGAACCTATCTCAGTCTTAAATGTACTCAATGACCTGGCCTCCACAGCCTTCTGTGGCAGTGAATTCTATAGATTCACCACTCTCTGGCTGAAGAAGTTTCTCCTTATCTCCATTCTAAAAGGTCTTCCCTTTACTCTAAGTCTATGCCCTCGTTCCTAGACTCTACCAATGGAAGCATCTTCCCAAAATCCACCCCGTCCAGGCCATTCAGTATTTTGAAACTTTCAATTAGATCCCCCCTCATCCTTCTAAACCCCAATGAGTATAGTTCCAGAGTCCTCAAACATTCCTCATATGTTAAGCTTTCCATTCCTTGGGCCATTCGGGTGAACCTCCTCTGAACCCCCTCCAGGGCCAGTACATCCTTCCTGAGATATGGGGCCTAAAACTGCACACAGTACTCCAAATGTGGCCTGGCCAGGGCCTCAAAAAGCCTCAGTAGCACATCCCTGCTTTTATATTCAAGTCCTCTCAAAATAAATGCTAACATTGCATTTGCCTTCCTGACTACTGACTCAACCAGCAAGTTTACCTTGAAAGAATCCTGGACTAGAACTCCCAAGTCTCTTTGCACTTCAGACTTCTATATTTTCTCCCCATTTAGAAAATAGTCCATGGTTTTATTCTTCTTACCAAAGTGCATAACCTTACACTTTCCCACGTTGTACTCCATCTGCCACTTCTTTGCCCACTCTCCGAACCTGTCCAAATCCTTCTGCAGCCTTCCTGCCTCCTCCTCTACTACCTGTCCCTCCACCTATCTTTGTATTGTCTGCAAACTTAGCCAGAATGCCCACAGTTCCTTCCTCTGGATCGTTAATGTATAAAGTGAAAAGTTGTGGTCCCAACACAACTTGTGGAATGCCACTTGTCACCAGCTGCATCCTGAGAAAGACCCCTTTATCCTCACTCTCTGCTTTCTGCCAGACAGCCAATCTTCTATCCACACTAGCACATTGCCTCTAACACCATGGGCCCTTATCTTACTCAGCAGCCTCCTGTGTGGCACCTTATCAAAGGCCTTCTTGAAGTCCAGGTAGGTAACATCCATTGGCTTTCCTTGGTCTAACCTGTTCTTTACTTCCTCAAAGAATTCTAACAGATTTGTCAGGCATGACCTCCCCTTGATGAAACCATGCTGACTTTGCCCTATTTTGCTATATACTTCCAAATATTCAGAAATCGCATCCTTCACAATGGACTCCAAACTCTTACCCACAACCGAGGTTAGGCTAATTGGCCTGTAATTTTCCATCTTTTGCCTTACTCCCTTCTTAAACAGGGGTGTCACATTAGCGATTTTCCAGTCCTCTGAGAATCTTCCTGACTAGCGATTCCTGAAAAATCACCACTAACGCTTCCACTATCTCTTCAGCTGTCTCCTTTAGAACTCTGGGGTGTAGTCCATCTGGTCTAGGTGATTTCTCCACCTTCAAGCCAATCAGTTTTACTGGCACCTTTTCCTTGGTGATGGCCACCATACTCAGCTCTTCCCCCTGACTGTCTTGAATTTTTGGGAGGTTACTTGTATCTTCCACAGTGAAGACTGATGCAAAGTGTTATTCAGTTCCTCTGCCATTTCCTTGTTCGCCACGACTATCTCTCCACGGTCATTTTCCAGTGGTCCAATGTCCACTTTTGCCTCTCTTTTGCCTTTTATATACCTAAAGAAATTCTTACAGTCTTCATTTATATTACTGGCTATTCAATTTTATATTTAATCTTCTCCCTCCTTATTTCTTTTTTTGTTGGCCTCTATTGGTCTTTGTAAGCTTCCCAATCCTCAGGTTTCCCACTGCCCTTCGCAGCATTATTTGTTCTCTCTTTTGCTTTTATGCTATCCGTGACTTCCCCAGCCAGCCATGGTTGCCTCATCCTCCCTGTACCATGCTTCTTTTTCCTAGGGATGAATTTTTGCTGTGTCTCCCAAATTACTCCCAGAAACTCCTGCCATTGCTGTTCCACTGTCTTTCATGCTAGGCTTCTCTTCTGGTCAATTCTGCCCAGCTCATCCCTCATACCTCTGTAGATGCCTTTATTCAGCTGCAATACCATTACCTCTGATTCTATCTTCTCCCTGTCAAATTGCAGAGTAAATTCTAACATATTATGATCACTGCTGCAAGGTTTCCTTTACCCTAATCTCCCTTATCAAGTCTGCCTCATTGCACAACACCAAACCGAGTATTGCCGGTCCCCTGTGGGCTCCACCACGAGCTGCTCCAAAAAGCCATCTCATAGACATTCCACAAACTCATTTTCTTGCAATCCACTACCAACATGATTTTCCCAGTCCACCTGCATATTGAAATCCCCCATGGTCAATGTGACTTTGCCATTCTTACACTCCATTTTTATCTCCTAGTGTATCTTGTGCCCCAGCTCCTGATTGCTGTTTGGAGGCCTGTGCACAACTCCAACCATGGTTGTCCCAAAACCAGCCCAGCTCATCTCTGCCTCCCTAACCTGTCCTTCCACTCACCTATCCCCTCCTCCCACCTCAAGCCCCACCCCCATCTCCTATCTACTAACATCATCCCGCCCCCTTGACCTGTCCGTCCTCCCTAGACTGACCTATCTCCTCCCTACCCCCCCACCTACACTCACCTTTACTGGCTCCATCCCCGCCTCTTCGACTTGTCTGCCTCCTCTCCACCTATCCTCTCCTCTATCCATCTTCTATCCACCTCCCGCCCCCTCCCTATTTATTTCAGAACCCCCTACCCTCCCCCATTTCTGATGAAGGGTCTAGGCCCGAAACGTCAAGCTTTCCTGCTCCTATGATGCTGCTTGGCCTGCTGTGTTCATCCAGCTCCACACCTTGTTATCTCCAATTATGGTTTTTTTTAACCTTTTGCGCTTCATCAATTCTACTCACACAGATTCTACACCATCCAACCCTATTTCATTTCTTCCTATTGATTTAATTTCATTTCTGACTAATTAGGGCAACCCCACCCCCTTGGTCCACATGCCTATTTTTTTGATATGATGTATATCGTTGGATATTCAGTTCCCAATCCTAATCCCCTTGCAGCCACGTCTCCGTGATGCCTACCACATCATACTTGCTAATTTTGATCTGTGCCACAAGGTCATTTGCCTTATTCCTTATACTGCGTACGTTCATATATAACACCTTCAGTCCTGTAATAACCCTCTCACTTCTCATTTTCATTCACTTTTCCAGTGTTTGATTGCTACCCTTTTCCAAAAACTCTGTCCTATTTGTGTCCATGCTGAGGACTTTGATGACCTTCCTTGTCATTTCTTTCATATTTTCCCACATTGCTGAGGGTCTGGAGTCACATGGAGGCCAGACCAGGTAAGGACAGCAGTTTCCTTCCCTAAAGTGACCCAGATGGGGCTGTACAACAATCAGCAATAATTTCATGATCATCATTAGACTCTTAACTTTTTCCAAAAAAATCAGGAATTGAGTTCCATTTCCACCATCTGTCATGTGGCATTACACCCTGGGTTCCCAGAACAGACTCCCTGAGACTCTGGATTAATAGCCCTGCTATAGTACCATCAGCAGACTGCAACGGTTGTCAATTTTTTTATTAGTCCAAAGGAATGTGGGCATCACTGTCTGAGCCAATATTTATTGTCGATCTCTAGTTGCCCTGGAGAAGGTGGTGATGAGCTGCCTTCTTGAACTGCTGCAGTTTATGTGGTGTAGGGAAACCTACAGCATCTTATGGACACAGATGTCACCATATCAGGTCACATGAAGCCACCTGGAATTAATTTCTCCTTGTCCTGAGATCTCCATCCATTTCACGGCCTCATTTCTTGAAAGTCCACCTTCACACAAACATCTTTTTCTAATTGCATTCTCTTCCTCAACACTCCAAAAGCCTTTCAGGCTTAACTACATCCTTCCTATAACAGGGAGCCCAGAACTATATGCAATATTGCAAAAGTGGCCTGGACAATATCCTGTACACCTGCAACATGACCTCCCAACTCCTATACTCAATGCACTGACCAGTAAAGGAAAGACTACTAAATATCTTCTTCACTATCCTTTGCCTTTGACTGTCTAAAATTGGACTGTTGCTGCCCTGCGCCAACTTCACTTCATCCTTGTTTACCTAACAACACTCTGTCTTTCTGGAACTTGCATTTCATTTCCCTCAGCCTTGCCACTTCCGGCTTTTAAAAAAGATCTTCCTGACCGAGCTTGTAAATCCTATCTTTAATTTTTCATTTTCCTTTGCCTATTCACCTTCCATTATTTGTTATTTTGAGTACAATAGGAATTCAAGTTGGCACTGGGATACAAAAAGAATCATTAAAATGCACTTCAAATGCACTAAAGTAACGGTCAATTCAACGGGCAATGTGAAAAAGTCATAAAAACAGAAAGAACTGTAGATGCTGTAAATCAGGAACAAAAACAGAAGTTGCTGGAAAAGCTCAGCATGTCTGGCAGCATCTGTGAAGAAAAGATCAGAGTTAACGTTTCGGTGCAGTGACCCTTCATCAGAACAGAAATGTTGAAAAATTCATCATTTACTAGACTCCAGGATCAAACAGCAACTTCTGTTCAATAGCAGGTCACAGTCCATTTGCTTTTGGCACAGCAGCTGATGGGTCTTTGGTCTCAATCCATGACATTGCCTTTAGTTCTAAGTGACCATGAACAAATAGTTTGGAACAGCTGGCTGGTTTTTGGGCAGCGAATGCTTTGATTATGTCACTTTGATCTCTACGCTGTAATCTGATAGAGTTGTGAGCAGGGCGTTTCGTCTTAAAAGAACACTAGCTGCGAGTGAGTGAGCGAGTGAGTGAGCGAGTGAGTGAGCGAGCGAGTGAGCGAGTGAGTGAGCGAGCGAGTGAGTGAGTGAGTGAGCGAGCGAGCGAGTGAGTGAGTGAGTGAGCGAGTGAGCGAGTGAGTGAGTGAGTGAATGAGCTTTACTGATTCACATTCAACTTTTGCAGCAACTCGATGGGTTGAATTCCATTGAAAGATGGAGGGGAATGATCAAGATCAATGGAAGTGCCTGCTTGCAGGTACATTTGAGATTTTCTCAAATCCAGAAGATATTTCTGCTGTAGAAATGTTGAAAAATACAAACTCACATTGGGACAACACCTTTTCACAACCTTATTAAAGCACAAAATTCTTTTCCAAACTGCCTTGTACTCAATAACGCATTTTGATGAACGCAGTGATGTGCTCACTGTTGTAAGTGCTGCCAATTTGCACACATGGCAGTAATGTGATGATGGTATTAATCTGGAGTGGCACTGATGAAGGATTGAACTGGAGTCCATCTTTACACACTTTCATTAACATTTATTTACAAGCGTTACACATTATAAGCATATATCTCCTAATCCAACAAGCACGATATCATTCTGTACAGCGGCACGAATGAATGGTCAGATAATGTCAATCACCTGAAACCAGTAAAATGCCAACAATGATTAATCAGATCATCTTATTTGGTAAATTGAATTGAGAAATGTGACTGTGAGGGAAGTAGAAGAACTCCCCTGGATTTTACCTTAGGCTGCTAAAACTCACCATGAAATTTCACACATAAAAGCGTTGCATCTGGGCTGAGGTATGAGAGTCTCAGGGCGGGGCAAACCATAACTCAGGATCTATCAGCACTGTCAGAGAAAAGGAGACGGAAACAAGCTGGAATACACTGTATTATTACACAGCCCTCAGACTCAGCCTCATGCACACACTGTATGTAGGGGGCTGGTGGTGTAGTGGTAGACATCCCTGGAGCAGCAATACAGATAATTCAATAACTGAAATTACTGGTCTCAGTAATAGTGACCACGTAACTACCATCAACTGTTGGTAATAACCCTATAAGGAAGGGAATCAGCCATCCTTACCTGGTCTGGCCAACGTGTGACTCTATACACATAGCAAAGTGGCTGACTCTGCACAGCCCTTTAAACTGGCTGACCAAGCCACTCAGTTCAAGCACAATTAGGGATGGGCAACAAATTCCTGCATTGCCCAAGTTCTGTAAAAAATCACGACATGTGCACACACGCAGGACAGTGAGTTTTAAACTGTTGATCTGTCAATACAGTCTGCTGCTGGCACCAGAAGCCAGTAGCATGAATAGATTCATTGCAACCAAACAGCCCAATGTGCGTACGAAAAAGGTACATCCGGATTCCAGTTACAATCCAAACCAGGACAACAACTGGATGTAACATATAAACAAATTGAGTCAAAGAGAGAAGAGAAACACTTTTACCTAGAGCACCTTTTATGACCACAGGGCACCCAAAATACTTAGCAATCAGCCAAGTATCTTTGAAACGCTGTAATATATGAACCATTGCTGTCATATTGTGCACAGCAAGCTCCCACATGCATCGATGTGACAATGGCCAGACAATCAGTCTTTTTGATGGTGATTGAGAAATTCTGGTCAGGACACCAGGAACAATCTCCCAGCTCATTTGTGAAAGAATCACATTCATGCCCATTATAAATTCTAGCTGGGGTCTGCTCCAAACCAGGCCCTGCTCCTGTTGGGGTCTGTTTAAAAAGTAAAAGAAAAATGTGAGTAAATTAATAAGTCACCAACAACATAGAGAATCAAATATTCATGCCCATGGGACTTTTCCCGTCAGGTGCCAGCCCTCAAGAAATTGTGCTCTGATCTGGAGCAGTGGGAAGTGTTATGGCTACAAACTGATCTCTCCTGTTATCTGAAACAAAAACACAGTGTTTTTTCACTGCGAGTTTTCTGAGAGATTTCAGAAGGAAGGGTTTATTAGAATCGATATGTTAACTCTATTTCTCCGTCCACAGACGCTGCCAAACCTGCTGAGGTTCCCCAGCAGTTTTTGTTTTATTTACCCTTGTTATCCAGACCAGCATAAGCTCTCTGCGCTACCTCTCAGTGGGCTGCACTATGAACGTTGGAAACCTGAAATAGAGTCTGGAAGAATGCTGGAAATACGTGGGAGGTCAAGCAGCATCTATGAAATAAAAAGGTTAAAACATTCTCAGTTCATCCATTCACTGCTGCATGTCTGGAGTCACACGTAGGCCGTAAAAGGATCAGATAGTCACTCATTTCTCTTGTGGAAGCTGTCTGTGTATGACGCAATGGCTATACTTGACAACATGACACTTCAATGTAATTGATTGTGTGTCAAAACCTTTGAGACATAGATGAGAGAACCAGCTGTATAAAAGCAGTTTCCTTTAAAGCTAATTCTTGGATGCAAATGTATAATCCGCCACAGAACAGCAATGAGGCTCACCATTCCAGCTTCCCTTAAGTATTGTTGAGCCCATATTTCCCAACAATTCATGGAGGCACTCAGAATATCTTCAAATCAAATAATCCAGAGGCTCAGACTCACACTCTGGATTCAATTCCCTAATGACTGCAGGTGACATTCAAATGTTCTATCTTAATTGAGAATTGAAAGCTTGTCTCAATGATGGTGCCCATGAAACATTGTGGTAAAATCCCATCTGGGTCACTAATGCCTTTCAGGGAAGGAAATCTGCCATCCTTATCTGGTCTGGCCTGGCCTATATGTGACTCCAGACCCACAGCAATGTGGTTAGCCCTTAACTGCGCTTAATAGCACAGAAGGTTCTTATTTAAAGGGGCAATGAAGGACAGGCAATAAATGTTATTCAGTGATGACCACATCCCATGAAAGAATTTTAAAACATTGAGATTGTAAATTTCTAGTCCCAGTAGGAATCGTTTAGGAAAGGATTTGATCCGTTGGGAGTGAGAGGGAAGAGGTTTGATCCATTGCATTCTGTATATTGGGAGTGAATGGGAAGGAGTTTTATCCACTGGGAGTTTGTACAGTGGGAGTGAATAGGAAGCAGTTTGATCCATTGGGATAGAGTCATACAGCACAGAAACAGGCCCTTTGGTTCAACCCATCCATACCGACCAGGCTTCCTAAACTGAACCATTCTCACTTGCCTGTGTTTGGCCCGTATCCCTCTAAACCTTCCCTGTCCATATATCTGTCCACATATCTTTTAAATGGTGTTATTGTGCTTTGTACAGTGGGAACGAATGGGAGCTGTTTTGGTCCATTGGGCTTTGTACAGTGGGAGTGAATGGGAAGGGTTTTGGTCCATTGGGCTTTGTACAGTGGGAGTGAATGGGAAGGGTTTTAATCTATTTAGGGTTTGTGCAGTAGGATTGAATGGGAAGGGTTTTGGTCCATTGGGGTTTGTACAGTGGGAGTGAATGGGAAGGGTTTTGATCCATTTGGAGTTTGTACGGTGAGAGTTCATTGGAAAGCTTGGATTGCAACAATGCTTCAACTGTTTGCATTGTAGGGCACAATCAGGATCACACGGATATGCCTCACTCCTGAGCTAATTACAGTGGGCTTATGTTGGTCAGGAGTACAATTACTCATATCATTGGTGTCAAAATTATTGTGACCTAATGATTAAATATAGAAGAATAGATACATGGCAGCAATTACAAAGGCTATAATCAAGGAGATCAGATGACATTGTAAACCACAGGAGAAAGCCTCAGCATTATATATTTTTTCTTAGAACCAAAGATTAGATTGCTCCTTTGAAATCACTCTCCGGTATCTGTTATCATTTATAATACATACTGTTTCGGTTTTATGAGCAGGTTTATTGTGGCTTTGGTCAGCTTTAGCAAGCTGGCAGCTGCAAGCAACATGGATTTTGACTGCCTGTGGGTCCAATCTTCTCCATGTGTGCTGAGATTCAGAAAAATGTTTATCCAGAAAGAATCTGCAGATGATTCCGAGGTATTTCAACATCCTATATGCAGCGTCCCAAATCAACTCCCTGCATTGTGCTTTGCTCCTGTTTTCAAACATCCTTCCGTGCAGGTCCTCATTCAAGTGGGCAGGCACAGTCCTCAGTGACTGTGCTCATTCTACTTGTTAGATTGAAGGCTGAGTGCTCACAGGTTACTTGATACTGGTGGGCATTTCAGCTGAATGAAGTACCTCAAAACACACACACACACACACACACACACACACACACAAACTCACATACACTCTCTCACACACTCACACACACACACACACAGATTCTCTCTCACACACACACACAGAAACTCACACACACGCACACAGATTCTCTCTCTCTCACACACACACATGCGGGCGCGCACACACACAAACACATACACACAAACACACACTCACAGACCATTCAGCCTATTGCTGCTAGAAGAGTTGTCACTGAGTCTCACTATCCCACTTCTTCCCTGTGGCCATGCAAATCTATTTTTTGCAAGTATTTATCCAGTTGGCTTTCGGAAGTAATTATTAAATCTGCTCCCACCGACCCTTTCCAGTATTTCTGATTGCAACAACTCACTGAAATAAGTTTGCCTTCTGTGTTTCATTTTTGTTTTTTACCGGAATCTATGCCCTTTTTGCTATTACAGGTAGAGGTGGCTTCTTTATATTTCTATCATCAAAATCTCTCATAACTTTGAAAATGTCTATACAGTTTCTCATTTGAAGATGTTAGTGGCAGTAATCCAAGGTGTCCTCACCAATATTTATCCCTCAGTGAACAGTAGTAAAGCAGACCATTTGGACATTGTCACATTGCTGTGTGGTATCTTGCTGGGTGCAAATTATGCTACTGCGTATCTACATTAAAACCTTGATGTCAGTACAGAAGTACTCTACTGGCTATAAAGGACTTGGGACATTGGGATGTTGTAAAAGGTTACTATATAAATGCTACTCTCCTTTTTCATATTAGATATAATTATATTCTTAGCTGCTGAATTGAAAATTCAACCTTTGCGTATATTTATTGCATCATAACATTATTAAATGGGACATTACCTGAGACCAGAAAACAATCTCATAAATGTGACAATAAAATTAAAAAGTACATCAAAACATTAAATTCAGTGCTTTGCTAAAATACACTCTATCCCCTGCTACGGTTGTGCCAATATCGTAAACATTCTTTACAGAAGATTTGGGGAAAGCATTAGGTCAAGAAAGGAATGACAAGAAAAAGACACAGGGAAAATTGCAACAGCTAATCAAGGACATGGTGAATGGGACTGAGGGGCAGACTGAGGAATCGGGGGTGAGAACATGATGGAGACACATGGAATAATACTGACAGGAAGAGGAACGTGAATACGGCAGGAAACATGGCAGAGGTAGAATATCCTTACACAGTCACTGGCAAGAACAGCATTTGCTGCCCATCCCTTACAGCAAGTGGCTTGCTCAGGCCATTATCTGAGGGCAGTTAACAGTTAAGTCAGGAGTCACATGTAAGTTAGTGGATTTCATTCCCTAAAGTGTAGTAGTGAACCAGATGGGACTCCTAAACAGCAATTGTAGAGCATTCCATGGTCACAATGACTTAGGCCAGCCCTCAATTCCACCTATACTCATTCAACTCCAGATACCACGGTGGAGATTTGAACCCACATTTGCAGACACTTGACTCAGCCCCTGGATTGGGAGTCGAGTGACATTATCACCACACCACCCCACCTCATCATTAAGCAGCAAAAGCAAAACAGTGAGAAATAGAGAGAAGTGTGGATTGATTTAGCATGGCTTTCTGCAGGTATTAATATCACCAGATAAGGGGCATATCAGTCTATCACTGACAAGAATTCTGCCCAGCTAAATCAATGTCACTCTGACATCCACCAATACAGTCAAAACAGGCTGGAACCCCATCGCCAGGCCATCCTTTATAATGCACATGGACAGTGCCTAACACTGATCCAGCCCCTTCAAAGCCAGCTTTCAGAGGGAGCAGAATTTCTGACACTCCTGTTTATACCTGTCAGCCAGGGCTTCCTGATTGGACCAGGTTAACAGCCCCAATTAGGGAATTCATATTCTATGAGGTTCACCTGGCTGACCTCGTTGTAATCACTACTGGAGGATTGCCCCTCTGCTAGAAAGATAAATAATTCACAATACTTCTAGTTAGAGCCAATGAAACTCACTCTGCTAATGCAAATAGGATGTGGAATCTCAGTGACTCCAATTATTGGACAAACTTTTATCTTGTGACCATCATTCTGTGCAGCAGTTAAAAATGATTGGACTTGTGTACAGGCAATCAGCTTTCATAGGCCCATTGAATAATCCAGAATTGCAGGAGACCACTCGGCCCATTATGTTGCGCTGGGTCTTTGAGAGAACTACTCAGTAGCCCACTGCCCTCATTGTTTCCCATAGCCTCGTGAATGTATCCCCTTCAGCTAATTCCCGACTGAAAGTCAGTATGAGATCTGCTTCCTTTCAGGCAGCCAGTGCTAGATTACAGCAATGTGCCAGAAATCCCAGCAATGTAATTTCTTCTCTCTATTACACCTTTGATCCTTTTGTCAATTAACTTCAATCAGTGTCCCTTTGGTTCCTGGTCCTCCTGCTGGAGGAAACAGTTTCTTCTTATTTACTCTCTTAAAACTCTTCATGATTCGAATTCCTCTATCAAATCTTTCCTTGACCTTCTGTCCTTTTCCAAGAGCTTGTAAAGTCTCCCTAATAACACAGCAATATTCTCCTTTCATACACAAACAATAAAAGATTGAAGTGCGGTCTGAGTTTAAACCTTGGCAGATGATGATATAAAAACCATGTATTGCTATGGTTACCATAAATTCCAATCCTCTTGTTGTTAGTTCCATTTCCAGCTCTTTAGCTGCCTAATCAATAGTCCCTTCACCAGAAGCAGCACTATAGAGGACTCTGAAATTCACAGGCAGTCAGATTAATAGGTCATCAACCTGCAATTTTAACTGTTTCATTCTCTCTGGAAACAGTTCCTGATCCTGCTGAATGGTTCCAGCAACTTTTGCTTTTATTTATGAGATTCCTAGGCATGTTTCCAAAATGATAATTTGCATTCTGTTATAAGATTTAAAGTGATTTGCAAAAGAAGTTAATGCAATGCATGAAGAAATGTATTTACGCAGTGAGTAATTAAAGTATGGAATGCCTGAAAGTGTGGCAGAGGCAGATTCAATTGAGGCATTCAGGGGAGCATTGAGTGCTTATTGAGGTAAAAAATTTATACAAAGTTATGGTGAAAGGGCAAGAGGTTGGCACAAAGTCATAATGTTCATTCAGAAGGCAACAGACACGATGGGTAGAATGGCCCCTTCCTGCACTGTAACAATTCTGTGTTTCTGTGAAAACTTTTCTTTCCTATCAATAGTACGCTGTAGTCATTATTGTCTGAAGCTTAAAGAATTATTACAGTGTAGAAGGAGGACATTTGGCCCTTTGTGTTTATGCTAGCTCTTCAAATGAACACCTCGCCCAGTGCCATTCTCCCTAACGCTGCAGTGATTCATTTACTAAGATCCATGCACTGACCAAAAAAGGCAAGTATACCAAATGCCTTCTTCACTATCCTACCAACCTCTAACTCTACTTTCAAGGAACCACGTACCAGCACCCCAAGTTCTCTTTGTTCAACACCACTCCCCAGTACCTTCCCATTAAATGTATATGTCCTGTTCTGACTTGCCTTTCCCAAATACAGCACCTCACATTTATCTAAATTAAACTCCATCTGCCACTCCTCGGCCCATTGGCCTGTCTGATCAAGATTCTGTTTTACTCTGAGGTAACTTCATTCGCTGTCCACTACACCTCCAAGTTTAGTGTCATGTGCAAACTTACTAACCATACCTCCTATATTCACATCCAAATCATTTATATAAATGTGAAAGCCAGTGGACCCAGCACCGATCCTTGTGGCAGACCACAAGCCTCCAGTCTGAAAAGCAACCCTCCACCACCACCCTCTGTCTTCTACCTTCAAGCCAGTTCTGTATCCAAATAGCTAGTTCTCTGTATTCCATGTGATCTAACCTCACTAACCAGTCTATCATCAGGAACCTTGTTAAACGCCTTACTGAAGTCCATTTCAATCATGTCCACCCCTTTGCCTTCATCAATCCTTTTTGTTACTTCTTCAAAAACTCAATCAAGTTAATGAGACACAACTTCCTACACACAAAGCCATGTTGACTATTATTAATCAGTCCTGGCCTTTCCAAATACATATGAATCCTGTCCCCTAGGATTCCCTCCAACGACTTGCCCGCCACCAATGTCAGGCTTACTGGTCTATAGTTCCGTGGCTTTTCCTTACCACCTTTCTTAAATAATGGCACCACATTGGCTAACCACCAGGCTTCTAGCACCTTGCCTGTAGCTATTGATGATACAAATATCTCAGCCAAGGACCCAGCAATCCCTTCCCCAGCTTCTCACAGAATTCTGCGTTACACCTGATCACGTCCCGGGGATTTATCCACCTTTATGGGTCTTAAGCCATCCAGCACTTCCTTCTCTGTAATACTAACATTTTTCAAAATGTTGCTATTTATTTCCCCAAGTTCTCTATCTTCCATATCCTCCTCCACAATAAACACTGATACAAAATACTCCTTTACTATCTCCCCCATCACATATGGTTCCACACATAGGCAGCCTTGTTGATCTTTAAGGGACTCTCTTCCCTCTCTAAGTACAATTTGGTCCTTAATGTATTTATAAAATCCCTTTGGATTCTCCTTAACCCTATTTTCCAAGTCTATCTCATGTCCTATTTTTGGCCTCCTGACTTCCCTCTTAAGTCTATTCCTACTACCTTTATATTCTTCTAGGGATTCACTCAATCCCTGTTGTCGATACGTGACATTTGCTTCCTTCTTTTTCTTGACCAAAACCTCAATTTCTCCAGTTATTCAGCATTCTGTACACTCACCAGCCTTGCCCTTCACCCTAACAGGAACGCAACTCTCTGGACTCTCATTGTCTCATTTTTGAAGGCTTCATATTTTTCAGCCATCCCTTTGCCTGCGAACATCTGCCCCCAATCAACTTTTAGAAATTTTTGCCTAATACCGTCAACATTGGCGTTCCTCCAATTTAAAACTTTAACTTTTAGATCCAGTCTATACTTTTTCATCACTATTTTAAAACTAACAGAATTATGGTCACTGGCCCCAACGTGCTCCCCCACTGACACCTCAGTCACCTGCCCTGCCTTACTTGCCAACAGCATGTCAGGTTTTGCACCTTCTCTAGTAGGTATGTCCACATACTGAGTCAAAAAATTTTCTTGTACACCGTTAACAAATTCCTCTCCATCCAAGCCCCTAACACTAAGGTAGTCCCAGTTAATGTTTGGAAAATTACAATCCCCTCCCATAATCATCCTATTATTCTTACAGGTAACTGAGATCTCCTTGAAAATTTGTTTCTCAATCTGCCGCTGACTGCAGTGGGGGGCGGGGGTGGTCGATAGTACAATCCCAATAAGGTGATCATCCCTTTCTTATTTCTAAGTTAAACCCAAATAACTTTCCTGGACATATTCCCAGGAATATCCTTCCTAAGTACATCCATAATGTTATCCCTAATCAAATACACCACTCCCATCCTCTCTTGCCCCACCTTGCTATCCTTCCTATAGCGTCTATTACCTGGACCATTAAGCTGCCAGTCCTGTCCATCCCTGAGCCATGTCTCTGTAATTGCTATGATATACCAGAGCCATGTTCACAAGCATGTTCTGAGTTCATCTGCCTTATCTGTTTGACCTCATGCATGGAATAGATGCAGTTTAATTTATCAGTCCCAGCTTACTCTCTGGTTTGTTCCTGCCTGCCCTGCCTGTTTGACTCACTCCTTTTCCCAACTGTACTAGTGTCAGACTGATCTCTTTCCTCACAATCTTCCTGGGTACCCCCACCTTACTAGTTTAAATCCTCCTGAGCAGCTCTAGCAAATCTCGCCACCAGCATATTAGTCTCCTTCCATTTCAGGTGCAATCCGTCCTTCTTAAACAGATCACTTCTACCTCAGAAGAGATTCCAATGATCCTAAAATGTGAATCCTTCTGCCCTGCACCAGCTCCTCAGCCAAGTATTCATCAGCTCCGTCTATCTTTCTCTCAGACTTTAGCAGATATCCTCTCCAGAATCTGTGTGGAGGTCACTTTCTCTGAGGAAGTCTGTTAATACGGCGCCACTGATGAAGTAAAACACTAACCAGTGATTATTTCTTAACAATCAGCAAAT
Organism: Ginglymostoma cirratum; assembly: GCA_024137785.1. Classification (NCBI taxonomy): domain Eukaryota; kingdom Metazoa; phylum Chordata; class Chondrichthyes; order Orectolobiformes; family Ginglymostomatidae; genus Ginglymostoma; species Ginglymostoma cirratum. The sequence goes on along the minus strand of JAHRHZ010000047.1, from coordinate 15,431,938 downwards.
TGTTATTGAAACCTGGTGCGACTGGAAAGTAACAGAGGTCTGGATATGATTCTGTTAACCGTATGACCACGGATAGAAAGACAATATGGAGACAAATCAGCATCGAATGGTACTTTATTTTCACAATGAGGGACCAGGATGAGTTTGGGAATACAGTCGGCGTGGTCTGGTTGGACCAAAAGGTCTGTTTCAGTGCTGTATGACTGTATGACTCCATGACCAAGGTCAATGTTCAGTGTCCTAAGCTGAAGCTGCAAAGACAAAAGTATCAAAGTGAAATTGTGAAGCCAGAGTCGAATATTAATAGAGTGTAGACTGGAAGAAAATAAACAAAGGAGAAAATAAGTTACCTAGGTTTGAGATCTCACGCGATGGACTTAAGTCAGACAGTGGCTGATAGGTCCTGTTGGAGTGCCAGCCACTGAGTGAGGTTCAGGTTTGGGCCCATGTCCTATTGAGATCAAGGACCATCTAATACAATATTCAAGTAATCTTCTAAATGTGTAAGCCTTAGTGCTCTACAGAAGTCGGCAAGAAGCTGTTTCAGTTTGTAAAAGGGAGTCCTGGGCTGATTGTCAAATCTTTGTAGCTAATTTGAAATATAAATGGTGGAGAATGCACTCTACCCAACAAGTGCTGAGGGTAATTAGAGATGGGCAATAAATGCTGGCTATGCCCATATCCCATGAACGAATTAGATCAAATTAATAAGCAGCTTAGCCAGGGGGCCTGAAAGAGATGTTCAGAGATCACCGAAACATTACATCATCTGGGAAAGGGAAATGAGGTTTAACTAATTCATTAGAGTGCTTTGAAATTAAACACAAGATGGATAAAGTGGAGCCTCTGGATTTGGTGTATTTGTATTTCAAAAGGCATTTGTTAATGTGTTGCACCAAAGGTTATCGTAAGACCATAGATGTAGGAGCAGAAATAGGCCATTCAGCCCATCAAGTCTACTCCATCATTCAATCAGATCATTGTGATAATCCTCAACTTCACTTTCCTGCCTTTTCCCTATAAACTTTGATTCTCTTACTGAGTAAAATTCTGCCTGTTGGTAATGACACATGGTGTGGGAAGTAACTGGCTATGCCTGTGAGACCTTGCTATGCCCACATTGGCTTTTGGATTCAGGTGTTTGGGTCATTCTTGTGTAAACCTGTGACGTACCTCCTTAGAGTGCCATGTCTTCCAAACTGAATGGGCACTGTTGTCCTGTTGAGGTGGTGCTGGTTTTCTCCTCTGAGTTTTCCATCCAAGCAGGTTCCCCTTCAAGCCAGCACCCACCACACCCCTCAACCCCAACCCCCATCCTGTCTTAGAAATACATCAACACCCCTTCAGCATCAATGGGTAAAAATCCTGAAATGCCCTCACTGATGGCATTGTGGGCCTACATACAGCACATGGACTGCAGCGATTTGAGAGGCATTGAGACTGTCTTCTCCAGGGGAATTAGAGACAGAGAGGAACAAGTGAAAAGACGAGTTTAGGATCTGTCGATGTATCTTCCTGGTTCCTGCTTGTAACACAGTTTGAATAGCTTTCGATAAAGTTAAATATTCTTTGGACTGTACAAAAACCTGACATGGTATCATCGAGAATTCCAACAACATTTTGCCTGGAAGAAGGCCTGGTTAGCCAACAGGAGGCAGGGAGTAGGGATAAATGGATCATTTTTAGGTTGGCAGGCTGTGCCAAGTGGAGTGCCACCGGGAATATGTTGGGCCCACAATTATTTACTATCTATATGGATGAATTGATTGAGAGGACTGAATGAAAATTTGCAGATGACACCAACTTACCAAGAAAGTAAGCTGTCAAGAGGAAGTGGGAGACCAGCAAAGAGATATTGACAGGTTAACACCACGGTCAAAAAATGTGACAGATGAAGTAAAATGTGGGAACACGTGAATTTGTCCACCTTAGCAGGAAGAATACACAAGCAGTGTACAGTAACCTTCAGTATTTAAATAGAGAGACAATCCAGTATCTGGAGGTACTCAGGGATATGGGTGTCATGGTACATGAATCACTAAAACATTAGTATGCAGCTTCAGCAAGTGATTAGGAAAGCAAGTGGAGTGTTATGGTGTATTGCAATAGAATATTAAAAAGAAGGGAAGTTTTATTGGAGATATAAAAGGCCTTGTTGGGACTACATCTGGAGCAATGCGTACAATTTTCATCTCATTACTTGAAAAAAAAATGCAACTCCATTCACACCAGTTCATGAAGATATCCTAGGCTCATTTCTGGGCTTAAGGAATCATTTTATAAGGAAAGGTTCAATAGGTAGGTCTTATCCCCACTGGAGTTTAGCAGAATGGGAGGTGATCTGATCAAAATGTATCAGATCCTGAGGAGACTGAACAGGGTCGATGCCCAAAGGATATTTCCCCTCTTTGGGAAGAGTAGATCTAGGGGACACAGTTAAAGAATAAATGATATCAAAGGCATTAGTCTGTGGAACAGAATAGTATGAGGGCTGTGTCAAGGATTTTATTAAAGATGGAGTTAGATAGATTTTTGATTCGCATGGGAACTGAGGGTTACACCAGGCAGGTAGGAAAGTAGAATTGAGACCACAACCAGAGAAGCCATAACTTTATTGAATAGCAGACCAGACCCGAAGGTCTCAATGGTCTGTTCCAGCTCCTAGGTATTCTGTAGTTTTATGTCTCTCTGGTGGGCCCTGTTTCACCGGGGTCCCCTTGAATACAAACTCTGTCTCAACCTGCTCAACGACCATGTCCCCTATTCTAACACCTGCCAAATCCCTGCATGGATCAGTTTGCCGAATTTCCCACCACCTGCTTGGCATGCTGTGGTGGGTTGCCTGAACCTGAGGCCTTGGCATGCCCATGGGATAAGGCCTCTAAACAGCTGGGGGCTACACATCAGTTCGAAAGGCCATCTGGTTTGTTTTTTCTGCCAACTTGGCAGCCATTCTGGGCTCTCGGAAATCTATCCTTTGATTGTAAAAGAGTGAGATATCACTAGAGTTTATGGGATAAAATATTTCCCCTTTCTTCTCATCAGGACCTTTTGCAAGAATGCCAATTCAAGAGGAAACCCAACGATTACACTGCATGAGAGGATCGTGCCAACTGGTTGGCAAGTGGACTGTACCTATTGGAAGTACTGCCTTGTAGAATACACCCATTAATGTTGATTGACAGTTAGCTGTCGGGCTTTGTTTAAATTTTATACTAGGCAAGTTAACTCTGATTGGTCAGTATATTGCCCTGAGACAAACATCTGGCTCATTCTGGTGAGTTGAAACAGATGCAGTAGTGTACACCTTCTCTCTGACTAGAAGAAACAGGTCCCTGTTGAGAATATATGGAGCTGCCAGTCTGCGCAAGTACACTAAACTATAAACCTGGCTGGGAATTCCAAAGTGCTTGTCAGTGTAATTCTATTCACATTCAGGATTATCCAATCTAACCCAAACTCTGTCATGACATCAAGCCACAGAGTGAAAAATGCCGCTCTGAGGGGGTACTGCTGGTCAGAGGTGAAATCTTATCAATGAGATGTTAAACTGAGGTCTTGTCTATCCTTTCAGGTGAGGACGATAGATCCCATGACAGTACTCAGATAAGGGTAGGTGGGTTCTGGCCAATATTTATTCCTCAGTCACCTCTTTAAAACGTATATCAGTTCATCCATCTGATTATTGGAGCTTGTGTTGTCTAAATTAGTTGCTGTGTTTGCCCTTTTTTTATTCATTCACAGGATGTGGGCATCTCTGGTTAGTCCAGCATTTATTTCCCATCCCTAAATGCCCAGGAGGTAGTTAAGACACAGCCACATTGCTGTGGGCCTGGTATCATATACTGGCCAGACCAAGTAAGCATGGCAGATTTCCTTCCCTAAAGGGCATTAGTGCACCAGCTGGGTGCTTTCTAACAATTGGTAATGGTTTCACGGTCATCATTAGATTCTTAATTCCAGAATTTTAAAAATTGAATTCAGATTCACCATCTGCTGTGGCAGGATTTAACCCAGCTCCCTGGAGTATTATTGGGACCTTTGGATTAACAATCCAGTAATTATACCACTAGGCCTCTTTATTTAGTCATGAAGGGAATTTGGGATAACCTAAGTTTTTGAAAAGCACTTTATTAAATGTAAGTTTTTCTTATAATTAGATAATTATTAAGCACAATATACAATGTTAAAGAGGGCTCTCCCTCACACAGCTTTTATGTTGCATCTGAGCAAAAATTACATAAGGACATCTCCAAAGACCAAGTGAAGACAACCTGTGTGTATTTTAACTCTCCAAAAGGTCAATCACTAAATGCCCCACCCAGGGTTTTTTTTTGAGACTGCAGGCTCACAGTTTGTACATGTTCCATATTTCTGACCTCACCTGCAGTGATGAATATTTGTGGAATGTCTGGAATTTGAAAAGAAACAAAATGAACATCACCCTTCTTAATAATGCACAGGCAAATGGGATCTTGCTTTAACTGTGATGCCTCCCCCAGTGGATTTAAATTCCATTTATGATTTCAAAAAAAAAAATCAGTCACTTGAGCTCTAAAATTCTCCTCCTAGATCTTTCAATCTCTCTCTCTCTCTTTCTTCCTTAACGCTCCTCTTAAATCCTACCCCTTTGGCCAGGTTCTAGTTTCCTGTCCTAATATCTCTGGATGTGGATTGACAGGTGAAGAATAGCTATTTGTGCAAGATATTAACATGGTGTTACAATCAGCATTTCAAGGAATGGAGAGTGTCAGAGTGTGGAAACTGGAATAATCCAACAGGAATTCATTCAGCTGAACCTTTTTCTCTCTCACTGCAATCACAAGGTCATCTCAAATGATTCAGACCGCTGGGTTAGGGTTAATTTGGATAATTACCAAGCATTCATTTACATAATCCTACAATTTAAAACCTCTTGTTTTTTTACATCCAGGGTGAAATTAAACAGCACCTTCCCTCTTCAGTTCTGTTGTGATTGCAGGTCATAATTACACTTATGCATTATGTATATAATTGCACACACAATCACTCCAAAATATTTAGTGACACTAAGTTTAATAGTGTTTATCTAAAGCTTGTAGTGATTCCATTGGCAGTGTTTCCCCTCTTCCTGCTAAAGCAGATTGAGAAAATAGATCTCCTCTTTACTGCTTCATCATACTCCCAGATTGCAATTGATTGATGTTACACAATATATGTCAACAGTTGTAATGATTATCTCTCACTCTCCTCTCTGTTGTCCCTAAAAACTTAACTACATGTCTTTGGGAAGCAGCAAATGCTAGAAACCACAGGATGCTGCCTGACCTATTGTGATTTCTGGCATCTGCAGTAATTTGCTCCTTAACTGGAAGTCGGTAGCAAGTGTAAGATCTCTATGAGATGTCTGACATCCTTCCCAGGCTTTGTATGAACAGCTACAGATGCACAAATGGTCAGTGCAGAGAAAAGTATTGGTTGACACCAGAAAATCAGCAAAACAGTTGGAGGGGGTGTCCAGTCTGCAAATTGCATGGAACAATCCACAGAGTCTATTTGAAAAGCGTGTCTGAGATGTCAACTTATGTAGGAAGGTAATGCACCGAAGCTCCTTAGAATGTGCCGGACAACTCTGAGATTTCAACCATCTGGAAGGACAAAGCAGATACATGGGGACACTACCACCTGAAACTTCCCCTCCAAGCCACTCACCATCCTGACTTAGAAATATGTCACTGTTCCTTCGGTGTTGTTGAGTCAAAATCCTAAAACTCCCTCCCTAAGGGACATTGTGGATCAACTTACAGCACGTGGACTGCAGCGGTCAGGAAGGCAGCTCACCCCCACCTTCCCAAGGGGGAACGAGAGATGGACAATAAATGCTGGGCCAGCCAGCAAACGGCACATCTTATGAAGGACTGAAAAAAAAATTGTTGTCAAGAAGGGGTAGAAACAGAGGTAGGTTAAGTGAGTAGGCAAAAATCTGGCAGGATTTAAATAATTTAAGCTGTTTCCACCAATGTCTTTGCCAGTACATTCCAGACCCTAACCACTCGCTGCCTCAAGAGGTTAAGTCAACGCAATCCTCAATTCCAGTTTGCTTTCAAAAACATTGTGTACTTTTTTTTCTTTTGTCAATCTTTAATTGCTGTTTGATTTGCACATCATGTTAACTCACTGGGCATGCTGATTATTTAGGTTTGTTCAGGGTCATATTGACCTGCGTGGGACTTGTAGGCAGCAGCTCAGTTCAGAAGCAGATCCAGGAATCTGACATTTGGGCCAGTGTACTGCTCTAGACAGCCGCCTCACCTAGATGATGATTGATTCGAATTTTCCCACTTGATTCAGTTGAAGTAGCCCCTTTTTGAGAAGGATTTCCAATGCAAACCAAGCAACTGAAAGCGATAAAGAACATGTCCATCTCCACAAGGCTACCTGTGTTCTGCTTCCATCTATTGAGACAGGGCTAACATCTCCCTCCATTTTTTCAGTTTCGTTTTGAGGGTCAGGTTTGCGGCTGTGTTTGATATTGGAGTAGGGACCAGACTTCATAGAATCATAAAATATTCACAGTTTAGCAAGAGCCCATTAGAACATAGAACAGTACAGCACAGTACAGGCCCTTTGGACCAGGATGTTGTGCCGAACTTTTACCCAAATCCTAACCTCCACCCCTACCTTATACTATCATCCATTCTTCCCATCAAGTCAGTGCTGGCTCTCTGCAAGGCTCATACAGCTGATCCAAGATTCCTGCCTTTTCCCTGTTGTTCTGAAAATGTTTTCTTTCCAAATAATCTTCTGACTCCCCTCTTTTGAAAGCTGTGATTAAACTTGCCTCCACCACACTCTCTGGGAATGCAATCCGGATACGAACCGTTCTCTGTTCAGATTATTTTCCTCATCGGAAATGTTCTGTCAGATCTGTTCAGAAATGTTCTGGCATGCTCTCTGGAGCATGTGGGACTTGAACCTGGGGCTTCTGGCTCAGAAGTAGGAAGACTGCCGCTGCACCAGCCTGTGCATAAAGAAGCTTCACCACGTGTGGTCATTGCTTTCTTTGGGTCAGTGTCATCTGGCTCTATCTTGTTGAATGCAAAGTTTCTCCCGATTTAGGTTGTTCCTGGTAATAGGCTTTGACGGGGGATGTGGGGTCGGGGAAGGAGGGGTCAAGTTTTGAGACCTGGACGTGACACCTCCCCCTTCCCACAGCACCACCCAAAGAGAGAATCTTCATCTATGTCTCACAACCTGGGCTAAAGTCACCCAATAGAGCCTAACCAACATCCCCCTCACCCACTCCCTCCCCTATCTCTTGATTCATCAGTGACGCAGCTGAACTCACAAAAAGACGCTCCCTCTATTAATGCATCATTTAACAGCAATCAACATCTTCAAATGAAGTTCCTGCAGCTTCTAAATATTGCAATTTAATTTGGCAGATCTGATCATAGCAGAGACTAGGAGCCAGACTGAAGATATGACAGACACATTTAGTTGGACTGAATATTTGCCATTCACTGTGTTCTTTTTTTTACTACAGAGGTGCTTTCCAATCATGAAACAAAGGTGACAAGTACATCCAGCACTTACATAAAAAGCACATTAAAAATTAGTCTAAGCTGTTAGCACACAATAGTTGACCAGATGGTTCTGCACTGAAGTGTTTTCTGAAGCTTAATATTTCACACATGAATGCCTCGCTCTGATATATTCATTAACCACACTCCACAAAGTATTACAGCTCTGCTGTCATCTCTTTCTGCATCACTGACTCCAGCACAGGTTTGGCAGATTCATCGTGAAAACCTTTTCTAGTCATGCCAATCCTGATTTCCTCACAGTGCTGTCAATGGAAGTCACTTGATGCAATTGTCTTTGTTCACAGGACCACACTCACACAGCCTGTTCTCTCCTGTGCTTCATTCTGTTGGCAACTTCCTACGACCCCCTCCCTCCCCCCACTCCCCTTCCGCCTCCCCACCTCCCCTGCCAATCTCTGGTGGAATTAGAATTCAATTAAATGTCTGGAATTAAGGAACTAATGATGACCATGTATCCATTGTTAATTGTTGGAAAAACCCTTCTGGTTCACTAATGTCCTTTAGGGAAGGAAACTGCCATCCATATCTGGTCTATCCTACACGTGACTCCAGACCCACAGCAATGTGGTTGACTCTGAGCTGCCCTCTGGCCAATTAGGGATGGGCAATAAATGCTGCCTAGCTAGAGACACCGTCATCCCATTAATGAATAAAAAATAATCAGTTCAAGGCTGGCCAACAGGATCTCAATTATCCCAACTAGTCGTTACATCACCAATACTCACTTTGCCATTGCTACCTGCTCCTGCTCTGCCCTCCCACTATGCGATGGGAGCAAAGTGTATTCTGTTTTAGGGTCTGCAGTTCTAGCAACCAGCTGAACAAATGTGACACTGTACTTTTCCTAATGAGCCTGAATCTGTGTCCCCCGGTTACTGACGTTGCTGCCAACTGTCATAGTTTGCATTGTCCTGGGGCTTGTGACTCATGGTTTTATTCTGCACATTGCAGAGTCAGCTATCCCAGTCTTTGCTGGTAACATATGGCCCGTAATGGTTACCCCTACTTCTGAGTGACGACTGCCGCGGTCTTGTGGGTTTCTGTAAAGTCCCACTATTGTACACAATCGCATTCTCTGGAAGTCTGTCTCTCACTAATCGCGATTTTCTTCACAATGCCTTACACATGACCTGCTGATACCACTGTCACCAACAAGACTTGCACTCTCAGCTCATTATCACATCCATTCTCTTCATGTTCCTCCCTTGATGGCTTTGGACACCTTTATTAAACCTCTACTCCCCTTCCAGGAGAACAACTGAGCTTCTCCAGGCTCTCACCATGACTGACGTCTAGCATTCCCTACCACTGCCACATCCCGCCTCCTCCACTCCAATACCATTCCGGGAAATCTCCTGGCCAGCTTCACCCAAAGCCTTGGCATCTTTTCTGATGTGGAGTTGCCCAGAGTTGAACACGTTGACCCAGCTGAGTCGGAGCCTGTGATTTGTAGAGGTTCAGCACGCCAATCACCATCTCTAAGAGGCACCCAGGGAGATTTTCTACAGCTCCTGCTATATTTGCTGCTCAATTCCCTCAGCTGCAGTCATCAAGACTAAACACAGCTTGGAGAAAATGCTAAATGCTTTCTTCTTATCCCATTCACTCCTCTCTGTTCTCATTTTCCTATTTTTGACTTCCCATTTCTGTTTCTAATTAATCTATTCATTTTTCTCATTCGCTGATATCCTCTCTCCTTGCTCCTTTTCTGAAGGCAGTATCTCCTCACTGAGGCATTGATGACCCCTCTCAAGTCACCGGGGGTCTGTGTGAGGATGCAGTGAATATCAGCCTGATAAATCAACCCTGTCATTTCAGAGCTAAGACATCTCCAACCTCCAACAGGTGCCATTGTAATATTCTCTGTTTAATTTGTAACCAGCAGATTAAATTACACACAAATGGCATAAAAGGCTTCTGTTCCAGCTCAAGATGTTGATGTCTGACACTAGATTTCAGTGGCCCCATTTTCTTCGTCAGGAACAGGCACAGAAATGTTTTTCCCGTTCCTTTCCAACAGCCCAGGCCCCTAGCTTGAAGCTGCTGCCTCCTGTTTGCTTCACGTTTGCACACTCCGGTTATCTGCCTCCCTGCTGCTCAATTCCGATGAATCCATAATGGATTTTTCACCCTGATTTTTGGGCCACTTGCTGTTAGCTCCATCTACTGACAGCACAGATACCAAGTCACCAAGCTACTTCCAGCCCCAAAAGCTTTGCAAGTAGCACAGTCCTGCCTGTTGGATGGATGAGGGAGAATATTCCGTACAGCTAGTGTCGCTGTTGGAAACAGTCAACTCTGACTTTACCTCAGAGGTAATTCATTGGATGCAAAGCTGTAAGGGACACCCTGAACAAAGAACAAAGAACAATAGAACACGGGAACAGGCCATTCGACCCTCCAAACCTGAGCCGACACATTTTGCCCTTCCATTCAAACTGTCCTCACTGACAGGAACCGTATCCCTCTATTTCCTTCCTATTCATGTATTCATCCAGGTGCTTCTTCAATGTTGTTATTGTGTCTGCTTCCACCACATCCTCTGGCAGCACGTTCCAGTCACCCACCACCATTTGTGTGAAAAACTTGCCTCGCACATCTCTTTTAAACTTACCCCCCTGCATCGTGAACCTCTGTCCCCTAGTAATTAACCCCTCCACCCTAGGAAAAAGCCTCATACTTTCCACTTTCTCCATGCCATTCATAATCCTTTAAACTTCTATTAGGTCGCCCCTCAACCTCCTGCATTCCAGTGAAAATAAACCCATCCTAGTCAACTTTTCTTCATAGCTAAAATCCTCCCATTTGGGCAATATCCCAGTAAACCTTTTCTGTACCCTCTCCAAAGCATCCACATCCTTCCAGTGACGTGGGGGTGACCAGAACTGTAAGCAATATTCCAAGCGTGGTCTAACTAAAGTTCTATAAAGCTGCAGCAAAACCTATCTATCCTTATACTCAATGCCCCTTCCAATGAAGGCAAGCATGCTATAAGCCTTTTCTTACCGCCTTATCTACCTGTGCTGCCACCTTCAGTGATTTGTGGACCTGCACGCCCAGATCCATCTGCATATCAATACTCCTAAGGGTTCGGCCATTCACTGTATAATTTCCACCTGTACTTGACCTTCAAAAATGCATCACTTCACATTTGTCCGGATTGAACACCATCTGCAATTTTTCTGCCCATGCCTCCCACTGATCTATATCTTGCTTTATCCTTTGACATTCCTCCTCATTATCCGCAACTCTACCGATCTTTGTATCACTCGCAAGCTTACTAATTAGACCAGCTACATTTTGTTCCAAGTTATTTATGTAGACCACAAACACCAGAGGTCCCAGCACTGATCCCTGTGGAACACCACTAGTCACAACTCTCCATTCTGAAAAGCATCCTTCCATCGCTGCCCTCTGTCTCTTGCCAGCTCACCCCCGATATCATGTAACTTCACCTTATGTACCAGTCTGCCATGAGGGACCTTGTCAAAGGCTTTACTGAAGTCTATATAGACAACATCAACCGCTCTTCCCTCATCAATCATCTTCGTTACTGCAAACAATTTGATCAAGTTAGTGAGGCATGACTGCCCCCGCACAAACACCATGCTATCTATTGATAATAAGTCTGTTTGAACTTGTGAAACTCTCTTTTCTCACTCGGGGCCCAGTGTGAGGTCCTCAACTAGATTCAGTCATAGAATCTCTATTGTGTGGAAGCAGGCCAGTTGGCCCATCGAATCTGTGCTAACCCTCTGAAAAGCATCCCACCCAGATCCACTCCACTACTCTATCCCAGTAACTCCACATTGCTCATGGCTAACCCACCTAACCTACACATCCCTGGACACCACTGGCAATTTTCCATTGCCAATCCACCTAACCTATAGGTCTTTGGACTGTAGGAGGAAACCAGAGCACTCAGAGGAAACCCACACAGACGCAGGGAGAACATGCAAACTCCACACATCCCCCTGGCATTGTGAGGTAGCAGCGCTAACCACTGTGCCACCGTGCCGGTCTGAGTGAGTAATAGAAAAAGAAATCTGCCAAATTTTATTTTCTTCAATATAGGCCTTGCCTCTGTGGTGCCTTAGTAACTATAACCACAGCCAGGGCTGAAGTAGGACATCCCATGAAGAGATGGGAACAGCGGTGAGATTGCAGAAGGCTCTTTGCTTTCTCTTTGCATCTCAAAAAACCCCTGACAAAACTGAAAGCTTTTCACACCTTTGAGATTTTTCTCCCCCCTCATTTCCCTCTAACCCATTTCCAGGGTGCTGCAGCGATGTTCTGGCTGCCAGACTGTTCTGTCACGGGGCTGGACTTGCTCATGATGGCTGAAAGCCGAAGGTCCCCCCAACTTCACGTTCCTGCTCCCACTTCCCAACTCCATGGAGCTCACCATCCAGGGTCAGTGAACGTCACCAAGGAAACTATACTGGGTCACAGCAATGTCAGCCCAGAAGTCAAAACCTTTCCCTTTTCACATTCTCCACTAAAGTGTTTCTTTCCTCAGGATAGCAAAGAACATTGCATTTATCTAGTGCCTTTCACCACCACCAAACTCCCCAAAGGACTTTAAAGTCAATGATGTGCAGTTACTGCTGTCTGTATTTTTTTCCATTCCATCAGAGATGGTCAATGCCAGACATAAGCAAGGTTTGATGACACCTTCCATCACTTTACTGATGAATGAGATTAGACTGATGGAGCGGTGATTGGGTGGTGGCGGATTTGCCCTCCTTTTTGTGTTCAGGACCTACCTGAGCAATTTTCCACATTGTCAGGGAGATGCCAATGCTTTAGTTGTACAAACCAGTTTGGCTAGTGGTGCGGCTAATTCTAGAGCACATGTCTTCCATAACATTACTCTCATGCTTACAGGACCTGTAGTCTTTCTAGGATCCAGTGTCTTGAGCTGTTTCTTGATATCACGTGGAGTAAATTGAATTGGCTGAAGACCGCTGTCTGTGATGCTGTGACTCACTAGAGGAGGATGAGATGAATGATCCAGTTGGCACTTCTGGCTGAAGGTAGTTGTGAATGCTTCAGCCTTATCATTTGCACTCCTGTGCTGGGCTCCCCCATTGTTGAGGATGGGGAAGTGTGGAGCTCCTCCTCCAGGGAGTTCTATAATTGTCCACGACCATTCAGCACTGGATGCGGCAGGACTGCACAGGTCAGATCTGATTTGACGGTTGTGGGATCAATTATCTCTGCCACTAGCTGCTTCTGCTGTTTGGCACACAGGTAATTCTGTTTTGTAGCTTCACCAGGCCAATACAATGGTTTTAGTTCTGCCTGGTGCTGCTCCTGGCATGTCTTCCTGCACTCTGTTGAGTATCTTGCAGGAAATACAATGCGGTGTGATATTGATCATATAATTCATTTCAATGTTGTAGATTGAGTATAGATCAAGGTACTGGGGATAATTTCTTTCTCTTCGTGAAATTGATGCAATGGGACCTTTTACAACCATCTGGGGTGGAAGGGGTGAGGTGTTGGCCCTTAATTTACCTTCTCATCTGCAAGACAGCATGCCCCCAGTGTAGCTCTGGGCATTGCATGTCAACAGGTTTAGTCTTGGCTGTGACTCCCAGTCACTGTGCTGTTGACTGTCTGGGTTGGCCAACGGGGGATGGAGCTTGGCTGAGATACTGGAGAGCAGGCAGGCCTGCATCTCAGCAAGACTTGGTACCTTTGGCTGTTACTCAGTGGACACTTGGCTGTACTGTCTCAGAGTCGGAGGCTTGTGGTTTTGGGTCCCCATTCCAGGAGTGAGACACAAAAGTGAGCAGTGAGTGAGTGAGTGAGCTGACGGACAGAGTGTGTGAAGCGGGGAACGTCTCTGAGGTGGTAACGGCTGAAGCCAACCCATCCTTCTGGACGGATACAGCCTGCTGGTGAAAGTGTGATTCTAGTTCCCTCTTTTACTTTGAGCATCATTAGCTGATGGACTAGGACAGCCGCAGGCAGGCTCTTCTGAACAATAGGAATGTCATGTACCCACTGGGTTTGGAAGTGGCACAAAGAGGCATCATTTTGGCCTTGAGGCAGTTAAACTGTACAGGAGCAGATCCTGCCCCTCAGGTCTGTGCTTATTTACAGTGTACAACTTCAAGGCAGCACAGACTTTCACCCGCTGCCAACTACAAATGTGGCCCTTTTCTATCTTCAAACATGATGAAGGATCTCGTGAAGAACCTACACATTCTCATTCTGGTTCACACACTCCTCTGTTATACTCCTGACCCTCCCCGTCTTTTAAACCTCCTCCATCCCTCCAAAATCCCTCTGTTCCTCCAATTCCGGGCTAATTGTCTAGTGTTAATCACTCCATCATTGGTAGCCATGAGACGTCAGCTGTCTGACCCTCTTGAGAAATGCCTCCAAACGCTTTGCCAACCTTTGAGTTGGTGCGTGGATGGAGATAACGGTGTTGAAGAGCAATGACAGCAATGGAATCACACTGTTTTGCTGCCCAGAAGAATGCCATTCAACACTTTGTGCTTGTGCTGGCCCTCCCCAGTAGAAATTCACATACCAACAACGCACTCTCCTCCCCCACCACTGCTGTCTTCCCACATCACTGCACATTCCTTCTCTTCAGCTATTCAGAAAATACGGAAGAACTTCTGCCCATCACCTGTACTAGCAAAAACACAAGCTACATAGCCCAATCCCATGATGAGATGAACAACCAGTTAGAGAGTCATAGAGGTGTATAACACAGAAACAGACCCTTCAGCCCAACTCATCCATGCCAACCAGATATCCTAAGTTAATCTAGTTCTATTTGGCCCATATCTCTCCAAACCCTTCCTATTCATGTACCCCTCCAGATGCCTTTTAAATGTAATTGTACCAGCCTCCACCACTTCCTCAGGCAGTTCATTCCACACTAAAATGCATTTGCTGCCTTTGGACAAGGGACTTCTGTTCTAGGAGAACCTTTAGCAGATGAAACAAATACGTCTAAGGATATTAAAGGATTTGCCATCAGCCAAAATGCTATTATCACCAACTCATCCAGTCCAATCCTAACCTTCTGTAAGTTTTTGCTGAAGTCCGTTTTGTCTCAGGCTGATGATACATCAATTTAACATTTTGTTCCTTGCATTTAGGCTTTGTCTTGTCCCTCACTAAGCACCTCCATTGCTATCACCCTCTGAGATCTCTGTGGTCCTCCAATGTGGTCACTCCTTGTTAGGACTCTTGTCAGAACTTGGAGATGGGCTGATTTAGCAATCATCCTGTTATTTCACCAGTGTGGCCGATTTTCAACCCAGCCCAGAATGGGATCACTCTCATCATGCCTTCTACCTTGTGAGCTCATAACAAATGAGATGGCACATTTGTAGAATGGTATGTTTGCTGACATCGTGCACTGATGATTCTTGCCATCTTTGCATGTGCACAATATGAAGCTGATTTTTAAAGGTCAAAAGAAAATTTCTACTTTGTTTAGCATTTTATCAATCTTCCCTGATATACCCTTTCGTTAAAATGTTATCCTCAATTGTTATTTGTCACACTTTATGAAATTATATTTATGAGTGATGGTGGTATCAGGGTGCTGCTCCTAGGTATCACCAAGGGAAGCCTTGTTGAGGTGGAGATGTACAGTTAATGACATTGGAGTAGTAATCCAAAGCCCCAGGCTAATGTTTAAGGGGCGTGAATTCAAATCCTGCTGTGATAATAAAATCTGGAGATAAATAGTAGCCTAACGACCATGTAACCACTACCAATTGTCTCCAAACCTCATCAGGTTCATTGATGCCCATTAGTGCAAGAAAATCTGCCATCATTACCTGGCCTGGCCTACACATGACTCCGGGCCCACAGCCAATGTGGATGGCTCTTAATTGCCCTCTGAGATGACTCAGGCAGCAACTCAGTTCAGGGTCATTTAGGGTGGGCAATACATGTTGGTCTTGGCTGTAACATCTCTATCCCTTGCATGCAGTTTTAAAGAAAATGACTTCCACAGAAATTCTGCTGTCAACAATTTTTTCAAATCCTCCAGTAAATTTGTCAGACAAAACCCCCCAAGCTGTTTCCCTCCTGAAGTCAATCCTTGCTAACCCATTACCTTAGCATTCAGTAATACAGTAATCTTAGTGATTTGGGAGGAGATTAACCAGTTAAAATAAACGGATTAGCATCGGTTCCCAGAAAGGACGATCGAGAAGGTCTGGTCGAGCAGTAGTGTGTTCTCAGACACACAGAAAAACCTTGGGACCTCAGTGACTAAAATTTAATTTCTACAGAACTATTCGAAAAGAAAATGTATCTTCAAACAATGGCAAATCCTAATTTACATCCAATTGGAAAAGGTCAGAGAGGAGATTGCATTGTGCTGTTCTGATGGGACCTGTTTCCAGTTTGGCTGCGTTCTAATTGCATATAAACAAGATTTGTCACATGGCCACTTGGGAGCTTGTTGTCTCAGCTGCTGTTTACCTAACAGCCCATCTGCCTCTTGCCAAAGGAAGAGTTAATTAACCACATGCCCACATTTATTATTCAGGATCAATTGAGTTTAGCCAAGACAGTGAGGACCTACTTGTCCAGCAGGATAATCCCAAAGTGCCTGACAGGGCTAACAGTCCATTGAAGCAACAGAGTATGGCTGCTCCTCTCAGACAGATCCCGTTAGGATTGTAATCATCGTTTTTCCTTTCTTTGCAGTGTTACCTCATTAATGGAGACAGATTGAGGCAAACATTGGACACTTGGTGGAGCAATTAGTTGAGAGAGAGTGAGAGAGATAGAGATAGCGGAGCAGGGTCCACCTGTCTCTTTTGTTGGTGTGTGTGGCAGCGTTGTCAGTGGACTGCTGTTATTTTGTGTAACTGAGCTATCCTGGCTTTGTACTCTCTCTCATTGAACGCCTAATGAAGAGAGATGCCTACGAGAGAAAATCATTTGACCCTGAGCTACAATATTCACTTAACCCTGGCTGATAGGCATCTCACACACAAAATTATTTTTCCTTTTTGATAGATATTTTCCTAATCAACCTGTTCAGAAATGTTATAGACACCTCTGGAGCAGGTAGGGACTTGAACCTGCACCTCCTGCCTTGAAGGCAGGGACACTACCACTGCACCATAAGAGCCCCTCACCCATAGATTATATTAACGCATGTAAATAGCAGCCAGCTTCTCCCCATCACCTTCTCAAGTCAGCATTTAGCAAGTTACCGCCAGTCTCGCCATCTTTCTCCATATTTCACCTGGTTACAATCCCACTTGGTCCGAGGATCGCTGAGTATTTTCTCACCACCGGCCTCAGGGAGGCTAATAACTACACCGTTGCTGTCTTGGTAAATCCTACTGGGTTAAACTGAGAAAGCACAAAGGCTCACTGATGGATAAAAGCAGAAACAACTGCATTCAGATAGCACCTTTACAGTAGCAGAAAATTATCCTGGCGATTGCATCGCAGCAACATCAGACAGAACTTGATCACAGCACATGTGGAGATTTTAGGTCAGGGAGTGAAAAGGATGGCACAGCAACTCAGTGATCAGCATTGCTGCTGCATAGCACCAGGGATCCAGGTTCAATTCCAGCCTTGGGTGACCATCTGTGTAGAGTTTGCACAGTCTCGCTATGTCTGTGCAAATTTCTGCCAGGTGCCTGGTTTCCTCCTACAGTCCAAAGATTTGCAAGTTAGGTGGATAGACCCTGGTAAATATGGGGATAGGGTGGGGGCAGGATCGAGGTGGAATGACTTTGGAAAGGTTCATGCAGACTCAATGAGCTGAATGGCCTCTTTCTATACTGTGACCACAAGTAAGTTTCTGAGGAATGATTTAAAAATAGAAAAATGCAGAAGTCTTATTGAGTAGGAGGGGGGCCATTCAACCAATCATGAAAAAGAGCATCATTAGCTACTGCTAATCAGAGACACCAATATTTATTATTTGGGCTCACACAAGACGAGAAATTTCCAGTCAGCTGCTGTGGTAACCTACACGGATAATTGAACTTCGAAAAAGAATCTATTTGGCTTTGGAAAGTAGCATGTCCTATAAAAAAATCCAACTTCCTTCAGCCTTTTAACTCAAACCAGGGTTTGCATGAACAAAGTCTAAAGGATTTAGAGCTCTGGATTTAAATCTGCATTTAACTTGATAAACAGCTATCACCCTTCAACACAAAACATTCCACAGCCATGAAGAAACGCTCAAAATGTCTTTGATATTTTCCCAGCAAGCTGACAGAAAAGGCAAAAGTCCACATGTAAATACCAGGCAAACTCAAGTAATCAGACCCCAGCCCATTGAGAGTTTTACATTTGCTCATCTGAAACACAATTAACTGCATCTGGATTCTCAATTAAGTGTGTGTGATTGGAGCTTAATGCATTGACCAGCACTTAACTAGATAAGGGACTGGTCAGCCATGAAAGCACGACTCTGGAAAACAGGCTGTGATGAACAGCCCAACGCATTGAGGGGTGAATAAGTACATGAGGGGAAAAGGAACGAGGGGATGCGGAGGTTATGCTGCAGTAACGTAACACCATGGGCAGATCCCACTTGGAGCACTGTGAACAGATGTGGGCACCTCACCATAGGAAGGATATATCGGCTTTGGAGGGAATACAACATAGTTTACAGGAATGATACCTGGGCTTCAGGGGTTACATTATGGGGAGAATTATACAAATTTGGCTTTTTTTTCACAATTTAGAATGTTTAGAGGTGATCTGCTTGAAGACTTCAAGAAAGCTGCAACACAGAGGGCCTGGAGGTGGGGAGGGGTGTGGACTTGTACTTGGTACACAGGAAGCTAGCACATAGGTGCAGCAGGAAATCATGAAGGACGAATGGAAAGTTGGCCCTTATTCCTAACGGGGTTGGAGTATAAGAGCAGGGAAGTCTTACTGCAACTGTATAAGGTGCTGGGGACACCACATCTGGAGCACTGTGAGCAGTTTTGGTCCCCTTAGTTAAAAAAAAAATTATTCATTGGAAGCAGTTCAGAGAGGATTTATTAGGAGGATCCTGGTATGGAGGGATTGCCTTATGAACAAAGGTTAAACAGGTTGGGACCCTACTCATTGGAATTTGGAAAAATGAAAGGTGATTTCACTGAAATATATCAGATTCTGAAGGGACTTGACAAGGTCAATGCTGAGAGAATGTTTTCCTTCATGGGAAAGTCTAGGACCAGACGGCACCTTCTCAGAATAAGGGGACACCAATTTAAGACTGAAATGAGGAGGAATTGCTTCTCTCGGAAGGTTGTGAGTCTTCGGAACTCCTTGCCACAGACAGCTGGGGAGCAGAGTCCTTGTGTATATTTATGGCTGAGATAGATTCTTGATCACTTGGGGAATCAAAGGTTACAGGGAAAGGGCAGGAAAGTGGTAGTGAGGAATGTTGGAGCAGACAAAATGGGCTGAACGGGTACCTCTATTCCTATTTCTTGCGGTTTTATGGCCCTACATTCACAGGAAAGGACTTGGTAAGTAAAGATAAACTATTTCCACTGTTTGGGGATTCTAGAACAATGGGGCATAGTCTAAAGGTCAGGGGAAGACCATTCAGGAAGGATGTTAGGAAGCACTTCTCCACACGAAGGACAGCAGGGGTTTGGAACTCTCTTCCACCAACAGCAGTGGATGTTGGATCAGTTGTTAATTTTAAATCAGACAATGCTTAACAAGACAAATCTGAGGTAATAAGGGATATGGCCCTAGGGCAGGTATATGCAGTTAGACCACACATTAGCCACTGAATGATGGAACAAGCTTGGGGGGCTGAATGGCCTACCTTGTTCCTAGGTCCCCTTATTACCTCCAGCACCTGATCCGATGCAACATTAGCTGGTGTCCCCCTACCCTGTGCAAATGTAAGGTCACACAAAACTCAACTGCCCATGTTCAAGTTAACACCAATCACATGACTCTCCCTGTGCTCACTGTAGTTTCTCATTAAACAATACTTTGCTGTTCAATTTCTCACACATCTTTCCATTCCTTGCCCCTCACAGACAGTCCCACAACCCTCTGATCTCTGCATTCATCAAAAATTGTCCTTGTGAGCAATCCTGGTTTTAATCGCTTTGCCAATGCTGGGCTGTGCCTTTGACTTCCTGGTGACTAAGCTCTGGAGTACCCACCCAAACCTTTTCCAACTCTCCATCCTCCTTTAACCCAATCTCAAACCACACCTCTTTAACCAAGCTGTACATCGCCTGTTTGAACCATAATGTTGATGCTGATTCTGGTCATTAACCTGAGACTTTATTTTGTTCCTGTCCACAAGTGAGCCCTGCATTTCCAAGTTATACGGTTTACCTTTCAGATTTCAAACACTTTGGAGTTTTGCATCAGTGACATCTCCTTTGGTGACAATCCTGCCACTGCATTGGTTGAGGGGTCAGTGAGTGGCGCTGATATTGTTAGTGAGCGTCTAAACCACAGGCTAAACACAGCAACCACCCCCCCCAACAATACAGGAGATAAACACAGCACCCCCAACTTCCCTCCCACTCCCCACCACCACACCCCCCCC
>JAHRHZ010000047.1:15377620-15406814 GCA_024137785.1 Ginglymostoma cirratum | reverse complement strand
ACCCCGATACAGGAGCTAACCACAGGACCCCCAACCCCCCCCCCCCCACCCCGATACAGGAGCTACAAGAAGCACACCCTCGACTGTAGAAACACCTGCTGATGTCTGCATTGGGTTCGCAGTCTCTCTCAGTGTTTATCTCACTGTCCCACTCTGTGTTTAAGTAATTTTCCCAATCGACCTTTATCTCATCTTATCCATCACTGTCAGCCCATCATTCTGCTCCGTACTCAGCTTGCTGCCCAGCTCATCTCTGTGAGAACTACAATTCTGTACTGTGATGATAGACTGACAGTGAAAAATCTCACAAAATTTACATCTCTGAATGTCAAAGAAGCATTTGTAAAAGAACACATTTTTTAGTTCTGCACCTGTTAAGGGAGCTTTGAATTGCTCAGGTTATGGATACTCTGACTTTTGCTGCGTGCAATATCTTGCAGCTTCTCTGTCAGCGACAGTCACTGTGCCAGTCAGGGGCAGTGTGGGTCAGTGTCATGCTGTTTATGATGTTCCTTTGAAGCACTTTGGGACTTTCTTAAAAAAATGGTAACACAGTAGTGTATATAAAAACAAGTTATTGAGAGGGTGGAAAGAAAAAGACTGGCTGGAGAACCTTAAAGCCCAGCATAGATCAGTCAGACAGAATGGCCCAGAATGTGCCACACATTCGATTCTCTTAATCCAACGTCACTTTTCGCGCTGATAGCTCCTGCTAAACAATGAGTTTACTCTAATTGCCTCTGGCGTGGCAATTAAAAGCTAATTAAAAAGCAGAAATCTGTTTTCGCTCCCCCCACCCATTCCCATCCTTGAGACAGAAGTATTCAATGAATCACTTTCTAATTCCTGAAATTATTCCAATGTCTTTTGTTCTTTGACAGGGAGGTTTTGCAAAAGAAAGGAATTAAATATGTCAAATTTTAAATTAGCCATCAACAAAAGCACAGGCACATTACCGAATGATAATTATAATTAATTTGCCGCCAGGATTGTGACAGCAACATATCATTAATGTGATAAGATGCCATTTTGAAAAATCAGAAATTTGCATGTATTTAACATTAATCTAACTCTGGTTCTATGATAGCAAGTGCATCGTTAATGTAAGAGACACCATCGTTAATGCAGGAATTTGCATTTAATTAGCCAGTTAACAGTTGTAATCAGACACACTTCTGAACTGCATGCTTTGTGTATTGTTTGTTGTCACTCATCTGAATGTGTTAATTAGACAGTGAGGATGTCACAGGGACACAGTATTGTAACCTATTGACTGTGAATCCCCAGCTCAGGTAAGCTGCAAATCCACATCCCGCCTTATCCCATCCTTGGAATGTCCTGGTACAGTTACAGCCAGTTAATTACTCCCAAGATGAGGATGTCGTCATATATGTTACCCAAGGGTCTTAACACATGAAAGGAAATGAAGAACTCTGGACGGTGAAGATCTGAAATATAAACAGAATTTGCTGGAGAAACTCACCAGGTCTGTCAGCAACTGTGGAGAGAGAAAGCAGAGTTAGCCTTATTGAGTTCAGTTGCCCTTCTTCAGAACTGCACGTTAAGTCATTTCATTCCAGCGTAATGGGGATGAAGGGTGTTGGAGTCATTCCCATGGGCAGAGAGGTCTTAGTTTTTATAGTGAGTCTTATAAGATGGAGAGCTTTAGGGAGGAAGTTCCAGAAGCGTGAAATTGTTCACTGAACCTTCAACCAACAAAGATGAGCAAAGGGAAGCAGTGGAGGAGACAGGAGCATGAAGATGTAGCAACAGAGAGTTGGTATTGTTGGGGTCTGGGGAGGTTCTGTGCAGAGTTAAAGGAGAATTACAGAAGCAGGGAGGCTTGGAAAGGCATTAAACACAAGGATGAAATGTGTCGATTATGAGTGAATAGACTTGAGGCTCCTGAGCCAGGTCATATATCCGATCTCAGTTGAAATATGCGGAAATATTAACCTCATTAACATATAACGCACCACCGATAAACCTGCAACTTATTTGCCAGGAGAGATGACCTTTGGTTCAGGATTGATCTAAAGTCCAAACAATAAAAGCAAATGATTTGTTACATTTTGCGTGTCATTCTTGTTAAATTGATAAGATGTAATCCATTGATGCCACTTGCCTCATCCTCACCACTTATGATGTGGAGGTGCCAACGTTGGGCTGGGGTGGACAAAGTCAGAAGTCACACGACAACAGGTTATAGTCCAACAGGCTTATTTAAAATCACAAGCTTTTGGAGCACTGCTCCTTCATCAGATGCCTCTCCCTGCTTAGAAAGAGCATGGGGTCTGATCACGTTGGTCAGAAAGATGTCTCGCTCACTTTCATCATTCACTATGGGACAGTCATTTGACTATTCATTATCCTGTCTGCAGCTCACTCTACATTGCAACTATTGCTTCCCACCAGTCAACTGGGGTAGGCTGCAGGTGCATCAATGTAGAGGATTTAAATTAATTTTAGATTTGTGTTTGTATGACAAAAGCCCTAGGACTAATAAGGATAATAAATGGCTTCACCTAGCCCATTAGCACTAACACTGAATGCAAATTCTTTGAGATGCTTCATCATTATCTTTGCACTCTAATTAGATTTCATGACTCCAAATGTTGGTTGCAAGAAACACAGAACAATTTGTTACTCGCTAATTAACCTCCTAGTTCATGTTCATTGTTTGCATGGCAACAAAAATGCAGTCAGTTCCATTCCTGTCTACTAACCCTCCTTTGCAGGAGTTGGGGTAAAGCAAATCTGTCTGTGCTTTTATAAAAGACCATCTCTTCCAAAGATCAAACTGAAGAGTGTGTCCATGCAACTGATTTGTTGTGGAGCTGACTTCCCTATCTTCGAATGCCTTTCAAAAGTGAGTCTGAGGACATTTGTCACTGTTATATCAGGGTTCTGTGCAGCCCAAGTTGTATTTTCTATCAGGATGCATTTTGGTCTCACCCTTGAAATGGCATAAAACAGTTTTTAAAACTCTAACAGAAACCTAGGTAGAGGTCCAAGACCATTCATGTTGTACATTCAATAACATTAAAGAGATTAGGAGAGAGATATGGAGTTAATTCATTCTTTTAATAATGTCTATGGGATGTGGCATCACTTGCAAACTCAGCATTTATTTCCAAATTTCCAATTGCGTTTGAGACAGTGGTGACGGACTCCTTTTGGGAATCCAATTGAGTTCTGGGCCTTTTCAAAGGGCCGTTATTGCTCTGGGGTTGGAATCAAACCTTGGTCAACCTGGGCAAGGACAACAAATCTCTTTCTCTAAAAGGAAAGATGTTGTTAAACTTGAAAGGGTGCAAAAAAAGATTTACTCGGAAGTTGCCAGGATTGGAGGGTTAGAGGTAAAGGGAGAGGCTGAATAGCACTTTTTCTTGGAGCGCCAGAGGCTAAGAGTGATCTTAAAGAAGTTTATAAAACCATGAGGGACATGGATAGGGTGAATGGCTAAAGTCTTTTTGCCCAGATTGGGGGAGTCCAAAACTGGAGGGTATTTGGTTTAAGGTGAAAGCAGAAAGATATAAAAGGGACCTAAGAGACAACTTTTTCTAGCAGAACATAGAACATAGAACATTACAGCGCAGAACAGGCCCTTCGGCCCTCGATGTTGCAGTGACCTGTGAAACCAATCTGAAGCCCATCTAACCTACACTATTCCGTTATCATCCATATGTTTATCCAATGACCATTTAAATGCCCTTAAAGTTGGTGAGTCTACTACTGCTGCAGGCAAGGCATTCCATGCCCTTACCACAGAGGTGTGTGTACGGAACAAGCTACCAGAAGAAGTGGTGGAGGCTGGTAAAGTTACAACATTTAAAAGGCATCTGGATGGGTATATGAACAGGAAAAGTTTAGAGAGACAGGGGCCAAAATCTGGTAAATGAGACTAGATTAATTTAGGATACCTAGTTAGCATGGACCGAAGGGTTTGTTTCCATGCTGTACTACTCTATGGCTCTATGACATTAATAAATCAATACATTTTTACAACAATGCAATAATTTTATGGTCACCATTACTGATACTAGCTTTATTTGCTGGAAATGTTAACTAACTGAACATTAACTCCCCAGCTATCATGGTGGGACTTGACCTCAACTTCTATGAGATCATTAGTCCAGATTTTACTGGTACAGTAATATAACCAGTATTCTACCACTCCCACATTAACCAGAAACTGAAATGGACCAGAAATATCAACGACTGGACAGCTTAGTGGCTCAGTGGTTAGTACTGCTACCTCACAGTGCCAGGGACTTCAGGGACAATTCCAACCTGGCTGTCTGTCTGTGCGCTGAATGGCCATCTTTCTACGCTGTAGGGATTCTATAAACACTGGTTACAATAGCAAGATATTTAAGATATTCAATGATACCCATGAAGTTAACTTGATTAATGCTTAATGAACTGCATTAAAAATCCATTCTTTTCACCACTGATGCTCAGCAGTTGCAGTGTATACAAATGGATAGAATGCATTCAGCAACTTGAAAAGGCTACTTTAACCACATTGGAAGGAGATGGGCAGCTGGTGTATGGGAAAACCACCGCTACTGAGCTTTTCTCTAAGTCACACACCATCCAGACTGAATGTATATTCTATTCCTTCATTGTCACCAGGCCAAATTCCCCAAACTCCCTACCTATTAGCACTGAGGGAATACAGGGACAAAAGAAGGTTATTCAGCCCATCAAGACTAGTCTGTCATTCAATTGGTTCATGGCCTATCTTTTCCCCATAAGCTTGTCTCCCTTACTGATTAAAAACCTAGCTATCTCAACCTTGAATATACTTACTGACCCAGCCTAGACAGTGCTCTGGGGTAAAGAACTATATAGATTTGCTACCCTCTAAGAGAAGAAATTCCTCCCCATCGCTGACCTCTTACCCTGAGACGATGCCCTCTGGTCCTTTCCCACAAGGGAAAACAATCTTTATACATCTACTCTGTCAAGTCCATTAGGAATCTTGTATGTTTCAATAAGGTCACCTCTCATTCTTCTATATTCCAATGAGTACAGTCCCAGCCCACTCAACCTCTCCTCAAAAAACAGCCTGTCCATTCCTGTTTTTGACCTAGTGAATCTTACCTGTAATGATGCAATTGTCCTTTCCTCTGAGTCAAGGGCCTGGGGTCAAGTCCGACCTGAGGAAAGATACAGAGTGCTATCCTGATCAGGAAGCTCCACCTGTACATCATCTCTACAGTTGATTCAAAATGTCCACCATGAATTACTAGACACTAGAGCAAGTGTGAGAGCAAGAAAGAATTCCAATCACATGAAACTCTGGGCGACAGCGATTAAGGAAGAGAGTGTTCAAAGTGAAAGTTAAGAAATTAATCTAATTCAGCATTTAAGATGATTAAAGGGTTTGATACAGTAGACAGAGATAAATTGTTTTTCCTGGTGAGTAAGCCCAGAACAAGGAGAAACAGCTCTAGCAGTGGTGATAGGCTGTTCCCTGTGATGTCAGGAAGCCCTTTACTACACAAACAGTAGTAGAAATCTGGAAGTCTAATCACCCAATATGTTAAGGTTGAGAATCAACAAAAAGTTTCAAACCTGAAGTTGATAGGTCTTTGTTTAGTAAATGTATTAATGGAATCAACACAGTGGATTGCCTTATGAAGCAAGGCTAGATAGGCTGGGCTTGTAATCTCTGGAGCTTAGAAGAGTCAAGGGTGACTTAATTGAAATGTATAAGATCCTGAGGGGACTTGACCAGGTGGATGTGGAAAGGATGTTTCCTCTTTTGGGAGAATCTAGAACTAGGAATCACAGTTTAAAAATAATAAGGTAGTCAATTAAAACAAGAATTAAACATTTTTCCCTGAGGTTTGTCTTTGGAATTCCTTAAAAAGACAATAGATGTAGAATTTTTAAACATTTTGAAGACAGATGTAGATAGATTCCTGATGACTAAGGAAATGAAAGATAGTCAGGGATTGGCAGGAATGTAGAGCTGAGGCTAACATCAGATCAACCATGATCTTGTTGAATGGTGGAACAGGCTCAAAGGGTTGAGTAGCCTCTGTCTGTTCTTTGCTCATATGTAGGTAGATGGAGTCTAGATAAAAGCCAGCCAAAATGCAACTGAGTGGGGTAATAGGCCTGAGGGGCTGAATGATCATTCCTCTGGTCCTGATATTCCATATTGTTTGCAGGTAGATGGACAAATGGAGAAATTCGAGAGAGAGAAAAAGCGCCAGACAGAAAGCAAGAAATGCAGGAGTTGGAGTCACAGATGTACAGAAGTTCACAATGGTGAGACAGAGATAAGATAGAAAGACCGAGTTCGAGGAGACACAGGGAGAGGTTCCCATGCATAAAAGCTTCACTTCTGACTGCCAGGAGAGTTCAATGTGACTTATCACACAAACCACCCTCAGGTGTCATTACTGGAGGCTGTTTAAAAACTGCACAGTATGTGTGTTCATAAACCTGTTAATAAATAGGCAGGACATGCCTGTAGTGTTTTTCCTCAATGCCAGTGAGCATCATTACATGGCGTTCAATGAGCTTTTTAAAGTAAAGGATATGGTCAGTCTATGCTTGCAAGCATCTTTCGCCTGTTAACAATTTTCAGTGTATCATACTGTGACCTTTCCCAGGCAGATAGTGAGGTGTACACATCCTGAATTGGATGGAAGGTTAGCTTCAAACAATCCTCCTAGCTGTTCCAGAATAGCACAATGTGTAGGGGCCCATACAGAGCAGTAATCGGGCAAGTTTATCTTACAGTACTTCTTAAACCAGGAGCTGATCTACAGATGGAATTGATTTCCGGGTGAAGGGGAGGATATGGGACTCTTTTAAGAAACAATCTGGAAAGATTAGATCAAGCAGGCAGAATTTTTATGAGTTTATTGCCTAAATAAAGCATGCTACAGAAATGTAAGTGGTTGACTTTCAGCCCAAAGTTTAAACTGATCCAAACTTTACTCAGCAATGAATTTCAAACAAAAATTAATCCCAACACCCAGGTCAATAAGACCATAAGACATAGGAGCAGAAGTAGGCTCATTGAGTTTGCTCCACCATTCAATGAGAACATGGCTGATCTGATAATCTTCAACACCACTTCCCTGTCTTTTCCCCATAATCCTTGATTCCCGTGCTGATTAAAAATCTGTCTGTCGCAGTCTTGAATATGCCAAAGATCCAGCTTTGACAGCCCTCTGTGGTAAATAATTGCTCAGATTTACTACCCTCTGAGAGAAGAAATTCTTCCCCATCTCTGTCTTAAATGGGTGAATCCTACTTTAAGACTGCTGCAGTTCTGGAGTCTGTCACAGGAGAAGTAACCTCTCTGCATCTACCCTGTCGAGTCCCTACTTGTATCAACAAGGTGACCTCTCATTCTTCTAAACTCCAAAGATTACAGACCCAACCTACCCTGCCTCTCCTCATAAGAAAATCCCTCCACACCTACGATCAACCTAATGAACCTTCTCTGGACTGCCTTCAATGCCAGTATATCTTCCTTCAGATAAGGGGCCCAAACATTTTCACAGTATTCCAGCTGTGGTTTGACTAGTGCCTTGTATAGTTGTAGCAAGACCGTTCTATTTTTATACTCCTTTCTCTTTGAAATAAAAGCAACATTCCTTTTGCCTTCCCTATTACCCACTGAACATGGATGTTCGCTTTTTTGTGATTCATGCTTGAATAAAACCACATCCACCTCTGCTGTAACTCTCTGCGATCTTTCTCCAATGAAATAATATTCAATTCCTCTATTCTTCCTACCAAAGTGCATAACCTTACATTTTCCCACCTATGTTCCATCTGCCAAGATTTTGCCTACTGAGTTATCATGACTATATACCTCTGCAAACTCTGAGCATCACCATCACCATTTGTCTCCGCAGCTGGCCTCGTGTCGCTTGCAAACTTAGGTATAGCACATCGACAACAAAAACAAAAACTGCTGGAAAAATTCAGCATCATCTGCGGGGAGAAATCAGAGTTGACATTTCAGATCTGGTGACCCTTCCTCAGAACATTCTGAGGAAGGGTGACTTGTCCCAAAACATTAACTCTGATTTCTCTCCACAGGTGCTGCCGGACCTGCCGAACATTTCCAGGAATTTCAGTTTTTGTTTCCGATTTACAGCATCTGCAGTTCTTTCTGTACCTATATAGCACATCCATTTTCCTCATCCAAGTTATTCATATATTTTATGAAGAACTGACCCCAGTAATTATCCCTGTAGCACTCCACTAGTTATTGGTTGCCTTGATGGAAGTGCCCCCTTTGTCCCAACTCTCTGTTTTCTATGAATTAGTCAATGCTCTATCCATGTTAATATATTACCTTCAACATTTTATGTTCCCCTTTATATATCCTGATTGCTATCTCCTCAAGCAATTTGAGTAAATTTGACAGGCATGATTTCCCTTTCATGAAGCCATGCTGATTCTGTTCGATCATATTATGTAATTCTAAATACTCTGCTGTTATATCCTTTGTAATAGAATTTAACTTCTTCCCATTCATGGATATTAAGCTAACTGACCTACAATTACCTTTTTTTGTATCCTTCCCTTTTCAAAAAAATCATGTTACTTTGGCAGTTTTTTCAATTCTCTAGGTCTTTTTCCAAATCTAAGATTTCTTGAAGGCTATTACCAGTGCATCTATAATCTCTGCCTTTAATATCCTAGGATGCAACCCATCAACACTTATCAACCTTTACCCCCATTAATTTCTCTGATGCCTTTTCTCTAGTGATCATTATTCTCGTTTCTCCACTCTTTTTGCCCTTTGATTGAGAACTGACTTTAACTTAGAGCATGAGTGATGGGGTGGGGGAGATATGCAGGATGGTTACCAATTAAAGCCAGCCATGTTGTATAGAAGCCTAGAAGAACAGAGTCTGTATCAAGGCAATATAACTGTGATCTACCCCGTATCGCTCCTCAAGAGGGTTTAAACTGTATGCATTCCAATGCTGTGAGGTCATCTCTTCCCATCACTCACAAAGCTGGGATTGTCCATTTACTCAACCACTGACATAGCCAGTGATACTTTTTGACCAATGGAAATGATTCCCATAGCATGATGCATTGAATAAGGAATTCCACAATGGCTCAATTACACTCTCTGAAAGTAATTCAATCCTCAGTGGGGCCCTCGATGTTAGCCGAAAGCCTGCACTTCCAACAGTGCCATCCTTCCTTCTCTCAACCAGACATCATGAGAGATGCTAAACAAATGTAAGTCTGTTTTCCCTCTTGCTGGGTGCAGACCTGAACCCACAAATATCTGGCACGGAGTTACAGTGCTGTCAAAATTGACACAAAAAGGGAGTTCCTCTTGGCAAACCATGTGTCTATGTACAGTAAATTTTTGTTATATTAACCAGGTCCGATGGGACCAGGAGTGTGCCAGTTGATCAAATATTCCAGATGATCAAGACGTCCACATAAGCATATAATCAATGTAAAATCAGACAGTAAGTAATAGGAACTTTTATTCCTATGTGGTTGTGGGAGGGTGAGGGGTATTCACGTCATTGTTAGACTTTATTTACAGCATGAGTCAGTTAAATAATAATGTGACTTGGCCTTAAATAAAATATACCGGCAGAAAACCTTCTCACTCACGCCCTCAACTAACTACTAGGACATTGTGGTAGATCACAGTGTACAGTAAACTTCCAGTATTTCAGATATATAACTTTTGACAGTTCATCGAGAGTGCCAAATCAAAGAGAACAAGGAACAATACAGAATAAAAACCAAAAGAACTGTGATGCTGTAAGTCAGGAACAAAAACAAAGTTGCTGGAAAAGCTCAGCAGGTCTGGCAGCATCTGTGAAGGAGAAAACAGAGTTAACGTTTCAGGTCCAGCGAGGAAGGTTCTGAGGAAGGGTCACTGGATCTGAAACATTAACTTTGTTTTCTCCTTCACAGATGCTGCCAGACCTGCTGAGCTTTTCCAGCAACTTTGTTTTTGTTCCTAAGGAACATTACAGCACAGGAGCAGGTCCTTCTGCCCTCCAAGCCTGTGTCGACACATTTTGCCCTTCCATACTAAAACTGTCTTCACTCATAGGATCCGTATCCCTCTATTCCCTTCCTGTTCATGTGTTTGTCCTAGTGCTGCTATTGTGTCTGCTTCCACCCCTCCACTGGCAGGACGTTCCAGGCACTCACCATCCTTTGTGTGAAAAACTTGCCTCACACATCTCTTTTAAACGTCCCCCCGACCCCCACCACACCTTGAACCCGTGTCCCCTAGTAATTGACCCCTCCACCCTGGAAAAATGCCTCGTACTTTCCACTCTATCCATGCCATTCACAATCTTCAGTCAGGTCGCCACCACCCCACACCCCCACACCAACACCACCCCCCCAGCCCGCCTCAACCTCCTGCATTCCAGTGAAAACAAACCCAGTCTATCCAACCTTTCTTCATTGCTTAGATCCCCTATAGCAGGTGAATCCTAGAAAACCTTTCCTATACTCTCTCCAAAGCATCCACATCCTTCTAGTAGTGTGGTGACCACTTCATAAGGTGCCAATTAAAACAAAGTCTGCTGTTTAATAGTCGCCATTGTAATTCAAGTCATTTTCTGTCTATAGTCCTTTAAGATGGTTTGATCTGGTAAGATGCTCCACCAATCCAACTATTGTTAATAATTCAGTCATTACTCTTTATAAATGTTTGGTACTTAGAATGGCATTCATACTGTGCTTCATACTTTAATTATGGAGGAACATTAAGAACATCAATCACTACAATCCAGAGCTACACATTTTCACTTATTGACAAATCTGTGAGAAATTGGCTCCATTAAGCTTTTCAGCAATTAGGGAACAGACTTCCTACAATTTCAGGAATTCTTTAGTTTTCCCTTTGGAATATTTATCTAGACTACACACGGAAATGCCAACAAAGTCCAATAAACATTGTGAATCTGTAACAAATTCCCAGTAAAACCTAAAAATATATGTTGCATGGCCCAAATGAAATTAAATATTACAGTGTTTTAAGTGATTTTAGCTGTGAGATTAAATTTCTTCCTGCATCACTGAGTAAAATTTAGATTTATCTAATTGCTTCTGGTTTACAGCAGCTTTGATTCATTACACTATCACACATGCCTGGTTACTTGATGCATCATATACCCTCCTCAGATGCACTAATTAAAATTAAGAAATACAAAAGTTAGGAACAAATCAAATTCATGGATGAAAGGGGCGAGAAAAAATGCTTGTTAGATTAGCAATATATTATCCACATTACAAATAGACGAAGGTGATTAGAAATGATGCCTCTCCTATGTGGTCCCAATGGGTTTTTCTAGGTATATTCAGAGGTCATTCTCTCCAGAGGTAAAGCTATATTTTACTGCACTGGTGAAGATTGTGACAGATTCAGAATGCTTGTTGCATTAGATATCCCTTTAAGCCTGTGACTTTGACCAAGCTTTTGTCCTAATATCTTCATGTTGCTTGGTGACATATTCAGCTGCAAAGCACTTTGGGGGATTTAAAAGCACTTTACAAAAGCAAATTTTGTTTCAGCGAAATATGATGGAAATGCTATAACATGATTTAACAAACCATAACTTCACTTATACCACAAATGTCTCTTGGCTCTCAAAATAGATAAAATCTGTACATAAATCTTCATTTTTCTAGTTAATAACAGGAGAAAATAGTCACCTTCTTATTAACACAGTGCAGTTTTTTGCTCAATGTGGGTGTAGCTGGATGGGCCAGCATTTATTGGCAACAGAGCAGTTCTGGCTTTAGTGTTGTGCAATGAGGCAGGCTTGATAAGGGAGCTTAAGGTGAATGAACCCTAAGGAGGCAGCGACCATAAGATGATAGAATTTCGTCTGCAATTTGAGAGGGAGAAGTTAGAATCAGATGTAATGGTATTACAGTTGAATAAAGGCAACTAGAGAGGCATGAGGGAGAGCTGGGCAGAATTGACTGGGAGAGGACCCAAGCAGGAAAGACAGTAGAACAGCAATGGCAGGAGTTTCTGGAAGTAATTCGGCGGACACAGCAAAAATTCATCCCTAGGGAAAAGAAGCATGATACAGGGAGGACAAGGCAGCCATGGCTGACTAGGGAAGTCAGGGATAGCATAAAAGCAAAAGAGAGAGGGCAGTGGGAAACCAGAGGACTGGGAAGTTTACAAAGACCAACGGAGGACAACTAAAAAAGAAATAAGGTGGGAGAAGATTAAATATGAGGGTAAGCTAGCCAGTAGTATAAAAGAAGATTGCAACAGTTTCTTTAGATCTATAAAGAGCAAAAGAGAGGCAAAAGTGGACATTGGGCTGCTGGAAAATGACGCTGGAGAAGTAGTAATGGGGAACAAAGAAATGACAGAGGAACTGGACAAGAACTTTGTGTCAGTCTTCATGGCAAAAGACATGAGTAACATCCCGAAAATTCAGGAGTCGGGGACAGTGGTGAGTATGGTAGTTATCACCAAGCAGCAGATGCTAGAAAAATGGAAAGGTCTGAATGTGAATAAATCACCAGGACCAGATGGACTACACCCAAGAGGTTTGTGGGAGATAGCTGAAGAGATAGTGGAAGTGTTAGTGATGATTTTTCAGGAATTACTGGAGTCAGGGAGGGTCCCAGAGGACTGGAAAATTACTAACGTGACACCCCCTGTTTAAGAAGGGAGTACGGCAAAAGACAGGAAATTATAGGCCGATTAGCCTGACCTTGGTCGTGGGAAAGATTTTGGAGTCCATTCTGAAGGTTGGGGTTTCTGAATGTTTGGAAGTGTATAGTAAAATAGGGCAAAGTCAGCATGGTTACATCAAGGGGATGTCATGCCTGACAAATCTGTTAGAATTCTTTGATGAAGAAATGAGCAGGTTAGACCAAGGAGAACCAATGGATGTTACATACCTGGACTTCAAGCAGGCATTTACAAGATGCTACACAGGAGGCTGCTGAGTAAGATAAGGGCCCATGGTGTTAGAATCAAGGTGCTACCGTGGGTAGAAGATTGGCTGACTGGCAGAAAGCAGAGAATGGGGTTAAAAGCATCTTTCTCAGGATGGCAGCCAGTGACAAGTGGTGTTCCTCAAGAGTCAGTGTTGGGACCACAACTTTTCAGTTTACACATTAATGATCTAGATGAAGGAACTGTGGGCATTCTGGCTAAGTTTGCAGATGATAAAAAGATAGGTGGAGGGCAGGTAGTATTGAGGAGGTGGGGAGGCTGCCGGTGGATTTAAACAGGTTAAGAGAGTGGACAAAGAAGTGGCAGATGGAGTACAGCATGGGAAAGTGTGAGATCATGCACTTACATAGGAAGAATAGAGGTATAGGCTATTTTCTAAATGGGGAGAAAATTCAGAAATCTTAAGCGCAAAGGGACTTGGGAGTCCTACTACACGATTCTCTAAAGGTTAACTTGCAGGTTGAGTTGGTAGTTAGGAAGGCAAATCCAATGTTGGCATTTCTGCTCCTATGTCTTATGGTCTTATTGCTTAACCCTAGTTGCCCTTGAGAAGTGATGGCAAACTGCCTTCTTGAACTGATGCAGTGTACTTGCTGTATTTTGACCCACAATACCATTAGGAAGGGAGTTCCAAATTTTTGAACCAGTGTTACTGA
The DNA here is from genome assembly GCA_024137785.1 of Ginglymostoma cirratum. Classification (NCBI taxonomy): domain Eukaryota; kingdom Metazoa; phylum Chordata; class Chondrichthyes; order Orectolobiformes; family Ginglymostomatidae; genus Ginglymostoma; species Ginglymostoma cirratum. The sequence continues at coordinate 15,393,188 of JAHRHZ010000047.1, read as the reverse complement.
AGGAACAGCGCTATATTTCCAAGTCAGGATAGTGGGTGCCTCAGAGAGAAACTTGCATGGGTTGGTGGTGCCATATATCTGCTGCCCTTGTCCTTCTAGATGGAAGTGGGCATGTGTTTGGAAGATGTTGACTCAAGATCATTGGTGAATTTCTGCAGTGCATCTTGTAGATAGTACACACTGCTGCTACTGAGTGTCGATAGTGGTGGGAGTGGATGCTTGTGGATGTGATGCTAATCAAGGTGGCTGCTTTGTCCTGGATGGTGTCAAGCTTCTTGAATGTTGTTGGGGCTGCTTCCATCCAGACAAGTGGGCAGTATTCTATCACACACCTGACTTGTGCCATGCATATGATGGACAGGCTCTGGGGAGTTGAGAGGTGCAGTACTTCTGGAGTATTCCTAGCTTCTGACCAGCTCTTATTGTCACACTGTTCATGTAGCAAGTCCAGTTGAGCTCTGGTCAATGGTAACCCCTAGGGTGTTGATAGTGGGGAATTCAGTGATGATAACACCATTGAATGTCAAGGGGTGATGATTAGATTGTCTCTTATTGAAGATGGTCATTGTCTGGCATTTGTGTGGTATGAATGTTACTTGCTACTTGTTAGCCCAAAAAGCCTGGATATTGTCCAGATCTTGTTGCATTTGAACACGGGGTGCCTCAGTATCTGAACATTGTGTAATCTTTGGCAAACATCCCCACTTCTGATCTTATGATGGAAGGAAGGTCATTGATGAAGCAACTGAAGTTGGTGGGCCAAGGACATTGAGGAACACCAGCAGAGATGTCCTGGAGCTGAGATGATTGACCTCCACCAACCACAACCAGCTTCCTACAGTCAGTTATGACTCCAGTGGAGACTTTGCCCCTGATACCAATTGATTCCAGTTTTGATAGGGTGCCTTGATGCCACACTTGGCCGAATGCGACCTTGATTCCAAGGGCTGCTACTCTCACCTCACCTCGGAAACAGACTCTTTTGCGCATGTTTGAGCCAAGGCTGTAATGAGGTCAGGAGCTGAGTGGCTCTGGTAGAACCCAAACTGGGCGTCACTGAGCAGGTTATTGCTGAGCAGGTGCTGCTCTATAGCACTGTTGATGACACCTTCCATCACTTTACAGATGATCAAGAGTAGATTGGTGGGGCGGTAATTGGCCGGGTTTGGATTTATCCAGCTTTTTATGTGCAGGACATACTTGGGCAATTGTCCACATTGTCTGGTAGATATCAGTGTTGTAACTGTACTGGAACAGCTTGGCTAGGGGAGCGGCATATTGTCAGGTCCCATAGCCTTTGCAGCATCCAGTGTCTCTGGCTGTTTCTTGATATCGTGTGGCGTAAATTGAATTGGCAGAAAGCTAGTATCTATAATTCTGGGGACCATTGGTGGGTGCTAAGATGGATCATCCACTTGGCACTTCTGGCTGAAGATTGCTGCGAATGCTTCAGCCTTATCTTTTGCACTGATGTGCTGGGCTCTTCCATCATTGAGGATGGAGATATTGGTGGAGTTTCAACATGTTTGTACTTTTTAGACCCCAACAAGCAGGCTTACACTTCACACTTCCTTCTGTTTTAATTTGTTTTTCTATTCTCTTCCGCATTCCTTCCTTTTCTTTCTATCTCAACTGTTTTTGACATCTTTTTATTTCTTTTAATCTATTTGCTAAGTCTCTATCTCATTGGTCCTTCAAGTGAGGCAACACACATCTGCCCATTAGTGGAAGATTATGATACTTTGAGTTATGGATTTCTTTCAGTCCCTTCCCCCCCATGTCTTACTAATGGTGAACCATTTTGCCTGCTAGAGCTTCATACTGGTTTTCTGAGATATACCGTGAGTTTCACTAGCATTGGGGGAGATGATGGAACTCTGAGAGGTGGCCTGTGAGATACTTCTCTGGCTTTACATTGTCAGTGTGTGTTTCTACACTCTCTGCCCTTTCTCCAGTTCTTACTTATCATTTTTCACTCTCACGCCTTTAAATGATTTCCCAAGTGGTTCCTTCAATAGTTCTGGTGTTGCCTTCACCATAAGAATCCTGAACAATCTTGTGATCTTTCAGTGGGATCAGTTGCCCCAGTTGTAATTCAGGACTGTGATTTCTCATAGCCAACCCCACTAAATGTTACAAAAAAATTCGACCTGAGTGCATTGCATTGAGTCTTGGGGTTCCATTTGAAGAGGCCTTGAGTCTTCAGAGTGGGAGATTGTTCCTACAAGCTGCATTGTAAAAGCATTTGAAGATTAATTACCTCTGCAGCATAATGAAATTAGATCAGTGGCTGATCTCAGTGCTTTCCTCTGCTTACCAAAACAAAAGTAAATAACAGAGACAACAGCCGTCCATTCCAAATTACAATGTTGGCCTTATTCTCAAAGGGTCCACCATGGAAAGGAAACAGACAGCTAAACCATGCACATGAGAGAAGGTACCAGATAAAAACCAAGGTACCAGTTTTGACTTCCAGTTAGTACTGGATTAGTGAGACTTGCTAGTGATTCCACAAATTTCTCTCAGTGTCCCTCTGCTGAAGATGCGGGAGACATGATTCTCTTTCATAAATACCATTCAATAATATCTATTCAAAAGTGTCATGTGTACAGGTGTTCACATAAGGAAGGTTTTGGACTGAGTCAGAGACGTCCCTTCCATGCTCAAACCACCTGACCATCACTCTGGCAGTCAGTGTTAATGTTATCTCTTTGAATGAGTTTGGGAAACAGCCAGTGGCTTCGTCCCTGACAGAAGTAATACCCACAGGAGAAGATTCTGGGATGAAGTGAGCAGCAGAAATAAATCTGTAATAAAATCAGAAATTGCTAGAGAAAACTCAGCAGATCTGGCAGCATCTGTGGAGAGAAAACAGGGGTAACGTCTTGAGTCCAGTGACCCTTCTTCACAACACTGGACTTAAAACATTAACTCTGTTTCTCTCTCCACCGATGCTGCCAGAGCTGCTGAGTTTCTCCAGCAATTTCTGCTTTTGTTTCAGATCTTCAGCATTTGCAGCTCTTTGTTTTAGGGGCATAGGGACAGGAGTAAGCCATTCACCCCTTTTAGCTTGAGGCACCACTCAGTGACTGATCTGAGGCATGACTCTATCTGCCCTGCCTTCGGATCATATCTCTTAATACCTTTGCTTAACAAACGCATTAACTATTTCAGATTTAATATTAACAACTGATCTAGCATCCGCTGCTGTTTGTGGAAGAGAGTTCCAAACCTCTACAACCCATTGTGTATAGAAGTGCTTCCTAACATCTCTCCTGAACACTCTGGCCCTAATTATCAGACTATATCTAGAAGCCAGTGGAAATAATTTATCTTTATCTACCCTGTCATTTCCTGTTAATATCTTGAAGACTTTGATGAGATCACCCCTTAGCCTTCTAAAGTCTAGAGAAGACGGGCCTAATTTTTACAATCTCTCCTCATAATGTAACCCCTGAAGCCCAGGTATCATTCTTGTATACCTATGTTGTAGTCCCTCTGAGGCCAATATATCCTCCCTAAGGTGTGGTGCCCACATCATCCCACAGCACTCCAAGGTCAAACCAGGGTTTTTGTATAATCGCTTTATAGAAACACATCCATGATGGTTACACTACCTGATAGGCAGAAAGCCCAATCAAAACTCATGTTTATGGAGTATATTTCAGGGTGTTAGACCTCAACAGAGCTGCTATTGACCTGACACCAATCAACTGATACTTTCCTTGATGCTGTTGCCTGAATTCTATTATTATGCTGCCAAGATAGATGATCACACGGAATGTTGTCATTCAGCCAGTGATTGTGGTTAAAGTACACACAATCAATTATAATGGAATTTAATCTCCTATAATGTAATTTCCAACAATTGGAGTTTAATGATTGTATCCCTCTGTGTGCTACAACAATTGTCTCTGTCATTTCTAGTCCTACTCTTACTGCAGGGAACTCGGGATTATGTGTAGATCTCACTCGGTCAGCATTGATGTCAAATGCTATTATATATTTCCCAATCTCAGCACTCGATTAGAGACAAAAAAACTGCAGATGCTGGAATCCAAGGTAGACAACCTGGAGGCTGGAAGACACAGCAAGCCAGGCAGCATCTGGAGGAAAGGAGCAGTCAATGTTTCAGGTATTACCTTTATTCTTTAAGAAGGGTAATACCCAAAACATTGACTGCCCCTTTCCTCCAGATGCTGCCTGGCCTGCTGTGTTCTTCCAGCCTCCTGTGTGTCTACCCAGCACTTGGAGATTGATTGGAATCTGGAAAGCATTCTCACATGAAATGGATCAACCAGCATGGATCAATGAGAAACTACCTTTATATATGAGAGGGAAATTAATAGAGGTATATGTTGGTAGCAGAGGACGGAAGCAGAAGATTAGGAAAATAGGCAACTGCCATCAACTGGTCGAACAGAATTGCGTATTTCTGTGTTTAGTAATATGGTCTCCAGGTCACTGAGCTGCTCCGAGAAGGTTCTAGTGTTTCCTTTTTAGCAGACTGTGTGGTGATGATTCTCCCACAGTGCTGTTAGGGAGGACAGCTCCAGGATATTCTGATCCTCTTACAGTGAAGGAGCAGTGATACATTTCCAAGCCAGGATGGTCTCTCAGGGGAGGCGATGGCCTAGTGGTATTATTGCTGGACTGTTAATCCAGAGATGCAGATAATGGCCTGGGGACCTGTGTTCAAATCCTGCCACAGCAGATGGTGAAATTTGAATTCAATAAAAATCTGGAATTAAAAGTCTAATGACGACCATGAATCCATTGTCAGGAAAAGCCCATCTGGTTCCCTAATGTCCTTTCGGGAAGGAAGCCGGATCCTTACCTGGTCTGGCCTACATGTGACTCCAGACCCACAGCAATGTGGTTGACTCTTAACTGCCCTCTGGGCAATAAATGTTGGCCTGGCCAGCGACACCCTCATACCATGACTGACTAAAAGGGGAATTTGGAGCTTGCTGGCATTTATTGTGCCTGTTCTCCTGACAATGGATGTCACATCAAGGGAGGGGCTGTTCAAGAACCCGAGTAGAGATGCATCAGCCCATTTTCTGGACAGCGACACAAACAGAACTAGATCAAAGAGGTTAAAAGAAATGTTGTAAACGCTCAACTGGTCAGGCAGCATCTACGGAGGGAGAAACAGGGTTAACATTTCTGCTCAACCTCGTCAGTTCCAGTGACAGTGTGGGAGAGTCTAGGACCAGAAGGCAGAATCTCAGAATAAGGAGTCATCTGTTTAAGTCAAAAGTGAGAAGAATTTATTTTTTCCCTCACAGAGAGGCAGATCTGTGGAATTCTTTACCACAGAAGAAAATCAAGGCTGTGTCGATAAATATATTCAAGGCCGAGACAGACAGATTTCTAACCATTAGGGAATCAAGGTTTCTGGGGTTTAGGCAGGAAGACAGAGTTGAGGATTATCAGATTGACCATGATCTCAGCGAGACCAGTCTCAATGGGCCAAATTGCCTACATCTACTCCTATATCTCATGGGTCAATCCGAAATGTTAACTCCATTTCTCTCTTTATAGATCGTGCCAGAGCCACTGAGTGCTCCCAGCATTTTTTACTTTTATTTCTTATTTTCAACATCTCCTCTTCTCAATAGAGAGCGTCAGCTGGGATGTAGAGTGTGCCTTTCATGAAGCGTGTTCCAAGTTTGTCCTTTCTTTAAGAAAAAAGAAACACCTTTTAAAAGATTTGGTCTAAGTTACTAAGGGTTTCCTGGATGCGTGTGTGAGTGCGGTGGAGTGAGACTGTGAGATGCCAAGTTGTAACGCCACTGCAGTAGTTGAACAAGCTGCCTATGCTTGAAGGAGACACTTGGCAAGGGGCGCTGGGGGGAGGCCTACAGGACTCATATTGCATCTACTGCTAATCCTTCACATATCCCAGATATCCTGGAATGGCATTAGCTGTTCCACTTGCATTGCTTAAACCCACTCAGCTGTAACAGTTCATTAAGAATCTGTGATAGAATTACCTCCTTCAAGTAATCACTAGTAGCAGTCTGAACGACAGTAATAGAATCAGTTCTGCATAATTGCTATCTTAATAGCTTCACATTGTTCAGATCAACATACAGGAACATTTACAAACTAAATTGTTTCAAGTCTTAAAATTAGTGAGTCTTTTATAAAACAAATATAGATGGATATTTTATATCAATACGTAAAATAAAGAATCACGGAATGATTACAGTGCAGAAGCAGGCCACCCTTCCCATCGTGTCCATGATTGCTCTCTGTAAAAAGTAGATGAAACTCTGGAGCAAAGCAGAAACCCACAACATTCTGGCACAGAAGTGATAGAGAATATAACTAAACTGATGAATAAAGCACTGTGGATGTTGGAAATCTGAAACAAGTGCAGAAAATGCTGGGGAAATGCAGAGCTAAGTCAGGTACAGTTTGTCTTTTGTTCATTCATGGGACATGAGCATCGCTGGATAGGCCAGCATTTATTGCCCATCCCTAATTGCCCAGAGCGCAGTTAAGAGTCAACCACATTGCTGTGGGTCTGGAGTCACATGTAGGTCAGACCAGGTAAGGATGGCAGATTCCTTCCCTAAAGGATATTAGTGAGCCAGATGTGTTTTTCCCTAAAAATTGACAATGGATTCATGGTCATCATTAATTTCTTATTTCCCAGGTTATTATTGAATTGAAATTCCACCAGCTGCCATGGTGAGGTTTGAACTCAGGTCCCCAGATGATTACCTGGGTCTCCGGATTAATTGTCTAGCGATTATACCTCAAGGTTATTGCCTACTCGTTCAACACTGTTCTGAAGAAGAGTCACACTGGGCTCGAAACATTAACTCTATTTCTCTCTCCACAGATGCTGCCAGACCTGTCGAGTTCCTCCAGCACTTTCTGTGTTTGTTTTAACAGCTAAACCGAGCTGAACTGAGAGAGTGCCATATGGTGGGATCAGACAGACATTAAATCCAGTAACACGGACTCTATTCCCTACTGGTATTGTGACTATTGAGTTTTACGCAAGATGCTTTGATTAACAAAGTGATTTTTCTTCTATAACACTGTGACTGATTTACCTACTACCTGTAAGTGCTGCCTCATCTTCTACACTGGCCATCCTTCTAATAGGTAATTAATTTTAGGCGTTGTCTCACATCCATAGGAGATAGCAAATTGTGTCTGCATTCTTAATTTGTGGGGGACTGCTATGCAGGTTAACGATTAATGGTTAAAGGGCTTCATCTGAAATATTCATGACCTTAACATACTTCCTAATTAGATGTAGCTGGACAACTCGTTAAAAATTATAATTAAACACCAGTTCCACATAGTTACACAGTAAATCAGGTTAGACACAATCGAGTAATTTCCTCGCCAATCAGGCTTAAAATTTACACTGCTATAAATGACCAGCATTAACTTTACACACAACGTTTATATTATGTAACTATCCTCCGCTGACAGCATTTTGCTCCAGAGAGAAGTTGGGGTTTTTTGGGGTGAGGTTTCGCTGCCATTTCACTCACAAGTTCAGAGCTTCTGCCTCTCGTAAAATACAAGTCCCTCCTCCCGCACCCCTCACATCCCGACTCCCCTCAACAAATAGAAAAGGCCACAAACCCTCTTCAATCAGACAGAAAATACAAGAGTTTGAAAATGCGTATCAAAGATTCAAGAACTGCTTCTTCCCCGCTGTTATCAGACTTATTAACAGACCTCTCATATATTAGAGTTGATCTTTCTCTGCACCTTCTCAGTAGCTGTAACGTTACGTTCTGCATTCTATCCTATTACCCTGATTTCCTCATGTAAGGAATGATTTGTCAGGTTAGCGCACAAAACAATACTTTTCACTGTACCTTGGTACATGTAGCATCTGGATGGATACATGAATAGGAAGAGTTTACAGGAATATGAGCCAAATACTGGTTAATGGGACTAGGTTAATTTAGGATATCTGTTCAGCATGGACAAGTTGGTCTGTTTCTATGCTGTACTTCTCTATGTCTCTATGAAACTAAATCAAATCAAAACAGAGATAAAAGGTACTGCAGATGCTGGAGAATCCGAGATAACACGGTGTGGGGCTGGATGAACACAGCAGGCCAAGCAGCATCATAGGAGCAGGAAAGCTGACGTTTCGGGCCTAGACCCTTCATCAGAAATGGGGGAGGGGAAGAGGGTTCTGAAATAAATAGGGAGAGAGGGGGAGGCAGATAGAGGATGGATAGAGGAGAGGATAGGTGGAGAGGAGGCAGACAAGTCGAAGAGGCGGGGATGGAGCCAGTAAAGGTGAGTGTAGGTAAGGGGTTAGGGAGGAGATAGGTCAGTCCAGGGAGGACGGACAGGTCAAGGGGGCGGGATGATGTTAGTAGATAGGAGATGGGAGTGGGGCTTGAGGTGGGAGGAGGGGATAGGTGAGAGGAAGAAGAGGTTAGGGAGGTCGAGATGAGCTGGGCTGGTTTTGGGATGCGGTTGGGGGAGGGGAGATTTTGAAGCTTGTGAAATCCATATTGATACCATTGGGCTGCAGGGTTCCCAGGCTGAATATGATTTGCTGTTCCTGCAGCCTTCGGGTGGCATCATTGTGGCATTGCAGGAGGCCCAGGATGGACATGTCATCTGAGGAATGGGAGGGGGAGTTGAAATGGTTTGCGACTGGGAGGTGCAGTTGTTTGTTGCGAACTGAGAGCAGGTGTTCTGCAAAGCGGTCCCCAAGCCTCCGCTTGGTTTCCCCGATGTAGAGGAGGCCACAACGGGTACAGCGGATGCAGTATAGTACATTGGCAGATGTGCAGGTGAACATCTGCCTGATGTGGAAAGTCTTCTTGGGGCCTGGGATTGGGGTGAGGGAGGAGGTGTGGGGGTAGGTGTAGCACGTCCTGGGGTTGCAGGGAAAAGTGCCAGGTGTGGTGGGGCTGGAGGGGAGTATGGAGCGGACAAGGGAGTCGCGGAGGGAGTGGTCCCTCCGGAAGGCAGATAAGGGTGGGGAGGGAAAAATGTCTTTGGTGGTGGGGTCTGATTGCAGATGGCGGAAGTGTCGGAGTACCTAGACTCCATTTTCACCCCCTTGGTCCAGGAACTCCCTACCTACGTCTGTGACATCACCCACGCCCTCCACCTCCTCCAGAACTTCCAATTCCCCGGTCCCCAACACCTCATTTTTACTATGGACGTCCAGTCACTATACACCTGTATTCCCCATACTGATGGCCTAAAGGCCCTCCGCTTCTTCCTGTCCCGCAGAACTGACCAATCCCCCTCCACCGACACCCTCATCCGCTTAGCCGAACTCGTCCTCACCCTCAACAACTTTTCTTTCAATTCCTCCCACTTCCTACAGACAAAGGGGGTGGCCATGGGTACCCGCATGGGCCCAAGCTATGCCTGCCTCTTTGTAGGTTACGTGGAACAATCCCTCTTCCGTACCTGCACTGGCCCTAAACCCCACCTCTTCCTCCGTTACATTGATGACTGCATCGGCGCCGCCTCGTACTCCCACGAGGAGCTCGAACAGTTCATCCACTTCACCAACACCTTCCACCCCAACCTGAAGTTCACCTGGACCATCTCCAACACTTCTCTCTCCTTCCTGGACCTCTCTGTCTCCATCTCGGGCAACCACCTAGAAACCGATGTCCATTTCAAGCCCACTGACTCCCACAGCTACCTGGAATACACCTCCACCCACCCACCCTCCTGCAAAAATGCCATCCCCTATTCCCAATTCCTTCGCCTCCGCCGCATCTGCTCCCAGGATGAGACATTCCACTCCCGCACATCTCAAATGTCCTCATTCTTCAAGGACCGCAACTTCCCCCCCACAGTGGTCAAGAACGCCCTCGACCGTGTCTCCTGCATTTCCCAGAACACATCCCTCATGCCCTGTCCCTGCAATAATAACCAAAAAAGAATCCCCCTCGTCCTCACATACCACCCCACCAACCTCCGGATCCAACGCATCATCCTCCGACACTTCCGCCATCTGCAATCAGACCCCACCACCAAAGACATTTTTCCCTCCCCACCCTTATCAGCCTTCCGGAGGGACCACTCCCTCCGCGACTCCCTTGTCCGCTCCACACTCCCCTCCAGCCCCACCACACCCGGCACTTTTCCCTGTAACCCCAGGAAGTGCTACACCTGCCCCCACACCTCCTCCCTCACCCCAATCCCAGGCCCCAAGAAGACTTTCCACATCTGGCAGATGTTCACCTGCACATCTGCCAATGTGGTAAACTGCATCCGCTGTACCCGTTGTGGCCTCCTCTACATCGGGGAAACCAAGCGGAGGCTTGGGGACCGCTTTGCAGAACACCTGCGCTCAGTTTGCAACAAACAACTGCACCTCCCAGTCGCGAACCATTTCAACTCCCCCTCCCACTCCTCAGATGACATGTCCATTCTGGGCCTCCTGCAATGCCACAGTGATGCCACCCGAAGGCTGCAGGAACAGCAAATCATATTCAGCCTGGGAACCCTGCAGCCCAATGGTATCAATGTGGATTTCACAAGCTTCAAAATCTCCCCTCCCCCAACCGCATCCCAAAACCAGCCCAGCTCATCTTCACCTCCCTAACCTGTTTTTCCTCTCACCTATCCCCTCCTCCCACCTCAAGCCCCACCCCCATCTCCTATCTACTAACATCATCCCGCCCCCTTGACCTGTCCGTCCTCCCTGGACTGACCTATCTCCTCCCTACCCCCTTACCTACACTCACCTTTACTAGCTCCATCCCCGCATCTTCGACTTGTCTGCCTCCTCTCCACCTATCCTCTCCTCTATCCATCTTCTATCCGCCTCCCCCTCTCTCCCTATTTATTACAGAACCCTCTTCCCCTCCCCCATTTCTGATGAAAGGTTTAGGCCCGAAACGTCAAGTTTTCCTGCTCCTATGATGCTGCTTGACCTGCTGTGTTCATCCAGCCCCATGCTTGTTATCTCAAATCAAAACAGATCAGGTCAGGCAGCAGTTGGGGAGAGAGAAACAGAGTTAAGCCAGGCACCTTGCCACCTTTCCTCCACCTGCACCAACATTAATAGCTGTGCCAGTCACTTTCATCTCACTTAATTGCCCCTCTCTCTCTCATTCCAGGAGAAAATGGTCCATAATAGGGCCAAAAGAGCAAGGATGGATGGTGGGATGTCTGATATTCTCCTCCTCACCCACTGTGGTGGGCTGCCACAGTCTATTTACTTCCAAGTATTACCCTTTTTACTGTTCATTCCCATCTGGTGAACGTTCTGCCCATATGTCTTTGGCTCCAGAACTGTTGGCTCCTCTTAAGTTTGATAACCATCAGTGTGGAGATAGATAATTACAGTAAACTGCTGTCAAAAGAGACAACTGTGTGTCATATCAATCAGTTAAGCAAGGCTCCTTCGACATCACCTTCCAAACATTCCAACATTCCAACCTTCCCAACCTGGAAGGACAAGAGGCAGTAGATACATGGGACCACCACCCCCTCCAAGTTCCCCTCTATGGCACTCACCATCCTGCCTTGGAAATATATTGCCGTTCCTTCACTGCTGCTGGGTCAAAATCCTGGAACTCCCGATAACAGCAATTTAGGAACTGCTGCCCAACAGCAATTGTGTAAAACAGAAAGTGCTAGAGAAACTCAGCATCTCAGGAGAGAGAAACAGAGTTATGTTTTGTGTCAAATATAATTCTCCTTATGAATGGAGACACATTCGAATCAAAATGTTAACTCTATTTCTGTCTCCACAGATGCTGCCAGACCTGTTGAGTTTTCTCGTACCTTCTATTTTTGTTTCACATCTGTAGCACCCAGAGTGTTTTATTCAGAGGTTAAAACAGGCACCTCACCAGGATGTCTTGATGGGCAGTTAGCGGTGGTTTATAATTGCTGGCCATGCCAGCAGTGCCCACCTCCTGGGATTGAATAGCTAAAGAAAAAGTGCCTGTGTTAACCGAGTTCAGTTATAATAACATCTGGAGCTTAAATTTGACATTAAAAAGGCAAAAATGGCTGCAAAATAACTGTGTATTCCAACTCAATAAAAACCAAAAGAACTGCGGATGCTGTAAATCAGGAACAAAAACAAAGTTGCTGGAAAAGCTCAGCAGGTCTGGCAGCATCTGTGAAGGAGAAAACAGAGTTAACGTTTCAGGTCCGGTGACCCTTCCTGTATTCCAACTCTTCAGCCTTCTAATCATTTCTGCAGTATTGGTCAGGTGAGGTGTTCAATACTTAGGCAGCTGTTTCTATTTGGTTTCACACTTATATTGGGGGTTCATATGGCACAGTGGTAGTGTCCCTACCTCTAAGCCAGGAGTTCAAGTCCCACCTGCCCTATAGGTGTGTACTAAGACCATTGAACAGGTTGGTTGAACAAATCTGAAACACTCATGTTTAATCTTAAGCTACCCTCAAACACCATCCCATGCAACTGAATGCAGCAAATAAATGTTCCACTGCACTGACCCCAAACTCATCAAAGTGGACATCCCTACTGAGCACCACTCCTACAATCAAACACTTTCCACAAAGGATGCCGCTTCCCATTGGCATACTCTGGTAGATGGCTCCTGCTCCAAACCTAACACTGAAATGTGCAACAAACTAACTAACTTGGAATATTCCCCAATTATCAGCTTTATCCACTGATTCCCTGCCAGATTCCACACACTAGGAGCATGAATAATAAATCAAGTCACTCTGGTCAAAACATGGATTTAACATGTTACAAGGATGCGCCAACTATTTAATTTTAATTCCCTTTAGGTTTTTTTCTGGTAGAATCTATATGTGTCTAGATGCAGCTCTCCAGGGAATCTCACCAAGTCTCCCTGCACCAGGTAGGGAGTTGGGGAGGACTACCAAGGACAGAGAGAGGCGGACATCGCCTTCCTATTTGGAATCTCAATGGCAAGAAAAGTGGGAATGCCCTTGAAAGGGTCACTGTTAGGGCATCTTTTACACAAAGAGGCAGAAAAGATGTCGTTAAACTTGAAAGTGTTCAGAAAAGTTTTACAAGGAAGTTGCCAGGGTTGGAGAGTTTGAGCTACAGCGAGAGACTGAATACACTGGGGTTATTTTTCATGGAGCGTTGGAGGCTGAGGCCCGACCTTATAGAGGTTTAGAAAATCATGAAGGACATGGATAGGGAAACTTGCCAAGGTCTTTTCCCTGGGGTGGGGGAGTACAAAACTTGGGGGCATAGGCTTAAGTTGAGAGGGCAGATATTTAAAAGGGATCTAAGGGGCAACTTTTTCACGCAGAGGGTGGTGTGTGTGTATGGAATGAGCTGCCAGAGGAAGTGGTGGAGGCTGGTACAATTACAACATTTAAAAGGCATCTGGATGTGTATATATGAATAAGAAGGGTTTAGAGGGATAGGGGCCAAATGCTGGCAAATGGGACTAGATTAATTTAGGAAAGCTGGTCAGCATGGACGAGTTGGGCCAAAGGGTCTGTTTCCATGTTGTATGACTCTATGACTATATAACCAATGTGAACATTGAATTCCATTGAGTTTTATTACAAGGAAACTTTCTATTCAGCTCATCAGACCCACACTGTTGTTTATGGTCCCGATGTGCTTGCTCACATATCTCGATCAGGTTAGCCTTCTGCTTCTTTCTCCCTCATGTACTTATCTAACTTCACTTTCAATGCTTTGATCTAATTTGCCTAGAAGATGGTGGAGTGCTCCAGATTCTTCACCACTTTCCAGGTCATCAAATTCTCCCCTGAGTGTCTAGTGACTGTCTTATTTGGATGGTTTCTTTTTCAGATCTCTTAATAGAAACCTTTCAGATAGCTTCAGGGTTTTAAAGACAGTCATCATGTTAATTATCAGTCTTTGTTTTTCCAAAGAAAAGAACAGAAACTTGATAGACCTTTCTGATTGTTGAAATGGAAAGGGAGTAGGAAGGGGTGGTACAGTGGCACAGGGGTTAGCACTGCTGCCTCACAGCACCAGGGATTGGGTTTGATTCTAATCTTTGGGTGGCTGTCTGCGTGGAGTTTACATGTTCTTCCCATGTCTGCGTGAGTTTCCTCCCACATTCCAACAATGTGAAGGTTGGGAGGATTGGCCATGCTACATTGCCCAGGGATGTACAAGCTAGGTGAGTTGGGAAAGGGGAGGATGTAGGGTTGGCTCTGGGTGGGACACTCTTAGGATGGTTGGTACAGACTTGATGTGTCAAATGGCCTCTTTTCACACTGTAAGGATCCTATGTTGTAGAGGCAGATTAGCCAATATCCTAATGAATGGTTGAACATGATTGAGGGTCCAAGTGGTCTTCACCCTTTCCGTTCTGGCATCTTCCCCACTCAATCTTTTTTGAATCTTCTCTCGTTTTCCTCAGTCCTCTTTGTAAAATAGAGACCGCGTCTATGAGCATTTAGAGGGAGCAGATCCTCAGAGACTCTTTGACAGCAGACGCAGCTCTCTCTGAATTTCATGCACAGAAGGATAGTCATCATCAGGCAACTTGAACAGAAAGGAAAATGAAAGACTTCATTTACATAGCAGCTTACATGCCAAAGTGCTGTGCAAACTTTTGAAATGCAGTCACCATTGCAAAACAGGAGACAAGGCAGCCCATTTGTGCACTTCAAGATCCTACAGAGAGTAATGCAATAATAACCAGATGGTCTCTATTTGGTGATGTTAGCTGAAGGATAAATGTTGGCCAGCACACCACGAATAACTCTTCTGGTCGATTTCTAAATCATGCCACAGGATCTTTCACATCCTCTAGAGAGGATCAATGTTTAACATCAAGAGACATCAACAGCCACAGGATAGCTGCCACAGTGAAAGGGTGTGGAAAGGGTTAATGTCTGGAAGAGTATGAGTGACTCCACCCACTAATGATGTCAGAGGTCACAGGGCGAGGAGACTTTGTCAATTCTGAGGTTGTACACTATGAAAATGCAGCAATTTTTACTCTTCCATGGGAGGCAAGCGTCATTAGCAAGACCAACATTTATTGTCCATCAAAAAAAAACAAAAGAACTGCGGATGCTGTAAATCAGGAACAAAATGTTGCTGGAAAAGCTCAGCTGGTCTGGCAGTGTTTATGAAGACAAAAGCAGAGTTAATGTTTCGGGTCTTGTTCTGAGGAAGGGTCAACAGATTGAAACACTAACTCTGATTTTTTATTCACATTTATTGCTTATCCCCAATTCCACCTGAACTGAGCAATTTGCCA
Source organism: Ginglymostoma cirratum (assembly GCA_024137785.1). Classification (NCBI taxonomy): domain Eukaryota; kingdom Metazoa; phylum Chordata; class Chondrichthyes; order Orectolobiformes; family Ginglymostomatidae; genus Ginglymostoma; species Ginglymostoma cirratum. Next base: position 15,377,997 of record JAHRHZ010000047.1, on the reverse strand, counting down.
GGCCATTTCCAGAGGGCAGTTCTGAGTTAGCCACATTGCTGTGGGTGTGGAGTCACAGGTAGGCCAGACCAGGTAAGGATGGCAGATTTCCTCTCTTAAAGGGACACTAGTGAATCGGACGGGTTATATGTTAGTTGATGATATTAGCCAATGTCAGGGAGGCAATATCCTAGTGGTATTATCGCTAATCTATAAATCCAAAGACCTAGGTAATGTTCTGGGGAGAGATAGTAGGAACTGCAGATGCTGGAGAATCTGAGATAACAAGGTGTAGAGCTGGATGAACACAGCAGGCCAAGCAGCAGCATAGGAGCAGGAAAGCTGACGTTTCGGGTCTAACCCTTTTCTGAAGAATGGTCAAGGCCCGAAACGTCAGC
>JAHRHZ010000047.1:15310382-15370770 GCA_024137785.1 Ginglymostoma cirratum | reverse complement strand
GGTGGGGGTGGGATAGTGTCTGTGGGTGTGTGTGTGTGTGTGTGTGTGTGTGTGTGTGTGAGAGTGTGGGGGATGGGGGTGTACATTGCATGAAGTAGCAATAGACTTGCTCTTCATGACAATGTCCGATGTTACATGTAGGCCAGACTGCTTAAGGATGGCAGATTTCCTTCATTAAAGAGACACTGGTGAACCAGTTGGATTTTTGTGACAATTATATTAGCTGTTAATTCTGGGTTTAATTGAAATAAATTTTTTTACCACGGTCGGATTCAGACCCCTTTCTCCCAAGCGTTAGGCTGGGGTCCTGAGTTACGAGCCCAGGAGCATCACCACCATATGACTTGACTCAGGAGGCTCCCCTCCAGCCCACTACCAGCAGAATGATCTGCCCTGTCAAAGAAGACAGTGAGAGAGGAGGAAAGGGGAAGAAAAAGGAGATAACAGAGCAAAATAGCACATGAAACATCACAACAGACAGCAAAACATTTACTCATAAATCCTTTTCAATCTCTTATAGGAAGAAAATACTCTTTTTTCCCCCTTTTGTAGCTTTCAAAGCGTGGTCTGGCAGCCCAGCATTAGAAGTGCTAAGATACGATTGCCAACTCTGCTAAACCCCTTTATTGCAGTCATTTCAGTGACAAGTGGAAAATGAAACAGGCCACCCATTAAAACCTGAACCCTTTCACTTGTAATATATTTCTGCCGTCATGTCGAGAGGAGATCTTAATTATTAGGGCTGGGTGTCCAAACGCCTCCTACTACTTTAACAGAGACATTGACAAAGACTCCTGCTCCTTTGCTGAGTGACGTTAATTGACTTGCTGTTGAACATGCCTAACCCAATCAAACTATTACTCATGTTTTAAGCCTCTTCTGGTGCTGCAGCTAAATGGGCCTATTCTGGCAGGCCTTCACAATGATTCCTGTTGCTTGGATACCTGTTCAGCATACAGGTGATATCATAGAAATGATGTACAAGCTCCCAATCAGTTCTTGGCTGTTCACATGGTAAATATAAATACAATTGGTGTTACTGCTGTTTCTCATGTATGATCCCTTACATTTATTTCTTTTATTTGATAATTAGGCAAGCTGATTTATAACAACACAATATCCCACCATTTTAACTCCACTACAGATCTGCCTCAGACCCTAAATCAGCCTTTACCTTTTCTCTTTATGTCCTCAAAGTCTCAGTTCAGAGGCAGTCCTTGCCCCCCAAGTGAGGCAGTACGTAGTTGAGACCCACAGCTTTGATAGATGAGCAGAAAAATCTCCCCTCATGCTCACGGTGCTGGTACAGAGGGACATCAAGGTGGCTCAGTGGTTAACACTGCTGCCTCACAGTGCCAGGGACCTGAGTTTGATTCCAGCCTCGGGCGACTGTCTGTGTAGAGTTTGCACATTCTCCCCGGTGAGAACTCTGGTTTTCTCCCACATTCCAAAGATGTGCAGGTTGGATGGATTGTCTGTGGGAAATGCAGAGTTATGGGGATAGAGTGGGATGCTCTTCAGAAGGTCGGTGCAGACTTGATTGGCTGAATGGCTTCTTTCCACACTATAGGGATTCTACGAAATTGGGAGCCCCTGTGAGAAGATGGTCCAGTTCTGAAGAAGTGGACCCGAAACATTAACTGTTTTCTCTCTCCACAGATACTGCTAGACATGTTGAGTTTCTCCACTTCTCTCTGTCTTTATAAAGAAGGGACATGTGTCTTCCTTAGAGACGAGATTGGTTCTCCACTCACAGGCTGGGTGACATCATTAGACCGTGGGCAGGGCTCAGGAGAACTCCAACATTAACTTTTCCATCACCATTACCCCATCCAACAGAAAGTTGCAATCTGCCAACTGGGGGCTGCATTTCTCTCATTACAACTGAGGCTGCACTTTAACAGCATGCAAAGTACTTTGGGACATCCTGCGCTGGTGAAGGGTGATATAGAAATGCAATCATGATCAAGTGCTTAGCATCAATCAGGAAATCTTGCTTGATCCATTTGACACTGCGCCAACAATGGGATCTTAGATGGATATCCCTACTGTACCACTATTGCATACCTCCTGGCTTGCCTTGGTTTACCAGATACGGCCAAACTGAGGCAGGAAGGTCCTCCTGACCTAAACTTATTGACTTTCATCCCATTTCCAACCAGTCTTGGAGGCAGCCCTGGGGGTCCGTTGACAAACAATGTAATTTCACAGTAACATTCGCCCTTTTCTCTGCTCACCCTGATGACATTTCTGTCTGTTTATTGTAAAAACAGTTTGTACAATAAGCACAGACCAACAGCAAAACTGCTGAATTTGAGCCAGATTTCCAATGTCCAGGACAGGACAGGCTGGTAGTTCAAGGAGCTGCGATTACTTCTCAATGTTCAGTGTTGAGGAGCAGTCTCAAATTCCAGGGACAGAGTTTCCGTTTTGGGTGCCATTGGTATCTCCAGGGGAAGATGATCCCAGAAACCGCATCTTGGAATGTAATTTACTTATCCTCCAAATTTCTGCAAAAATCTCTGGCATTCTGCCACCTCAAAACTTACCATGAGCGAGTGCAAATGGTCAATCTTTACAATGGAATTTTAACAAAAGATCACTCTCAAGGAATTCATTGCTGTGTTTAACAGTTGAAACTTGCTAAAGTTTAACTAATGCCACTGAAAATCTAATTATCACAAAAGAATTAATCATTTAAAATCATTCCAACAATCTGTCATCTGTCAACACCATGGTTTCAAATACCTAGAAATGAAAATACATTAAACTAATTACTAGTTAAATTGAGACACAATGATCAGCTCTTAGCATATGTAAAAATAATGTAAACATGTGAACACTAAAGTCAGGAGTAGGTTCAGGTCATTCAGCCCCTCCAAAATGTTCCATCATTCAATAGCAGTATGGTTGATCTGATTGTAATCTACATTTCTGACTGTCCCCGACAACCTTTCAACTCAGGAGTGTTCTAAACAGACCATATAACGTCCTTGCACCAGCTCCAAATGTCAGATTTGGAGCCTCTTTGAAGACTGCATTCAGCGATGGTAAAACAAAAATGGATGCATTTCCCACCCAGGTGCAGGGACACCCAGCCTGTATTCATGGTGCAGTTGACAGTGTGATATAAAATCTCAGAGTCCCTACAGAGCACAAACAGACCACTCAGCCAATCAAGTCCGCACTGCCCCTCCAAAGAGCATCCCAACCAGACCCACACTGCCCCAACACTATCCCTACATTTCCCTTGACCAATCCACCTAACCTGCACATCTTTGTGACTGTGGCAGGAAACCGAAACACAGCCCACACAGACAGGGGGAGAATGTGCAAACTCCTCACAGACAGTTGCCTGAGGGTGGAATCGAACCCAGGTCCCTGACCCTGTGCTATCCCCTGAGCCACCATGCTGCCCATAGCACATACTAAAATTATTCCCTAATAATGATGTTTTCCAAACTCTGTTACATTTATTGTGCTTAATCCTCATGAACCTGTATTCTATTGTATCTACCATAACATACTATGGTTAAATCTCATTAATATACTTCTCATTATATCATTGCATTCTGACTTTAATTCTCAATAGAACAGCCATTCCCAGGGAGGTGTGAGGCCAGGGGCAGGTCATATGTTGTGTCCCCTCCCCCCTCTCCAACTTTTCTTTCCATTTATTGACTCCCCATGTTTAACATGCTCTGATGGAAGGTTGTACGATGTTACTGTCAGCTATTCAAAGGTCCAATGATCCCACGGCTTGTGGTTGAAGTGTGGGTCACAGGGTGGTCATCTTGATTTGCTCTACCCTGGAGAGAGTTCTGTCCAGAAACCTATCATCAAGAGTTTCTATAACTCCTCAATTTTCCATCGCAATAATTACTCAGGCCAGTGGGTCAGAAACCTGTATCCCGCTGTTGATGAGCACAGATTGAAGCCCTGTAATTGTTCACTAAAGGAATGGCGATATGTTCCTAATTTTCAATTGTTGCTCGTGATGCAAAAAATCATTGCAGTAAATGGAATTCCGCTTGATGCCAATGTCCCACAGGAGAAAGGGCACAGCTGAATGATTTACAAGGTGAGTGTGTGCATGCAGAAATATCAGAAGATTGCGCTTTTGCACAAAATGGCAAAATAGATCATCATTGAGACGGACAAAGGCAGCAGATACAGGGAAATACCACTTCCTGCTACTTCCCCTCCAAGTCCATCACCATCCTGACTTGGAAATATATTGCTGTTCCTTCAAAATCCTGCTATTCCCCCATTAACAGCATTGTGGGTCTACCTACAGCGCATGGACTATGACAGTTCAAGAAGGCAGCTCACCATCACCTTCTCAAGGGCAACTATGGACTGACAATAAATGTTGACCCAGCTAGTGATACCCGTATCTCATGTATAAATAAACTGAAATTCCTCATGCAGGTGTGGTTAGTTATGTAGGTGAGATCTGAAACGACTGATTGATTTGTACAATTGATTAGATTTAAATAGGTAGGAAAAATGTTATTGCCAGTCCAGAAAATCACTGGAATTCTGCACCGAGGTTGGATCAGTGGAACTGCAATGATCAGTAGCAAACAAATGGTATTTTACTGGCTACAGTGTAGTGTTTGTGACTGAAATATGGAAAGATCAATATAAAATCCTGGCTAAAGGGGGCCATAAAGAAAAATTAATGTCCTCATGAGTCTGACAAAAGTCAAATTTCAGGTTTTTTTTAACCCAAGGGTGCAATTATAGGAAATAGGATTTTGAATTTTATGTTATTTTAGACCATATATTTTCAGCTACCGTGGGCCCAGTTGTGTAGTGATTGAAACATTATTCACCAGGATGGAGATGGATACTGACTGGCTAAAGTCAGTTTGCCTGAGCAACAGACTCAAAGTCAGTAAGTCAGTCATCATTACAGAACCATACAGATGGATTCATGTGCAAGAGGGAAGCTGCAAAGAGTTTAAAGGATTAAAACAGACTTTCACAGTGCACGATAAGGCCATTCAGCCTACTGTGCATGCACTAGCTCTTCAAACAAGCATCACCACCTCATCTCCTTCAGAAAGCAGAGAAAAAAAAGAGTGCCAGCAGGTTGCCATACATCCTGAGGAAATGGGACGAAGCCATTTAGCCCCTCAAGCCTGTTCTACCAATCATTTAATGTCATGACCAATATGTGACCTACATCCATATACCTGTCTTTGCTCCATGTACTTTAAAAGTATATGGGCAACAAAACCTATCAATCTCAGAAACTGACCTGGAATCATTAAGAGTTGTGAGGGAGACAAAGATCCAAGTTTACATCCTGCCTTGTGTGTAGAAGTATCCCCCACCCTTTTGCCAGGTGGATTAGACTCTAATTTTCAGACTGTGCCGTAGTCCCAGCCTTCCCAATTTCACACATTAACTTTATTAAATTCTCGGACAGATCAACTGACAGCTCTTTAATTTCCAGAGAAGCTTGTGGACCATCTCTTGAACGAAAGCCAATGCACAAACCCCAAGGACCTACTCTACTCATTCGCAAAACATCCTCGGGGAAACAGAATAATTTAGTAATTCCTCATTCTCAGGAACTACTCCACTTACTAGCCATTCTTTCATGGAATGTGCCTGTTGGCAAGAGCAGTATTTGGTGCCCATCCCTAGATATCCTTGAACCTATTTGCACTCTGGGCCATTTCATAGAAATATAGAAAAATAGAAAATAGGAAGAGTAGACCATTCAGCCCTTCAAGCCTGGTCTGCCATTCACTACAATTATGGTGGGTCATCCAATCTGTTCCTACTTTTCCCCCCAAATCCATATGATCCCCTCAGCCCCAAGAGCTACATCCATCATCTTCTTCAAATCATACAATGTTTTTAGCTTCAAAAGGCAGTTAAGGGTCAACCACAGTGTTTTGGGTCTGGAGTCACGTGTAGGCCAGACCAGGAAAGAATGGCAGATTTCCTTCCCTCGAGGACGTTAGTGAACCAGATGGGTTTTAACAACAATCAACGAGAGTTCATAAACTTCATCGCTGAGACTAGCTTTTATTTTCAGATTTTGTGAATTGAATCTAAATTCCACAAGACAAGAATTAAAGGTAGTTAAGAAAGTGCATAATCACTCTCAAATCATGAGTTTGAGAAGGTTTTGCCAGTGAACCCCCATCCTGCTGACATCTTAACCCAGCGTTGACTTTCAAACAAACAGACAATTGAGATTTAGTTGGGAATCTAGGTTTTGTTTAGATTCCATAGAATCATAGAATCCCTACAGCGTGGATACAGGCCCTTCGGCCCAACAAGTCCACATTGACCCTCGGAGCATCCCACCCAGACTCAACCCCCTATAACCCACCTAAGCTACACATTCCTGAACACTGCAGGCAATTTAGCCTGCCGACCCACCTAACCTGCATATCTTTGGACTGTGGGAGGACCTGAAGGAAACCCACACAGACACAGACAGAATGCAGAAACTCCACAAAGTCGCCGAAGAGTGGAATCGAACCCGAGTCCCTGGCACTGTGAGGCAGCTGTGCTAACCACTGAGCCACCGTGCTGCCCAGGCCCGGTGTTTCATGTTTTACCCTTCACCAATTACAATTCTTTCCCACAATGACAAAATCTACCAATTTAACTGATCCAATTACTAAAGGAGGAACCAGGTATACTGCTCCTAATAAAGGTCCTAAGTTGTGCAATTCCTTCCTGAAACACCTTTTCCCTTCTTTTAGATGATCCTTTAAACCTGCCTCTTTAACCAAGCTTTGGGTCAATTGTCTGTATCTCTTTATGTGCCTCAGGGCCAATTTTGTCTGATACTGCGCCAGTGTGATGCTCCCTGAGATGTCCCAGTGCTCAGTTGCTTTTGCGCTTGTTAGTGTGGGGAGCCTTATGGCTGTGGAGTTGAACCCTCTCTTAGTTCAAATGTTTAGCATCAGCTTCACAGCATTCCCAGGTCAGCTACACTAAAGTCCAGAGTTAACAAGCATGGGGCTCACCTTTACTGGCTCCAGCCCCACCTCTTCGACTTGTCTGCCTCCTCTCCACCTATCCTCTCCTCTATCCATCCTCTATCCGCCTCCCCCTCTCTCCCTATTTATTTCAGAACCCTCTTCCCCTCCCCCATTTCTGATGAAGGGTTTAGGCCCGAAACGTCAAGTTTTCCTGCTCCTATGATGCTGCTTGACCTGCTGTGTTCATCCAGCCCCATGCTTGTTATCTCGGATTCTCCAGCATCTGCAGTACCTTTTATCTCAAAGTCCAGAGTTACCTGGGTTTTGCCCCATTCACGTAAAAAAAATGGAAGAATAGAGTTTATATAGCACCAGTCACAACCCAGGACTTCCGAGAGCACTTTTCAACCAAAGAACTACTTTGTGACATTTCAGATCGCCAACGCCTGCAGTTCTTTGCTTTAATTTATTTGAGATACCTTGTGAAGTGTAGTCACTCCCATTGTAATGTTGGAAATCCAGCAGCAAATCTGAGTACAGCAAGATCTCACATTCTGCAATGTAATCATGACCAGATTGTTTCCTGCAACATTGATGAAGGGGATAAAATACTGACCAGGTCTCCAGGAACACCTTTCTTGCTCCTCCACAGACATCGTGTCACAGGATCAGTTATGTCCACTCGAGAGGGCAGACAGAGTCTCAGCTTAGTATCTTAATCGAAAGACAGTGCCTCTGACAGTGTGGGGCTCCCTCACAGCTGCACCAGAACGTCAGGATAGGCTATTGTACTCCAGTCTTTGGAAATGGACTTGAGCAGACAACCTTGTAGTTTGGGGCAGGAGTGTTCCCGATTTAGCCACACACTGCTCACATTGCATACTGAACTCAGCTTCTCCAGTACAGAAAATACTCAGCATTTACATTTACTATGTCAGCACAGTTTCCGACAAACATGCCGGGAACTGGAGCTGGAACCATCACTTGACTATGCAGGTTAGGTAGACAACACAGCATTCTTCACTAATACACCTTGTGACAGAAATGTGACAGATGCCTCTAATTGCATTGGTTTCCAAAAGCCATGCCTATTATTCAAACATAGATGCCTTAAATGCTGAGATAAATACCAAGATCTGTGTCAGTCTCTCAAAACACATTATCATTCCACAGTCATTGACAACCCAGCGAGCTAGTTTCCTGTTGTGTGGGACATGCCAATTTTCTTTTCTCTCTATCTGAAGCACTGTTGTGCTGATTGTCATTCCAAAGAATTTGTTTTGTCTAAACTTGCGAACCACAAGTTGTGTAGAGGACAGCTGGTCTCGCCGGATTAGAAAGGAAGGCAAGTGACTGCGCCAGGTTGCAGTGGCATCTTAAGGAGAGAACTTTCTCAAAGAGAAGGAAACAAACAGCTTGATTAACACCTTAAGAAATGGCAGCAGGAGTAGGCCATTTGGCCCTTCAAGCCTGTTCTGCCATTCAATGAAATCATGGCTGAGTTGACCTTGACCTCAGCTCCATTTTCCTGCGTGTTTCACATAGCATGCAACTCTCTTGAGATCAAACACTTGAATTATTGGTGGCATTCACGAAGAGAGAGCAAGCTAACGTTTCCGGTCTAGATGACTTCATCAGAGCTCTGACAAAGAGTCATTTAGACCCAAAATGTTAGCTTGATCTCCCTCCACAGATACTTCTTGACCCGCTGTCACCTCCAGCACTTGTTGTTTTCAGTACAGATTCCAGCATCCAACTCTGTGACTCAGTAATTTGCTACTGAATTATTGGTGCTTCATTGATCTGACCGATGGGCCCTCAGTGGTTTTGGGAAACAGAAGGAGAAGAGGTTAAAACCTCAGGCACCTTCCACTGAAGATGTGCCACACTCTGCATGCTTGATCATTACAGCAGCTTGAGAAGGAATGGAATAGAGGGAAGGGGCCAGAGATATTATACACTGCTGCTTGGGGGAATGCGCACTGACTGTACCAATTAGGAATGATGGAACAGGCTAAGAGTCTTCTCTCTAGATGAATAGAAAAGGTTTAGAGGGGATATGGGCTAAATGCTGGCAAATGAGACTGGATTAATTCAGGATATCTGGTCGGCATGGACAAGTTGGGCCAAAGGGTCTGTTTCCATGCTGTACAGCTCTATGACTCTAAAAGAGAAGACCGAGGAGTGATCTGATAGAGGACATAGAGGTCATGAAGATTTTGATAGGTTAGATGTTCCAGCTCTGGGGAAGAGAAGAACGGGGGAACATAAAAACTGTGGAAGTCCATGGCATTGTGGTTTAACATGTCACAAGCTTGGTTGACCAGATAGCTAGTTTGTAATGCAGAGTAATGCCAACAAAGTGGGTTCAATTCCTGCACTGGCCTCTCCCCTCAGGTTAAACTCACCACCAGCCATCTCTCTGTAATGACAGAGCAGCCTTATGGTCTGGTAAAGCCATGATGACCTTGCCTTCCACATACTATACTGCAAATATACCTGTGGTGTCAAGGTATTGTGACTCTAAAAGGAGCACTTCTTTATTAAAATCTTCATTCTTCTATTTAAAAATAAGACAAAGTAAGGTTTTCTTCTAAATGTGGTCCAGCTGTAATGAGGTCTCACTATTTGGACCCCAACATCTGCAGTACAGCGGACTTCCACTGTATATGCTTGACACCAATAAATCCATGCAGGATTTCAGGAGAAATGTCTTTACCTAAGGGGTGTTGGCCTGGAAAATTCACCACCACATGAGACGTGATTGAAACAGAGAGTGTGGATATCGTTAAGAGAAAGTTTGGGAGAGAAAAGATTGAAAAGGAATATGCTGCAGGGTTGGATGAAGTAGGATGGCTGTTTGCACAAGTGGAGCATTGAGACAGGGACAGACCATAGAATCCCTACAGTGTGGAAGCAGGCCCTTCAGTCCACACTGATCCTCCAAAGCGTAGCCCACCCAGACTCACTCCCCTACTCTATCCTTATAACCCCCCCACTTCCCATATCTAATCCACCTAGCGTGCACATTCCTGGACATTATGGGTAATTTATCATGGTCAATCCACCTAACCTACACATCTTTGCACTATGGGAAGAAACAAGAGCACCCCGAGGAAATCCACACTGACTCGGAGGGAATGTGTAAACTCCACTCAGACATGCCGGAGGGTGGAATTGAGCCCAGGTCCCTCACATTGTGCAGCAGCAGTGCTAACCATTGTGCCACCATAGGGGGGAAAGCTCACTTTCTCTGCAGTCGAATTGATGCTTGGTTCATCCCAATGACCTGTTTTAGACAATGAGTACCTGGATGATTTAGACTGTCCTAACTAGGTAATTTAAATTACCAAACAAGGGATGTTTGCTGAAGGCAAGCTGCGCTGTCTGAAAGTATTGCTCAGCATTATGATCTGAACTGCCTTCGAGCTTTGTTCCTCGCCTCAAATCATTGTCCTTGTGGTTAGATCATAAAAATTCCACAGAAAATTGAAATGGGCTTGGATGGATTTGAGTGTTTATATTTTCCAATAGCACAGCAGATACTGGTTACACCAGCTGGATAAACCAGTAAACCCCATGCAATGTTCAAGGATATAATTAGCGTTTCCTTTGCTGTTAGCCACAAGCCAGATCCACCAGTCAAAGAAAACACTGTGGTTATAACCTCAGAAGCTCAAGACCAATTGGCAATGTGTTTACACCAAGAACATTGTGAAGAGAGGGAATTAACTCTTCAAGTTGTGTCAATCTATTTCATTATTGGAAAAGAACACTGTCCGTCTCGGAATAGGAAGCATTCTCATTGTTTGTGGAGCCCATTCACTATTTTAACATCCTCACTCTTCCGCGATGGGCCTGGAGTCTTCCAGAATTGAACATCAATCTCCAGCTCACAGTTGTTGTGTGACCCTGGAGAAAGATCACAGAGACATTAAAAAAGAATTGTCCTTTTTTTTTGTTTTAAACACATTTCTCTTTACTGGATATAAAAGTGTTGATAAAGGCAGGTAAAAGGCCATTTGGCTGAGAGTAAAGCACCATATGATTGGTTAATATGTCAAAGAGACACAGAGTTTATCCAGTTCAGAAGGTGGCCATTTGACCCATCATTCCATACCGGCTCATTGAGCATTTTGACTCAGAGCCAAATCTCCAGACGTTTAATCATCGCTTTGCATTCTGTTCCTATTTAAATTATCATCTAATACCCCCTTGAATGCCTCAATTGAGCCTACCTCCGCTACACTTCCAGGCAGTGTATACCAAACCTCATTTATTTGCTGTGTGAACAACTTTCTCCCTCCATTAGCAATTGTTACTTTCGCACGACATTTGAAAACTATGTTCTTTGGTTCTCAATCCTTTCATGTGAGAGATCAATTTCTCCCCATTCACTCAGCCCAGACCTCTCATGATTTTGCAAACTTCAGTCAGATTCTCTCCTCAGCCTTCTGCCCTCCACAGTAAACAGCCTTAGACCTCTCGAATCAGAGCAGGAAGCCAGGGCACCACAAGGATGGGTGTGTTGGCCATCTAATGGCTGGAATGTCAGGGACACATCACCTGATGAATGGCCAGGGATTCATTTAGAACATAGAACATAACAGCGCAGTACAGGCCCTTTGGCCCTCGATGTTGCAGCAACCTGTGAAACCAATCTGAAGCCCATCTAACCTACACTATTGCATTAGCATTCATATGTTTATCCAATGGCCATTTAAATGCCCTTAAAGTTGGCGAGTCTGCTACTGTTGCAGGCAGGGCATTCCACGCCCTTACTACTCTCTGAGTAAAGAACCTACGTCTGAGATCTGTCCTATATCTATCACCCCTCAATTTAAAGCTATGTCCCCTCGTGCTAGCCGTCACCATCCAAGGAAAAAGGCTCTCACTGTCCACCCTATCTAATCCTCTGATCATCTTGTATGTCTCTATTAAGTCACCTCTTAACCTTCTTCCTTCTAATGAAAACAGCCTCAAGTCCCTCAGCCTTTCCTCATAAGACCTTCCCTCCATACCAGGCAACATCCTGGTAAATCTCCTCTGCACCCTTTCCAATGTTTCCACATCCTTCCTATAATGTGGCGACCAGAACTGTATGCAATACTCCAAGTGCAGCCGCACCAGAGCTTTGTACAGCTGCAACATGACCTCACGGCTCCAAAACTCAATCCCTCTACCAATTTAATCACAGTTAGCTACACTGCTACTTATCTATAAAGTTGCTATGGTAACAAAGGATGGAAAAAGCCATATCCAAATGGGAGAAGAGGAGAGGTATCCCACAATTTGGATCAAATTCTTTTCCCAACAAGTTGGTTAACATAGTGCTCAAAGCCTCTAGGCCCTCCTTCATTCGCTTGATATCATAGTGCCCCTACAGTGTGGAAACAAGCCATTCAGCCCAACAAGTCCACATCGACCCTCCGAAGAGCATCTCACCCAGGCCCATTCCCTACATTTCCCAAGTCTAACCCACCTGACCTAAACATCCCTGGACACTCTGGGCAATTTAGCATGGCCAAACCACCTGGCCTGCACAATTTTGGGCTGTGGGAGGAAACCAGAGCACCCAGAGGAAACCCACGCAGACACGGGGAGAATGTGCAAATTCCACACAGACAGTCGCCTGAGGGTGGAATCAAACGCGGGTCCCTGGCGCTGTGAGACAGCAGTGCTAACCACTGAGCCACCGTGCCACCCTTATATGGTTTAGAGCAACTTCAATGCAGATGTGAGGCCTTAGGAACCCTTTTTGCTTTTAACAAATGTTTATTTTGGTAAAATATAAGGCACGTCCTTTGTGAACAATCATTTGTGGAGATTGATTTGACCCATTTTTACTCATTGGTTGCTAAATCGTCCTTGGTAAGAAATGTCGAGAGGTTCCTTTCCCGTCGTTAGACTGTTTAAATTCTTAGATCTTGCGGAATAAACAAGAAGGTTCAGCTCACCCTCAGTGTAAATTATCACAACGCAGACAAAAGAAGTGTAGGAGCTGGAATTTGAACAGTTGGAGGTTGATAACTCAGTGTAATTATTACATAGGTACTTTCGGAGCATGTACTCCATTCCTGACAAATAAGAGAAAAACATAGAGAACCAAATTCCAAACTTCTCACCAATCTTTGTCTACATTGTACAGTGTGTGATTTGCCTCAGAGAAAAGCAGAGGGGATGCTGATTGTGCAATAGATTCATTTTCAAGAGTTTTTAAATACCTCTGCAATTGCCAGAACTAAAGCTTACAACAGTGGTCTGACGTTGCAGTGGGTAAAGTCCCCACCTTTGAACCAGAAGCTCCAGACTCAAGTCCCACCTGAGGTCATTGGATGTGCATTAATAACTTGGCCTAACCACTTGATTCTCAACCTGAAATTCCTTCTGATATACCTGTGGTAGATAGTAGGAGTGGAATCTCTGTGTCAGCCATGCTTTATGTAGAATGTTGTCCCTCAAGCTATAGCCTCTGCTGAAAGTGACCTATTTCAGTTAAAATAAATTAGGGAAACACCCATAGTCACTTACTGTCTGCCTTGTGTGAGGAGAGACAGGTTGAAGAATGATTACAGTTTAGCCTCTGTTTACTTTGCTCTGAGTCCACACCCAACCAAACACAGTCAGCATAGCTCAGTTACCAGACTCTCAGAATCCATCCCAGAATAAGCAAACACTATAGTTTGTGGTTATGCAGCCCATCTCATTCCAGATTCCAGCTGCAGAGAATTTTCAGGCCATTCAGCCCAATGGGATATAGCATAAATCACAAAAATCTTGCATCCAAATTCAGCGGACAATGGGGCAGACAAATGGAATGCTGGCCTTTATTTCAAAAGGAATAGAGTATAACAATAGAAAAGTCTTTTAAAACTGTACAACGTACAAGTCAGACTACAGTTGGAATAATGTGAACGGTTTTAGGTCCTTATCTAAGGAAAGATGCACTGGAACTAGAACCAGTACAGAGAAGGTTTACTAAACTGAGACCAGGTATGGAGGGACTGTCATATGAGGACAGGTGTAATGGGTTGGGCCTGTACTCATTGGAGTTTAGAAGACTGAGAGGTGACCTTATTGAAACATACACAATTCACAGGGGACTTGATAGGGTAGATATAGAAAGGTTGTTTCCCCTTGTAAGAGAGTCTAGAACCAGAGGGCATCAGCTCAGAAGAAGAAGTTGCACATTTAAGACAGAGATGAATGGAGTCTCTTCCCTCAACAATAATGAATCTGTGGAATTCTTCAGCATGGAGGGCTGTTGATGCTGGTTTGTTAAGTATATTCAAGGCTGTGATAGTCAGATTTTTAATCAGTAAGGGAATCACAGGTTATGGCGAAAAGGCAAGAAAGTGGGTTATCACATTAGCCATGATTTTATTGAATGACAGACCAGGCTCAAGGGGGCTGAGGTCGGCCTACTCCTGCCCCTACATTTCTAGAATCCTAAAAATTAGATAAGAATCTCCCGATGATCTGTGTTCTAGCACCTTCTGGGTTTGCTCAGCGCATTGTATTTTTTAAAGAAAATATTTACAGGCTCTTGCGATGCAGTAGTCAGCCGTTCTGTACACTACGTTAGGGAAAAATCAGGAAGCCAAGCATGAATTTAGAGATTGCCTGTGTTTCAAGTGACTTGCTTCTTCTCATGAGTTAAATGAGGCAAGATGGCAGCCATCGATTTGGAACATATTTGCAATTAGTTGTGGAAGATTTACTGACGGTGAGCATGTGTGTTAACTCTTTATTGGAAGCCCCAACTGGATGGTTTGAGGTCCTCAATCGTTTCTTTGTCACAAAGAATCAGTGTCAACATTTTATGAACTGTGTTTGTTGCCATGGCAGTAGGGATACTCAACACGCTAGTGAAAGGGTCACAGATTGGACAGAGAGGCTGGCCTGGTTTTTAAAATAAAACCCTAATTCATTAGCAAAGCACGGCACATCCAAGCTCAGCAGGTTTGGCAGCATCTGTGAAGAGAAAATCAGGGTTAAAGTTTCGGGCAAGGTGGCCCTTCCTCAGAACATCAGAGCTGAAATGTTAACTCGGATTTTCTCTTGTTCTGAGGAAGGGTCACTGGATTTCTGTTTTGGTTCCTGATTTACAGCATCCACAATTCTTTTGGTTTTTATTGCAGACCAGAGTCCCACTCAAGCAATGACAACCGGGCAGGTAGAAAGGCTTTAGCACATTGTCTTTTTGGTAGGTCTGAGCTGCAAGGTCCAGCAAGATGGAATTCTGGAATTCTGGTGAAAAGCAATCTTAACAACAGCTTGCATTTACATGGAAACTTCCATGCAATTAACAGCAACTCAAGGTGTTTCACAAAAGTGCATAGCTCTGACAATGGACCACACAAGGGATATTAGAAACAAAAACATAGAAACTAGGAGAAGAAGTAGGCCATTCAGCCCTTCAAGCCTGCTCTGCCATTCAGTATGATCATGGCAGATCCTCTAGTTCAATGCCACCCAGCAACTCTCTACCCATCTCCTGTGATCATCATCAATTTCTATCTTGACTATACTCAGTGCCATGACCTCCACATCCTTCTGTGATAGTAAATTCCACAGACTGACCACCCTCTGACAGGTGACCCCTGGTCTGGATGAAGACAAAGACTTTAAGAAACATTCTAAATGAGTGAAGATGGACAAAGAGGCGTGGGGAGGGAATTCCAGAGCTAAAGACCCAGACCAATGAGGCTTCCTAATGAAGGTGCTTCCATGCTAACATTGGGAATGTCTCTGTCCCTCGTCAGCACAGTAACTAACCATTGGGAAATGTTGAGTGAAAATACAACAGGGTGTTTGTCAGAGAACCAGACAGTGGTTGGACAGACCACTCATTTTATTCAGACCTGCATAAAATATCAGACAACCATGAAACAGGCTGGAGGTCTTTTCTCTAGAAAATAGAAAGGTGAGGAGCGTCCTAACAGGGCTGGTTAAAATGTTATGGAGGCATTTGTTCAGGTTGAGGTGGAGAAGGTGGTTCCACTAATTGTGAGGGGACCCAAAGCTAGCTGCAAGGGTCACATATTCACTAATAAATCCAGTAAGGAATCCAGGGAAAAAAAAAGTCCCCTTTTGCCAAAGAGTGGTGAGGTTGTGAAATGCACCGTCAGAGGAAGGAATGGAGCTAAACTGTATCAATCATCTTGAGGGTAAGCGAGATAAAGAAGGAGAAAGGACTGGGAGGTTACGTTGAGAGGGTGAGGTGTAGTCAGTTGGAAGGGAGGCCCTTGTGGGGCACCAGCTTGCATCTTGTAGGCTGAAAGGCCTTTCTCTTGGCTGTAAACACCACATAATCTCTGTAACAACTCAGTCTATATCAGAGTACAGGAAAGACCGAGACAAAAACATTACGGACAAATACCCTATTCAGTGAAACAAGACTTCCCTGTTTTTAAACTCCAACAACCCAGCTTTCAACAGCTATGATTGGTCAGTAGGGTAAGAGGGGGGTTGGATGTGAGTGGGGGTTGGGTGCTGATGAGTAAGGCCAGGCAAGTGACAAGGTAGGAGGAAGGCAATCGGTTAGTGTCAGGGGTTCATTTGATTTGGAGGAGAGGTCAGTGGGTGGATGGTCGAGGAAGAGCTGATCAAAACCAGAGGGTCCACTGCAACCACATCTAACTTCCTCACTGGGTCATTGGATGCATCTTCCTTCTTCATTCAGGCCCCCACCTCCCAATAAGGGGCATTGGGAAGAAATGCAACACAGCTACAAATAGTTAAGAGTATCCAGCCCCCAGGATTGGTGTGGGAGTCTCCAGAGATTACAAAATCTGGAGAAAAATTACTGTGGGTATTGTGCAAAAATTATGTACATCTTTGTTAGTGATAATTAGTTCAAAAAGTGTCGGACAAGGATAAAGACAAAGCTCTTTAAGTGAGCTAGCTGGTTGGACGTAGGAAGTTCAGGGATACTTCCACACTCCACTGTCAACATCATGAGGATTACTATTCACTAGAAACTCAACATATAAATAATGTGATGGGGGCTGTTGTGGTGCAGTGGCAGTGTCCCTACCTCTTAGCCAGGAGGCCCGGGTTCAAGTCCCACCAGCTACAGAGGTTTTTGTACAGGTTGATTTGAAAATATCGATAAATACGATGACTATTAGAGAAGGTCAGAGGCTAGCAATACTGTGACAAATAACTCACTTCCTGCTGCCTAAAGCCTGTCCACCATCTACAAGGTGCAAGTCAGAAGTGTGATGGAATACTCCTCACTTGCCTGGATGGGTGCAAACAGCACTCAAGAACCTTGACACCATTCAGGAAAAAACAACCTGCTTGATGGGTACCACATCCATAAACATCCATTCTGACTACCACTGGCACTCAGCAGCAGCATCATGTACTGTCTACAAGATGCACTGCTGAAATTCAAAGATTATTAGAAGGCATCTTTCAAACCCAATACAACTGCCATCTAGAAGGATAAGGGTAGGAGGAAAACCACCGCATGCAAGTTCCCTTCCAAGCCGCTCATCGTCCTGACTTGGAAATATATTGTTATTCCTTCACTGTCACTGCGTCAAAATCCTGGAAGTCCAGCATTGTGGGTCTACCTCCAGCAGTTCAAGAAGGCGGCTCACCACTACGTTCTCCTGGCAATCAGGAACGGACAATAAGTGCTGGCCCAGCAAGTGACTCCTGCATCCTCTGATTGAAGTTTAAAAAACAGGGTTGGCCAAAACCTCTTTGAGAGGTGAAGTAAGGATTTTCCCTTATCTGTATAGCTCAGGTGAGTTTCAGGCAGCGTGTTAACCTCAGAGAGGTGAAACTTTTCCAGTTTACAATTAGCACCATCCACCATTAACGAGAGTGCACCATTAACAACAATCTGACCATTGGTAAATCAGTCAGGCTTTCCCATCAATCTGACAACAGCAAGAATATTTCAAACTGTCTGCACCCACATCATTAACACAGCGGCGATAAGACAAACTTTATTGTTATACCTGACTCCCATGGGAGCCTCTTCCCACCATGAACACTCCTGGTCAGCAGAGCATGATGTAATCATGTGATTTACGTCTGAAATACTGCTGCATCACTATTTATGAAGTCATTTACACTGGAAATTTTTTTACAGGAAGTATTTCTGCACCTTGGAAAGTAATGCTGATTAAACATGGCAAGTTTCAGGAACTGTGCTGGTGTGCAGGTCTCAGGTAATTAAGCACAGGTTAATCTGGGGGAAAATAATTAATTTGACAGAAAGAATTAAATCAATCACCATCCCCTTCCCTTTTAATTATTCAGCATTATTTTAATTTTTTGCTTATTTTTGCCTCTCCTTTGGGACTGAGACAGAAAACCAGCTAGAGTTACTGTGTTCCAACCAATCCTGAAATTCACTGCTAGCCTGAGATCTATACCTCACTCTATCAGAAAACCCTATGATCTGTATGTCCTTGTATGGTATGATCTGCCTGTGCTGCACGCAAAACAAAACTTTTCACTGTATTCAGCTCCATGCAACAATAATAAATCAAATCAAATCTGTAATGCTGATCTCCTCTAGGATGGAGAATTAAGCGTAAGACAGTACGATGATCGGTAATTTCCTTCTTGACCATTGGACGTCTTGTGTTCCAATATGTTAAAACAATTGCCAATGTAGATAAAGATTAGTCATGGCCAGAGAGCGTAAAGACAAATCCAAAGAAAACCATGTTCACTTCTATGCTTTTGGGTTTAAATTATGTTCCTTTAACAAATGGACAACCTTGCTGAATTATGGTTGGGTCTGATCACATGATTATATTTCCAGAAGCTTCTGAACTCCTGGGATTGTATAGTCATTCCAGCAAAAGTAGACACGAAGGATTTGGAGATAATCTGTTTGCCTCTTGCCAGCTCTGGACAGAGCAAAACACTAAGCCTATGTTACAATGAGTACAAACACTTTTACCATTACCTCATCTCGCACTGAATGGAAACTTTGAAGGCAAATAGAAGGCACACTGTATGCTTCAAGAACTTTCAATTAGCCAACTGAGATGGGCCATCAGCACCTGAACCGTTTCTCTTTGTCACTTGACTGAAATTGGAGTGTGGTGAATTGTTTAACTATAATATGCTGGGATTCGAAGTCAGTCATTGTTTGATCTCCTGAGAGGAAACGAGATTCTAAGTGATGCCTGCAGCATGTCAGAACCTCCACCTCTGTCTCCAAAGCGGCTGTATGGAAAGAAGCCAACTCTTTGCCTGTAAGAAGGAAAATGTCTGACCCCAGATCACTGAGAAAACTACTAACGGACACTGGCCTCTGGGAAGTTTTAACCCATACAAGCTGATTTTTTCAAAATTCTTCTGGATTTGCGAAGCTTGAAAGTTATAACCTATCTCCTCTGCTATCCCGTCTTCCTTAATTTTTTGAGTGCTTATGTGTGTGTATGGCGAAGTGGAGCAATTCCTCAACGTTTATTAACAAAACACTCAGAATGTGATCTCTGAATTTGTCCTCAAGTTTTATGTTATGGGTTTATTTCAGAAATTAGAATCTGAACCAGAGTTTGGGGAACACCCTTCAGTCAACCTCAGTAAAGGACAAACATGAAAAGAAATGGAAAAGAGTAAATCAAATAATATCTCAGGCTTGAGAGGGGAAAGTGATCATAATTTAAAATTATCCCCATTCCACTTTGCCCGTGACAGATTGAACAATCCTTTCATTAGCCTTCTGATCCTGCAACACAGAAATGGTACTCAGACAATCAGCTCATACTGGTAACTCACTCAAAGATGGTAAGAACTGCAGATAACAAGGTGTAGAGCTGGATGAACACAGCAGGCCAAGCAGCATCAGAGGAGCAGGAAAGCTGACGTTTCGGGCCTAGACCCTTCTTCAGAAATGAAATTTCTGAAAAAAGCGTTTCTGAAGAAGGGTCTAGGCCCGAAACGTCAGCTTTCCTGCTCCTCTGATGCTGCTTGGCCTGCTGTGTTCATCCAGCTCTACACCTTGTTATCTCAGATTCTCCAGCATCTGCAGTTCCTACTATCCCTAGTAAGAACTGCAGATGGTAGCTCCACACTGTGTTATCTCATATTGGTAACTCCACTAGTTGACTTAGAGCAGTAAAGTTACAAGGAGTCAGGAGATTATGGTTTCAAGTTCCATTCCAGAGCCTTGAGCACATAACTAGGCTGAGGTTCTCACAGACAGTACTGACGGAGTACTGTACAGCCAGAGTGCTGTCTCTTGCAAGAAATACTAAATAGAGGCCCAGTGATCTTTCCCACTTGGACCAAACATATCTCAAAGCATCATTTTAAAGAAAAGCAGGTGACTCTCCACAGTGTCCTGACTTCTACGTATCCCTCCGTCAACAGCAGAAAGAAAACAGGGCATCCAATCATGTTCTCAATGTTGCTTATGAGACCTTGAAGTGTGAAAATTGGCAAACTCGTTTCCTACTTTAAAATCAGCAACTACATTTCTGGCTCTTGCAGCACCCTCAGGTTGTGGAAGATGCCACATAAGTGAAAGTTTCAGCAACAATGAGGTATAAAGGAATGTATGGAGATGCCTGCTTCACTGCAAAGGAACCACATGTTTACAGCTACAGTGCATTAAATGTCACTGCCTTCTGAGCAGCAATAATGCATTGCGCATTCTACATCTGATTGTAAACAACCCCAGAGGAGCTCTGCCAATTCTAGGACCAGTGAGGTCAAGAGGGGTTTGGATTTAGAGTTTTAACCAACAGGGCAAACAGATGAAGGTTGCAATTCCAGAACAAAGGCAGATTGGAATAGTCTGCATTAACAATACTAACAGGGCAACAGACTGAAAGATTCACTGGCAAAATGGAGCTGAAATCATATCCTTCAATGAGGCAAAAGGCAGAGTATGGAACACATTGTGACTTTTATGATGTGAAGCAGATGCCTTATGGACTCTCTAATCAACTAGTGTGATAATTGCAAGGACCAGAGGAAAACCAAAGCCTAAACACTCCAAACTGGCACGGGAGCATGCCAGGAATTTATTGACCAGGCCATTGGCCAACTTCTGCAGGAGACAAATCAGCAACTCAGCTCAGCTCTTTAGAACTAAACAGCACGTCCTCTGTTGAGCATTTAGAAACTGGGTCCTCTCCAACATCAAATAGTTTTTCTTCCCCCTCCATCATTCATAGGAACTGCTGTCTGCTGGGAATTTTTTTATTTGTTTATTAGATTTTCCATCACCCCATTGCAATGGACTGTTAACTGTGATTCATTATTCAGCTTGTGGTGCTCGGGAACAATGCATAACAGTGAGTGAGCGTGAGGTGGCTGTGTAACTGCAAAGTCCACTTACACTTTGGACCATCAGAATGATACTTTGGTGATTTTATTAATGCCACATTTAACCCTGGGGTGAGACTGCATTGCCAGTAGTTATATCTAAATGCGCAAGGTTGTGTTCTCCCATTGTTGTGGATGATTGTATTCAGCTCTGTGCTGCCAATGTAAATTTCAGTGTTAGTACATGCCAGGTCAATGAAATGTGATGATACTCTTGCTGTACAGTCAATATTAGGGGTACTACTCTTCTAATATAAGCTCATGGCAGCTCAGAGACTGAGTCAGAATGCTGTCTCAGCCAGGGCAACATGTGCCAAACCAAGGCTGACATATCTAAAGTAACACTAATGGATGTCACTCTGTCAGAGTGTTATGTTTTGGAGATAGCAAACTGAAACAACCATGTTAGAGATCCCATGGTTTTATTTTCCAAGAACAATTGGGCTGTTCTCCCTGGGCCAGTGTTTATCCCACGTTATTCAGGCATTGTCACAGCCCTGTTTTGGGGATCTTTTACGCCAGCAGACAGCTAGGTTCTGGCATGTTTACAATACCAACCACACTCCGAAAGGAAATTACATTGGCTACAAAGTACATTGGGATGTCCTGAGGTCACGAAAGATGTTATATAAATGCAAAGCCTTTGCACGTTAAGGCTGAGATAGATTGCACACTTTGGTTTACAAATCATCATCAAAATGGAGCGTGTGACAGAAGGAGGAGAAGGTGGTCAGTGTTCCTGAAAGACACAGATCTGAGGCTCCTTTCTGTTTTATTGGCCTTAGAATCCCTTAAGAGTGGGAGCAGGCCATTTGGCCCATCAAGTCCACACCAACCCTCTGAAGAACATCCCACCCAGACACACCCCTTTACCCTATCACTGTAACCCTGCATTTCCCATAGCTAATCCACTTAACGTGTACAGCCCTGGACACTAGGGGCAACTCAGCATGGACAATCCACCCTAACCTACACATCTTTAGACTGTGGGAGGAAACCAGAGCACCTGAAGGAAACCCATACAGACACAGGGTGCAAACTCCACAGACAGTTGCCCAAGGTGCAGAATCGAACCCAGGTCCCTGGCACTGTGAGGCAGCATTGTTAACCACTGAGCCACCGCGCCATCAAGTCAAGGATTTGTTTCACTACCCTGACTGATGTCCAGAGACACTTCCTGATAGAAATGGCTGGATAACTATCAAGGTAACTATTTACTTCTGTCTGATGTTTGATTTTCTTTTATTTAGATATGTGAATGAAAATATTGCAGCACCTCATCACTAACATAGTTAGATCAAGCACTGCCTCACAGTCAGGAATTGGATCTGGAGCCTTCCCCTTCCACATGTCACCCTTTTAACTTAGCTATAAATAAATATGTGGGACTGGATATAGAGACTTGGTCCAATTTTGGCTGCTTCTGCTCATAAAAGGCTTGAATTTCACACTTCCCTCTGTTTATAATATCTAGAACAGCTCAATGGTACAGCTGCCAAAGATTCTTCGCCAATTAACTATCCATTCAAATATATTCACGTCACATGAATTGGAAAACAGATGCAATCAGATTTGTTCCTTCTGAATAGGTTGAGAAAATATTCTGTGAGACGTAATGTGTGTGGAGTGACCATTTTGCTTTGATTCAGGCCAAAGAAACAGAAAAATGCTTGCAATCCAACTTCAATGAGAGCCAGAAAACACTTCACAGCCCGGTCTTGATATGAGGAGAGGGGCAATTTTTGTTGTCTTCCCAGTTTGAAATCTTACTAAGAGGTGCGTTTTCTCAGTTGCTTGCTAAATAGAGCAGCAATTGAATAAAATCATTTTAAGTGCAGAGCCTAATTTAGACTAAACGGCCTGAGCTGCCATTTATACTCCACATGAACCTCATTCCATTCCCCTTCATCTCACTCCATCTCTCTGTCCCTTGACCAGCTTCCCCTAAATGCACCCAGATTGTTCACCTTGATAACTCCCTAAGGTGGTGAGTTCTACATTCTCAACATCCTCCCTTGTGAAGAAACTCCTCCTGAATAACCTGTTGGATTTATTACTGACTATCTTCACTAGTCGCTAGTTTTAGCAGTTCACTGGAATGAATTTGAGGGGCATTGTTTCTTTAGAGAGGGCTTGCTGTAGCTAAGTCACCATGTTTGTAGGATTAAGCTTTCAAACCTCTTTAAAGTTTTGCACTTGACCCTCATCCATTTGTCATTCTGTTCGACAACACTGCTTTGGCGAAGCAAATGGCACTAGGTTTTGAATCTTCAATGACTTTTCAGTAAATTTGGTGTCAAATGTTTCCACTTTATTAAGGGAAATGCAATGGAGGACGCCATGTTTTTAGCAGGCGAGTTATAGTTGGATTAGGGCCATTGCTGGATACAGATTGGACTATTTCCCACTAATTCCTTGGAAAAGCAAATCTGAGAAGCATGTAGCTTGGAGCAGATTTACAAATATGTAGTTCTGGCCAGCTGACAGCAAGGATTTTCATATTAAAAACAAACACAGAGGCTTAGACTGCCCGGTGCTATGAGTTACTTGATCTTACCCATCAACCAAAGTATTTCTGCTTTTTAGCCAATATTTTAGTGCACACTTTATTAAACTAAGGCAATAGGCCAATATAAATAAATGACTTATTTGATGGGATGTGGCATCTTAGGCCACATCCCATCTTCCTGCCCACACCATATGGTAGAGAAAATGCCAGCCAAAGAGATCAACATCCTTTCTTTAGACTGTTCCAGGGTGAAAAAGAACAGCCAACTCAATGACTTGATGCAAAAGAAATTAGATTCTTTAAAAAATAGGGCAATGTTTCTAAAGCAGTTTTATAAATTTCAGGGCTCATACAGTTTTATAAGCTGCCATTACAGTCCATGGTATCATGTGAATGCAAACTAACCAGCTCCTAACTATCTGCATATTGTCAAGGTTCACAAATAGTCTCACTGATGGAGTAGGACAGGCACATCGTAACCTTGCCAAATGGTCCTATCGTGACAAGAGACCAATATCTCAACAGAGCATGGATGTGTGAAAGCACCATTTTTCAACCCAATACTCTACTTACGTCGAGTTTTTATTGGCTACTAATGTTGAACATCTACCTCTTGAAGCTTCTTAAGAATATGTGTGGCCGCTACGTGGGTAAGCACGGCATCTATTTCAGACACAGCAGGATCCCACAACTCATTATTCAGTCACTTCAAGTTAAATCTGTCCCTGCTGCTGTTGTCAGAGGTATACAGGAGAGAGCAAGGTTGCTGAATGGGACATGAAGTCTATTTCGTGAGTTGCTATGACAACAATGTCAATGACAACTGATGGATTTATGATGACTTATGAATAAATTATTAAGCTCATACTTAATTAAAGGAAGCAATAATCGTCACTGGAGTAAAGGTTAATAGCTGGCTGGCATGAAACTGGAAAATTGAGGTTCAGCTAGGCACGTTGGATATTATGAAATGACATAAAGGCAGAGCTGGGCTTTAAACTCATTTGCAGCTAGTTTTAATCAGTTAGAGATGGGAGGTCTCACATTTTTGCTTCACTGACTCTTCCTCACTTCTCCCCTAAAGCCACTGTTGAGAGATCCTGTGATATTATCAAAGCAGAGTATTTTCTGTGTGATTGTAGAAAATGGGAACAGAAGTGGGCCATTCGATCCATTGAGCCTGTCCTGTCATTCAATAGCATCATGGCTGAACAAACACTTCAATATCTTTTACACGCCAACCGCCATAATCCTGTACCCCACTGATAATCAGAAATCAATCAATTTCTATCTTAAACAGACTCAGAGACTGAGCTTCCACAGCCCTCTGGGGAGAGATTTCCAAAGGTTCACGACCCTCAGAGTAAAAGAAATTCTCCTCATCTCAGAACTCAGTGGCATCCTCCTTATTTATAAATTGTGTGCTTTGGTTACAGACACCCCCACCCAGGAGGGATATCTTACCTGCATCTCCCCCGTCTGTCCCGTTAATTATTTTGTAGGATTCAGTGAGTTTACCTTTCATTCTTTGAACCTCTGGAGAACACAAGCTGAATTTGCCCAATGTCTCTACATGGGAGAGTCCCACCGGCCTGGGAACATGGTCTGGTGAATCTTTGTTGCACTCTCTCTGTGCCGATAATATCTTTCCTGACAACTGAAGCAAGACTTCACTACTCTTGTGCTCAGATCCTCTCACAATAAAGGCTAACATTCCATTAGCCTTCCCAATAGTTTACTGCACCTCCACGTTAGTCTTTAGTGACTAATCAACAAGGAGATCCGGGTCCATTTGGACGTCTATACTTTCCAACCTTTTAGCACTCAAGAAATATTCTGTACCTCAGTTCCCCCTGCCAAAGTGGATACGCTCATTTTTCCACAGTATATTGCATCAGCCACGTTCTTGTTCATTCACTGAGCCTGTCCAAGTCTGCCTGAAGCAACTTCACATCATCTTCACAACACATATGTCCACAATAGAGACATGAGGGTCTGGGACATTGGAAACAGAATTCATCCAGTTTTCACTCAGTACCCACGTCTGCTCAGTTTCCAGCGAGGGGAAATCTTTTTTCAAATGTATCTACTGCCTTTGGACCTTTCAGGATGTGAAAATCATTTCACGTCCAAAGAACTAATTTTGAAGCCATTGATTACTATTGTATGGATGAACACTTTCTGGAGAGAGTCCTTCACAGTGAGACACACAAGGAAACATCAGGAATGTCCTGTTCTGACCAAAGGTCATGACTTTGAAATATTGAACAGAATCTTGTAATGACTTGGAGAACCCCCCTGTTGGCCACAGAGCCGGCAGGAGACCCACACTTTCTTTTCCAGGAAGGATACCAAGAAACAAGTCAGTTGGGTGGGTCTCACACTGAATCAACAGCATGGATGTTGCTGCTGGATTGTCAGAGCCCAGCACCAGCTTTGGCCTTGACTAGTGCCAAATGGGAAGCCACAGGTCTGTACAATGGAGGGGAGGGGTCATTAGTTGGGAGTTACTGGGAAAGAAGGGCAGAGGGAGTTGGCTTTTGGTAGTAAGGGCAGTGGTTGTCTGTCAGAAAGTGTCCCTTTCCCAATGTCCAGTCCCTAGTTCAGGCACTGATTGCGAGAGTCAGCTTCCTGGCAATGCCAAGCCATGCATGTGGTGTGGTGTCCATCTAGAGCTGGGTTAATCCCAGTGCCAGCGAGATGAGACCCTTTAATGGTCATTTATTAATCAAAGCCTCAATTGGCCATAAGACAGGAAAATCAAACAGGACTTAACTGCAGTAAAGACAGGCTTTGGATACAACAGTTTCCCTTTAATTAAATACCTTCCCACCTTCAACTTACCACCAATGAGAGCAAATTATTTGATCCATTATCCAGTTTCTCTCCCAAAGATGCTGCCTGATATTTCCAGTATTTGCTGATTTTCAATCACAGAATCATACAGTACAGAAGAAGCCATTCAGCCCATCAAGTCCACAATGTCAACAAAATACACTACTGGTGCACTAGGTTTAGGTGTAGGATAGGTTTTATTGTAGTGTGTACTCAAGTAAAGGGGTACGGGATTACAGTGAAAAGTGTACAATGTCACCATTCCCAGTGCCATCTAAGGTACAAAATTTTAGGAACAAAAATATAAAATTAAATAAGTTAAAAAGTTCAACACCACGGTTCTTCTTAGCATAAAGTAGAAAAATAAAGAAATGAGGTTAAAAGTTAAACTTTACAGGCTTTTGTTAAGCCATGGGCCTGCTCTATGCCAGGCTTTCCCCATGAGGGCTCCCTTTAGCCTGTGCTGCGCTAAGTCCCACCTGGGCTTGCTGGTTGCTAACCAGCACTTCATCGCTGACTGCCAGCAAGCTCACCAGGCTTCGCCAACACCTGGCGCTTTGCTCCACAATTCTATTTCATTTCAGATATATTTTGTTGAAATGGCTAGTGAATCCATTTCTGGTGATGTTGACAAATGGGAAATGGTGACTCGGAGATCAAGTTAACCTGAAAATGTGCCAAACCATTGCTACAAAGCTCCTGTTGGAAGAAATTGTGTGATGTCTCATGACTCTAAGGTTGTGTCCTTCATTCAGAGAAAAATAAACGCTGCAATGTTCTGCTGTTCTGATGCCATGGCTTTCAATCAACAGGCTACAGTGAATGATGGGAGTAGATATTTGACCAGGAGATGGAAGAACCATTTAAAGGATGTCAGTATCTTACCCAAGGAATTGAGCTGGTATAGCTGCACAAGTTGTTATGCAGTCTGAAAAACTCTTTCATCCCAACACATTGCTTTTGGTGTAAATGGGACTTGGGAGATGAAATCTCATTAAAATATCACACAGCAGAGATAAGTCTGAACAGAATCTCCTTGCCTGCACTTGTATTGAACATTCCCAAAGCACGTTCAACAACAAACTGATGTCTGCCAAGATGAATCAGGGAACAATTAACTCAGACTGTAAGTTACAAGCATCTGAATCCAGTTATAAAAAGAATGAGACAGAGAATCAAGTTACAGACTTTTAGAAAGGGAGGAACTTTTGGAATCAAATTCAAACTGCCCTGAAGTTTGAGGCTCCAAACTGGGATCGGTGTGCTTTAGAATCTTGCAAGTTGCCACCTCAAAAGTTAGATGAGGTCCTATCTACTTCCCATCACATTGAAATGGACTCTGAAACCATTGCTGATATCCACGACTCACTCTTCTTCAGTGCAACAACTTCAAAATCCTCATTCTCCTTTTCAAACCCCACTATATCCTTCCAACTTCCAACCTCAGCCGTTTCTACTGCTTGGGATCCCATTGTTCATCCTCTGGTCCTCTGACTATGGTCTATTCTGCCCTATTACCAAGACCCCACTCCGTCCTCAATGGCACAGCCTTATTCTCTGAAAACCTCTCCTACCTCTGTGTGTGTCTCACTGTTTCACGCTCACTCCTATCTATGATATGAACTGTCTCCTCAAAACCTCATTAATGCAACATTAAGATATTACACAATTTGAACTAAGATCTCAGAACAAAATGCTTTTGAAACTATTCAGCAAGTTCATTAAAAAGACAGGGAGGAGCAGTAAATATTGTTTGGGAGGTCCTGCTAAGAGACATTTTTCCCATTTCAGTAAATTGGTATACATTTTAAACAAGTATCTCCCCACACGCTGATGTTTTAAAACACTCTTGTTTGTTAGTGCACACCAACAGTGTAATCATATACATCCACGTTGGTTTAAATGCCCACACGTTCCTGCCCCATCTACCAGCCTTTGTGGCACTTCCAGTGAGGGTGTGGGGTGAATCTGGACATGTTCCTGCTCCCAGCAAAGGATGTGTGTGTGTGTGTGTGTGTGTGTGTGTCTGTGTGTGAGTGTGTGTGTGTGAGCGTGTGTGTGTTTGTGAGTGTGTGTGTGTCTATGTGCGTGTTTGTGTGCGTGTGAGTGTGAGTGTGCGTGTCGGCTGTAGACCAAAGCTCTGAATGGAGAGGTCAAAGAGCCCAAAGTCAAAGTGACCTCATGACCTATGTGAGGACCCAATCTTCCATTGCAAAGTGAAGGAGCAGAGATTCAGGTGAACTACAGAAATACCTGATCCACTTTTGGGTTGTGGGCCTATCTAACAAGGCCAGCATTTGTTGCCCATTCCTAGTTGCCCTCAGAAGGGGTTCCTAGCGAGCTTTCTTCCAGAATCAGGACCCTCCATACTGTAGTCTCTGTAGTGGTTTGACATAATGATATTGTTACTCGGCCACTTCCAGAGCAAGTAAGATTCAACCAGGTACACCCTGACTTTGTGCGTGATTCTTGAACAGGTGATTGTGCATCTACAGATTCTTTCACATGTTGGTTCTGCTCTGTGATGAAGGACCAATTCATTATGGTGTTGACCAAGAGATGGAAGGTTGGCTTTGAATGTGACTGTGAGTGTATTATACTAGGCGGTGATTAAATTGAGATGGGGTTGGATGGGGTTAGATAAAGAGAAGGTAGTAGGAACTGCCGATGCTAAAGTCTGAGATAACACAGCGTGGAGCTGGATGAACACAGCAGGCCAGGCAGCATCAGAGGAGCAGGAAAGCTGACCTTTCGGGTTGGGACCCTTCTTCAGAAATGCTTTTTCTCACAAAGCACACAAATCCATTCGAAAATGCAACACGTCTTCCACATTTTTACTGGCTGGCCAGAAATATGGAAGGCAATTTTAAAAGAGAGTGGGACTGAGGCAAGTAATGACTGACTGGTTAAATCCATGATGGAGAAACGAATTGAAGGGCCTGGTGACAGGGTGAGGCAAAATAAGGTGGGAGGAAGTTCATTTGGAGAATAAACGTTGATGACTGACTAGATAGCTGAATAGCCTGTCTGTGTGCTGTAAAACTATCTCTAATCTGAGATAATGTAAAGATGTTTATCACCACAGAAGACCTACCCACATCCTGACACATTTGATTTATTATTATCTCATGTACTGAGACACAGTGAAAAGTATTGCTTCGCGTGCTAACCAGACAAATCATACCTTACATATGTACATCAGGGTAATAGATGTAATTGAGGAAATCCTTTCCCACAAAGCTAAGATTCCCTGAATGAAGAAATTGCTTCCAATTTTGCAGTGACAGCAATGTGCTGCATTTGACACTGGGTGATAGTGGCTGATGCGGTACAGTTACAACGTTTAAAAGACATTGAATAGGTTCATAAATAAGAAATGTTTGGAGGGATATGGGCCAAGTGCAGGCAGGTGGGACTAGTTTAGTTTAGGAACATGGCGGCGTGGACTGGTTGGACGGTGCTGTATGACTCTATGACTCTAAAGCTCAAAGCTTCCAATACCAGTGAACACCACAGTGTGGACTTAACAGAGTCGATCAAGATGGGAAAGGCAAACAGTCGGTGGGGGCGATGGTCGGGGGTGCTGTGCATCCCATTTCCACCAACAGATATACTGGCCTCATTTACTCAGTAGCTGAACAGGACTAACGTAAGAAACTTGCACATTGGTTAATTCATCTTATTATTGGACTATTTAAAGGACGTCATCCCTGAGGCACAATCCCACCTGACCCCAGCAACCCCCTCACCAGAAGGGGCATTGAAAAGCTGCCTAACCAAAGCTGTAGGGTTTGTCATTGGCCTCCCATGGGGTAGGAGGTCCTGCTTTCCAACATAGTCAGTGCCTGATTGAGGGAGCCAGCATTCAGAAAGGCTGGGCAAGATGGCTTTTGAGGGTCTGTTCACTGTCCTTGCACCCAAATGCACTCCCCCACAGCCTCATCGGTAGGCCATTTCCTAGGAACAAGTTCCACTCAGGCCCTCCCCAAAGATCCCACAATGACCACTTCATGAAGACCTCACTGTCTTACCAATGTTGCTGGAGAGCTGGTGGCCTCTGACAGTTCTGACTGGATATGATCCGGGGATCCTAAACCCTGTGGATGTTGTGATGCGATCAGGTTGTGCTTGGGTAGGACCAGGTAATCCCAGTGGTGGGGGTTACGGGTGTGGGGGTGATGTGTTAGCGCAGTCTCACTGCTGACTGCGTTTTCCTCCTCACTGGAACTTCATGTATGACATTCCCCACAATCTTGCAGGCTCCCATCCCTCCTATCTCACCTGCTGCCCCCACCCCCACCATCTCACCTCCTCCACCCACCCACAACCCCACCATCTCACCTCCTCCCCCCACCCACATCTCCACCATCTCACCTCCACCCCCAACCCCACCGTCTCACCTCCTCCCTCCACCCACATCTCCACCATCTCACCTCCATCTCCCACCCCAACCCCTAACCTCACTATCTCACCTCTTCCCCCACCCACATCTCCACCATCTCACCTCCTCCACCTACCCCCAACCCCACCATCTCACCTCCTCCCCCAACCCACATCTCCACCATCTCACCTCCTCCACCCACCCCCAACCCCACCATCTCACCTTCTCCCCCCACCCACAACCCTACCATCTCACCTCCTCCCTCCACCCCCATCTCCACCATCTGACCGCCTTCCCCCACCTTCATCTCCACCATCTCACCTCCTCCCCCCACCCACATCTCCACCATTTCACCTGCTCCACCCCTCACCTCCAGCATCTATCCATCTATACCCCACCCCGATATTTAGCCTGCCCCAGCAACTTGCATTAAATGCTGACCATTGTGTTCACAGTGAGCTGAGAGCTGAGAGCCATGTCTCAGAGTGAGGTGAGAACTGATCGAAATAGATGTTTGTTTGAAGTAACTCACCTGTCTACTGTGCTCCTGTAACCCAGGACAACTGGACCATAGAAACTGAACTGGCCTCAATCTTACACCCACTGGTCATCATCGACCCTGTCAAATCAGGCCGAAATGCTGATCAATATTTAAAGCGCATCTCACAAAAGCTTCTTCACAAAGAGTTGTTTCGTGGTCTTAGAAGTAGCCATTGAGAGAAAAATTTTGGAGTGTTGAATGAGGAAGGGAGGAATGGAAGAGAGAGGACTTGAAAGGGAAAGAGAGAAAAGGTGAATTAGAGTGGGGAAAATTCCCTGTGAATGCACCTAGAAATGCGGTAAAGCTGGTTCTGAGAGTACTGAAGCCCTTTGCTGTCTCATGAATAACTTGTTAACATGTTGTAACGACTTCAAAACTCAGGCCATTACTCAGTGAAGGAAACGGCAATAAACAGGATATACATCTCCTCCTGGACGCTGGAAACAGACTTCGCCAAATGAGCAATATTCGGGGCATGGGGCCACTTGTGGAGACTGACAAAGTTAGCACAGTGACCGAGCCTCAACCATCTGCAGCTGGTGAATCTCTTTACTCTTTTAGTGAAACCTTCCAACAACTTAATCGATTCCATATTTCAGTTGGTGCATTTTCCCCCTTAGGGTGATCGGGGAAACACAGGACAAGCATGAAAACAATCCCATTTCTCTTTTGAGAGGTCTGATTGATGGTGTGGGAACACTCCGGTTGGCTGGAAGACCTGGACAAAGGAAGAACTGAAAGTGAACTGTATCAGTCACTTCCTTGCGATCTGGTTGGATTTACTAAACGGATTATTAAAAGGACTATGTGATGTGCTCAGTTTGCGTGATTCTTACTGTTGCATTTGTGCTGGACGTTGTGCATTTTACAGAATTAAATGATCAAAGTGTAAGTCACTTAGACCTTTCCTGACTTTACATTGAGACATAATGGATTACAATAAGCCAACACTGAATAAGCATTACTTTCAGCTCAGGGAGCAGTGCAGCTGATGAAGGGGCCCCTGCCCAGTGTGACATTAGAGCATTTGTGAAATTGTTCCTGTTCTACAATGTAGTGATTCAGAAGGGGTTAATATTCATGTTAATTTGACTACCTCTATTCTACTGATGTACCTCATATTATGATTTGGAGACAGGGAGGGTTGGTTTAGATTTGGGAGAGAGCAAATGGACCTGTACCAGCTCCCTAAGGTCCTACTAATATATACTTGACCTAATGTAGTTGTATGTACTGTTATCATGCAATGAACCTCACGGTTATGAAAGAACAATGACTCTTCAGTAGACACTCTACCGTGCTGTATCCTCTACCTCAAATCTCTAGACAGCCCCAATTGAAAGCAAAGACAAAGGAGGGCAGGTGATAGCAAACTATGTCAAATACCCTTTACCCAATACCCCTGACTGCTCAGGGTGACAAATACCACATGATGCCAGTGGTCATCTGGGACAATGGCACAAAATCAACATTAATTTAATCTGTGGATGACTGCATCAAAACTCTCCCATTAGGAAGCAAATGCCTAGGATTTAAAGCACAAAAGCAAGCCATTTGGTCCAACTGGTTCATGCCAGATTATCTCACAAGTCTCCTTACACCCAATTCCATTTCACCCAATCAACACTCCCCTTCTCTTCATTTCTCTATCATGTTTCTTATCTGCTTCCATTCAATGCATTGATGCTATTCCCTTCAAACACACCATGTTCCACATTTCAACCACTTTTGTATAAAAACATTACTCTTGTAATTTCCTGCTGGATTTCTTCTTCCTACCAAAGCTGTAACACATTACAGGTTCACAACAACAACTGCAGCAGACGGTGTTGAAGCTGTGGGATTCTCCACTATCGAGGCTGGATCAGTCACTATCATCAATGCTGGGAATCGAGGGTTATAGGGAAGATGAAACTGAGGATTATCAGATCAACCATGATCTCATTAAATAGCAGAGCAGATCCAGTGGGCTGAATGGCCTACTTCTGCTCCTATGTCTGATGGATTTGTGGTCCAGCTGAGTTGGCTTAACAACTGCTGAGTGATGCCAACCGTGTGTGTTCAGTTCCCACACTGGCTGAGGGTACCATGAAGGACTCTCCTTCTCAACTTCTCCCCTCACCCGAGATGTGGTGAACCTTAGGTTAAAACACCAATGAGGATGGCAAAGTGGCACAGTGGTTAGCACTGCTGCCTCACAGCGCCACGGACCTGGGTTCAATTCCACCCTCGGGCGACTGTCTGTGCGGAGTCTGCACATTCTCCCTGTGTCTGCGTGGGTTTCCTCCGGGTGCTCTGGTTTCCTCCCATGTTTGATATCATGCTTGGCTGGCTGTCTGTCTGTGTGGAATTTGCACATTTTTCCCTGTGTCTGAGTGGGTTTCCTCTGGGTGCTCCAGTTCCCTCCCACAGTCCAAAGATGTGCAGGCTAGGTGGATTGGCCATGCTAAATTGCCCTTAGTGTTGAGGGATGTGCAGGCTATGTGCATTAGCCATGGGAAAATGCAGGGTTACAGGGATAGGGTAGGGCTTGGGATGCTCGTTGGTGAGTTGGTGTGGACTTGATGGGCTGAATGGTCTGTGTCCAAAGATGTGCAGGTTAGGTGAATTGGCCATACTAAATTGCTCATAGGGATGTGTAGGTTAGGTGGGTTATAGGGAGATGGGCCTGGGTGGGATGCTCTGAGGTTAGATATGGACTTGTTGGCCTAAAGGGCCTGTTTCCACACTGTAGGGATTCTATGAATGATCTCGCTCTAACGAGAGAGTGGCCCCATGATCTGCAATACTACGGTGACTTTACCTTTTATCATCTAAGAACCTCTTCCTTTTCCAGCCAATTACTGTAGCAATGTCAATCTATCATTGATAAGGGGGGATGGGGGGATGGGGGGGTGGTGTGTATCGCATTTTGTTCTATGAATGAGCTGATCAAAATTAATAAAGGAGGTGGGTGCTGTGTTTAGTCTCATTGTCCTGCGTCTACCCTCTATAGTTCACATGCCACCATTCCTGGGACACAGAGCCAAGGGTATTAGCTGACATTGTTTTCCAACGTGAAAAGCTTTTTATTTCTGGAAAGTAGATGAAGTTTTGTGCCAACTCACAGCTGTAGAGGATAGGGGAGAATAAGAAGGGAAGACTTGCATTTGCGTAGCAGCATAATCTACCTCAATTACAATGGACCCTGAAACACAGTGAATTCATATGTCAACAAGTGTGACAGCCATGCTATACACAGGAAGATCCCATCAGCAGCCATGAGAGGACTGCTGGATTCATCTGAAGTCCTCTCAAGGGAGGATGGTTTGCCATCGCATGAGTGAAAGTTTCCATTCTTCTTCCAATGGTTAATGCCTACATGTAGAACAGCAACCACATGCTTTTATATGGTACCTTGAGTACAATGAAGCATTTTGCACAGGTCTTAACACCTTTCAACACTAAGCCATGAAAAGAGAAATTAGGAGGGGAGACTAAAAGCCTGTTCAGAAAGAAACGTTTTAAGCTGAACTCTTAAGGATGGGAGGTGGCTAAAGAGACTAAGGGGTTCAGGGAGGTTAGCACTGCTGCCACACATTGACCCACATTCAATTCCACGCTTGGCTGTCTGTCTGTGTGGAGTTTGCATGTTCTCCCTGTGTCTGAGTGGGTTTCCTGCGGGTGCTCTGGTTTCCTCCCACAGTCCAAACATGTGCAGGCTGGGTGGATTGGCCATGGAAAATTGCCCGCAGTGTCTAGGGATGTGCAGGCTTTGTGCATCAGCCATGGGAAAATGCAGGGTTACAGGGACAGGGTAGGGCTTGGGATGCTCTTTGATGAGTCGGTGTGGACATGATGGGCTGAATGGTCTGCTTCCAAACTGCAGAGATTTTATTCCGAAGCTTTAGTCCCAGGCAACAGCAAGCATAGCTCCTACTGGTGGAGTGATTGAAACTGGGCACGCGCAAGAGGCCAGAATGGGGACAATGTAGAGATATCTGAACGAGCAAATACCCTAACCTGAAATGGGCACCTTGAATTCAGCAGTACTGGCCCAGATACAGTACTAGCTGCCAGGATACATTGCATTGTGGAGACAGAAGGGGAGTTAATAGCAGAAAACTCACAGAAAAGGAAATCAATAAGATCTTTAATGTGGGCCAGAGCTGAGTGCTTGTTCAGGAGTTTGTGAAATGTGCCATTTAATCCAAGAATCAAGAGATGAATAGATCAATAAAGAAAATTTAAAGTATAACTATCACTTCCCTCTAACCTCTCCACAGCAGAAAATCAATACAGCCCCAGACTGTTGGCAGCAGCAGATTCATTTAAGACATTAACAAATTGAAGGAACATTTAAATAAAAAAAACTTGGCAGGTGTTCGACAGCTTAGAAATTCAATCAGCTTTAAATAAGAAAAAAACTAAATATTTAAGAAAGCTGCGGAGAATCTAGAATAGACTTTTGGCAGCATCTCTTGTAGAGCTGTGGTCTGCTGAAACCCAACAAGGCGATATATGAGTGCTGTATTGGAAAGAAGGAGAATGAATCATCATTTCAATGTGCTTTTCTTTATCTGCGGTGTTTTGAATTATTGTTGACAGACCCACTTCAGTCGTCTCTTCGAAGCTGCCTCTTCCCTCTCTAGTTCCGCATCCTTCACAAGCTAACAGCTCATAGCCCCATGACCCCTCTGAGTATTGATGGACTGTTAATGACAGCAGACACTTTTCATTTCCAAGAGGACCACACTATGAGCTCCCTGTGCAAGGAATCCGTCAATACAAATATCCCTCGTTTGATTAAACAGTCAAGCCCCCAGCTTTTGGCTTAAAATAAGAACTTGTTTGAAGTTGAAGAGAGAGAATAAGAGTAACAAATCTTACATCAGTGACTCCCTCATGATCTGGAATAGATCATGTGCCGGGGAGTGACAGATAAAATGATGTAGATGTTAGGGAGTATGAAATCACTTGGAGTACTGTGTGATGACACTCATTTCCTTGTTTCTTTCTAATCCTGGCTTCAAATCTCTTGAGTTTAACTCGTGCTTAAAACTGAACCAGCTAAGTACTGCTGCTAATTCTACTGACCTTCCCAAACCCCACCAGTATGAATACTGTCGGAGGCTGAGAAATAGATGAAGTGTTTGCTGAGAAATGTCAGGCTGGATCTGTGATTGTTCTCAGGTCAAGCTCTTCATGAACTCCAGAATGATCAACTTGATGGTCTTGTGCATCACAAGCCATTCCATTACCCACTGAGCAATTTAATCTGAATGAAAAAGGGAATCACTGTACAAAGGACATATTCTCTGGCAATATGAAAAATACTGTACCGCTTCCTCTGAGGGAGCTTTGGCCATGGACTGACTGCATTTCACATCGTAGCATTTCCATTTCATATACTAATGATTTTCACCATTGTGGTGACCTCTGTGAGTTCGGTTTCGCCTGCTATGTTGGAGGAGCCTCTCTGTGTGACACTCTGAGGAGGTTCCAGAACCACCAGTCTTTGTTTTCTCTAGGCCGTCTCCTCAACCAGTTGGGCTAGCCTCTTCCCATGCCTAACCTCCAGATTCCAGATGCCCTAGCCATCAGCGACTATCACCCAAATGTCAGCATTAATGTCCACTATTTTCATATTTCACTTGCCAGTGACTTTGTAGGAGAGGTATGGGCAGCCCCAGGAAGCTGTAACCCAATGTCCAGTTCACCATACAGGGGGGGTCTTTGTGTTAATAACTATCATCGATCAGCTGGACATAGCTAGGCTAGTGCACACACTGCTGCCTTGGCCATAAGTGTTCGCTGATGGAATTAGCGCACTCCTGGGCCTGTGGTGGTAACTGTGACCTGCCAAGAGATGCTGAGGATACAACTGAGACAGCTAAGGTGGAAACTGTTCAGATCTTGCTCCTGCTGGGCCTGTATTGCTGGGTCTCACTCCTGCAGAGGAATGCAGAGAGCATACTGGCTTGGTAGACTCTCAGTTTGGTGTCCAGTCAGGTTACTGTTGTTTCACATTGTCTTACTTAATTCGGACGGAACTGCTGCAGCTTTTCCAATGGGTGATGATTTCAGCATCAGGTGACAGATTGCGTGTGATTGTGGAGCGGAGATAAGTGAAGCTATCAACAAGATCCAGCGTCACGTGGTTAACAACAACAGAATAGCAATATGGCAACAGCCTGGATGGACAATGACATTTTTCTCTCTGATGCTGGTCAAACCAAACACTTCACAGACATGAGAGGGTATTGCCACCTGTCGCTGCTCCGTCCCTCAGTGTTGAATATTGGTTCAGCATCAGCACTAAAGATGATGACCTCATTTACAGAGAGTAAAGCAACTCTTTGACTTAGCATGGCTTTGACTAGGATCTCAGTCTAACAAGGTTGAATCACTTTCCTTCAGTTCTACTTTGTAAACAGTCACCCTCAGTCAATGACCTGAAGACATATGACACCATCTAGGATAAAACAGCCAGCTTGATGGCAAAAACATTCATTCCCTCCACCATCGACACTCAGTAGCAGCAGTGCGTACCATCTACAAGATGCACTGCAGACATGCACCAAGATTCCTGAGACAGCACCTTCCAAACCCATGGCCATTTCAATCAGGAAGGTCAAAGGCTGCAGATAAATGGGAACACCACCCCTTGCAACTTCCCCTCCAAGCCACTCACCATCCTGACTTGGAAGTATATTGTCATTCCTTCAGTGTCACTGGTCAATATCCTGGAATTCCATCCTTAAGGGCATAGTGGGTCTACCTCCAGCTCATGGAATGCAGTGTTTCAGGAAGGCAGCTCCCCACCACCTTCTCAAAGTCAACTAGGGACAGGCAATATATGATGGCCCAGCCAGGGACACACACATTCCCTGAATGAATCGGAAAAGATAAAACAGATTAACTGGCTACCATCCTACTTCCCTAAACCACAGCTGTCAGCGAACTGCTTTTAACTAGGATTATTGATTCAGACCAGCTCAGTAACTCTATCTAACCAATTCCGCACAGCCAGGTCAGCAGCACTTGATAGTTAGAGAAACACGTTTAAAAGTTAGTGAAGAATAGGACAATGGAGAAGTCGATCAGAGTTCTTTACAACATACTGACATCTAAAGAGACATTGATAGTGAAAATCACTCTTTAGGCATCCCAGGAGGTCTTATTATTATGTCTCCCCTAAGACTGCCATCACTTTGACTTCTATATTTAGGATTTTGGCACTGCGTAGTGTATAAATAATATTACAATACATTCTGTGTTTATATATAAGAGGTCTTACACATCCTGAGGATGTCTCAGAGCACTTTACAACCAGCAAAATGTTTCGGAATTGTAATCTCAAATATAATATAGGAAACATGGCAGTCAGTTTGCATACAGCGAGATCCCACAAACATTACACAGGATTTCACAGGATATTCAGCATGGAAACAGGCCATTCAGCCCAACCAATCCATGCAAGCGCTTATGCTCCCACCAAGCCTCCTCCAATGTTTCCTCATCATAATCCTTCATTCCCATCTCTCTAGAGAATTTGCCTTAAAAACTGTGTACTATTTGTTTCCACCACTCCCTGTTACCAGGTAATGTGTTTTAGTGATGTTGGTCGAGGGATAAATATTGGCCAGGGCATGGAAAACTCTCTTTCTCAATCACTGAGTAGGTTATCACTGAGCAGGCGCTGCTTGATAGCACAGTTGATGACACCTTTCATCAGTTTGCTGATGATCGAGAGTTGAGGGTTTAATATATCATCTTAAAATTGGTACTTCTGACAGCACAGCACCCCTTCAGGAATACAATGGGATCCTTTCTCTGGATTATAACCTCAGGTCTCTGAAGAGGGATTTTAACGCAGAATGTTATAATTCAGACGGTCAAGTATCACGCATTAAACCGCGGCTAATACGCAAAGCTGACAGAAGGGACATACCAAAGGCCTGTTTTACAATCAGGCAGCTATCCCCAACACTGACTGGTACTGATTAGTGACTGCTCAGCCAGATGATGCAGAATACATTCTTGTTGTGCTGCACTCTGTGTCATTTCAATTGGTGTCTTAACTTGTCTACACATATGTTATGGGTTTGAGGTGGTGTCTGTGAAATGGAGCTTCCTGGGGAATCCATGATCTCCCTTCGGAATAGGTGGAAAGGAATAGGTTGTAAATCCAGGATCTTTTGTGACGCTGGGTAGTGTAATGGTCTCACATTGGCAGCCTTCCCTTACTCCTCCTGGATTGCTCTGATGCTATGATCATCATCGATGGCTCAAAGCAAACCCGTTTGCTCGATATTCTTTTAGGTATTGAGTTTTCCTGATGAAAGGGATTAGCTGCCAACAATCCAACTGCAGTTAAAAAAATAGGTGTCCTTGCTGCTGATGCCAACTAACATCTACAGCCTGCATCTCGATGAGCTTTCACATGCAACAAACTCATAGAAACACAAAAATAGGAGTGAACCATTCAGCCCTTCAACCATTCAATATGATCGCAGCTGATTATCTAACTCACTACCTCAGTCCTGTTTTCTCTCCATACCCTTTGATCCCTTCAGCCTTAAGAACTATAACTGAAACCTTCTTGAAAGCATTCAATGTTTTGGCCTCGGCCACTTTATGTGACAGAGAATTCCACAGGCTCCACCTTCTCTGGGTGAGGACATTTCTCTTTCTCTCAATCCTAAATAGCCTACCACCTATCCTTAAACTATGACCCTCTAACACTGGATTTCCTGGTCATCAGGACCATCCTTCCTGTGTTGCCCTGTTTACCTTTCTTAGAATTGTATAGGTTTCTGTGAGAAATCCCCCCTTCATTCTTCTAAACTCCACTGAATATAATTCTAACTAATTTTAATGCACAATGGTATAATTCAAACAGTCAGTGTCACCCATTAAACCGTGGCTGATATGCAAAGCTGACAGAAGGGACATACCAAAGGCCCGTTTTATAATCAGGACAGCTGTCCCCAACACTGACTGGTACTGATTAGTGACTGTGATGTGTTGTGGGTTGTGCGATGGTCTCACATTGGCAGACTTCCCTTACTTCTCCCTGGATTGCTCTGATGCAATCAGAGCATATATCAGCTGTGCCATCCCAAGAGACAGTCTGGGAAACTGGTTAGTTGCTCTCCCTTCATAGCCATAACATCCTCCCTCAGGTAAGGGGATGAAAACTGCACACAATGCTCCGGATGTGGTCTCACCAAGGCCCTGTCCAATTGCAGCAGGACAGCCCCACTCCTATATCCAAAAGGGTTTGGGATGAAGAGAAACCAATGGGCAAATGAGACAAGAGAAAGGCGGATAGAGGATTGGGATTGGGGGAAGGAGAGCCAAAGGCATGATGAATGAGAGTATGGTAACAATATTGAACATATCACTGCACAGGATATCCAGAGACCTGGTGTAATGATCAGGTGTAAGTTCAAATCCCACGATGGCAGATTATGAATCTGAGTTCATTCAATTACATAATGCTGAAATTAAAAAGTTTGCATGAATATGGACATAACAGAAAGTTATTGGAATTGTTGTAATCATGACATATCAGCTCAGTGGCTTGCACTGCTGCCTCACAGCACCAGGGACCCAGGTTCGATTCCACTCTCGGGCAACTGTCTGTGTGGAATTTGCACATCCTCCCTGTGTCTGTATGGGTTTCCTCCGGGTGCTCCGGTTTCTTCCCACAGTCCAAAGATGTGCAGGTTAAGTGGATTGGCTATGCCAGATTACCCATAGTATCCAGGGGTGTGTAGGTTAGGTGGATTAACCATGGGAAATGCAGGGTTACAGGGAAAGGGTAGGGGGGTTGAGTCTGGGTGAGATGCTCTTCGGAGATTTGGTGCGGACTTGTTGGGCTGAATGGCCTGTTTCCACACAGTAGGGAATCTGTGAATTCACCAGTGCTCTTGAGGGAAGGAAACCCAGCCTAGCCTAGTTGTCTCCAGGGACTTTGATAATAAATGAGAGGTTTGCAACACTATTTCAGATGATAGTTAAGAACCAACCACATTGCTGTGGGTCTGGAATCACAGATTGACCAGAGAGTGTATGTTTCATAGAACATTTAAAGCATTAAAAGAGGCCATTTGGCCCATCCTACCCTGTAACTGCAGATTTGTAAAGTCTTCCATAAAGTACCAGTTAATTATACCACAAGCTTTTTCATTCCAGACTTATTTAATGAACTGAAATTAAATTTCCTGGTAGGCATGAACTCACATTTCTGGATTATCACTCCAATAACTCTGCCATCATATTCTTCAATAAGAGAGGAATGAAGTGGATAATCTGAAAATATTAAATAAATACATGGACCCATATGCATATCAGGCAGGGTCAAAGGAAGCTGCATCTGTGATAAGAGGCAACATTATACAAACTGAATTCAAATCTCTCCAAGTAAACTTTATTTTTTTTAAAAAACTGCTGTGTAGTACTGATTTAATTAAATACTAAATCCTGTCACATCTACTGCAGGACTAAAGATGATCATTTTGGGACTGGTCACATTTCTCATAGCCTCGATTGTTAATTAGCTGCACTACATCAACAATGGATTCAGTAGGTTTTGTTTTTCTGCTTAATGATTCAATAGGGTATTGCTCTGCTTGTAACCCCAATTAATTTGGTTTTTGTGATCCTATATCAGTG
The DNA here is from genome assembly GCA_024137785.1 of Ginglymostoma cirratum. Classification (NCBI taxonomy): domain Eukaryota; kingdom Metazoa; phylum Chordata; class Chondrichthyes; order Orectolobiformes; family Ginglymostomatidae; genus Ginglymostoma; species Ginglymostoma cirratum. The sequence goes on along the minus strand of JAHRHZ010000047.1, from coordinate 15,328,573 downwards.
CTGCTAAACAATACAGATCGCTAACACTGAGCTTCCTGCCAAGTACATCAGCATTAACCCTTTCATTTCAAATTTAAAGCACTAACTGGTATCTTGATAGCAACAACTTGCATTTCTATGGCATTGCTTAATGCAATGACAGGAGCATAATCAAATGAAGGCACTGAGTCACGTAAGAAGACATTAGGACAAATGAGCAAAGGGCATTCCCAAGGAGATGATTTTAAGAGCACCATAAAGGAGAACAGAGACTTAGAGAGGCAGAGAGATTTAAGAAGACAATTTCAGACAGCTGGGCTTCACGCAGTTGATAGCACAGTTCCCAGTGATAGGGTAACGGAAATCAGAAATGTGCAAGAGGCCAGACTACAGAGAATTTTGAACACAGCCCAGTCCATCACACAAGCCAACCTTCCATCCATTGACTCCATCTACATTTCTCACTGCCTCAGAAAAGCAGTGACATCATCAAAGAACCCTCTCACCCCGGTTATAATCTCTTCCAATCTCTTCCATCCCGCAGAAGGTACAAAAGCTAACTATACGTACCAAAAGGTTTAAGAGCAGCTTCTTCCCCCACTGTTATTAGACTCTGAATGGACCTTTCAAATTTCAAATCAAATATTGAACTTGCTTTTCATGCATCTTCTCTGCAGCCATACATTTGTATTCTTTGCTCAGTTCAATCTCCCTGTGATCTTTGTACGGTATGATCTGCATGTACTGCATGCAAAACAAAACTTTTCACTGTACCTAAGTACATGCAACAATAGTAAATCAAATCACATCAAACTGAAGAAGTATAATGAACTCAGAGGACAGTTGTTCTCTTTCAGAAAGGGAACTCGTGAAGGACAGAACTGAAGCCAATCTTTGCACACTTTAAAAAGCAGTTGTACATTCCAATCATAGACATCTGAACCCAACAAGCCCAGTTTTAGTTAGTGTCTATTATTCAGGACATTAGTGAGTCCCCAGTTAATGATGAATCATTGTATAGAATTAAACAAGACTGTAGGGCTCATTATCTAGAGTGCATTGCAGTGTGATGCACATAGAACACATGGTGCAGGTACCAGAAGATAATGACATACAGCACGGAAACAGACCCTTCGGTCCAACTCATTTGTGTCAACCAGTGACCATTTACCAGTATTAGGCCCATATCCCTGTAAACCTTCCTATTCATATGTCCATCCAGAAGTCTATTAAATGTAATTGTACCAGCCTCTACCACTCCCTCTGGCAGCTCATTCCATACACACACCACTCTCTGCATGAAAAAGCTACCCCTCAGGTCCTTTTTAAATCTTTCTCCTCTCACCCTAAATCTATACCCACTAGTGTTGGCCTCCCTCATTCTAGGAAAAAAGACATTAGCTATTCACCTTATCCATATCCCTCATGATTTTATAAACCTCTATAAGGCCACCCCTCAGCTTCTGATGCTCCAGGGAAAAGAAGTCCCAGTCTATTCAGCCTCTCCCTATATCTCAAACCTTGCAACCCCACCAATATCCTTGCACCCATTCAAGTTTAACAACCTCCTTCCTATAGAACAGCGGCCAGTGTTATATACAGTAATGTAAAACTGGGCTCTCCAATGTCCTGTACAGCCCCAACATGACATCCCAACTCCTATACTCAGTGTACTTACCAGTGAAGACAAACGTGCCAAAAGCCTTCTTCATCACCCTGTCTATCTGTGACTCCACTGCAAAGGGACTATGCACCTGCACCCCAATGTCTCTTTGTTCGACAGCACTCCACAGGACCCTACCATTAGCTGTATAAGCCCTGCCCTGATTGGCCTGACCAAAACACCTGACGTTTATATAAATTAAACTCCATCTGCTACTCCTTGGCCCATTGGCTCATGTGATTAAGATCCTGTTGTACTCACAGAAAATCTTCTTCACTGTCCACTACACCTCCCATTTCAACGTCATCTGCAAACTTACTAACCATGCCTTTTGTATTGACATCACTTATACAATTATTCATAAAATCGTTTTATTAAATCATTTACATATTTGATTTAAAAAAAACAGTGGACCCAGCATCTTGTGGCATACTGCTGGTCACAGGCCCACGTTCAGAAAAGAAACCCTGTACCACCAACCTATCCCCTACCTTCAAGCTAGTTTTGTATTCAGTTGGCAAGCTCCCCCAAATCCCATGTGATCTAAACTAACTAACCAGTCTGTCATGTGGAACTTGGTCCAGCATTTTGCTGAAGTCCATATAGACAACGTCTACTGCTCTACCTTCATCAATATTCTTTGTCACCTCTTCAAAAAACTCAATCAAGTTCGTGAGACATGATTTCCCAAGCACAAAACCATGTTGACTATCCTTAATCAGTCCTTGAATTTCCAAATGCATGTAAATCCTATCCCTCAGAGTGCTCTCCCACAACTTATCTACCACTGATGTCAGGCTCACCGGTTTATAGTTCCCTGGCTTTTCTTTACCACTTTTCAAAAATAATGGAGTACAGTCAAAAGAAAAGGATTTGCTGAGGCTTCCGGAAGCAAAAACTGGGGTGAGCAGGTGGAGGAGGTGGGAAGATGAACTCCAGAAAGAGCTAGCATAGTGGTTGTTAGTGAAGTGTGAGCAGGAAGTAATAGACACTGCAGGAAGTGACTGTAGATGGAGAGAGATACACTGACTGCCCCAGGAAAATGTACAGAAAGGTACACACACACACACACACACACACACACACACACACACACGAACTCACACACACACACAAATTCACACGTAGACACACATGCACACAAACTCTCACACACACACACACGCATGCAAACACACACACACGCAAACACACACACACACAGACACGCACACTCGCATGCACACAGAAACTCACACACAAGCATGTACAAACACAGGTAAATGGAAACAACAAACTCACACACACAAACACACAAACTCACTTGTGTCAGCTCACACAAATCCACAAGAAGCCCCTCACTCAAAGAGATACAAATTTCCCACATATCAGTCTTTGCAAATACTTTTTAAGTAAAATGCAGCGCATCGATTTCTTCAAAGATATTTCTAATTTTCATGCAAATATCAAATATCTTTAAATTAGGAAATTAGCATATTATCACCCTGCTCATTAGGAAGTGTGGAAATTTACTGTTAACAATAAGCAATCTCCAATAGCCCCCAGGATGGCCTATCCTGTGCAATGGTCTTAGTTAAACATGGCTGTCCCTTAGCAACTGAATGCCTTTTATGTGAATGCATTAAAACTTGGATTCTCCAATTCCAAAGTGTCAATGCATGGGAATCTGCCAGCCTAATTAGATATTCAGCATATTCCACACGATGGATATAATCCCTAAAATCTTAGTCAGCCTTTAAATGATTTCTAGAGTGATTCACCGCCTGTCAGATGGTAACTCAAACCTTTGGGTATTACTGTTTTTACTTTGCACTGGTGTGAATCATCTCTTCACTGGGCTGTAAAATTAAGCTCAGCACCGAGTGGAATGGGGGGCACTAGTTTATATACAATGCACTCGAGTTTATTTCTACTGGGATAGAACTGAAAAACTAAACAAAAAATCTTGTATTGAACTTTGTTTTCAACCACACTCGGTGTACAGTGACGTTTTGCCATTGTGTTTTAAAACTGATAAAGAAGCGTTGGAGAAAGGTGAGAAAAACGATGACTGGAAGTAATACTGGAACTGAGAACCAACTCTTCACGCTATATTCCAGAACAATTGGGGATGAGCATTAAATACTGGTCTTGCAAGCACCAACAACCTCTGATGATTGAATTTAAAAGTTGAGAGGTTATATCTATCAGGAAACACCGAACAGTTTGGGGGCTTATTTATTACCAAAGGAGAAGACTGACGGGTGACTTGCTAAAGGTCTTCAGTCTTAAGGAGGTCTTTAGTAGGTTTGACATAAAGAAGATAATTGGACTTGTAGGTCAGAAATTTAACACAGTCACCAATAAATGTAACTGAGGGGAGGCTTCATTCCCCAGAGACGGTGAGAATGAGGGATTGACGACTAGAGGGAAATGATGAGGAAACGAGGTGAGTTCATGAAGAAGAAAGGAAAAGAAGGATGAGTTGATGGGGTTAGATGAAGTGAAATTGGAGGAAGAATTGACCATCGGATGTTATATCAGATCGCCTCAGTTAGAACCTCCTTCATTCTTCTAGCATAGTCAGTTGTAAAAATATTAGTTTCTCAGATGCTGCTATCTCTGTCCAGAACTCCAATTTTATCCCCAATTTCTGCTGCACATATTAGACCTCTGTCTTCCTAAAGGGCACTGTGACAGTATGAGGCAAACACAAGGGAAGAAAGATAAATTAAAAAGCAGAAACCTTCAGAGAAAGATAAATAGCTACAATAGTTTACCTTCTGCATCTGTGCCTTTATCACTAAAGCAAAGCTCGCAGCTGAAACACTGCGACTATCAATCATTTTTTTAGACATCATCATTTATCAGACCTAGTTCTCACTCTCTGTTTCCTCAACTCGTCCCAAAAATATAGATACCTTCACCTTTTTAGGACATTCTTTTTCAAAAGGCAAGGATAATTGAAGTATTCTAACTGGGATTTTTTGATAAATGTGTCTAAATGGCAGTTACCTATTTGGCTAATGAACTGCCAGTGCAAGAATGAGACTATCTAAGAAAAATAAAGAGTAGATGGCATACAATCCAAATAAACATGTATTGACGTTAACCAGATGGTCAGAAGTTTCACCTTGTTCAAACACACCAGGCAAAGTACATTAGCAGGACACATAACGTAACACAAACAATCCTTTCTCTTTGTCTAACTCTAAAATTGCTTGTCTAGGCCCCTGTTCAAATAAACACATTGTTAGGACAGGTTTCTGCTATGCCAGGCGCACACACACACACAGGATAAGGCAAACGAGATCATTAGCAAAAGCTGCACGGTACTTAAAGCTTAAGTGTCTTCTTCTCAAACCCAGAAAGATATCCATTAAAACTATTGAATTTTGATTTATTTTTCATGTGAGGCTGACCAGTGAGATACTTTGGGAAGCCAGCATCAAACACTGTTAGGACACACACAGCACATATCCAACAAATAGCCACTCTGCACAAAAATTACAAACAGCCCCAGTCTGGGAGGATTGACCCTACATTGCCTCTTTTCATTGACCAGCCATCCTATGACCTCAGTGAATGAGAGTTCCTGTCAATTAGTGCTGATTAGGTGTGATTGCCATATAATGTACAGCATAGAAACAGACCATTTGGTCCCACGGTGCTCCTACCCTACATCATCGAATCCTATCAGCATATCATTTTAACCCTTTCTCCCTCACGTGTTTAACTGACTCTCCCTTTAAAGGGTTCAATCAAGCAAAGAAGAAGTGGAATTGCTATCTGGAAAGGAAGAATGGCCTGGGCTATGGGGAGAAGGCAGGGGACTGGGACTAGATGTATTGTTCAGTCAGATATCCAGCATCAATAAGATGGGCAGAGTGACCTCCTTTGTTGATGTAGCTAATCAGTGAATGGCTTTAATATTCTAAATGTTTTGATCAAGTCACCTTTCTGACGCGGGAGGAAATGCAGAGCTAATTGCTGCAACCAAAATGAGGAAAAAGTATCGGAGAAAAAGATTCAAATTCTATTTCCTTAATTTCACTCTCGTTTATTTTTAAACATGCATTTTTGCTTGGTTCTGCATTTTATTTTTCCATCCTTTTTTGAGTTTCTTTCTATCCTGACATCCTCCGGCATTGTCTGTTTAACCTTTGTGCCAGAAGTTCATTCCGGTCAGCAAGTTCAGTTCAGCTTCACTCCAATTCGTTCCACAGGTTGCAATCATCACCACCCACCGTGACTCCAGCTCAAACTCTTTCAGCACAAAGAACGTTTCATCATCCAAGATCTTTGCTTTAAATCCCCTTCTGCCCTCTGACCCCATTCGTGGCATGAAACGTACTATAGACCAGAATCCTTGTCATCTTTACTTTAAAGAATAACAACGCCCTCAAAGTAGCTGAAAACATTCCATGACTGTGTTCCCAGGAACATAATCAGACTACGTTTGACACTGAGCCAAAGGACGAGATATTATGATCCATGATCAAAAGCTGGGCCGGGGAAGAAGGGTTCCAAAGCAGAGATGGAGGTGGAGAGGTTCAGGGAGTGAATTCCAGAGCTCAGGGCCCAGGCAACTGAAGGCTTGGCCGCCAATGGGGGAGCGACAAAAATTGGAAGTGGGCAAGAGGTCAGAATCGGAGGAACCCAGAGATCTTAAGACGGATTTAGAGCTGGAAGAGGTTACAGAGACAGGTTAATGGGTGAGTTGTGATGTCATCGAGGGATTTGAATCCGAGGGTGAAAAGCTTACAATCAAGGCATTGTCAGACAGGGAGACAGTACAGGTCAGGGAGCACAAAGTTTGATGGTGGGTGAGTGGGACATGGTGCGAGTCAGTATACAGGAGTTCTGCAATAGTTTATGAACAACATGGGAAATGACCTTGCACGAGTTCATTAAAATTTCTCATATAATCATCAGCTATTAAAAGGAGTGTTGAGTGAGAAAGAAGAACACTGACAGGTAAATCACAGATTAAAATAAGATCTGATGTTCTACAGGCAGTTTTGATTAGTTCACTTTAAGGGGCCACCAACAATCCAGAGGCAATGCAAATGAAAATATCAAAGGTGATCTCTTCCATCATTAGAACAAAGAACTGTCATAAACTAGGATTCTACAACATCGAAAATAAAGGTCCCAGCTCTGGTTCAGTGGAGTTTTCATCATATCGCTCCTCACTTCCAACCATGCTACCTAGTCCGATGTTATTTGCAATTCTCTCTATCTCTAATATTTAGCTAATTATAGAATGATTGAATTACACAATGCGAAAGAAGATCATTCAGCCCCTCAAGTTTGACCTACTTCTTTCAACGACAGACCAGTTGGTCCCAATCCTGCACTTTCCCGAAATCCCTGCAATTGTTCCTCCTCCAAACGCATAGTAACAGCCTACTGAATGACACAACGGAAACGTATTCATTCAAAGAAAATGGAGCAAAAAGTCACATGTGTTTTGATGATTTATGTCCCAGAGCCGACCCCCACCCCACCCCAGCCCTGCCAGTGTCTTGGCAATTAATGACCAGTTTCTGGAGACTTCAGATCAGTTTGGGATATTTGGCCAGCCAACTTCGAAAGGTGTCTCAGATTACGCTCTAGGTAAGACAGCTGACAGGACAGAAAAGGAAGAGTCAAGGTTGTACTTTTAGATATGCAACAACAGGAAGCCAAGGTCACAGGTTCATAGATAACAAGGTGTACAGCTGGATGAACACAGCAGGCCAAGCAGCATCAGAGGAGCAGGAAGGCTGACGTTTCGGGCCTAGACCCTTCTTCATAGCTGGCTTCTCTTCAACCCAGGGGGTGAACAACATCTGCAGTAGTTGTCAGGAAGGATGACCAAGGGCACTGAGCTCAACTGGAAACAGGCGACATCACAGGGAGATGGCTGAGTTTTCAGGCAATGGAATGAACAAATTCTTCACTCTACATCAGAACATAGGCTGCAGGATAAACCTGCTGCCCTACTGATGCCAAATTCGGTGGGTGAGAACTTCTACCTAACCTAGCTTTCCTCCTCTGCCTTAGCTACAGAATTCAAGTCCTTACTTATCAACTGCTTAAGTGACACAAGATAACCCAATAATCCAGCACATCACTTTGAAAGAACCAGGACATGAATAAATAAGGTTTGAGATAACAAGGTGTAGAGCTGGATGAACACAGCAGGCCAAGCAGCAGAGGAGCAGGAAAGCTGATGTTTCGGGTCTAGACCCTTCTTCAGAAATGGGGGAGGGGAAGGGGGTTCTGAAATAAATAGGGAGAGAGAAGGAGGCGGATAGAAGATGGATAGAGGAGAAGATAGGTGGAGAGGAGACAGACAGGTCAAAAAGGCAGGGATGGAGCCAGTAAAGGTGAGTGTAGGTAGGGGGGTAGGGAGGAGATAGGTCAGTAAAGGGAGGACAGACAGTTCAAGGGGGCAGGATGAGGTTAGTAGGTAAGAGATGGGGTGGGGCTTGAGGTGGGAGGAGGGGATAGGTGAGAGGAAGAACAGGTTAGGGAAGCGGAGATGAGCTGGGCTGGTTTTGGGATGCGGTTGGGGGAGAGGAGATTGTGAAGCTTGTGAAGTCCACATTGATACCATTGGGCTGCAGGGTTCCCAAGCGGAATATGAGTTGCTGTTTCTGCAGCCTTCGGGTAGCATCATTGTGGCACTGCAGGATGCCCAGGATGGACATGCCGTCTGTGGAATGGGAGGGGAGTTGAAATGGCTTGCTACTGGGAGGTGCAGTTGTTTAGTGCGAACCCAGCATAGGTGTTCTGCGAAGCGATCCCCAAGCCTCCGCTTGGTTTCCCCGATGTAGAGGAGGCCACAACGAGAACAGCGGATACAGTATACCACATCAGCAGATGTGCAGGTGAACATCTGCTTGATGTGGAAAGTCTTCTTGGGGCCTGGGATAAGGGTGAGGGAGGAGGTGTAGGGGCAGGTGTAGCACTTCCTGCGTTTGCAGGGAAAATTGCCAGGTGTGGTGGGGCTGGAGGGGAGTGTGGAGCGGACAAGGGAGTCACGGAGAGAGCTGTCCTTCCTCCCATCTATCCCCTCCTCCCACCTCAAGCCCCATCCCCATCTCCTACCTACTAACCTCATCCTGCCCCCTTGACCTGTCTGTCCTCCCTGGACTGACCTATCTCCTCCCTAACTCCCCACCTACACTCACCTTTACTGGCTCCATCCCTGCCTCTTTGACCTGTCTGTCTCCTCTCCACCTGTCTGCTACTCTATCCATCTTCTATCTGCCTCCCCCTCCCTCCCTTTTTATTTCAGAGCCCTCTTCCCCTCCCCCATGTCTGAAGAAGGGTCTAGGCCTGAAACATCAGCCTTCCTGCTCCTCTGATGCTGCTCGGCCTGCTGTGTTCATCCAGCTCTACACCTTGTTACCTCAGATTCTCCAGCATCTGCAGTTCCTACTATCTCTGAAATAAATAAGGTTTGTTGGTCTCAGAATCACATCATTGTTTTCCGGTTTTAACAATTCAACTTCTCTCAGGAAAGAAAATCTTGGCCAATAGCTGGGATCATTGAAATATATCTGCAAAGAAGTAATTTCAAAGAAACTGATTTCTTTTTGGCAGGACATCTTTTGCCTTCATTTTGGAGAGGGGTTGTTGTCTGGAAAACAATGTTCAAAAAGGACATGATAGCTGAACAGAGTTTTTTTTAAATGATCTGATCACAGAATGTGTGTTTCACTGGCAAATTCAGCATGCATTGTCCATTCCTCAGTTTCCATTGAGAAGGTTGGGATAAGCTTTTCACTGACATTGTTACTATCTTTGTGTTGAAGTTTCTCCAGAGTCTCTAAACCCAGGGAATTGTGGAGGCCACGTCGCTGGAAATATTTGGAGAGGAGGCCAAAAAACTGCAAATCCTGGAATCCAAGGTAGACAAACAGGAGGCTGGAAGAACTCAGCAGGCCAGGCAGCATCAGGAGGAAAGGAGCAGTCAATGTTTCGGGTATAACGCTTCTTCAGGAGGAGGCAGTTAGATTGTTGGGGTGTGAGGGCGTTGAGGAACTGGCATTAAAGAGCGGTTGAGACCAGGGCCAGCTTAACCATGATCTAGTTGAATGGCAGGGCAGTCTTGAGGGGCTGAATGGCCTATTCGTACACATACTTTTTGTGCTCAAAATCCCTTTGAAGTGTCATCACTGATGTAGAAAAGCAATTAATCTATGCAGAGCAGCTCCCAAAAACAACGACATAAATTGTGAATGAGTTTCAGATGTGACAATTCCTATTCAAACTGGTATTGTCTCTTATTCCCATAAACTGGGTCTTTTACTTATTTATTCAGGCACTTCAGGATAAACAATCGCTTAAGTGACAGAAGATAACCCAATAATCCAGTACGTCACTTTGAAAGAACAAGGACATGAATAAATAAACCACCTGAATAAACAGCGTAGGCAAATAAAACTTTAATTTGATAAAAGGATAGCAGCAATAAACATTGTAAAATAAATCCGCAAGGAACAATAGGTGGTATTGTACACACATTCAGTGTAGCTGATCTTTGGTAATTCATCCATGGGATGTGGGCCCAGCATTTATTCTCCATTGCCCTTGAGAAAATGACAGTGAGCTACCTCCTTCAATTCCTGCAATGTGTTAATTGTTGTATGATTACACTCAGAGTGCTGTTTTGGGACCAAGGTCTAGGATTTTGACCCAATGACAGTGAAGGAATCATAATCTAAGCTCAGATTGGAATAATAAATGAGTTAAAGGGGGAATCTGAGGCAATGCCATACCCATACGCTCTGCTATCTGAAGAAGAGTCATAGCAGACTTGAAATGTTTCCCCTGCCCCTCTCTCCCCTCAGAAACTGTCTGAGTTTCTCCAGCACTCTCTGTTTTTGTTTCAGACTCCCAGCATCTGCAGGATTTTGCTTTATTCCAATACAGTCATGGATCTTCTCCTTCTTTGAGGTGAAGTTTGTGGTGTGTGGGAGGTGTTTCAGGGTCAGAAGTGCAAAACAGATGGCGGCTGAGAAAAACCATTGGACCCATTCGCTGGAAGTCCCCTTCAGTTCCTCAGTTGTGGCACTAAATATTGTTTAAATGTTTCCTTGGTTTGCGCCTAGATTTCCTGACAGGTGTGTCCATTCCATATGCCAGTTAGTTTGAAGAATTTCCTGATTTCTGGGCTAAGTTTGGTCTTTGAATTTTGTGCTCTAGTATGTTGGTTAAGTCTGAAGATATTTTGATTTTGTCATGTGGAAATGTTTAATGGTTAGAGACTGAAGTGATATTCTAACTTCGAGGAAAACTGAGGAAAGAGCATAGGCAGACCCATCGGGCTGGAGATAATTGAAACAATCTATTTGAACTGAATTCAAATGAACAATCTGTGTTTGGGATCTGCCACATTATCTCAGTTCCTTTAAAACCTTAATCAGCCCTGACTGGGGTTATGGACCTCACAATGCAGTCGAACATCACTGTCTGTGTGATATTGCAGGCAGCCGATTCCACATGGAATTTGAGGCAAACAACAAACCTACACAGGGAAATGTGCGCAGGAAGAGGTAAATCTGTTATGTAATTCAACATTCTCTCCCCACTTTGATCCCAGGATCCTGATAGGAAAAGTATGCACTGATGCAAGACAGAATCAACAAGATCGCTGACATCTCTAAGCCAGCTCCTGTTAAGAACCTGATATAGTAAAGTTGCGACAGTTGTACCAGGCCATTGGGCTGCTCTCTCATTGGAGAGAGATGACTGGGGATTGTTTAACCTGTGGTTCACCATGCCTTGGGCAAGGGGAGAGGTTGAGAAGGAGAGTCCTTCATCGTAACCTCATGAGAGGGTCTTCCAATTTGGAGACATGGAGTAAAATGTGTCTATACACTCTGCACTTTCCAAATAAACAAGGGGTGACTTTGTTGGAAAGTATTAATTTTTCAGTGGACTTAATAGGGTTGATACTGAGGGGCTGTTTACCCCCACTGAGAAATCTAAATTGGGGCATCAGTGTCAGAATAAAGGTCAGCCATAGTAAGGTTGTGGTGAGGAGAAACTTCTGCGATCGAAGCCTTGCTAATCTTTGGAATTCTTTACCTGCCAAGGTTGCGGATACTCAGTCACCAAATCGACTCAAGACTGGGATCCCTAGATTTTTGGTTGCTCAGGGAATCAATGAATGTGGGAATCAGAAAGTGATTCAGAAGAAAGTGAAAATGTAACAAGACTCAAGGGAAAGACAGAAGAGTGGCAGAGGGTGAATTATCCCTTTGGAGAGTTAGATCTCTAGGCACGATGGGCCAAGTGGCCCCAAGGTTGGAAATGTGAAGTACACAAAAGTGTAGCCATGGCTGTCTCTATGGCTGGTCATTAGAACCCCCTGCAGGCTCCCCCCCACCCCACCAGAAGCAGGCTGCAAGGAGAAACAGCTTCATGTTGGTTTCCACAAAGAGCTATAGTTTTGCAGACTCTCAAAATCATAGAGTCCTACAGCACGGAAACAGACTCTTTGGTCCAACCAGACCATACTCAGCATTATCCCAAACTAAACCAGTCCCACCTGCCTGCTCTTTGCCCTTTTCCCTCCAAACTTTTCGTATTCGTGTGCTTATTCATATGTCTTTTAAATGTTGTAATTGTGTCCATATCTGCCACTTCCTCAGGACGAATCCCTATGCGTAAAAAATTTGTTCCTCATGTCCTTTTTAAATCTCTCTCTTCTCTTAGAAATATGCCCCCTTGTCTTGAAATCTCCCATCCTAGGGAAAATAAAACTACCACTAACTCTATCTATACCCCTCATTATTTTATAAACTTCTATCAGGTTGTCTCTCAACTTCCTACGCCCCAGTGAAAAACGGACCAATCTATCCAGCCTTTTTTATAACTCAAATGTTCTATACCCAGCAACTTCCTGGTAAATCTCTTCTGAATCCTCTCCAGCTTATTAATATCCTTCCTACAACTGGGCAACCAGAACTGGACACAGTATTCCAGAAAAGGACTCACCAATGCCTTTTACAACCTCAACATGACTTCCCAACTCTTATACGCTAAGGACTGAGCAATAAAGGCAAGCATGCCAAATGTCTTTTTAACTACCCTGTCTATATGTAACATAAACTTCAAAGAATGATATACCAGCACCCCGAGCTCCCTCTGTTCTACAACACTACCCAAGGCCCTACCATTAGTTGTACAAGCCCTACCCCTACTTGTTGTACCAAACTGCAATATCTCGCATTGATCCAGATTGAACTCCAGTTGCCATTTTTCAGCCATTGACCCATTTGATCAAGATCCCTCTGTAATCTTAGAAAACCTTCTTCACTGTCCACAATGCCACCAATTTTGGTGTCATCTGCTAACTTACTAACCATGGCTTCAACATTGTCATCCAATCATTTATATAAATGACAAACAAAAGAGGACCCAGAATCGATCCCACCAGTCTGAAAAGCAACCCTCCACTATTACTCTCTGTCTCCTGCCGTTAAACCAATTATAGAACATAGAACATAGAACATAGAACAATACAACGCAGAACAGGCCCTTTGGCCCTCGATGTTGCGCCGACCTGTGAACTAATCTAAGCCCATCCCCCTACACTATCCCATCATCATCCATATGCTTATCCAAGGACTGTTTAAATGCCCCTAATGTGGCTGCGTTAACTACATTGGCAGGCAGGGCATTCCACGCCCTTACCACTCTCTGAGTAAAGAACCTGCCTTTGACATCTGTCTTAAATCTATCACCCCTCAATTTGCAGCTATGCCCCCTCGTACTAGCCACCGTCATCATCCTAGGAAAAAGACTGTCACTGTCCACCCTATCTAATCCTCTGATCATTTTGTATGTGTCTATTAAATCCCCTCTTAGCCTTCTTCTCTCCAATGAGAACAGACCCAAGTCCCTCAGCCTTTCCTCATAAGACCTTTGCTCCAGACCAGGCAACATTCTGGTAAATCTCCTCTGCACCTTTTCCAATGCTTCCACATCCTTCCTGTAATGGGGCGACCAGAACTGTACGCAATATTCCAAGTGAGGCCGCACTAGCGTTTTGTACAGTTGCAGCATGACATCACGGCTCCGGAACTCAATCCCTCTACCAATGAAACCTAACACACCGTATGCCTTCTTAACAGCACTATCAACCTGGGTGGCAACTTTCAGGTATCTATGTACCTGGACACCAAGATCCCTCTGCACATCCACACTACCAAGAATCTTTCCATTGACCCAGTATTCTGCCTTCCTATTATTCTTCCCAAAGTGCATCACCTCACATTTATCTGCATTGAACTCCATTTGCCACTTTTCAGCCCAATTCTGCAGTTTATCCAAGTCTCCCTGCAACCTGCAACATTCTTCCACACCGTCCACCACTCCACCGACTTTAGTGTCATCTGCCAACTTACTAACCCATCCACCTATGTCTGCGTCCAAGTCATTTATAAAAATGACAAACAGCAGTGGTCCCAAAACAGATCCTTATGGCACACCACTAGTAACCGGACTCCAGGCTGAATATTTTCCATCAACCACCACTCGTTGCCTTCTTTCAGAAAGCCAGTTTCTAATCCAAAGTGCTAAATCTCCCTCAATCCTATGCCTCCGCATTTTCTCCAATAGCCTACCATGTGGAACCTTATCAAAGGCTTTACTGAAGTCATGTACACCACGTCAACTGCTCTACCCTCATCCAAGTGCTTGGTCACCTTCTCAAAAAACTCAATGAGGTTTGTGAGACATAACCTGCCCTTGACAAATCCATGTTGACTATCTCCAATCAAATTGTTGCTCACTAGATGATTATAAATCTTATCTCTTATAATCCTTTCCAAAACTTTTCCTACAGTCCCCATTGTATCCAATTGGCAAGCCCACCCTGAATCCCATGTGATCTAACTTTATGAATTAGTCTATCATGTGGAACCTGGTCAAAGACTTTACGAAAGCCCAAGTAAACAATATCTACTGCCCTGCCTTCATCAATCTTTTTGGTAACTTCCTCAACAAATTCAACCAAGTTTATGAGACACAATTTTCCTTGCACAATACCACGCTGACTATCCGTAATCATTTTTTGCCTGTCTAAATGTCCATAAATCCTATCTTTTATAATCACCTCCAACAACTTACCCACAACCAAAGTCAGACTCACAGGTCTATAGTTCCCCAGTTTCTCCTTGCAACCTTTCTTGAACAAAGGTACAACATTAGCCACCCTCCAGTCATCAGGCACCTCACCTGTAGACATAGATAAGGCAAATATTTCTGCAAGGGGTCTTGTAATTTCCTCCCTTATTTCCCAGAATGTTCTGGGATACATTAGATTCGGCCCCGGAGATTTATCCAGCTTTATATTCTCTAAGACCACCCCAACTTCCTTCTTCTGTAATGTGCACTGCATTCTCTAGCCTCCATTTCTTTCTGCACGGTAAAAACAGACACAAAATATTCATTTTGTATCTCTTCCATCTCATGTTTCAAATAAGAGCTTAAGGTTTTACATAAGGACAGTTGGGGCAACCAGGCATGACCCAGTTGATGGAACTCATGTCATTCAGCAGAAATCCACTAAAACTCTTGTATACGTGAAAACAGCAGATCAACTAATCTTCATCCAATCTTCCGAAAACAAAACATTGGTGAAAAAGAAGCATTAGCTTGTCAATGATGGGTAATTCCACACACAAACAGCACTTCAGATATTTTGTTAGATTAATATTGTAAGGACATGAAAAATAGGACCACTTTCACTGATTCTCAATGATAAAACTCTACCTCTCTTGGTCTTGAATATATTCATTAAATATCCACAGCCTTGTGGAGAACAGAATCCCAATATTCACAATGCTCAGAATTAAGAAATGTCTCCTTACCTCAGTCCAAAATGATCACCCGCTTTTCCAAACACAGCTGGAGTACTTTGAACAATTTTGGACCCCTTATTTAAGGAAAGGTAGACTGGTGTTGGAGGCAATCCGGAGAAGGTTCACTAGACAGAGCCCAGGTATGATGGGATAGTCTTATGAGGAGACGTTCAGTAGGTTGAGCCTCATTGAAGTTTGGAAGAAACAGAGGTGACCTTGTTAAAACATACAATATCCTTTGGGGAGTTGATAAGGAGCTAGGGAAGGGATTGTTTCACCTTGTGGGAAAGTCTCGGACCAGAGGATATCATCTCAGAATAAAGGGTCACATAATTAAGACAGAAAAGGGGAAGGATTTATTTTCTCAGAGAGTAGTGAACCTGTGGAATGGCTGTCAAGGCTGTTTCATTACCTATATTCAAGGCTGAAGTGGACAGGTTTTTGATCAGTCAGGAGAATCAAGAGTTATGGAAAAAGGTAAGAAAGTGGAGTTGAGGATTATCATGCCAACCATGATCACATTGAATGGCGATCTTTATGACCTGAATGGCCTATTTCTAGGTTTCAATGAGGTTGCGTCTCATTCTTACAAGCTCCACAGGATATAAGCTCAGTACACTTAATGACTCCTCACAGGACAACCCGCATACTTTCCAAGGTAATTAGGGATAAATTTGGATAGTAAATTCCCTTTAATTTTAGGCCATTCTTGGGGCTATCACCACTAAGAGTTTGAATCTTTCATGATTGGATGAAATAATTTGATGTGAATTGCTGCATACTCACACCATTAAATGGGGGGTAAAAAATGACAGAGTCCTCTGACAGAGCTGCTATTAGTGCCATCTCTGATTGGGCATCTTCCTGGAGGTTTTGTCCAGCCACCCAATCCCTTTCTCATCGGTCATTGATTCTCCAATTGGCCTATCCTTGCAATGCTCAATCTTCCCTTGACCAATCAGGAGGCGAGTAGACTGTGAATTGCCTGATTGGTTGATTTTATTGTCAGTCAAACAGCCTTTATTCCCTTGTATGAGATTTCTATGACAAAAGTGAACAAAAAAAGGTGTGAGAAATAGACTATTTTTTAATGCCCCTGAAGTTATTCTGTTGCATTGCTCACAACACAAACCTAGTGATCGACATTTTATTTCTTAAGGCAATCCTGGGGGGGTTTGCATCTCTGCTGAGGAAAGGAGTTCATGCCTCATGGATGCCGGAGGAATGATCAGTATTTAATCAATTCTGGGGGCTCTACATCTCTTACTATTTCAACCTGGATAAAGCACTGGTCTTATTGATGATGCAAATCTAGAATAACTAGAAATGATACAAAACAAACATGAATGCAGAAAATAAAACAGAAAAACATTTTACACAGCTGATGGCTTGGATCTGGAATGCAATATGTGAGCAGGTGGTGGAGGCAGGGACAATTGTGGCTTTTGAAAGGGAAATGCACAAGCCCAGGGGGGAATAAAGTTGAAGGATTAAGGGGTGAGAGAGCCAGCACAGGCTCATAGAATCATAGGACCTCTACAGTGTGGAAACAGGCCCTTCGGACCAACAAGTCTACACCAAACCTCAAAGCATCCTACCCAGACCCATTCCCCTATAACCCACTTAATCTACACATCTCTGAACACTATGGGTAATTTAGCATGGCCAGTTCACCTAGCCCGCACATCTTTGGACTGTGGGAGGAAACCGGAGCACCCGGAGGAAACCCACGCAGACAGAAGGAGAATATGCAAACTCCACACAGACAGTTGCCTGAGGGTGGAATCAAATCCGGCTGCTATGAGGCAGCAGTGCTAACCACCGAGCCACCGAACAAATGGCCTCTTCGTGTGCTGACCCATTCCATTCGACTTTTCTGTGCAGTCATAGATATAAACCCTGGAGAGAAAAATCTGCCATGCTTTAGAGGCGATGCATTTATCTGCATTCCAAACTAGCTCCATGCTAACAGGAGGCAAAGGAGAATGTAACTGCTGTGAAATTGACAATGGTAGGTTCATTGCTGAGCATTGGCCTTTGATCTTACTTCAGACTGACCTGAAAGCACTGGTTCTGTAGCAATACTGTCAACATTCAGAAGGGTGAGTAGAGGCGAAATGACCCAAACTCTGAATTGGATCCATGTTTAAGGTCAAAATTACAAGTGACCAAAGGACTGAATGATTGTTGACTGGCGCTTCTCCATGTGATGTCTGTTCCTGTCCCAGTTGCCTCCTTATAGCTGGGTCTAATGAAGAAAGGAGAGAGAGAGAGAGATGAAGAACTTTCCTGACCTGCAGACAGATCCCAAAACATTTATTACGACTGGAGTACTTTTGAAGTGTTGCAGTTATGCAGGAAACATAACCCCCAATTTTTGCAGAGCATGTTCCCACAAACAGGAATGTGATAATGCTGGATAATCAGTTGTTTGGTGCAAGTTAGGGTTACTTTCCTACTTTCAAGGAACTATATAAATGCAAGTTATTAATGCTGTTGATGTTCAGATATGTAAAGGTACAGATTTTGGATACTGAGTGACATCCTAGGGAACAATATGTTATACAGTCTGGGAAGGAACTGTCAAATGAAATCATTTCAGAGATAGCAGGAACTGCAGATGCTGGAGAATGTGAGATAACAAGGTGTAGAGCTGGATGAACACAGCAGGCCAAGCAGCGTCAGAGGAGCAGGAAGACTGA
>JAHRHZ010000047.1:15292165-15305382 GCA_024137785.1 Ginglymostoma cirratum | reverse complement strand
GAAATCTCATTTCTGATGAAGGGTTTAGGCCCGAAACGTCAAGTTTTCCTGCTCCTATGATGCTGCTTGACCTGCTGTGTTCATCCAGCCCCACGCCTTGTTATCTCGGATTCTCCAGCATCTGCAGTACCTTTTATCTCTAATTCAGTTTTACCTGTTGGTTCCAAACTGTGAAGATATCCAAGTGGTTGATGACAATTCCAACCTCGGTCTGCCATTCATTTCCTAATCCTTGGATACATGTTGTTCTATAAGTAAACCATTGGAAATGTCTCCGTGCTTTTTGCTTCTCCTTGAGTTCTGTCCGTGCTTTTGTATACACAACCTGCCATTTCCGACCTGGACATCCAATCATGAAGTATTGCGAGCCTATTCAACTGCATGGGTCATTATGACTAGACATATTCCTGTTCACATCCGTGCCCAGAACATTCCAGCAGGAGCAATCAAAACATGTGGGAGGCTCAGCTGACTGGGGCACTGGGATTTATGGTATGAAATTCAGGATATCTCAAGTTTTCAAATAAATAATTAGACCCACGTCTTCAGTCAGTAACAGTGAATGAGGGTGATGTAGTAATGTCATGGCACTGCTCAGATGCAGTGCAGTTTGGGAGAGGGCAGTGTAGAGGGAATGTCATTTGACTAATTATCCAGAACTCTGGCTAAAGCCCTGGGTTCAAATCCCACCACATCAGCTAATGGCATTTAAATTCAATTCATAAACCTGGAATTGAATGGTAGCTTCTTGTTGAAATTCACCAAAGTCCCAGAGGATGCTCTGTTAATAAAGAGGAAGGGCGGGTTTAAACTGAGGGTCGTCACACCTTGAATGTGATTGACAAGACAGGGCTGCATGGTGACATCAGCTGGTACAGAAATTAATCCCACGCTTTGGTTCTTTGCTGCAGGGTAACAGCTACCCGAGCTAACTGAACCCCAGTCTCTCGGTCACTGTGAGCCTATCACCCTTTGATTGTTGTCAAAACCCATCTATTTCATTATGTCCTTTAGGGAAGGAAATTTGCTGTCGTCACTTGCCCTCATCCACACGTGACTCCAGAATAACAGCACCAAGATTGTCTCCAAACTGTCCCCTGATATGGCTAAGTGATTTTCAAGTAAAAATTAGGGATGAGCAAAAAATGCTGGTCTGAATTGTCAACAGTGCACATACCCCTGAAGGAATAAAAAAAAGTTAATATTTACATTTACAACTGGAATACTGTGAACAGTTTTGGACCTCTTATCTAACGAAAGATATTCTGGCAATTGAGGCAGATAGGGTTAGGGATAGGGTTAGAGTTAGGATTAGGGTTAGAGTTAGGGTTAGGGTAGGGTTAGGGTCAGGGTTAGGGTTAGGGTTAAGGTTAGAGTTAGGTTTAGGTTTAGGGTTAGGGTTAGGGATGGTATTAAGGTTAGGGTTAGGGTTAGAGTTAGAGTTAGAGTTAGGGTTTGGTGTTAGGGTTGGTGTTAGGGTTAAGGTTAAGGTTAGGGTAAGGGTAAGGGTAAGGGTTAGGGTTGGAGTTGGGGTTAGGGTTACAGTTAGAGTCCAGGGAACGTTCACTATGGGTTTAGGGCCAGAGGAAATAATCTCGGAATAAGGCAAAGATGAGGAGTAATTTTGTCTCTTCGAGGATTTTGAATCTGTGGAATTCTTTGTCACAGAGGGCTGCTGAGATTGGGTCATTAAGTATATTCAAGGCTGAGATAGATTTTTAATCAGGAAGGGAATCAAGTGTCATGGAGAAAAGGCAGGAAAGTAATGATGAAGATTATCAGATCAGCCATGGTCTCAAAGAATCGCAGAGCAGAGTCAATGGGCTGAATGGCCTACTTCTGCCCCTACTTATGTTTTAAAACAGGGAGTACAGTAGGGTTAATACAACAGAAAATGCTGGAGAAACTCAGCAAATCTGGTAGCATCTGTGGAGAGAGAAACAGAGTAAGCATTTCACATTCGATACGGTTCTTCATTTTTTCTCCAGAATGTTTCATTTGATTTCAGATTTCCAGCATCTGCAGTATTTAGCTTCTAACTCAGTACAGGTTGGTGATGGTTATGGTAGGGTAGCTACAGAGAAGCTTTGTCTTGGAGGGACAGTCCGCAAGATGGAGGTAGAACCTGAAAATTGTGGCTAGAATGTTACAAGAGCCATTTCTTCAGACAGAGGGCAATAGAGATTAGAAACTTTCTTTACCAGATTTCCTCTGAGGCCAGAAGTCAAATGAAAATTCCAGAAGTGAGATTTATAAATCAATAACCACAGGACACCTCAAAGTGATGTCCAGCCAATGAACGGTTGTTGAATTGTGGTCGCTTTTCTAATGTAGGGAAACAAGGCTGCTAGCCTGTGCGCAGAAGCTCCCACAAACAGTAACCAGGTTGTGATTGGACTGCCGTCTCTTTAGCTCGAGGGATAAATACTGAAATTGGGTGCTAGTCAGAGTTGGAGACTTAAGATCTCAGGCACAGTAATCAAAAGGAAGGGTTTGCTTTTCTATTAGAACCTCACAATCTCAGCTCATCCTAAACACACATTGAGGCAAATTAAGCACTTTTGAAACACAGCCACCATGTTTTATGCAGCAAGATCCCACAAAACAGCCAGGTAAGCTGTTTAGGTCAAGTCATCATTGCCTTAACAGACCATACAACCGCTCTCTCACTAGACAGACACAGCTGATTGGTGGTAGTTTAACCTGAGGGTCGCCACACCTCAGCTGAGGGGTGAAGTTGAGAAGGAGAGCCTTTCATGGTAACCTCAGCTGGTGTGGGAATTCAACCCACACTGTTGGCAGTGATCTGCATTGCAAACCAGCCATCCAACCAACTGAGCTAACTAATCTGCTTCTGTGGCATGGGCTGAGCAAAACACATTGGGCAGGACACCGCTGGATGAGATAACAGTTCTGAAAAGGTTAATGCTGGAGATTGTATTAAGCTCCACCCAACCTGATGACGATAAGGCAGGATCTGTAAGGATCACAGTGGAATGTGTTTCATATCCAGCCCATCATCTACAGGATCCTTCTGAGGTAAATAACCTGGTCAGATGGGTTATAGCACAATATTAGAGCAGGTTGGACTCAAACTCAATGTTCAACCTTGGAAGCAGAGAGACTACCGCGGGGGTCCTGCAGCTCTTTGTCCAATCTTTGCACACTCTTAGCAACAGCGTTTCATGAACTAACATAACTTGTACCTAATTGCTAAAGTGCAATAAACAACATCTTGTTAGGCCAAGTTCCTCTCCCTGCTCTAATAGAATATCCTTTATTGTCACTTGTATTTCAGTACAGAAGCACAGGAGTACAGTGAAAGGTTTTTACAAAGGCTGCCTTTTTATGGCGCCGAGTACCAAACAGCAGCGGCTGAGTATGTGGAGCCAGGCCAAAGTCCAGCAAGTATCCCATATCACTCCAGCCTCCAGACCCCTCCTCACCGGCACTCAGCAGCAACAAGGTAAGTTGCGCTGTATTGGCATTCGCTTCACCTCGTGCCACTCCAGAATTTGGGATTTCCCACGTGCCGCTCCAGAACTCGGGATTCCCCTCCTGCCGTCACCCTGGGGCTCGGGATTCCCCTCCTGCCGTGCTGTTAAGATTCACTAAAAGTTGATACTCTACACTCGTAAAAGCTGATTATTATTTCGACCCATCGAAGGAAAGAGGATTGGTCAAAGTGCACTTCTACCCTGTAGTAACAGGGGAACAGAGAAAACTCCTCTTTTGTTCTGTGGAGTCTTTTACATCCACCTGAGAGAGCCAACAGCAAAACTTTCAATGCAACATCTCATCTGAACGACAGCACCCTCTCAGTCGAGATGAAAAATTAAAACGTTAAACAATCAGAATCTCTGGTCTTGTTTGCTGACTGAACCAAGATGTGAGTAATGTGTTTATCCAATCTGCATTAGATATAGTTTGAGGTCTTATTGTCACTTGTACTGAAGTACAGGGTACAGCAGAAACTGTACAATGTCACAACACTGTGGTGCCAACTTAGGTACAAAATAACTAGGTGCAAACTCTTAGTTACAGAAGTAGAGAAATAAATAAGTGAGTTAAAAAGTTCAGTGCAGAGTGAACTCCATCACAAGCAGTGAATAAAGTAAATTTAGAGATGTACGAGTCAGACTTTGTTTCACAGAGAGGAATATTGTGTTGACAGCCTGTTAGGTTACCTTTCTCCTCCGCTATTGAGCAAAGTATACAACATTCAGCACAGTACATTATAATCTCCCAGTCCAAACCTGTAATTTAATGTTGTTTGCTTAATTGATTCTGTTTATTCCATCTTACCTCCTGTATTTAGCTCAATCAAGTTTCGTTTGAACCCATGGGATTGGATGGTAAATTCTTAAAAAGCAGCAGATCAGCTTGGCACATGGCTTGCAGGGTGCTGTCAGAGTATGATCAAGATACAGAGGGATTAGAGGGTTCTAGAATCTCAATCCTGACCTCCCCCATACTCTCCACCCCACCCAGGAAGTTGTCCGTCCTTCAATGAAGTGTCTGAAATGTACAGGGAGGAGAGGAACTGAGTGTAGCTATATGACATACCCCAAATGCTCTCATGGAAACACATTTAATTATAGCCAACATACTGACAGATAGATTAAGCCATCTGGAATCTCACAGTAAGGCATCATTCTGAATGGACTGCAACAGCAATAAAGAGCCCGCAAATGCATTTCAAGAATATTTCTTGCACAATTACTTTGGAGTCAAGTGACCATGCCATCCCGAAGCCATGCCCAGGGCTGCGCTCAGAACTGGACACTCGCTCCACCTGAGTTTTGTTTTTGGAAACACAGCAGCCTTGAAGCAGATGTCATATGTCCTGTTTAAACCAAGAGACTGTCATTAGTAAGGAAAGGTCTCTTTGGTTAACGGTGCTAGATTATTGATTGGTCTTTATGGATTTCCTTCTTAGCCCTTGTAGAATTCACCAAATGGCAGCATGGACTGGTGCGCCTACTCAGTTTGAACTTACAGCTGACTCAAGGGGAACACATTCAAATACCACAGTGACCCACTGAGAATGAGGTGGTGTTATCATGGCAGTGCCACTGGACCGGTGCTCCAGGCTATTGCACTGAAGCACTGGTTCAAATCCCACGATTGTAGATACTGGAATTTAAACAAAATTAAAAGCATTTGGAATTGAAAGCTTGATCATGAAACTATAATCAATTGTTGCGAAAACCCATCTGTTTCATTAATGTCCTGTAGAGAAGAAAATCTGCCATCTTTGAGGTGTATGAGATTATGAGGGGTGTGGGCAGGGTAAATAGAGAGCAGCTGTTCCCTTTGACTGGGATGTCAGTCGCCAGGGGCATAGTTTTAGGGTGAGGGGCAGGAGATTCAGAGGGGATTTGGGAAAAAGCTTTTTCACTCAGAGGGTGGTGGGAATCTGCAATGCACTACCTGGGAAGGCAATGGAGGCCAGAAACCTTACAACCTTTAAAACATATTTGGATGAGCACTTCAAATATCATAACATTCAAGGGTATGGGACAAGTTGGATTAGCACACTCTTAGTGGAGGTTATGTTAGTGTAGACTTGATGGGCCAAAGAGCCTTTTCTGCACTGTATGAATCTATGAATCCTTACCTATCTGGCCTACATGTGACTCCAGACCACGAGCAAACTCAGGCATGACTGAGCAAACAATTCAATCCAAGGGCAACATTTTCACTCATGTTGCGTTTCTCCCATCTTCCTTTCCCACCTCTTCTGAACCTCCCACCAAACCCAAGACAAGCTCATCAGCAATGGAGAGCAGGCAGCTGAGGTGCTTGCCAGGTACATACATGAGGCAGTCTCCAATTCAGCTATGGACGGTGCCAAGGGATCAGCCAACATTTCTCTTGGCTCAGCACTCAGGTAAACAGGGCCAGTGTCAATGAATACCTGATTCAGCTAAAGCCATGTTGGTGTAAATCATGAGGTAAAACAGTCAGAGGTTTGCTGCTGTCAGCTCGAGGTGAATGTTACAGAAGTTATTAAACACTAAAAATGTTCTGCACTTCATCTATTTGCCTGCTCTGTGCAATTGAACACATGCCTTTGCCTCTGCTGACCTGCAGGATTCTGTTTCAATGCTGAAGATGTTAAATGGAACAGGACAAAAATAAATTGTGTTCTCGCATCCCACACTGAAACATTATCTGAATGCCCTTAACATTACCTGGACTAACTGAAAGACTGCCTAGAAATAATTGGGCTTTTGCGATATTTTTCCTTTCCCTGATATGTTGTTCTTAACTTGTGCCAGGATGAAGTTATATTTCTGTACCACCTTTCAGGACCTCAGGATGCCCCAAAGGATTTTACAGCCAATAAGGTAATTTTTAAAGTAAAGTTGTTGCTCTACAGCAGGAAATGTGGCAGCTAATTTTCACACAGCAAGATCCCAGGCATGATGCTGACCAGGCACACTGTTTTGTTCTTGATGCCTTATTTCGAGTTTCCTCCAATCATTCACCAAACATCCGACACGAAATGGACAGAAACAGAAGACCTGGCATTTCCAATAATGGTTGAAACTGGGGATTCGACTGGCTTTTAACAATTCTTTTCAACAACATGGAACCACAAATCTTTTTATTCGATTTGGTGTCTGTGACCTATGAGGGAGTTTAATAATTGAACAAGATAAGGTTACATGAAGTGACATGGAATTATGTTTCCTTTCCATTTGTGATTATACCATTAGCCTGAACGTCACTGTTTCTCATTACACTGTCCATCTGAAATGTGACAGTTTATTCCATTTCAATTGCACAGACACACTAGAGTTGATTTCAGACACGGACTCTCTGAACACCAACATTACTCATCAATTTCAGCCAAGTAGTCTAGCTTGTTTGTTGTTGCTTAAGAGAAAGGCATGTGGCCAAAGCTTTTCACTTTGCACTCGTCAGGACATGTGCAAGAAAGCCATATTTCACAACAATTTACAGCAGAAGGGGAATGGAGTGCTGATTAAAAGGTACATTGACTCTGATTGGCCAAGGCATTTCCATGATGAAAGAAGCATAGGCTCTCCCAGCTCATAAGCATTTGAAGAAAAGGTACAAAGTTTGTCCATACTCCTTGTGGTTGCAGAGAATGGGTCCCTTTGTATGAGTGCACATTATTTCTAAAAAGCATAAATGAACCAGATTATGAGCTCAGTTTAGGAATAAATTACTGCAGATGCTGGAATCCAAACTGAAAACTAAAAATGCTGGAAATCACAGAGGGACAGGCAGCATCCATGGCGAGAGAGCAAGCTAACATTTCGATTCTAGAGCTGGAATTATCTAACCTCTCTCTCCATGGTTGCTGCCTGACCTGCTGTGATTTCCAGTATTTTCTGTTTTCACGTATGACCTCAGCTGATTGTCTTAAATTAGTTATTAATGTGGCTTTTAAGACACTCCGTGTTGTTCAGCAATTGTTCTCCAGAGTCACATTTAACTGCAGGTTGCTTGTGTTTTCTGAAGAAGGATCCCGACCCGAAACATCAGCTTTCCTGCTCCTCTGATGCTGCCTGGCCTGCTGTGTTCCTCCAGCTCCACACTGTGTTAAGTAAATATTCTGTTGGATTCAATCAGCCAGTCTCTGGGGCACACAGACTACAAATCTACCTTCACAATGGCACTCTACCTTCAGGCCACTTCTGGACTCCCAAACCCAAACAAAAGAGGCAGATTGTTCAACCTATAGTGGTGAAAACTAAAATTGCCTGGGAGCACAACAACAACTTGCATTTATACAGCTCCACTAACAAAGTAAAACTTCCCAAAGCATGCCGTGAGAACATTTCTGAAACAACATTTGACACTAATCTACAGAGGCAGATCCAAAGACAAGCGGTGACAAACTTGGATAAAGATGTAGACGGAAAGGAGCATCTTAAAGGAAGAGAGGTGGAGAGGTTTGAGAGAGAATTCCAGTTCTTTTCACTACTACTGTGATTTTACATTCTATGACAGGTCTTTTATTACATTAGAGGCTATGTGCAGAATCATAGAATCTCTACAATGTAGAAAGAGACCATTCAGCCCATCAAATCTACACTGACCCTCTGAAGAGCATCCCACCTAGTCCCAGCCCCCTACGCCTGTGACCCTGCATTTCCACCATGGCCAATCCACCCTAACCTGCACATCCCTGGGACACTACGGGACAATTTAGCACGGCCAATCCACCCTAACCTGCACATCCCTGGGACACTACGGGACAATTTAGCGCGGCCAATCCACCCTAAGCCGCACATCCCTGGGCACTATGGGACAATTTAGCATGGCCAATCCACCCTAACCTGCACATCCCTGGGACACTACGGGACAATTTAGCATGGCC
The DNA here is from genome assembly GCA_024137785.1 of Ginglymostoma cirratum. Taxonomy (NCBI): domain Eukaryota; kingdom Metazoa; phylum Chordata; class Chondrichthyes; order Orectolobiformes; family Ginglymostomatidae; genus Ginglymostoma; species Ginglymostoma cirratum. Next base: position 15,297,023 of record JAHRHZ010000047.1, on the reverse strand, counting down.
AATCCACCCTAACCTGCACATCTTTGGACTGTGGGAGGAAATGGGAGCACCCAGAGGAAACCCATGCAGACATGGAGAGAACGTGCAAACTCCACACAGTCACCTGACACAGGAATTGAACCCAGGTCCCTGGTGCTGTGAGGCAGCAGTGCTAACCACTGAGCCACTGTGCCGCCCAACATCACCATTCACGTCCAGAATTCAAACGATTTAGACCGTAAGCAGGAGTAGGCCATTCAATCCCTTGAGCCCCACTCCCCGTTCCGCCCACCCCGCATCATTTCATATGTTCATGGCTGGTTCTATCTCAGCCTTATTCAATTTTCCTGCCCTATCCTTGAACCAGGCGGCCTGATTTCAAATCCCACCTGTTCCAGAGGTGTGTAATAGCATCGCTGAACATATTGGTTAGAAAATAGCATTTTTAGATAGAAGTGCTAGCCTATGGCTTTAAATAGCAGTTACTAACTCTGATTGGGCACAATCCTAGAAATTTGATCACATGCTAATCAATAGCTGCGAGGATATTTCTCCTCTTTGGAGCATCTAGAACCAGAGGGCATAATCTCAGGGCAGAGGGGCACCAAATTCAGACTGAGATGAGGAGGAATTTCTTCACTCAGAGTTTCATGAGTCTTTGGAACTCCTTGCCTCAGAGCGCTGTGTGCACGGAGTCCTTGTGTCTATTTGAGGCTGAGATAGATAGGTTCTTAATCGGTTGGGCAATTGATAGATATGGAGAAAGGACAGGAAAGTAGACGTGAGGAATGTTGGATCAGCCATGTTCCTAATGAGCGGTGGGGCAGATTCTAGGGGGCCGAATGGCCTACTCCTGTTCCTATTTTTATGATCATATAGCCCTGCACAAACACTTTTCCCACAATTCCAATTTTTTTTGACACATAGATAAAAGTAATCAAATGAAATGAACGAATTCGTACAATTATTCTCAATGTCTTCTACGAATCTTTCTCCAAGGATTTGACAACAATCACTGAGAAATCAATTAATAGTTCTCGGAAACTTCAAGGTAATCCTGGAGGTTTGATAACACTAGCTTGACAACAGAGGAAAGTTTGTACCGTGCTTCACGGTGATGGTGATGTCGGTAAGCCTTGAAGGTAAACTGTGTTGTCGCATACCGCAGTGTTTTGCTGAAAGGCTAGACCCCGTCCAGATTGAAAGTATGCTGCTTAATAGCCTTAGCATCATGTACAGTGGAAGAATGAATATACCTTAACTTTTTAAAATTCACTCATGGGACCTAGGTGTCACAACCTGGACCAGCAATTATTCCCCCATCCCTCGTTGCCCTGGAGAAGGTGGTGGTGAGCGTTCTTCTGAAACCACTGTAATCCATGTGCTGTAGGCATGCCTACAGTGACACTGGGGGAAGAGTGATGTATTTCCAAGTTTCTGTGCTATCTACAAGATGCATTGCGGAAATTCACCAAAGCCTCCTTAACAGCACCTTCCAAATTCACAACCACTTCCATTGAAAAGGAAAAGGGCAGCAGATCCATTGGAACACTACAAGTTTGGAATTAACTTCCTGAGGAAGTGGTGGGTGTGGGTAAAATTACAAAGTTTGAAAGACATTTGGACAGATACATGAATAGGAAAAGTTTGGAGGGGTAAGGGCCAGGAGCAGGCAGGTGGGACTAGTTTAGTTTGGGATTATGTTTGGTGTGGACTGGTTGGACTGAAGGGTCTGTGCTGTATGACTCTATGACTCAATGACTCTAAGTCACTCAACATCGTGACTTGGAAATAGACTCCTAAAAACCGAACAATTGCGATGCTGGGAATCAGAAACAAAAACAGAAATTGCTGTAAAACTCAGCATGTCTGGCAGCACCAGTGGAGAGAGAAACAGAGTTAGTGTTCAGATCCAGTGACCTTCAGAAATATATCGCCGTTCCTTCAGTGTTGCTGAGTCAAAATCCTGGAATTCCCTTCCTAAGGGAATTGTGGGTCATCCCACAGCACATGGGCTGCAGTCTTTCAAAAAGGAAGCTCATCATCACCACCTTCTCAAGGGCAACTGGGGACAGGCAATAAATGCTGGGCCCAGTCAGTGATGCCCATGTCTTTTGAGTGAATAAAAAGTGTCAAGATGGTGTGTGGCATTGACTGAAACTTGCAAATCAGTGCAGACACCTTTGGCACCAGGATAATTCCGAGGTTCTTTGATTCCAAACAACTGGCAGGGCGCAGGGCAGGGTTGGGGGAGGACTGGGGCTGATGTCAGGGCCCAATAACCAGGGTCAATGGCTCTTGGAGGGGGGGAGCTGATTATGTACTGGGGTTGCAGCCTCTGTGCTCGGATTGGGGGGCTGGGGATGGGTGTTGACCAAGAGCAGCACTAGAGCCCTTGTTCTCAGTCCCTGCCCCAGTGGGCTATGGTGTTCCCACACGTCTGCTGCCTTTGTCCTTCCACAGGTAGAGATCATGGGTTTGGACGTTGTACCTCAAAGGACGGTGGGTGAGCTGTTGTTTTGTGAATCTTGTTGATGGTAAGCATTGCTGTTGCTGTACATCAATAGTGAATCTCGAAGGATTTGGATGTGGAGCTCATCAGGCATGCTGCTTTCCCATGGATGGTGTGAAGCTTCTCAAGTATTGTTGGATCTGAAGTCACCCAGGCATGTGAGGAATAGTCCATCACTGTTACTGAGAACTCTGGCCTGAGCTTCTGTGTATACCTGAGGAATCCGAACTACAAGAAAAGGGATGACAGTGCGAACATGCAGGAGACAGGAAGGGACTGAAAGAAAGAGTGGTGCTGCTAACCTTCCAGGACTGTCTGGAGTTTCCAACAACTGAAGATCAATCTCCAACAAACCTTGATGGTGGAAATCCCAGGAGGCAGCTGATTGCAGTCAGTTAAATAATTATTGAGAATTTTTTTAATGAATGATGTAAATATTGGAGATGAGGGAAAATATATCTTCTGTGGAGTTAAATCCAATTGGGTATGAAAATATGGGTTCACTTTCTAATTAGCCCTGGGTAGGTGATGTGGCTGGAGGATGGTGGGCAATGTGGGGGATGGGATGCTTCATGGTGGGAGACCAAGTCTCCAGGAATACATCTTCCCAAAGTTGGCAACCTGAAATATTTCCTTACGGTGCCTGATGTCAAATTGTGTTTCATAACTCCCACAGGATATTTTGTTGCGTTAGAGCCACCACCAAAAAGCAAATTGCTGTATTCGCCGAAGTCCCGATTTTATTAAATTGGGATTTACCTTTCCATGGCCCTGTTCACAGCCTCACACCTCTAATTTCTAATCGACTACTTTTGGAGCATTGTGATGGCTGTAATGTAGGAAACATGAAACTGAGCTTGTGCACAGCAAGCTCCCACCAATAGCAATTTGTTGATTATCAGATCATTTAATTTCAATGATCTTGGTTGAGGGATAAATAAAGGTGAAGTTGCTACAGTCCCAGAGGACCACAAGGCTGCTCTCTCTTTAGAGAGAAAAGTGACTGGTGGTGGTATAACCTGAGGGTCACCATGCTTCAGGAGAGGGGAGAGGGTGAGAAGGAAAGGTCTTCATAGTGACCTCAGCCAGCGCAGGAATTGAACGCGCACAGTTGGTGACACTCAGGATCACAGACCAAAGAGCCAACTGATTGGCTAGGACACTGGAGAGAACACTCCTGCTCATCTTTGCAATTGGGACCATCAACATGGATCTGAGGGGCAGACGGGGTATGGGATCGATCCCTCATTCCTAAAGGTGGTACCTATGACAATGCAGCACTCCCTCAGGACCTGCCCCAGGAGTATCAGCTCACATTTCATGTTCAAGTCTCTTGAGTGAGGATGTAATGCTTCCAGCTCAGAGGTGGGCAGAACCACTGCCAACATGAAGCAATGACATCCGACCAGCAATCAGCCTTGTGTGAGCTCTCTTACTTGTTTCTCTCATGTTCAGAATGTCTGAAAACCATAGCGTGACTCCTCAACTATTGACCAAAACGTAGTCAGCAGAGATCGCTTTGTTCTGCCTTATGTTAAAATACAGTTCACAGAGCAGAGCCTGAAGCAAATTCTCCACAACTCTTTTTCCTTTTCGAACACATCATCGGTGTGGTATTTTATCTGGGAATATATCTTGTCTGCCTCCTTCTCCTTTCTGAACCTGAGGGCTTCTGCTGAAGATGTTGCTCCTATTTGCCAACAAACCTTAAATTTCATGGCAATGAATTTGATTTGTACCAAAACATGGTCGAGTGCTTTCAGCTCAACTGTAACAAGGTCGATATATATTCACTGTAGCATTGCTAGATGCTTCGGAGATAGGCCTGGAGAAAGGTGAAATATCCCCAGCCTGACAGTGGAATGTAGGACTGATAAGGACACAATACCATGTTGAGCCAACTCAATCAAAGTTTTTCATCGTTAAGTATGCAGTATGAGTGATGTTTTGATTAAATTAATCATAATCACAGGCTTTCATCCAGCCACTGAATGGAATTAAATTAGGTTTATTTACATGTGCTCACATGACTACAGCGAAAAGTTTACAGATCACCACTTTTGTTGCCATCTTAGTTACAAAGGTACCCAGGCACAGAATCTTGGTACAAAGTGGAGAAATAAAGAAAACCATGTTTAAAAGTTAAACATTACAGTCCTTCTTGTTAAAAAAGTAGAAGAACAAGGAAACTCTGTAAACAGTTTAACACCATAGCCTGTAAGGGCCTGGCCATGCTGGGCTTGCACTCCTCACAAGGCCCTGGCCTCCTCCGCTCCAGGATCGAACACGCCGAACTGTCACTCTCATCCTCACCCTCACCGCCCTGCACTACCCACTCTCACCCTCACCCTCACTGCCCTGCACTAC
>JAHRHZ010000047.1:15267156-15289571 GCA_024137785.1 Ginglymostoma cirratum | reverse complement strand
TGTGTGAAATCCCCAGACACCGAGACAGTGACTGTGTGAAATCCCCAGACACCGAGCCAGTGTGTGTGTGAAATCCCCAGACATCGAGACAGTGACTGTGTGAAATCCCCAGACACCGAGCCAATGTCTGTGTGAAATCCCCAGACACCGAGCCAGTGTCAGCGAAGGAATGGTCGCTGATACAAGACCGAGTCAGCATGGTATATGTAACGTCAGTGTGGAACATGGAGGTGATAGTGTACCTGTGGCCATGGTGGAGCCGCTTTCCAGTGGGATAGTGGATAATGTCTCCCTCCGAGCCAGATGCTCCGTCTTCAACCCCACTCTGGGACCTGATGCCCAAGGAAGGTGTGCTCATGAGGGGTTCCAACAGCCTTTTGATCAGTCTGTGAGTGGTCCTAGAATACTACCAGCAGACAGTAAAAGTCGGGATGTTCCCCTGGTCAGCAGGAGCTGCTTCCTTTGTAGGTTAAGAGCGTCTTGCTAGCCTGTGACAAATGTCCCCCTTTGCTTTGAGGGAAGCTTCCTGAGTTTGGGAAGTCCTCTCCAAGGTGGCCTGGTGAGTTGCTGTGTAGATCCTGTGAAAAATTGAGATGACGAGAGTGGGGAGGGATGGGAGTGTTGGAATAAAAACCACCAGGCACTCAAGAGCCAACTCAATTCAGCCCCAAGTCACTTTCTGTAATTTTAAAAGTGGTTGAAGTGGGACATGGATGTGAGAGGGTGAATACTGGACTGAGCGCAGTAAGCACCAACCACTTTGAGGACACGATGGGGATCTAGAGTAAAGAAAGAGCTTGTTGGAGACAAGCTGAGAATAGTGACAGTCTCTGTAGTAATGTAGAACATAGAATCCCTACAGTGCGGAAGCAGGCCATTCGGCCCATACCGACTCTCCAAAGAGTACCCCCCCCCCACCCCCCCCCCCACACAATCCCTGTAACCCTGCATTGCCTGCACACCCCTGAACACTACGGGGAATCTAGCATGGCCAATCCACCTAACCTGCACATCTTTGGACTGCAGGAGCAAACCGGAGCACCCGAAGGAAACCCACACAGACACAGGGAGAATATGCAATCTCCACACAGACAGTTGCCTGAGGAGGGAAACCAAACCTGGGTCCCTGATGCTGTGAGGCAGCAGCGCTAACCACTGAGCCACTGTGCTGCCCTAAACATATTCATGAAACCTGGAGATATAATGCAGACCTCATTGTATAATAAACCTCATTGTTTACTTGACAAGCCTCTCCTGGTTAGACCAAAAAGGTGGATATCATTATTCATACAAGATCACTTTGGGCTTAAAGTAACCTACACACTCCAGCTCTGTTTTTACTTGTTCAGAAGGTAACTCCTCTTTTATCATGTGCTACACAGGGAGAACAGTGATACGGCAATGGGGGAATCATGGCAGGGGGTCAGAGTTAATCATTAAGATTAAAACAGACTGTATCTCATCCGAAACAACAAATTTTAATTCCCTGTGCCCCTGTGAACCATGTTTCATTGTGTTTCAGATGATTGTATGTTGACATATATTGATAGTAAATGAATTTAACATTAACAGAAGAGTGATGTTGGCCAACACATACTAACCATATTAACAAACATTTGATGACATTGATTTTTTAATAGAGATATTAGTTATTAATTTTAAGTATTAAATAGCAGAACGAGGAAATGAATGCCAAAATTTTTAAGTTTCTGTTTCCAGCAGAGAATTTGAGTGTAGTAGGTTGTTTACTTGATGTTCAAGATGAGGGTGTTGTTTGCCAGTTTCCAAATGCCCCTTGAGCAGGTGGTAAGAAGCCCCCCTTCGAGTACCATTGCAGTCCATGTCTTGTGGATGAAGGGAGTTTCAGGATTTTGACCCAGCAACAGAGAAGGAACTGCGATATATTTCCAAGTCAGGAGGGTGAGGGGCTGGGAGAGCTTCGCCAGTGTCTTGTGTGCTGTTGGAGCTGCATCCAGAGAGATACGGAATATTGCATCACAGTCCTGACTTATGTCTTGTAGGTGATAGGGAGATTTTGAGGAATGGGAAAGTGAGACATTCCTCATCCAGCCTCTGACCTGGTTTAGTAGCCTTGACATTTATACAGCAGGTTCAGTTCACCTTCCATCGACAGCCAGGATAATGATGGTCTTACAGTTGTGAGAGTAGAAAGCTTTTGTGGTATGTGTTAATTAAAGAGGAAGCAAAGTGATCCCTCCTCTAATCTCAGTTCTATAAAGTTCTGATTCTCTATTTGCATAAATAGGAATTAGGAGCTAAAGTAGGCTACCTTGCCCTTCAAGCCTACCCCATCATCAAACAGGAACATGGCTGATCTCTTTGTGTTCCAAACTCCACATTTGTATCTAACCCCGCGCCCCAACACAGCTAACAGGAAACCCTTGCCTAACAAGAATCGATCTACTTCCATCTTAGAAATATTCATCTCCCACCGCCTTCTGAGATTGACAGTTCCAAAGCTGCACAATCCTCAGAGAGAAAAAAAGAATTCCCCTCATGTCTCTCTCCAAATTTGCAGCCAGTTTGCTCTCTATGAAATTTGAGTCAACCCTGCAATCTTCCACACAAGAATGATTTTGGAATGTGCTGCGTGAAAGGGGTTGGCGGAATTAAGTTCAGTACCCAACTGGGCAACTAGGGACGGACAATTGGTGCTGGCTGAGCCAGTAATGCCCATGTCCCACAAAGGAATTTAAAAAAAACTCTTAAAGCCAAAACTGGTGAAATACCCAAAAGAGACATGTTCACAAGGCAATGGGAAATGAGTGGTGGGGGGGAATGGGATTGATTGGGTAGCTCTCTCAGTTACAAACTAGAACGACCATGACAGGCTAACTGGCCTCCTCCCCAGTGAATAATTCGCAGAATCCCACTCGCCTCTTCCAAAACTCATTGCTCCCTAGCCAGGAGAGGTTGACAGGACTGTCCTTATCAGTAGAGGATGGGTCGGCATCAGTAAGTCCTGGGAAAAAGAAAAGTTTTTGAAAAATATCGAGGATCTGCACTCATGCACAACCAAGTACTGGCGGCTTTTCAAAGTGCAATTAAAATTGATGTGGTAACCTCACAGTGATGCAGATGATTGCTGAGAGGTAATTTCATGGCTGGCTTTTCAATTTCCAAGAAAAAAAATTAAAAGTTTTCCCCTGTGCTCAACATTTGAAAATATCATTTTCTGACAGGCTCCCTAGAGTTCCATTCACCATCCCAGACACATTCACAAAAGGGAACTACTGGGAGTATTACTGATCAAGTGATTGGGTTTTGATCATAGTCTCTGTAATGCTCTGTCTAGAATGTCTTCTTTTTCAGATTTGCAGTCCTTCCCACAGCAACAGATAAAATTAAAATACTGCGAATGCAGGAAATCTGAAACAAACAGAGAAAGACAGTGCTGAAGAAACTCAGCAGATCTGGCAGCATCTATGGTGAAAGAAACAATAAACGTTTCAAGTCAAGTGATTTCTGATGAAGGGTCTCGGCCCGAAACGTCAAGCTTTCCTGCTCCCATGATGCTGCTTGGCCTGCTGTGTTCATCCAGCTCCACACCTTGTTATCTCAAGTCAAGTGTGACTGGTTTTCAGAAGAGATAAAATTTGCACTTCTATAGCACCTTTCAATGCCTCATAATGTATCAAAGTGTTTTGCAGCCAATGAAGCACTTTTTGAAGTGTAGTCAGAGATAGTAAGAACTGCAGATGCTGGAGTCAGAGATAACACAGTGTGGAGCTGGAGGAACACAGCAGGCCAGGCAGCATCAGAGGAGCAGGGAAGTTGTTGTTTTGGGTTGGGACCCTTCTTCAGAAATGGGGGAGGGGGAGGGAAGCTCAGAAATAATTAGAGAGAGGAGGAGTGGGACTGGGGAAGGTAGGTGGGATGGTGATAGGTGAGTGCAGGTAGGCAGTGGTGGGGATTGGTCAGTGAGGTGGGAGGAGCAGATGGGTGGGAGAGAAGACAGAAATAACACAGCAGGCCAAGCAGCATCAGAGGAGCAGGAAGGCTGAATTTTCGGGCCTTGACCCTTCCTGCTCCTCTGATGCTGCTTGGCCTGCTGTGGTCATCCAGCTCTACATCTTGTTATCTCAGATTCTCCAGCATCTGCAGTTCCTACTATCTCTGGGAGAGAAGACAGACAGGTTGTGTCAGGTCGAGGGGGATGAGAGGGAGGGTTGGTCATTGGATGAGGTCAGGGGTGGGGAGATTTTGAAACTAGTAAAGTCCACATTGAGACCATTGACTTGTAGGCTCTCAAGGTGGAATATGAGGTGCTGCTCCTCCAGTTTCTGGGTGCTGTCTTTGTGACACTGGAGGAGGCCCAGGAGGGGCATGTCACTCAGGGAGTGGGAGGGGGAGTTGAAATGGTTCGCGGCCGGAAAGTGTTGTCGTTGTCAGGTGCTCTACAAAACGGATCGTATAGGCAGCCAATTTGTGCATGGGAAGCTCCCAGAAACTCCCAGCAATGGGATAATGACCAAATAGCTCATTTTTTAATATTAGTTCAAGAAGGGATGGAAAAGATTGTGATTGAATAAGACTCAGAGCCGATGTTGGCAGTAAAATAAATTCACCAGGAGGAGTCAGTATGCTGTCTAGTTGTACTATACTGTAAGGGGTTCTGATTAAAAGAACACTCAGATCCATCCAGTGGTAACGTGACTTTCTGACTGCAACCTTAGCCATGTCCTGGGACAAATATACACAGACTGGTCTGAGCATATACGGTTGCTGAGTCTCCCACCCAATCTGTGTAATGTCTGTATTAACCAGAAGTAACCATATGCGTATAGCACATTAACCATGCATGTACAATGTACTGACCATGTGCATGGAGCTTACACTGGCTACGGGCGCCAACTACAGTCAGGTGTATTCCAGGATATTGCATCAGCTGGGGCTATTTTCCCTTGACCATCAGAAGCTGAGAGATGATGATTTTAATATCATGAGGGGCATAGGTAGGGTGAATAGTCAACGTCTTTTCCCCAGGGTGGGTGAGTCCAAAACTAGAGGGCATAGGTTTAAGGTGAGAGGGAAAAGATTTAAAAAGAAACTGAGGGACAAATTTTTCACACAAAGGATGGTGTGTGTATGGAATGAGCTGCCAGAGGAAGTGGTGAAGGCTAGTACAATTACAACATTTAAAAGGCATCCGGATGGGTATGTGAACAGGAAAGGTTTAGAGGGATATGTGTCAAATGCTGGCAAATGGGAATAGATTAATTTAGAATATCTGATCAGCATGGACGGGTTGGACCAAAGGGTCTGTTTCTTTGCCGAACAACTGTATGACTCTGTGTGACTGCCAACTAGCCACACTATTAGAGATAACAAGGTGTAGAGCTGGATGAACACAGCAGGCCAAGCAGCATCAGATGAGCAGGAATGCTGACATTTCGGGCCTAGACCCGTCTTCGGAAAATTTTCTGAAGACGGGTCTAGACCTGAAACGTCAGCCTTCCTTCTCCTCTGATGCTGCTTGGCCTGCTGTGTTCATCCAGCTCTACACCTTGTTATCTCAGATTCTCCAGCATCTGCAGTTCCTACTATCTCAGCACACCATTAGCATTGGATACAGTTCAGAAAAGATTCACTAGGGTGATCAGAGATAATAGGTACTGCAGATGCTGGAGAATCCGAGATAACAAGGTGTGGAGCTGGATGAACACAGCAGGCCAAGCAATATCGTAGGAGCAGGAAAGCTTGAATTTTCGGGCCTAGACCCTTCATCAGAAAATCCTGCTGTGTTCATCCAACTTCACTAGGGTGATACTGGGTATGAAGGGATGTTTTATGAGGAGAGGTGGAGTAGGTTAGGCCTGTACTCATTGGACTATAGAGGGATAGGAGGCAACCGTATTGATACATACAAATTTCTTAGCGGGTTTGACAGGATAGATACAGAAAAGTTGTTTCCCCTTGTGAGAGAATCTAGTACTGGAGGGCATCATCTCAGAATCAGGGGTTGCATGTTTAAGACAGCAATAAGAAGGAATTTCTTCCCTTAGAGGGTAATGAATGTGTGAAATTCTTTACCGTGGAGTGCCTTTGAAGCTGGGTTGTTAATTATATTCAAGACTGAGTTTTTAATCAGTAAGGAAATCAATGTTATGGGGAAAAGGCAGGAAAGTGGAGTTAAGGATGATCAGATCATCCATGATCGCATTGAATGGGAGCAGACTCCATGGGCTGAATGGCCTACTTCTGCTCATACATCTTCTGGTGTTACAGCACCACCCGTCCCATGCTTCCACCATTGACCATGCCTCCTCACAGCCAAGGAAAAATCCTTACTCTTAATGACCAGTATCTCATCACCTAATTGGAAGATCTCTGTCCAACCAATGGTTTGTTGCCCACAGAACCTCCTGGCCTTCTGTTGGCCATGTCCCTTGAGGAAATAACAATAGTATGTCTCATGAAAATGAAGACACATACAATTAATTTAATATTCCTCAAACCTTTCTCCAGCTCTTACTGCCACCAGTGCCCAAACAATTAATAATCTTCAATTCCCGGAAATCCCAGACAATCCAGGAGAGTTGGAGACTCAGGTTTTGTTGGCCTCCTGCCTGATCTGTCATCTCCCCATTAGCTGCAGGACATAAAACCTCAGCAAGTACCAGGAGTTCCTTGGAGGCTTAGAGTCCATCAGGAACCCAGAGTAACTGCTGAAGATTTATTGCCAAGAATGTTTTCACTCTGCCTCAGTATTATTTGCAATTGCTGGCCTTAGCCAACAACACCCACGTCACATGAAAGAATAGAAAAAAAATGTCAAATGTTTATCAAAAGATTTCCTGTGTTTAGGTAACTAGCTTTTGTAAAGGGTAATGAGTGTGTACATAAGATATGGAGGCAGTATATGGCCTTGTAATCACAAATAGATAGATTACTATTTAATTTGGGTAGTAATGTCATTTAGAAGCACTATGTTGGAGAGAGTTGATGCAATGATGGAGTGACAGTCATAAAAAAGCACAAACTATAAACGTCTAATGTTACATGGACTGATATCCCCTCATGTTGTCCTAGAGCTGGTTGCACACCATTGTGAATAACCAAGAAATGATTGTGCACTATGTAAGAGAACAAGTCAATATTAACCCTGCAAACAGCACAAGGAGAGGGGGTGGGGAGGGAGAAAGTGGGGGTGGGGACAGGCTTGGAGAGTTGCTATTTGTTTAGCTAAGTGTCTATGTGCTTTACTGATGGATACAGCACTCTGAATGAAAACTGTTTGCCCGGCTTTTGTTATTGAAAGTTTCTATTGAAGCAGCTTGCTTGCCTGACTCTGATCTCTCAATGCAAACACTGCACTGTTTGTTCTGCACAGCAGCCTATGTCTCAGCAAGGCTTCAGGAGGTTAGCAAATGAAAGAAGTTTTAGTGTCTAAGTAAAAGCAAACTATGGCAGATGTTGGAAATCTGAAACAAATGGGAGAGAATGCTAGAGCAACTCAGCAGGTCTGACAGCTACAGTGGAGACAGAGACTGAGTTAATGTTTTGAGTCTGATTCAGAATTGCTGTAGCGTGACTTCCCATCCTAAACACTCCTGAATGAATCCAAACTCGCAACACTTCCTATTCACTCATCACCCCTGTAGCTTCTGACTTTTTTAAAAATATGTTCTTTCATGTGGGTGTGGGTGTTACTGTAACATTTGTTACCTGTCCCTGATCACCCTTATACTGTGTAAGTTGCTAGAGTCAACCACATTGCTGTGGGTGAGCAGAGATGTGCAGGTCAGACTAGGGAAGGACAATAGATTTCCTCGCCTACACTGAACCAGGTGGGCTTTAGAATGATGAACCATGGCTTCATGTTCACCATCACTAGCTTGCAATTCAATAGTTGATGAATTAAAACTACACCAGCGACTTTGCTGGGATTTGAACTCATGACCCCAGATCACTAGCTTGTGCCCCAGATAACTAGAGTCATAGAGGTGTGCAGCATGGAAGCAGACCCTTCAGGCTAACTCATCCATGCTGACCAGATATCTTAAATTAATCTCGTCCCATTTGTCAGCATTTAGCCCTTATCCATCTAAACCCTTTCTATTCACGTACCTGTCCAGGTGCCTTTTAAATGTTGTGATTGTACCAGCCTCCACCACTTCCTCTGGCATCTCGTTCCATAACACACCATCCCCTGTGTGAAAATGTTGCCCCTTAGTTCTCTTTTAAAACTTTCCCTTTTCACCTTAAACCTATCCCCTCTAGTTTTGAATTCCCTCACCCTGGGAAAAAGACTTTGGCTATTCACCCTATCCATGCCCCCTGATGATTTTATAAATCTCTATAAGGTCACTCCTCAGCCTCTGATGCTCCAGGGAAATTAGCCCCAGCGTATTCAGAGACAGCACAGTGTGGAGCTGGAGAAACACAGCAGGCCAAGCAGCATCAGAGGAGCAGGAAGGTTGACTGTGTTGCCTCTGATTCCAGCATCTGTAGTTCTTGCTATCCCAGCCTATTCAGCCTCTCCCTGTAGCTCAAACCCTCCAACCCTGGCAACATCCTTGTGAATCTTTTCTGCACCCCAAGTTTCGCAACATCCTTCCTATAGCAGGGAGACCAGAATTGAACACAATATTGCAAAAATGGCCTCACCAACGTCCTGTACAGCCACCACTAGCCCTTATACAACCTTACCACTACGCCAGCATTTCCCCATCTACATTGACTTCTGGCTCAACAACATTCTGATTTTTTAAAAAAATTTCATATCACTTGGTGGGTTCAACCCCCTCCTTATCTCAATAACCTCCATCAGACCCCTAACTATTCAAGGTCAGTGCCTTCCTACAGTTTTCACCGCTTATGAACCCCTGAACACCTTGAACAATGTTGCACTTTCCTGGTGGGCTGTCCAAAACCCTGGGTTCTGAAATTCCTTCCCTAAACAAATTTGGTCTGTATCACCTCCCATAATGCACTCTCAATAATCTACATGTGCGACCAAATCACACAAGCTGCCCGAATATTGAATCTTAGGCCTGGAAAGCCCGGAGCGGGGACTCTGGTGGAGGCATGGTGACGGCTGGAAAGCCTGGAGTGGGAAGGATAGTTGGACTCTCTTAAATTTTTTTTTCTTCTCTTATTCTAAGTTAATGTGAATGGCACCATATTTGTATGGTGAAGGTACACCATGCTTCCACCATTGACCATGTCTCCTCACATACAAGGAAAAATCCTTACTCTTCATGACCAGTATCTCATTAGCTGATTGGAAGATCCCTGTCCAGCCAATGGTTTGTTGCCCACAGAGCCTCCTGGCTTTCTGTTGGCCATGTCCCTTGAGGAAATGACAATAGTATGTCTCATGAAAATGAAGACACATACAATTAATTTAATATTCCTCTAACCTTTCTCCAGCTCTTTATTCAATTTTCATTGAATCATAGAATCCCTACTGTGTAGAAACAGGCCCTTTGGCCCAAAAAGTTCACACCAACCTTGGGAGCATCCCACCCAGACCCATCCCCTTATAACCCACCTAATCTACACGTCCCTGAACACTACAGGTAATTCCCCATGGCCAATCCACCTAGCCTGCACATTTTTGGGCTGTGGGAGGAAACCGGAGCACCTGGAGGAAACCCACGCAGACACGGGGAGAATGTGCAAACTCCACACAGACAGCTGCCTAAGGGTGGAATCAAACCTGGGTCCCTGGAGTTGTGAGGCAGCAGTGCTAACCACTGAGCCACCATGCCACCCCACTGTATTGTTACATTAGATACACGTGACAGTCAAGTCAATTCAATTCAGCATCTAATTTAGGTGGATACACTCTCCCCCACAAAGTGTCAGGACAATTTGATGATGACCAGGCAAGTATTGGAGCAGCACTGAAGCCAAGATCCCAGAGGAGGTTACAAGGCTGGAGAAGGTTACAGAGATGGAGAGGGGGGCTTTGCTGTCGAGAGATTTGAATACAAGGATTGGAACTTTTAAGTCTGAGGCATTTCACCGTGTCTGTTTTTGTTGGAAATGTCACTTGTTTGTCGCAGGAGACAGAGAGCTATTGGCCAATTTGTAGATGGACAGTCTTCACTGACCTGTACAAACATTGGCACTGAGGAAGACAAATCCACGAATGCAGCTTCTATAATCTGCATCAAAGCTACTGCATGATACAGCCCAGTAAATTTTCCTGCAGCCTCCTCACTCCTCGAGAAATGACCAAATGTTTGTCTTGCAGCCAATAAAAAAGCAGTTTATTTAATTCACCTAGGAATTTACTTCCCATTCCTCACAAGTTCAGCCCATAGAGATGAAGATAGCTAGGAATTCCACTCCCCTACAAAATTAGTCACAACTGAGCAGGAAGAGACCTGAGATATTCCTCGTGTGTTTTGATTGATTTTTTAAAAATACTAATTTCTGCTCTTCTTCTCACAATCTTTAGTGAAAAGTGTTGCCTACATTTCACAATCTGCGCTGGTCATTCCGTGAAAGAGGCTGCTGTGCAGAAATGGAATGTTATGGTTTGGAGAATGTTTGATATATAGTGAATCAATTAAATGCTGAAGGGAGGGGTGACAGGAAATCCAGTGTGGAACTCCCCTACAATGACGGTTAAGACGGCTGTAAACCTTCTCCTGACAGAGTTTCAGGGTTTGATCCAGTTCTCTCTCACTTGATGCTGAAGGAATTTATTTCTTTTTCTCTCTCTTCAGAAACTTAACGAGTGACTGCTTGTTGTTGTGGACTAACATCAAAATAACCCATTCTCATTAAGATTCATCTCTTCAGACACAAAACGAGCATGGTCATTGCAAACATCGTCTGCGCCTGGAGGATCACCAACTCTGTGAAAGATGCTTGTTGGTCTGCCCGAAATTTGTTGGCTTTCCAGTACAAAGAGTTGACCTCGAATTAGTGTTCCAGACTGGCATGTTCCAAGGCCCAGGACTACATGCTGAGGGACGTGCAACAGCTTAGGGCAAGTGCCACCATGGTGCAGTGGGGAAAGACCACTGTTTCATTCTACCAAAATACAATGAGAGAGTGTTACATTTGAGAGCCCCTTGTCACTTTAATGGAAATGTAAATAGTTCTATATCATTTTTAGTGAAGGATACCTTTTTTATGCAACGGATTAGAGCCCAAATGAAGACAGTTGTGAGTTCAATGCATTCTATGCAATATCCCAATTGAGCTTTTGCAATAAAAAGATTTGCCAAAGACCAGGGTTCACCCAGTTCATGCAGGTAGCCCACTAGATTCAGTGGTCATAGTGACCAAGCTTTACCAACAATTAACAGATCCAGACATGAGGAAAATGCCCAGTGATGGAGGCCTTTGGGATTCAGTGGTTCACTTGTTCTTCCTAAGCCAAGCTCCGCTCAATACATGTCATGTTTCAAATTACTCATAGATGCACAATATTATTTTTGGAAGGATGTCTCTCTGGTTTACCTTTTAACCAATACAAACTGCATCCACCATCTCTCTAGGGAGGCTGGCCACTCTTGCAAGAGCTCAGCATATTGTTATAGTGCCCTTTCTGTTGGGGAGCTGTAAATATTTCAATCATGGTTTGCTCTTCACCATGGGTTTGTCTCAGTTGGGGCTGCACACAGCAACACTCTGCAACATTTTCTCCACAAATTAGTTTTGTGCAAGTCAGCTCCCGATTGTCTGTGGGAGCTCACTGTGTAAAGCTGATTCCTGCGTTTCCTACATCATACCAGAGACTACTTCAAAAATTACTTCATTGGCTGGGACTGGTCAGAGGCATCTTGGGAAAGATGCTATAGAAATGCAAGCCTTTCTGTTTTCCACTAGAAGACTGAGGGCAGCTTTGTGCGTAGTTGTCAAATATACTGGAGAGAGGCACAGGGAAAGCAACATATTGCCCCATGCCCAGTGACTTCTGTTAGCTCCTGGTTACCAAAGGCCTTGTCTTTAAAATTCCCATCTTTGGTTTCAAATCTGTCTCCGTGTTCTATAACTCTCCCAGCCCTACAGCCCTCAGGGATCTCTGGGTTTCTCTAATTCCACCCTCTTGCACATCCCTGAATCTCTGCATTCCTCCTTTGTGAGATGCTTCTTAAAATCTTTTGACCACCAGCACTGTGTGAGACTTTGTGTGAAAACATCTTGGAATGTGTTACTATGTTGAAAGTGCTATGTCAATGCAAGTTGCTGTTGTTTAAAATGAGGAAAGCAACAATGCAGGGAAGATAGTGAAAGTTCAACTCGAGTGGAACAAATATTATGGCTTTTATGGCAAAGCAGGTACATTCAAATGAACCAATGGGAGGCAGGAGTGGCAGCTTAAATAATCTTTACATTGGTGAATGCAGAGTAGACAGCAAAATTAACATCTCTCATATCAACCTTTCACAAGCTGTTGATATGAGGCTTCAACTTAAGCTGTTTAAATCTCTTCTTCCTCCCTTACATTCTGGGCAAGCAGTAGACAAATATTTGCCACATGTCGGATCTGTTACTGTAGCCCATGTGGATGTGACTTGAAATCAGGTGTCTAATGGGTTTTTTAAGCTGGTTTATTTGTAAGTGCCTTTAATGGGGCAGGATGCAACTTGCAACCCAAGAGGGCTCTTGTGACACACTGGTAGTGCCCTTGCCTCTGGACCAGGAGGCCCGATCTTGAGTACCACATGCTCCAGAAGTGAGTTGTACCATCCCTGAACAGGTTGGGTAAAAAAAAACCCCACAAACTCAATGGCCCTCAACCAAGAGTAGCCAGGGCTAGTTCCTTCGGAATTAGTAACCTCAGCACAAAATGCAGCCTGACGGCCTGTCAGACAGATAAAACAGTCAAACAGAATCACTGCCTGTAGTTACTCCATGGTGACGACTGTTGTTAATCAATGCTGAGATAATTCGAGAGGATTTATCTAGAGTGGTCCTCGGTATCAGAGACTTCAGTTCGACTGGAGTCACTGAGATTGGTCTTCTAGGAACAAGGGAGATTTGATCAAGGTTCTCAAAATTGTGAGGGGCTTTGATCGTGTAATGAAGCCTTTCCCAGCAAGGCACAGGGTAAAGGTTATCAGCAAAAGAACCCAATGGCAAATGAGAATTATTTTAATGCATTAATTTGATTTGATTTATTATTGACACATGTACCAAGACATAGTAAATGTATTGCTCTACACACTATCTAGACAAATCATACCTTATATATGTTGTTGTGATCTGGAATGTGCTACTTGAAAGGGCAGTGAGTGCTGATTCAATCGTAATTTTCAAAACAGAATGAGATATATTGTTGAAAAGGAAACAACCACAGGAAAGAACAAAGGGTCTGATTACTTCAATAATCTTTCAAAGAGCTGACAAAGGCTGGATGGACAGAATGGCCTCCTGACTTACATGATTCTGTGAAGTGTGTGTGTAGTGTGTTAGCATGAGTGCGATTGTGTGTGTGTGTGTGTGATTGTCTTTGTGCGAGCATGAGTGTGTGTGAGCATGTGTGAGTGTGAACATGCATGCGTGTGTATAAGCACATGTGTGAGAGTGAGTGCGTGTGTGTGTGTATGATTGTATGACAGCTTGTGTATGTGAGCGTGTATGTGTGTGTATGTTCTGACTTAAATGTGATCTATTTGAGGGGCAGTTGGTGGCTCGGTGATTAGCACTGCTGCCTCACAGTGCAAGGGACCCCGGTTCAATTCCACCCCTGCACCTCTTCGATTCGACTCTCTGCATGGAGTTTGCACATTCTCCCCGTGTCTGTGTGGGTTTCCTCCATGTGCTCTGGTTTCCTCCTACAGTCCAAGATGAGTAGGGTAGGGTGGATTGGCTATGGGAAATTGCCTGTAGTGTCCAGGGATTTGCAGGCTGGGTTAGCCATGGAAAATGTAGGGATAGGATAGAGGTTAGTGTAAAGCTCATCAGTGGGTCACTGCAGACTTGATGGACTGAATGGCCTCTTTCCACACTGTGGGAATTCTGTATTGCCGTTCTTAGTTAAATAGCCTGTGTATATTTGATAAATGGCCCATTTAGGGTGGGTTTGCCTTGTTTCTGTGGGTGTGGAGTCACAGTCAACAACTGACAACAGAAGAGTAAATAAACTAAAATGTGCTATTCAAACAGACCTCAGAGAGTGAAAAAGGGGCAAGGACTTGAGATGATTCCATTCCATAGTGCCAATGAATTCTGTGCCACATTTTTGTACCAGCTGCTCTGTTAGCTGAACGACACCAGCACCATTAAAGCTGCTTATCGAATGTTGTCTGTGACCCTGTGGAGACTGGGCAAGTTTCTCAGTATCCCGTCACATAAAGGCTCAGGGACCTGTGCTGGCGATCAGATCTGTTTGGCAGCTGCTGCCTTCTTCTGAGGCTGCAATTCGAACAAAGGCGTTCCCCACGATGCTCACTCGCTCTCGCCTCCTCCAGCCCACTCCGTGCCGAATGGGTAGGACATCCTACTCTGCTTCAGGAGGCCGAACCTCTCCCTGCCAAAGCCATTTCATCCACTGTTACCATCTCAGTCAGGGGCCCCCGGATGGGCTGGGTTTTTTTTTAGTCCATTGGGGTTTCTCGCTGTGAACACTTTTCCAAGCAGCCTTTCTCCTTTGAGGCTTGTGTCAGACTGCAACAAAGACGTACATGAAAGGAGTTGATTTACACAAACCACTTTGACGCCTTCTCCCATGCTCAGGCTGACAGACTTTTATTGTGCATCAATTACTTTTATGTGAAGGGGAGACATTATGTCATTAAATCCCACCCATCTTTTGAGGCTATTAATTTGTATGCTTGGCTTGAAGATCCCAAAAGATACTAAATGAGTGTTATTCTCCCTCATTCTGAGAGTTCCCTTTGGTCTTTCTCTGAAGGGTCTTTGGTGCTGTTTAGTAGGGTGTAGGTTCACGGTTTCCTTTCCCAAGTGATCTTAACACTAGGCAAAGTCGGTCCCCTGCTGAGACCTGCTGCTGCCTTAAGGGCCCTGCACATTTTGACAGTTTGTCAGATGGTAATGAGCTTCATTCCCTAATGGCCATCCAAATTTGTGCAGAACAAGCGCATGGGAACCAGCTTACAGTTCCTTGGGGCCCTTTGTGAGCTGAGTGAGAGAGAGAGACATTAGATATTTCCTAATCAGTCTGTACAATGTTATTATACACCTCTTGAGCAGGTGGGAACCCAGACCTCCTGACCCAGAGTGGGGACACTACCACTGAGCAATAAGAGCCCTCAGGGAGAGCAGTTATTTTCTCCAGTTGAACAGCTCTCATCTGACAGGAATCTCCCACTAGTTTCTGAAGTCTTTGATTACAGGATGTGTAAGGCAATGTTATTATGACAAATCTGTTAAGACAATGGAGGGAAGTGAAGACAAGTCCCCACTACAAATGCCTCTTAAAATGTATTTTTGAAGCTCATTACTGATGTAAATAATTTGAAAGATGTTGCTTTAACTCTCATCGCCATGGGGATTAAAAAGGTAAGGCCTAAGAAAACAAGAAGGTGCTGTTCTGCTGTCTTGTTTCCCAAACTAACAAAAAAAGTCTTGGTAAATACCTCTCACTTACCACACAGTGCCCTTGGGCTACAAAGGGAGATAATTATCACAGAATCCCTGTAGTGCATAAAGAGGCCATTCAGCCTGTCGAATCCACACCATACCTCCAAAGAGCATCCCACCCAGACCCACCTTCCCTACCCCATCCCTGTAACACTGCATTCCCCATGGCCAATCCACTTAACCAGCACATCTTTGGACTATGGGAGGAAACCAGAGCACCCAAAGGAGACCCCATCAGATACGAGTAGAATGTAAAAACTCCACTCAGACAGTCGCCAGAGGGTGGAATTGAACCCAGGTCCGTGGCGCTGTGAGGCAGCAGTGCTGCAAACCCTATGAATTTGGAAGGAATGCCTCCCAATTGAGAACTCCAGGTGAGAATGGGTTAGGGATAGGTTCTGTGATGGGCATGGAGGGTCAACACAGCAATATTCTTAACTATATCCCCTCGTCTCACTCGCCCTCTTTGACTGTCTGGAGGGGTGAATGGTGTTAAATAAGGAAGTCAGTAGCTGAGAGGGTTAAGTGACATTGTGAGATAAGCTCAGCCTATCAGGATATAAAGGACTGTTTCTGGGAAGAGCTAAGAAGTTGATGTTTAAAGTGCTACATCCATGTAGCTAAGCATTAACATGTACTTACCTGCCAACCTTGAGGTATCATAAAAATGTTATGATAAGGCTACTAGAAATAGGAACAGGAATAGGCTGTCAAGCTCACCAAGTCTGCTCTACCATTCAATAGGATCAAGGTTCATCCAACATTCCTCAGGTCCACTTTACTGCATTTTCCCTGTAACCCAGGGATCCCCCCGATCAAGAACTTACCAGCCTTAAATAGACACAAGGACTCTTCACTGCGCGCACCCCACCCCCCGCCTCCAACCCCGATTTCTGTGGCAAGGAGTTCCAAACCCTCGTAACCCAATGAGAGAAAGAATTCCTCTTCATTTCAGTTTGAAATGGACTGTCTGTGAGACCTAGCCCCCTGAGTGGCCTCCATAAATGTATCTACCTCTTGGCATCTCTCCTCCTTTAAGAGAGCCATCCTTAAAATCGATTACTTCAACTAAGCCTTTGATCACCTGATTGTTGCTCATGAAATTCCACATCAAAACTTTTACCTGACAGAGCTCCCATAAAATGCTTTGGGATGTTTCACTACAGCAAAGATGTTACAAAATGTAAGTTGCTGTTACTAGGCTGAACGTCTGGGACAACAAGTCCCCTGGGCAACAACACTGTGGAAATGTTGTTGAACTCAATCCAATGCCAAATTTCCTCAGGCACTGCAGAACATACCAGCCAAACAAGACAGTTGCTGATGTGAAGAACTTCTGACCTTACTCAAACTTCATGAATAAAAGAACAAATTTGTTGAAACTAACCCAACCAGTCAGTGTGCGGTCTATTGCAAAACAATGAGATGAGTGAATTACGCAGATAAATCAGCACAGAGCCACCTACATCAGAAGAGAAATTCAACAAGGATGTAAGGAATTCTTGTGGCTTATAAATATGGCCAACTAAACATTACTGACAGAGGAACACAAAAAAATGTCCTTTGACCCCAGCTAATTTCATTACCAGCAGCTGGTGAGGGGAGACCACTGGAGGTGGAATCCTCTAGTTTCAGGAACACAGCCACACCTTGCATTAATAACACTCCAGCGCACACTCACTACTGTGTGACTGCATGGCTCTACTCTCTGTAGTGGAGTGTTCCATATTCCCATCACTCTGATTTTCTCCTAAATTCTCAGTTCGATTTATTAATCAACATCTTGTAGTTATGCCTTCAAGTTTTGTTCTCCTCAACAAGTGGGAACGTCTCTATATTAACCCCAAAAAAAACCCTAGCAGAATCAGAAAGACCTCTTTCAGGAACCCCTCCAATCATTGCTCCTCTCACCCTCTGTTAAAAGACAGTAGACAACGTAACAAATTTCATTCCCCTTCTCCCCTTCTCTCCTGACTTTGGAACGTAAGGGGAGGGATCAGAAGACAGTGATTAGGAGTGGGAAGAGACAGGCTGATCTCATCCCTCTCTGACTCCCCCTCATTCCCAGAACCGCCCCAGTTGATGAGTTGGGCCTTTCTGATCTCTGTGTCATTTTTAATTAAAAGCAAACAAGTTTTAAAGTTACTGCAACATCCTTTTGACACGAGTCAAGAAGGAATTAAGTGACAATTTTTAGCTTACTGCAGTTCCAGTGGAAATCACAGCAGATCCTGTGATGCCCCAAAAAGGGTCACAATCTGAGCAGGACAACTGAGAGCATTTACTGGAAATTCCAGCCCAGCTTTCCAACAACGGCTTGGAAAATTCTGAGCTGAGGGGGTGCTGGAATTTCAGGAGTATTTTCTATACAGGTGAGTTGGGAATAGGAGAGAACCTTTTGGCTCTCCTCATTGGGCAACGGAGAGGCAGCAGCACACCCTAGTGCCCAAGATGTTGGTGCAATACAATGACTGTTGTGAGAAAATTGCAAATGAAAAAGTTTTCACCTTCTGCGGTGCTGGTGCCATCACTAACACCTAAAACAAGCATTCACCCAATTTCCATATTCCGTCTTCTCCCATCATTATCAATCATGTCTTCAAGCATCTAAACTTCCCCTCCCTTCACCTCTCAGCTTCTTTCTGTCCCTAATTTGCCCCAACAAATTTCAATTTTTGGTCTCACTTTGGCTATCTTTACCAATGTAATTATCTCTTGTCTGTCTGAATTGTGTGAAATTTCTTTGGAACATTTTTTTCTATGTTAAGGATGTTACAGAAATGCCAGTTATTGTTACTTGAAACACCAGAGAACAATCTCCCGAATGGTATGTGCGCTGTGACCAAACATGAAGACAGATGAAATTCTGTCCCAAGGGAGCATCACATTGCTTTCAGTTCTAATCAGACTGTAAACAAGAATTCATTCCCGCTCCTAGTTTTTTTTAAGCACATTCTCAGTAACAGAGAGGCTCACTCTACACACACTGCTGAAACACAGCTGTGCTCCATCAAACCCATCACCTGTTAAGCCTGTTAAGTGCTATTAATAGTCGTCAGTGTGTTTCACGTTAATCACTGCTGAACAAGCAGTGAACAAGCAAAATAAAACAAAAACAAGCAACCAATGCACTAAGACACAACTTGCATTTATTTTCAGAAAGATATCAGTTCAGGTCCCTTCTGGCTTAGAGGTAGAACACTACCACTGCACCACTGAAGCCCTAAACCAGGCCTTACACTCCCAGTGCAATACTGTGGGAGTGTTACTCTGTTGGATGAGCCATCTTTCAGATGAGGCTCTGTCCACTTCAATGGGCACAAGCCATCCTTTCAAGGAAGAGCAGGGGATTCTGCCCAACCTCCTCACCAATATTTATT
Organism: Ginglymostoma cirratum; assembly: GCA_024137785.1. Taxonomy (NCBI): domain Eukaryota; kingdom Metazoa; phylum Chordata; class Chondrichthyes; order Orectolobiformes; family Ginglymostomatidae; genus Ginglymostoma; species Ginglymostoma cirratum. Next base: position 15,270,657 of record JAHRHZ010000047.1, on the reverse strand, counting down.
GTCCAACAACGGTACTGACTGCGTTATTTAATCATTTATCTCATTACTGTTTGTCAAAGTTTACTATGCACTAATTAGCTGCAGTATTTTCTACATTACAACAGTGAATACACTTAAAAGGATACTTTGTTCATGATGACTGGGAACATCCCTGAGGGCATGAAGGATTCTATATTAATGTAGGTATGATCAGAAATCATTTGTAGCTGTAAGCGACAGTGAATGAGTGCTCTTTCAGCACTTGGGAATTAATAGGTTGCTAGACTTGTGTGAATAATGTACAATAACAATCTGTAATCACTGCATGGCAATGTCTCACACAGTGTTCAATCGATATCGTAAAGATCATTTCTTTTTAGTTTTTTTTATTATGGGCTGAAATGGGGAAAGCACTGTTTTACAAACAAAGGATTTTGCCTGGGATTCCTGCGCCTTTTAAAAGCACAGGTGAATGACACTCATTGTCAATGTTATTACACTGCTGCCTGGTTAAGCAGTGAGAGCAGGCTGCTACAAATGGGCTGGAACCAGGAAGCTGCTTACAAAGTGAGATACAGCAAGTAACAAATAACTTATTGGTCTATGGAGTAGTGGCTGATTGTCAATGTCAGAGACCTTCTGCCTGCCACTAGCTATGTGATTGGGTCTTGGGGAATGAAGAGCTTTGAGGGTATGAACAATAAGGTCAGAAGCTTTCTGGCCCCTGGAAAGGGGAGTTGGTCTCTTTCTCTCTCTGCAGTAAATAACACCTCAAGCCTGAAGAAAGTCAGTTTATTTTCCTTCACCAGTTGCTGTAAGCAGTTGCTTTATCCAGTAAGTCAGAGACTTTACAATTTGTGAACCGGTTGCTCTGTGCCTCCTGCACGCAAGTGAAAGTGCCTGGAGAAGGGAGAGATCACAGAGCAGCAAGTCCTGACATGTCAAATGGATCATCTCAGTGAACCATGTGGACAGGGAGCATTGAACTGCCTTCCCAATCCTTTTCTCCATCCAGAATACTGAGTTTTATTTTATGTCTGTATGTATGTATAGGGGAGGGTTTGTAAGAGGTTAGCATTTTAACCAGTAAAGTTATATGCCAACAGTTCACATTTGTTTTCCTATAGCTAGAATCTATTTATTTGTAATAAATAGTGGTTCGAGTTAAGTACAGAAACCTGGCCAGTGTTTTCTGTCAACACAGGGCTAAACTGATGAGGGATGATGCATGCTTTAATAAAATCTTTATATCTTTGTGATGACTCTGGGAATAGAGGAGCCTGACCTCCAGCACACTTCCCCCAGTGAGGCCAGAAAATATTTCATTCTCTTCACTTCCGTTAAAATGTTAAAATTGGACCTCATTTAAAACATTGTTGATTAAGACTTCTGAAGTCAATTATTGGAATTAATACACTGCTGAATGTCAAGAACATCAGACTAAGGATCAGAAATATTCCGGTTATGTATGATCTGGTTCTGACCTCATCCTCACTCTCCTGTCTGACCCCATAACCAATCCCTTGTCAGTGAAAAATCTTTCCAACTCAATAATGAAGCAACTCAGGACCCAGCTCCCGCTGCCATCTACTGTCACATTCCAACTACATTCTGAGAGAAGAATTTCTTCTAATTTCCATTCTGAAAGGGAGCCAACTTATGTTTAAACTGTGTCCCTATGTTCTAGGCTCACCCAGAAGAGTAACATGTTCCCGGTATCCACCCTGTCAAGGATGTGATATGTTTCAGTAGGTTTGCCCCTCATTCTTCAAAGCTCCAATGGATGTAGACCCAAGCTACTTGGTGTTTCCCTGTATGATAAGCCTTTCCCACCAGGACTGAGTTCAATGAACCTTCTCTGAACTGTTGCTAGTGGAAATAAATCTTTTTTCAAATAAGCAGACTAGAACTGTATGTATGTTGCTGGTGTGGTTCCACCAATGATCGATGCAGCTACAATAAAACGTCCTTACTCTTATATCATTCCCTTTTCAACAAGTGACTACATGCCACTCATCTTCCAATCGCTCATAGAGTCATACAGTCATAGAACACAGAAAAAGGCCTTTCGGCCCCTCAAGTCTGCACTGGCAATAACTACCACGAAAAGTGTGCTAATCTCAATTTCCTACACTTGTCCCATATCCTTGGATGTTATAATATTTGATGTGCTTATCCATATATTTTTTAAAGGTTGTCAGGCTTCCAACCTCCACCATTTTCCCAGGCATTACATTCTAGACTCTCACCACCCTTTGAGTTAAAAAGTTTTTTTTCTCTCAAATCCCCTCTGAATCTCCAGCTCTTACCCTAAAACAGTGCCCTGAAACTATGATTCTTCAAACAACGGGAACAGCTGCTCCCCACTCACCCTGTCCGTACCCTTCATAATCTCATACACCTCTTATGTTCCCCCTTCAGCCTACTATGCTCTAAAGAAAATAATTCAGGCCTATCTAATCTCTCTTTATAGCTCAATTGCTCCATACCAGGCAACATCCTTGTGAACCTCCTGTGTACTCCCTCTGGTGATATCACATCCTTGCTATAGTGAGGTGACCAGAACTGCACATAGCTCTCCAATTGTGGCCTGACCAACACTCTGTATAACTCCAACATTGCCTCCTTGCTCTTATACTCTATGCCATGACTGATAAAAACAAGTCTTCCATGTGCCTTCTTAACTATCTTATGCACCTGCTCTGCTGACTTCAGGGATCTGTGAATAATTATTCCCAAGACTCCTCTGTTCCTGTGAGCTACCCAGTGTCCTGCCATTCATTAAATACTCCCTCATCTTGTTTCATCTTCCAAAGTGCATCACCTCGAATTTATCAGGGTCAAATGGCATCTGCCACCTTTTTGCCCATCAGACAAACCCAGCCATATCTTCTTGTAGCCTACAACCATCTTGCTGAAGAACAATTCTGAGGAAAGGTCACTAGACTCAAAATTTCAACTTTGTTTTCTCTCCACAGATGTTGAAAAACCTGCTGAGTTTCTCTGGTAATTCCTGTTTTTATGATCACTTGCTGACCTCCATACTATCTTTTTAGGATTCGTTTACTAAAACACCCAGAACCTTCTGTTTTAAATGGCTATTTAAATAGCACTAATAATGGTGGTGTCCTTACCTTCAGCCCAGTACATCCCGATTCAAGTCTCGCCTGCTCCAGAAGTATCTGGTGCCATTTCCTAACAGGTTAATTACAAACAATTATATTGATATAATGAACATTGTTACAGAGACTTCGAGGATGGCCAGATGTTAACTCTCACTCCTTCGATATGCCAAGTGGTTCTGCCCACAAATCGATGGAACATCATCGTGGTGGGTAGTGCTTATAGCCCTCGTTGGTATTTATCGTTTCAGACCCATGTAAAATAGGTATTGTCACCTGCTACTATTTTGCAATCAAAATGTTTGTTTCTTGTACAAGGTGTGGAGCTGGATGAACACAGCAGGCCAAGCAGCATCAGAGGAGCAGGAAAGCTTGACGTTTCGGGCCTAGATCCTTCTTC
>JAHRHZ010000047.1:15237842-15266756 GCA_024137785.1 Ginglymostoma cirratum | reverse complement strand
GAAGAAGGATCTAGGCCCGAAACGTCAAGCTTTCCTGCTCCTCTGATGCTGCTTGGCCTGCTGTGTTCATCCAGCTCCACACCTTGTTATCTCAGATTCTCCAGCATCTGCAGTTCCTACTATCTCTGTGTGTTTCTTGTGGTCCTTTGACGTAAAGGAAGCATTTGCAAAACAGAACTTATGCAATACCTGAATAATAACTTGCCTCCATACAGCATGTTTAACATCATTAAATATCACAACTTGTTTCACAAGAGAATTATTAAAGAAAATTTAGCACTGAGGTGTCACAAAGCAATATTCAGGCACAGGTGAAATCTAGGCCCCAACAGGTAGATCGGGAAAGAGAGTCTGAGAGAAGGAGAGGGAGAGGTTAGAAAGAAAATCCCAAAGCTCCTGGACCAGCAGCTGAAGGCATGGCTGTCAATGTGGAGTAATTGGGGTGGCATGGTGGCTCAGTGGCTCAGTGGGTAGCACTGCTGCCTCACATTGGCAGGGACCAGGGTTTGACTCTACCCTTGGACGATGTCTGTGTGGAGTTTGCACATTCTCTCCGTGTCTGCATGGGTTTCCTCCCACAGCCCAAAGATGTGCAGGCTATGTGGACTGGCCATGCTAAATTGCCTGTAGTGTTCAAGGATGTGTAGCTTAGGTGGGTTATAGGGGAATGGGTCTGGGTGGGATGCTCCAACAGTCAATGTGGATTGGTTGGGCCAAAGGACCTGTTTCCACACTGTAGGGATTTCTTTGATCTTTGATCTAATTAAATTGGACACGTACACAAGGCAGGGACTGGAGCAGTGCAGAGATCTGGCAGGGTTTTGGGATAGAGGACGATATAAAGAAAATACATCAGCAAGAATTTGAAGGGGTTTTAACTCAAGAATGTAGACTTTAAATCATTATATTTATAGATTGGTTCAGGGAGCTCCAGAGTGATCGCTAAATGGGTGATTTGGTGTAAATTAGTATATGAACATCAGAACTTTGGACAAGGTCAACTTTACTGAGGGTAGAAAGGAGTTCAGGTAGAGCACATTAGAATGGTCAAGGTAGCAAAGACAGTGATGAAAACATTAAACATATCAGGTACAATTCCACTTTCATTTCATAAAGTCACCCGTGCATTTGCTGCTTGTGTGGTGTTTAAGCTGAGACAATGAGATGACGTGACAATGCTCTGTATCCAAAGCTACGCAAGATGTGATGTGCTTTTACTGACACCAACTCCATAAGTCAGCACACTGACATTATGTACAACAAGCCCCTGGTATGTGTCCTTAACCCGTGCATGGGTACTATATTAGGGCCATTCATGAGATGCCATTGTAGAGGTGCTTCCTCACCTTTGTGGGAATGCAAGTAGGACAGGACAGAGGCAAGTTATGCAGATAGCACAGTGGCTCAGTGGTTAGCACTGCTGCCTCACAGTGCCGGGGACCTGTGTTCGATTCCACCCTTGGGTGACTGTCTGTGTGGAGTTTGCGCTTTCTTCCCCATGTCTGCCTGGGTTTCTTCTGGGTGCTCTGGTTTCCTCCTGCAGTCCAAAGATGTGCATGTTAGGAGGATAGACCATGCTATGGTGCCCTGGGATGTACAGGTTAAGTGCACTAGCCATGGGAAATGTGGGGTTACAGGGGGGTGGGTCTGGGTGGCATGATCTTCTTTGAAGGGTCGGCTTGGGCTGAATGGCCTGCTTTCATACTATAATTCTTTGATAATACAAGTGAAAGGAAAATAGGTTGAGAGCTGGGAATCAGCAGGTAGGAGATTGAAATGCAGGTAAGAGATTGGAATGAGGGAAAAGTTGATAATGAAGGTTAATAGGAGCACAGGTAACAGAAGGAAATTCAGGTGAGAGAAGGGATTGCATCTTAGAGAAGTGATTACAGGTAAGAGATAAAAATTAGTTGAGAAATGGGAAAGCAAGTTGCTGGATGAGACTGTAGTTAGGAGGGAACGGTTGGGAATATAGGTGGGAGACGATCTTACAGCTGCTGTTCAGAAATTCAGTCTCCTGTTTAGGAACAACAATTAAAAGGACCATATCTGAGGGAGAAGAATCCTGGGCTGTTTGGTTAAATATATCTCAAAGTACTGGGGTATACGCTGAATGCAACAGCTACTTACACACAGCAAGTTCCCTTTAGCAGAAATGAGATGGATGACCAATTGATTGCTTGGGTGCTTTTCAAGTCGTTGGGCGGGGGAGAGGTGACAATATTTGGGCAGACAGCAAAGGCAGGACCCCAGTTATGTTTTATTTTACAAACACTTTTACATGGTTTTGTTAGACAGTTTTGTATTGTATTCACAGTGAAAGGTACTGTTTTAAATCGAACTAAAACAAACAATGCATCCATCATTCAATTAATGGCCTGTGGTGTAATGAAAGCAGATACTGTTGTGATTAATCATAAGCTATAACTGGTTTAATGATCATTAAAGCAATCACTCAAAGCAGCCATGTAAATTAAAAAGCCTTTATCATGGGCCATAGTACAGACTGAGAGCAAAGGGCTAACAACACAGACATGGGAAACAAGCGCAGAGAACGCTGGAGAAACTCAGCAGGCCTGGCAGCATCTGTGGAGAGAGAAACAGAGTTAATGTTTCCAATCTGATATAACTCTTCAGTAGAACTGAGGAAGAAGGGTCATTACCAGACTCGAAATGTTATCTCTGTTTCTGACTTGCTGGCTTTCTCCAGCATTTTCTGTGCTATTTACAGATTTCCAACATCCACAGTATGTTGCTCTTAACAACAACCCACATCCCACCCCCATAGCCCATGAGGCAATGATTCTGCTGTGACTTATTGATGATTCCATTAATTTGTTTGACTCAATATAATGCACCTTCAGATGGCCTATAGTTATCAGATTTTGTCTCTCTCCCTTTTTAATTAAGGCTGTTACATTGGCAGTCTTCCAATCTTCTGGGACTTTTCCAGAATCTAAGAATTTTTGGAAGATTGTTATCTGTGCATCCACTATCTCTGTAGCTACTTCCTTTAATATCTGAGGATGTAACCCATCCAGATGACTTGTCTTTCACACAATTAGTTCCCCTACCACTTTTTCTCCAGTGATGGTTATTGTATTTATTTCCTTTCATTTTGTCTTTTAAACGTTTAATAATTTTGGAATGCTATCATTACTTCCTACTGTGAAGATTGATGCAAGATATTTAATCAACTCCTTTGCCACTTCCAGGTTCCCCATTATTAATTCCCAGCTTTGTTCTCTATGGGGCCAATGTTTGCTTTTGCTTCTCTCTTCCTTTTATTGCATTTAAAGAAGCTCTTGCATTCGATCTTAATATTACTCATGTATTTACCCTCAAAGTTTATTTTCTCCCTTTGTTTGATTGTCTTTTGATGCTTTTAAATTTTTTTTCCAATCCTCTGGTTTAACACTTTATCCTGTTTAATCTTTACCCTGTTTTGTGTATTTTCTTTCAATTTGATGCTATCCTTAACTTCCTTTTGTTAACCATGTTTGGCTTATCCCCTTTCTAAAATCCTTCACCCTCATCCTCTGAGCCATGAGCTAGTTTCTTAAACAACTGCCGTCGATCCTCCACCACTTTAGCTGCTAAATTCTTTTCTCAGTCAATTCCAGCTGCTCTGTCCTCGTTTCTTTGTAATTACCTTTATTTAAACTTCGTGCAATTGTTTGCGACACAAGTTTCTCCCTCTAAACTGAATGCCAATTTCTACCATGATATGGTCACTGTTTCCAGGGGGATCTTTTACACTGACATCATTTGTTAAAACTGCCTTGTTACACATTACCAGATCACTGGTTGAATCCACAAGGTATTGTTCTAAGAACCTTTCCCAAATATACTCTATGGATTCTTCCTCTGCCAATCGGAGTATCCCCAATTAAATGATCGACCTGGCTACAATGATTACAAATATTCACTGGTATATAGGTGAAGGTACATGGTCAGAAAGATAGCCAGCACATAGGTGCCCTAGGGACATGGGTACACGGATATCAACAGATCCTTGAACACACAGGCACCCAGCTATGGATACACGGAACACAGTCTCTAGGATGTGTGAGGATGCAGTGTCGATATTCTAAGTCCAAGGAACAGCATCTCAATGTAAATACAAAGCTCAGGCTACACACTGCAACAGTCAGTTCCAGTGATAGACATTTTTAATAGATGGCTAGAATTACATCTTCTCAAAACGGATCCCCTTTCACTCCCAGAATAGCTGATCCAAGCACAACACTAAAATACAACCTTTCCATCCAAGCATAACACATTTCCCTAACATTGGACCATTCAATGCTTCAGGCAGTGAACGAAGCCAAAAGACTGTCTGGTGTATTCCACCAGCGAACACAGCTGAGTAATGGATGGAGTGTGATGTTTGCCGAGTGACATTCCCGCCAGTACTCAGAAAAGGAGATCCTGAAGGGAGGCTTAAAAGCAAGAGCTGGGTAGGAAATTTGGACACACCAAACTCAACGCTTTGGGCTCATGAGATTTCCAAGCGGCTACAGAAACATCCGTTTAAAACGCTCATTACAGTGAGAAATCAGGAATATACTTGGGGTGAGAACAGCCACTGGGGTTTCATTTTGAGATCCCAGAGCTAGGAGGTATTCTATCGAAACCAATAATGTCAGGTATATCCACGAACTGCTAATCCTGGTAAAAGCTCAGTTTCTGACAAATAGGCCTGGATTTGACATGAGATAGTAAGAACTGCCGATGCTGGAGTCAGAGATAACACAGTATGCAGCTATAGGAACACAGCAGGCCAGGCAGCTTCAGAGGAGCAGGAAAGTTGACGTTTCGGTTTGGGTCGTTTCTGAAGAAGGGTCCTGAGCCGAAATGTCAGTTTTCCTGCTCTCTGATGCTGCCTGGCCTATTGTGTTCCTCCAGCTCCACACTGTGTTATCTTGAATTTGACGTGACAGTTCTGGCCCTTTGTGATTGCTGAGGAATCAATAAAATGACATTCTTATGTTACCTAAAGCTAATGCAGGTGAGGTATGTAGATTCTTTTCACTTGAAGCTCTCTGGTATGTTTATTTTTAAATGTGTTTATTACTAAACTAACAGGTACAATGCCGAGTGATCTCCAGACACAGCCTGTGCCCCGTGTGCTACAGTGCTGAGTCTGTGGTCCCATGACAACATCTGAGAACTTGGCTCTTTTTATATCCTGAGCTCTTAAAGAGACATCACTCAAATGTGTTTATACAACATCCCCCTTTTCCAAAGACATGTTATAAGTGAAACTACAAACATTGGACAATAGCAAAGTCAGTTATTGGCAGCTTGAGACTGTAAAACTTACAATTGCACAACTCTAATAATCCAAATTTTATTTTGTTGATTTAAAAACTGTACCTTACCTCATTGTGCCATAATCTTCTGCAAATGGGGATCTCACCCCTGGCTGATCTCGGTTAGTGTGCTGGTTGTCGTCCTGGTGTTCTATCACATGTCATCATCTGACCTCCAACAGCGCGGCACTCCCTCAGCTTGACCCTCCGACAGTGCAGCAGTCCCTCAGCTTGACCCTCCAACAGCGCGGCACTCCCTCAATACTGCACCTCCGACAGCGTAACACTCCCTCAGTACTGACCCTCCGACAGCACGGCACTCCCTCAATACCGCACCTCCGACAGCATGGCGCTCCCTCAGTACTGACCCTCCGACAGCGCGGCGCTCCCTCAGCACTGACCCTCCGACAGCGCGGCGCTCCCTCAGTACTGCGTTGGGAGTGCTGTTCTGGACAGTGCTACTGCAATGCCTCGAGTGAGATTTGAACCCAGAACCAGCTGATTTAGATGGGATTGTGCTACACATTGAGCCACAGTTGACAACTGCAGTGCCCGGTCCCACCAGCTTGTTTGGAATCTCGAGTCATCAAGAGATGCTTGCAAAATGCAATACAGGTCAGTTTGTTGATGAATTTGCCTATCTCGATACAAAATGTTCAAGTGTAGGCCAATTGATTAACAAATAAACTGATGGTTCCCTCCGATTAACTGACTCCAGGCGTAAAGGCCATTATTTTTCAATATCAACAGCTGAGGCACACAAATTCTTTTTTCAAATGGATCAGTAATGCCACCAAAACGCTGAACTTCAATTATAATACTATAATATTCTCCTAAAATGAAAGTACAGCAGGTAAGTAAGCCGTTAATACTGTTTTTACTGAAGCGGTCTATGTTGGATGACCTGAATAATATCTAAATTTGGGCTGACCAGTGGTTAGTAACATTTGAGCCACGCAAACACCAGGCAATAACCATCTCCAAGAAGAGACAATCTAACCAGTGCCCCTTGAGATCTAATGGTGTTATCACAGCGGGTCCCACCTTTCAAACATCAGACTTACGAAGACGATCCAAGGGCGTACTTTTAAAGATATGACGTACAAACATTCCCAGTACATATGAATGCTATATTTTTAAGGTGAGAGGAGAAATATGTAAAAAGGACATGTGCAGCAACATTTTTACACAGAGAATGGTCCGTGTATGGAACGAACTTCCAGAGGAAGCTGTGGATGCGGTTACAATGTTTAAAAGAGATTTGGGAAAGTACATGAATAGGAAATGTTTGGAGGGATATGGGCCAGGAGCAGGCAGGTGGGAGTAGTTTAGTTTGGGATTATGTTCAGCATGAACTGGTTAGATTGAAGGGTTTGTTTCCATGCTGTATGACTCTATGGCTCTATTGCTTATATAATGTCCTGCATTGTCTTCCGACTTACGTACAAATCCACTTACAAACGGTCTCCAGAATGGAACTTGTTCACGATCCTATAAATCTGTACATACCTCCAGGAGCATTGAAGCCACAGAAGTAGTTTTGGAGTGCGGCCATTGGTGTATTTAGGAAAAGCAACAGCAAATTTGCACACAGTAAGATCCCACAAATTACAATGCAATAATGACCAGATAATCCTTCTAGCAATGTAGGTAAAGAGATTGGTCAGCACAATAAAGGGAGCTCACTTGCTCATCTTTAATGCCAATTTACCAAAAATGTATACATTCACCCTGTGCTCTCCACTTCCTGCGTTACAATTAACACAGGGAATGTTCGATTGCTGGTGGCATCCATTCTTCAAGTATCAGTCAGATGTGAATGTATTCACTGACAATCCAATAACTGCGGACTCTGATCCTGTCCTCATCCCGTCCTGCATCCATACTTGCCTCAGCAAGAGTCGCTGTATGGCAATGGGGCAGCAAATCTCCTTCGTAACCCTTGGACTAACACTGGTGGTCCTGCTCTGTTCCAACTGAAATTGCTAACTGTTGTTGCAACTGGGTGCTTTCCTGTTCCATACAACTCAACGACTCAGCATCCTAACCCACCCCGGGTCCCATTCCATCATCACCTCCATCTCACTGGCTTTAACTGGATCCCCAGTCTGACAAAAACCTTGATTCTAAAATGTCTTCTTTGACCTGATACTTCCCAACCTCCTCAATCTCCTTCAACTCAACCCCAGTTAAAGATCTCTGCACTATCTGATTCTGGCCCCTTGTGTGCGCTCTGCAACATTGCGCTAGACCTGGAGCCTGTGCCTTCAGCTACCTGGGCCCTTAGCTCTGGGATTTCCTCTCTGAACTAGTCTGTCTTGCTATAACCTGCTTCTCCTTTAAAATGGTCTACCTCATGTTGACACAGTTTTTTGATCATCTGTCCTAAAATCTGATCATGTGACTCAGTGACACTTATTTTTGTTGTGGGGCTCTGCAATAGACCAGCCCCTGTTGTGCCATTCAGTGAGACGTCCCAGCCTTCTGAGATCTGAGATACCCCCCTACACCTTTGACTAACAAACATCTATCAAATGTAGATTTTAAATGACTGACCTACCATCAACTGCCATCACTGGAAGGATAATCACTTCTTTGAATGTCTGTGACATTTTATTACATTAAAGGCAGTGTACAAAGGGAATATTGTGGAGTTTATCCACCTGAAATATCTAGAGAGGTCACCAACCTTTTAGGACTGTCTTGGATTAAAACATAATTTCAATGGCACTGTTGCCAGAAAAATTCATGAGAAAACCCCTTGGGTATTAAAATGTTTTAACTTTCAGTGAACATTTTTGTTCCTTAGTTTTAAAACAGTAATATTATCAGACTGGGTGGGACAGCAGAGACTGAAGGTCATGGAATGAGGCTTTCAAATACAAGTGCAGTCAGTGTTGGATGGCAGTAATCTACTCGAACCCCAAGTGTCTGGAACTGACATGACATTGACAGGGAGGTCATGGTGAAAAGGTGAGTTAGTACCTATAACAAAGCATGCTCACCCCTCCCCAACCCCTCAAAAAAAACCCCATTACATCAGTCTGTAATGATTACGTAAGCAAATTGTATATTCAGGGGCAGAGGTTCAAAGGTTAGAATCTGCCACTGGTTTCCACCGTGCACTGTATGTAGACTGTTTATACTCTCTATAGTGATCCACATGCATTAACAGAAGCTGCCTCATTCTCTCCATTAAACGACCTCCAATAAAGTTACACCAACAAGTTCATTGTTTGCTATTACACATTTCATCAGTTAAAATGTCTATTTTCCCTGTTTGTTCTAAGTAAGGTATTAAATTTGGACAACCTTTATACCCTTGTGTCTACAAGCAACGCATTTTACTGTTTCAAACAAGGAGGGTCCAATAGCAGCCTGGATAAATATTGGATTTGGCAGAGCCTGCTGTACTTATCAGCAGAGTGATAGGTACACTATTGATCAGGACATGTTCCCCGCTGTTTGGAAAGCCTACTGCACTATTGAATTCTTTTGGGTGTTTTGACAAATAGACCTAATACTGAACAAACAAGGCTATTGGGAAAAAAAGTACTAACTGATGTTAACAGTCAACAATGTCCCTGAACAAGCACCTTCTACAGAACAAGGCCACCTTTACATAACCTTTCATGGCTGTGTTATTCATTCTGCCATGGCAGTGGACAGCATAAACAGGATGAGGCACCTGGATTGGTGAAGGAATTGTTGCTTGCATTCCTACCAATGTACCCCATTTTTGTTCACTTACAGACAAATAGATTGAAGATGCTGGGACTGTCCTTCCTGGGTAGAAAGAGGCTGAGAGGAGATCTGATTGGGGTTTTCAAATCATGAGGGGGCTGGACAGTGAGTTTGAGGTAAAACCGCTTCGGGCCCATAGAAGAAACAAGAGTGAGGGTGCATGGGTTTAAAATAACAACGCAAGGATGATGTCATAGATTCATAGAGATGTATAGCATGGAAACAGACTCTTTAGCCCAACTCGTCCAAGAAAAAGACTTTTTCACACAGTAAGTAGTTAAGGTCTGGAACGCACCATCTGGAGGCAGGTACAACCAAAACATTCAAGAGGGCATCGGATGGGTTTTAGGAATGGTTTTAGAATAGGGATATGGGGAAGAGACAGGAGATTGGCATTAGACAATAGAGTTGGTGCAAACATAATGGACTAAATGATCTCTCTGTAATAGTTCAGTGATTCTGTGATCCATGAGAAACATATTGTTGCTCAGTGAAAAGGTTCAGTAAAGTGTCAGTGGGCGTTAATGTCCATGCACATATACCAGGTACAGAAAGGTCTACAGTTAAGGAAAGTGGTGGTATATCGGTAATGTCACTAAATCCATGAACCCCACGTTAACATTCTAGCACTATGAGGTCAAATCTCACCAGAGCAGATGGTGGAATTTAAAGTCAATTAAAACTCCAGAATGAAAGGTTAGCCAAATGCTAACTATCGGCACAATCCTGTAGGAGCCTGTGCCATGCGATCTCAGGCAGAATCAATAAGGCTGATGTTGACATCAGAAGCAGCTTGCTCCCTTCCTTCTGTTTATGACAAAGGGTGTGGTGGATTTCTCACTAGGCAGCAGCGATCTGCATTTAAGGGGGATTAATGTTCGTTGAATGCCTTGTGTATGGCCCAGCTGGCTTCATTAAGGGCAACTAGGGACAGGTAATGAATGGCCGCCCAGCTAACAATGCCCACATCCCACAAGGGAATAACAAATTAATACTCAGCTTCCTATCTTACAAAGCTCACCAAAAAAACTCAACATCAAGAAAACTGGACATGGAAATCTGAGCAGGTCTGGTTCACTACGTCTTGTAGGGATGGAAATCTGCCATCCTTACCTGGACTGGCTTACATGTGACTCCAGACACACAGCAATGTCCTTGATTCTTAACTACACTTCAGGCAATAAATGCTGGTTTTGCCAGTGATGCCCACATCTCACAATTGAACAAAAAAGAAATTGTATTTGCTGCAAATAATAAAATCTGTCAGAGGCAGGAAACTGTCCCCTTCCCCATTGGGACATTTCAACTCACATCAGAAGAGGTGGAATAGTTGGGTTCCAACTCTATAGCAACCTTGCTGCCTCATTTACTTAGAAAGTGAAAGGATGGAAACCTCACAGACTGAAGCATTCTCAGCCAGGTCCACCTCCCTAACCTGTTTTTCCTCTCACCTCAAGCCACACCCCCATCTCCTATCTACTAAAATCATCCCGCCCCCTTGATCTGTCCGTCCTCCCTGGACTGACCTATCTCCTCCCTACCCCCCTACCTACACTCACCTTTACTGACTCCATCCCCACCTCTTCGACTTGTCTGCCTCCTCTCCACCTATCCTCTCCTCTATCCATCCTCTCTCCGCCACCCCCTCTCTCCCTATTTATTTCAGAACCCTCTTCCCCTCCCCCATTTCTGATGAAGGGTTTAGGCCCGAAACGTCAAGTTTTCCTGCTCCTATGATGCTGCTTGACCTGCTGTGTTCATCCAGCCCCATGCTTGTTATCTCCTTATTATTGGTGCCCAGCTTTGGGCAGCTACAGAGAGAAAGGAATAGCTGCCACATAAAAGGGTTGCACTGTGGGAGTGTACATTTGTCACCGAAGAAAGGTGGTCCGATGCTTAATCAAAAACGTCAGTTGAAAACAGGACTTTAAAAAGAGCAAGAGGGGAGAGCTTCCTCTGGGTTGTACAAACAGTTAATGTGTTCCAGCGACTTTCTTATAGGTTCTAATAGGAGGGATAACTTCAATCGTTTTAATGGGTCTGTTAAACTACTTGACAAAGGAATGATAGATGAAGAATTTAAACATTCACACGTAAATACCACTAGTAGAAGTTGGCTTTCTTCTACATTATGGTACAAAACTTGGGCAGGCCAGTCAACTGTGCTGGAAGTCAACAGTAAAATGTTGTTTGCATGTCATGTTGACTTGACTGTGCAGAGCAACCTTACGTAACTGACTCCCGACCTTTATCAGATTAGTAAACACGTTTTGGCTCCACAGTAAACAGGCTCCTTCCTCCCTGAATTAGGGTGGGCTGTAACCTGCACACTCAGCTTTGGGCTGAGACCGTGTGTGGAGTTTGGGGAAGTTAGGCAGAGGTAGCCAAAGGCACCGCTCCAATCAAACTAGCTGCTCACATTGCCACTGGAAACCAGGAAAGGTTAGAAATAAACAGGAAACATGAATGTTAACTTAGGATCCATGTCAAGAAGTTGAAAGTGATTACCAAAGGGAGGATACAAAGGGCAAATCCATTGGAATTATATGAGATGCTTGAATGAAGAATTTGCCCTATGAATGGGCTACATTGAGTCAAGTGCCCTGCCTCATCCACATTAGCCATGATTTCCCATAAGACCATAAGAAATAGGAACAGCAGTAGGCCATTTGGCCTTCCAAGGCTGCTCTACCATTCAATTGGATCATGGCTGATCCGACATTCCTCACAGCCACTTTCCTGCATTTTCTCACAGCCCTTGATTCCCCAACTGATCAAGAATTCATTTCAGTCTTAAATATACACAAGGACTCTGCTCCCACAGCTCTCTGTGACAAGGAATTCTAGAGACTCACAACCTTCTGAAAGAAGAAATTCCTCCTTACCTCAGTCTTAAATTGACACCTCTAATTCTGAGACTATCTTCTCTGATCCTAGACTTTCCCATGAGGGGGAGCATCCTCTCAGCATTTACTCTGTCAAGCCCCTTAAGAATCCTGTAGATTTCAATGAGCAGGGAGCATTTCCTGTAACACCCATTGTGCCCAGACCAACAGTCAATGTTGACATTGGAAAAAAATTAATATAATGACAGTAAGACGCAGCCACTAAAACTGAGCAATTCCTAGCCCAGATTTGAAGCCATGCACACAGAGCTTGTATCCTTGATAACGAGGTGTAGAGTTGGATGAACACAGCAGGCCAGGCAGCATCAGAGGAGCAGGAAGGCTGACGTTTTGGGTCTGGACCCTTCTTCAGAAATGCCAGGACCCCATTTCTGAAGAACGGACTCAAAACGTCAGCTTTCCTGCTCCTCTGATGCTGCTTGGCCTGCTGTGTTCATCCAACTCTACAACTTGTTATCTCAGATTCTCCAGCATCGGCAGTTCCTACTATCTCTGAGCTTGTATCCTTTGTGCCATGACTTGTCCGACCTGTCTCCTGTTTGCCAGGACCTCAGTTCTGCTTTCAGCTTCAATCACTGCAGCTAAAGGAGAGAAAGAGGGAAAACAAATCACAACTGAGCTAAATGGCGCCAAAAATGGTCACCTGAGGGATCCAAAAGTGGTAAACAGCTAGCACAGAATATGACTTGCTTTGCAAACAACAGTTGTCATCTGAGCCGACAAACTTTAACATTGACTGTCTCAGTCATTTGCCAAGGCCAGTTTCACCCTGAGTATGACACAATGATTTGCCTTGCCCTGCAGTCACTGCTGACATTAACAATGGCTTGCATTTACATTTACTGCGTGAAAGCATTGTATGTGCCAAGACAATTATCAAATAACAATTGACATTGGGTCACATCAGGAGATATTGTGCCATAGAGCCAAAAGCTTTAGGTTTTATGAAGCGCCTTAAAAGGGGAGGTAAAATAGAATGTTTTACAGAGGGTATTCTTGAACGTCAGACCTTAAAGCAGCCAGTGACATAGTCACCAATAACCAGCAAAGAGAATTAGACTCAAGTGTCAATTAAGTGGAGGATTGTAGAGATGTCAATAGATTGTAAGGGTGGAGGAAGCGACAGAGATAGGGAGCAGTGTGGCCCCAAAGGAGTCTGAAGACAAGGGTGAGAGTTTTATACTGTGAGCTGGTTACTGAGGAGACGTACAAACCCACCAGAATTCATCCTTGAATCTTTTTGAACAAGGTGCTGTTTCTCACACCCAACATCCGAGCTCTCAACACTCTCTATTTGTTTGACCAGAAGAAAGAAATAATTATGTACTGTAATATCTAAAGATTACCAGTTCTTTGTACCAACACCTGCTCTTTGAAAATCAACCAAGTTATAATCTCATAAATGCAGCCGTAAATCACCACCCTTTCCACATTCCTGATCGGATTATGTCATTATCTCTGAACAACCTCTCAAGACTTGGAAAGGAGTGGGTGAGGGAGTTGTGGGTGGTGTGAAATGATGATTTCTTATTTTAACAACAAGATAAATCAGTGACTTGTGCAACTATTTCAGACAGAGTTCCAAACAGTTCAGCTAGCCAACTCTTTTCTGGCACTGAGTCTGAAACCAGAATAAACAGCTCCTTGTGTAAGTAACCTTGGCAAAGGATCAAGAAAGGAAATGTACTTTTTTTTTACGATGGAGTAGTCAGTGGTTCTTGCGGGTTTTAGTTACACTGTAATTAACAACGAAAAAAAGCTGCATTTGCGTTGGGTTTTAAAGCAACATAACAATCAAACGGGACACATTTCTTTTGACTTTTGGCAAGACATGTCTTTTGAGGGCTGAGTGGCTACAGATCAGTGGTTAATCTCTTAAACGTTAAAGCAGTTGCAGCAGTGGTTTGACCTTGTGATTTGTAATCACACACGCACATAGACCATTTATCTGTATCAAAGTGCATGGAGTTGAGTTTGAAGAGATAGGATCAGTTTTTTTAATTAAAGTTATTGTTTCATTTCTGTTTCGTTCACTTTGCAAGTTATTTTCTTCCCAAGATGGATAGAATCAGCCCCCTTTCTTTGAGACACCACCCCCGCCTCACTTACTTCACCATTATTTCTGAACGGTGACTCTTATCCCCTGCCAGTGTGACACTTCAGAGAACAGCAAGGTTTATAGAAGCAGAGGAAAGGACAAGACAGTGCAATCGTCTGATCAATTTCCAGGTGATACGTTGCTGGGTAGTGACAGTGAGCACTCCGCCAGCTACTGTGATGTCAAATCAAATCCTTCTTCTCATCCCATAACCTGAGATACATACCAACTAAATTCCCATGATAAGCATCAGGCGTGGGAATACTGATTTCTACGTGACTGAACACTGATAATGCTACATCATCACAGCAATTACACTTCAAAAAAACAAACTTTGTTAGCTGTAAAACTCTTTGGGACTTCCTGAAGTTGTGAAAGCTGCTATAGAACGGTACATTATTTTTCTTGATGGTAGATGGCTCCTTAGTGAGAGAGTGACTATACTCTATAACCACTAATTACAGAAGGGAATTCACATTAACTGTGCAGTAACGCGAGAGCTCTCACCTCCATGATTAGTACTCATTCTCTCAGCTGAGAGCCTGACAGCACATCCACACCAAGCTGTGTGGTTGTGCCTAGGCCACATGGTCTCACTATGAGGGACAGAGACAGGAAGCATGGGCCCTGGCCCCACTTCTGGTCTGAGACACCAGAACCATTGCCCTTGGGCACAATGGCCTTGTACCAATCCAAAAACAACAAGCTCCAGTATCCCAGTTGTTGGACTCTGATCTATCTCCGTCCCCTACTCCCGAAACCTGTTCACTACCACCTTTTCAAGGGCAGTTAGGGACAGGCAATAAATGCTGGTCCATCTATTAATGCCCACATTCCGCAAATGAATTAAAGAAATATTAGATCTGCATGGAAATAACAGCAATGTTTATCAAAACTCTTCTCCAATGTCCCTGAGTTTAAACCTTCCTTTAAAATCTGTAAACTCAGGAAGCAACTACAGTCTGCACTCACTCTGCAGTATGCTGTAGAAACAAACACACACACACACACACACACACACAGAGCACAAGGATTCTCTGCACTGCTGAACAATTACCTATTGACTGCCATCTCCAAAATGGAGGTCAGTGCTGTTTGTGGGAACTAGCTGTGTACAAACTGGCTGCCACATCCAACAGTGTCTACTATTCCAAAAAATATTTAATTCGCCGCAAAGAGCTTTGAGACCTCCTGAAGTTATGAGGGGCGCTATACAAATGCACCATTTTCTTCCTTTCCCCCAAGACAGGATTTGTTGAGCTAAACCAGCGAGATCTGGGTTTGGAGTTTCACTGTCTCACCCAGTAAGAAGCCCACTGCTAGGTTACATCAAGTAGTTTTACACTACAGCATGCTGATTGAATCCATTACTACTGGCATTAACTAGAGATCCCTGAAAGATCCCCTGCTGACTTCTGTAGGAATGGCTAGGAGATAATTACTAAATGATCTTTGTGAGGTCATGAATAATTCTCAGTCATTGTTTTATTAGATTAAAACTGTTCTCTAATCTTTCACTGCTTGCATTTCTTCCTTTTTGACTGCACACAGTTACTCAATCACCTCCGAATTACTCCTTTCTATCTGTGTGTAGAGTAGGAGGAACCTATTCTGATCTATAAGCTAAGTCATGTCCCTCCCTAGTCTGGAGGTCAAGTTGGTTCCAATTTTCCTATTGTCTAATTTTCAATGCTGTATCAGACTTGCTGTGAACCAGACCAGACATCCTCAAAATATTTTAAGAGGGAAGCCAGGACCCTAACTTTTTCTTACTTTAAAGGTAGCTATGAAGTGCCATGCTCCAGATGTGATGTGACTGGTCAAGCTACTCGACATTAAGCAAAAGACAATTTATTTAAACACTATAGTTAAAATACAAGCAAAAGAAAGAGGAGTTTAGAATAACTTAACTATTGGAAAACTTAACTGAATGATAGCTACCATACCTATAACTAATTAACTGTTCCAGTATATTACATCCCGTAAACATGTCCCTTGGCAAAAAGGCAAATTCAGACACAGATTCTCACATGCAATTCTCAGTCCAGGAGGAGAAACATCAAGAGAAAATGCAAAGAAAGTAGCTGCTGGGGGACATTCAGTAAAGCTTCCAACTCTTTTGAGACCCCAAAAGCTTCGGCTGAAAACTAAACCTAAATTGGGCGGCATGGTGGCACAGTGGTTGGCACTGCTGCCTCACAGTGCCTGGGACCTGGGTTCAATTCCAGCCTCAGGCAACTGTCTGTGAGGAGTTTGCACATTATCCCTGTGTCTGTGTGGGTTCCCTCCGGGCGCTCCAGTTTCCTCCCACAGTCCAAAGATGTGCAGGTTAGGGTGGATTGGCCATGCTAAGTTGCCCGTAGTGTTCAGGGAGGTGTAGATTAGGTGGGTTATAGGGGAATGGGTCTGGGTGGGATGCTCTGATGTTTGGTGTGGACTTGTTGGGCCAAAGGGCCTGTTTCCACGCTGTAGGGATTCTATATAAAAAAAATTTAGAGAGCCTGGTCTGTGAAAGCAGGCCGCTTCCATTGTTCCAACTTTCAAAAATCACCCAACACCTCACAAATTGTTTATTTTGTTAGATACAGCTCTGCACCTCTGCCTTACAACTTCTCTTCAAAAAAAAACCAGGACAAAATAACCTCTTAGAGTGACAGCATCATCACAAACTCTATTGACAATCTATCCACATTATAACATCACTAACACACTTTATGCCTTCTTAACTATTGCCTATTTTCATTTTTCATTTTTAAAATTTAGATCTCTGTTACTTTAAGCGTGTGTCGTGCAATCTGCTTTCTGATTGGCTCAGGCACTGTGACATTGTAAGATTGGTTGGAGTCAGTGCAATTTCAACATGGACTCTTTCAAGCCCCTCACCATTTACAACCCCTCCCCTCACCATTTACAACCCCTCCCCTCACCATTTACAACCCCTCCCCTCAAGCTTTCCTTCTCTCCCTCATATTCATATTTATCACTTATGTTGTTGATAAGGGTCTACTGATCAATCACTCATGAGAGATCAATTAACTTTGTGGGTTAGTTTATTACAACAGTAAAACCCTTTATAAGTTATGAAACAAATATTACAGCAAAGCAACCGCTTTCTGTGTGTGTAGCTTGCAGACTTAGAGCAGACTGTCAGGCAGAGATGCAACATTGTATACACATGGCACATGGAGTCCTTAAAGGGGATCTCTCTTAAAGGCAAAGTATACATGCAATATTCCCCTCCTTTCCTGAAGAAATTGTAACTATTTATAATGATATGTGAGTCTCTACGAGTCTCTATAACATTTGAGTAATTTGCTGAGGCATCCAAATCTCACAAAGGTGACAATATCTGGAAGTGCCTTTCTTTCGTGGACTGCAGTTGCTGTTTTCAAATTTGCCTCTTCTCAACCACTACAGTGAAGCATTAACTCCAACCAATCTTACAACGTCACAGTGCCTGAGCCAACCAGAAAGCAGATTACACAGCACAAACTTAAAGCAACAAAGATCTAAGTTTTAAAAATGAAAAATGAAAATAGGCAATAGTTAAGAAGGTATAAAGTGTGTTAGTGATGTTATAATGTGGATAGATTGTCAATAGAGTTTGTGATGATGCTGTCACTCTAAGAGGTTATTTTGTCCTGGTTTTTTCTTTGAAGAGAAGTTGTAAGGCAGAGGTGCAGAGCTGTCTCTAACAAAATAAACAATTTGTGAGGCGTTGGGTATTTTTTTAAAGTTGGAACAATATCTCAGATTTTCTGTTTTGTTCCTTCAGAGATTTCCTGTATATATTTTTCCTCCTTCATAAACAGCTCTGATAACTGTTCAGTGTCTTCAAGAATTATTTTTCTTCTTGCTTTCTTTGAAACCTGGGTATCTTCCATTTGCTGTTTTGGTGGTTATTTGGTTTCAATTACGTCCAGCTTGAAATCATTCACTGGGGCATCGTTGCATTTTTTTTGTTCCCCTGAAAGGATAGTCTTCTGATTTGCAGTTTCATCTAATGTGCATTGGCTGACTCCACTAATATTGCAGATCTGTTATTTTCTCCAGAACTGCATTGAGCTCAAGTTAATGTTTCTGTAGCTGTTCCTGCTAAGCATATCTGTGTTGCATCCAATTTGTTCCAGATCTTTCTGTAAATTGGCAATCTTCATGAGATTGATGATATCATGCATTCTACTTCCTTCCTTTCTCTTCCAGTTCCTCATTCATGTTTCTAAGTTAAGTAGAGGTATCCCCAAATGGTTTAATCATCTCAAGGATGCTATTCTCAAGTTTAGGTTTACCCTGGGCTAGTTGTTCAGTCTTTTCCAATTGAAAGTTCATTTCTTTCTAAACAGCAAAAAGCTGAGATTTTTCAGCAATAGTCACATTTTATTGATGTAACTTTCTTTTGTCATGGTTAGTATTACCCATGAGGCTTTGTTGATTCACAGCTCTGACACTAACTCTTAGTATTTTCTTTTGACATACTTCCTCCACCACCTTATCATATGCCTCTTCAGACCTTCCATGCCTGATAAAGTACAGAGGGTGGGTAGCTGGGTTGTGATGCAGAGTGATGCCAACAGCGCGGACTCAATTCCCACACTGGCTGAGGTTACCTGAAGACTCCCCTCCTCAATCTCTTCCCCTCACCTGAGGCATGGTGACCCTTAGGTTAAACCACCATCATTTCTCTCTCTAATTAAGAGAGCAGTCCTATGATCTGGTAATTTTATCTAATAAAGTGAATGGGAAATAAAGAAATTGCATTTATACACTACCTTTCAAGCCATCCCAAAGTCCGTTACTGCTAATGTAAATTCACTGGTGTAACGCAGGATGAGCAGCAGTCAATTTACACAGCAAGATTGCAAGAGAAGGAAAAGGATATTTGCCCACCTACCAAGAATTAATCAAAAACAAAGGTAGGATCTTTGCTAAATCTGACTAAGGTCTTGACATATCAAGTTCAGAAATAGCTGATGCTGTAATTGTGACAAAGGTTGAGTGCCATGGTGTTTGGAAGTATTTAATGTGTATTTCACTTTTAAAAATAATTAGGGAGACTCAGAATGAAAGCAGCAGCTTTAATTTAGTTATCTCTCCCATTTATGCATTTGTTATCAACTGCTGGATAATGTTTCCACATTAATGCCTCTGTACACCATTGATATTTCCAGCATTCTGTCTTAGCACGCTGCTGATATGGATGAACCCTGCAAACTCACTAAGCTTTTGCCAAGGAATGTTATGCTTGGATCAAGATTAACCTTATATTTATAGCTTGGAGATAAACATAGATGGTTGGAACATCTTGGTAACAGGCCCTTTTTTTAAACAGTGTTTTCCCCTCCTGGTCCTCTCCGCAAGGTGTTAATCTATTGCTTGGGATTGTTTTAGTGGAACAGGCCGTTCCTACCAAGGTACTGTTATGATCCCAGCTGATAGTAATAATGGACAAGAATGAAAGCTGGCTTGATAGATCGTAAGTTCTACTTTTTATTTTTTGTTGGCTATGGATGCCAGTCTCTGAAGAAATTCACAAGAGGCAGTCAACGTACTTTTAACAAAAGAATCAAAAGCTTTATTACATAAAAAAGAAATGCCACAAAGTATGTTATACTGCGCAAAAATTATTTTCAACAGACTTATTACAAATATCTGAAAGAAAGATTCAACTTTTTTACCCCAACAACAATCTTAACAGATATTTATACCTTCGTGAAGCCCTATCCCTAACTCTGTGCTAAAGCACTTTGTTCAGCTGATGTAACTGTAATCTATTTCTTTTCTGTACATTTCTAGATTCACTTGATGCTATTTTCTTTAGATAATGTCTCTTTCTGACAATGTTAAGCATGCTGTTAATCAGCTTACTCACTGCTTAAAATGGATTCATTAACCGTATGTCTTAAGCAGCCTTGTAGAATGTTTTCCTCTCTGACACCTTGACTGCTTTCTATTTCTGGTCATATTCTAAACATCTCAATGTTTTTCACCCCCATCCTAATTGCTTGGACTGCAAACAGCAGACCTTCAGCCATTATGGACCTCTTCTCTCTGGCTCAACCTCTGTCTGAATTTGTTTGCTTCATTCTAAATGAACATCCTTTTGAGTCCCTTCTCTCTTTCTCTCTCTATCTCCCTCTCCTCCTCCCTCTCTCTCTCTCTCTATGCATCTGGGTTGGAAAAGTGAAATTAGTAAACATTCTAGCAATTAACTCCAGAGGTGGATAAACTGACATGATTTCTTGCAGGTGCTATCTTTTTAATGCACTGTTCAGAATGGTTATCTGACCTTTGAAAAATGTCAGATTTTCGCAGTACAGAAAGCTAAAATCCATTTCTCATCCTCTTTAGAACCTGTTCCCAAATATTATAAGGCTTCGTTACGGCACCAAACAACAACTGCTGACAGGAAATTCAGACAGGAGTCATTGCTAGAAGTGCCTGATTTCTTCTTCCACTTCTCCAATCCAGATGCACTTTGGGATCTTCCTTGTTCACATTAGTTAGCAACATGCCACGTGTGGTAGACTATTACCTGCCCCATTTGGAAGCTCAACGCTTCTTTTCCATAACTGGATCTTTAGCCACAAACGTGGCTGAACTTCAGCGCTATGAGTTTGCCTCTGCTAAGACCAGATCCATTGACTGAGTATCACAAACAATTAACTCAACATTGATTGGGAACTAAAGGTTAATCTTTGAATGTCAGATTTTTCCAGCCTCCTTAACGCAATTACACTCCCTCTGAGCTAACGTTGCCATATTTTCCATCTGTGGGCCTAAACCAACAGTTCAATTCAATGGACACAAGTCAATTCCCATTTCCCTCGTTGTTTCATGTAGGCCAAGTAACCGTGAGAATTTATTATCTCCGGATACAGGAGTAATGGTTACACTTACTCATGTTACAACTAAGAAGTTGCATCACTGTGTCCTACAAACTAGGCAATTCCACAATCTAATAACCTCAGGTGACCACGTGATTCCTTCACAAGCGATATAGTACATGACAAATGTAGTCAAGGTGACAATGTAGCAAGCACGGTCACCAATTTTCTCCCAGCAACTTCCCAGAAGCAACAACTCAATCATATTCTAACACAGTGTGGAGCTGGAGGAACACAGCAGGTTAGGCAGCATCAGAGGAGCCGGAAAGTCGACGTTTCGGGTCGGGAACCTTCACCAGGGCTGCGGAGGGGGAGGGGAGCTGGGAAATAAATAGAGAGAGGACGGTTGGGGCTGGGGCAAGGTAGGTGGGATGGTGATAGGTGAATGCAGGTAGAGAGCAGTGGGGGTTGATCAGTGAGGTGGGAGGAGCGGATAGGTGGGAGAGAAGATGGACAGGTTGTTTCAGGTCAGGGAGGCGGGGATGAGAGGGAGGTTTGGACATGGGATGAGGCCGGGTCTGGGGAGATTTTAGAACTGGTGAATGTTCAGGCCATCGGGCTGTAGGCTCCCAAGGCTCTTGATCATATGCTTTTTTAATGATGTTGGATAAGGGGAAAATATTGCACCCCCATCATCCTTGAGTTTCTACAAAGTATTGGCTGTGCGGCCTTTTATACCCATCTTGGACGGCGAGCGCAGCTATGTTTTAATGTCTCATCCACATGACAGCGCATAGGACAGTGATATAGCAGAATGTCAACCTGGATTATGTGCTCAGGATCCATCACTTGCTGAGAACATTGTCCAATGAGCTGCAAACTGACATTCTGAATGACATGAAAAAGAAATCAATGCTGTCAAAATGATTTCTACAGTAGTTGTTTGGCTACAGTGACCAATGCAATGTAACAGCTGGGTAAGTCTTAGGGGTATAAATGAATGCCAAGGCATTAGGCCAACACTCATTAATCTTGAATCAGCTTTCAACAGCAAAGCTCAACAGTCAACAAAAACAACAGCCGCTGAGAGAAACAATCTCACTCTCATTGACAAGACGTGACTCTGGGACCGTTTTCATGCTATACTTTCACAGTAACAATACACAGAATTGCAGGAGAAAAGTTCTCAACAAATGAACACATTCTCTACAGTGACAGAAATGTTCCACAGAGTCTAGTCACCGGGGTATTTGGTTGCATTGAGCGAGAGGTTTTAAAAGTGCTGGGATCTTCAATAACGAAAGTGCCACGAGACAAATAAAACAATTCAAAAGAAAAGAATACAATTGCCATGGAAAAAGGTGATACACCTGGATGTTGCCAGATATGAAGGGGTTAGTGATAACAAGGTGTGGAGCTGGAAGAACACAGCAGGACAGGCAGCATCAGAGGGGCAGGAAAGCTGACGTTTCAGGTCTGGACGCTTCTTCAGAAATGGGGGAGGGGAAGGGGGTGGTGAGATTTACAAAGTGATGGTCTTTTGCCATTGAAACTGAGAGGACTAATGGGGTTCACTAAGAACATAAAGGGCTGTGATAACATAAGAAATGACTATTTCCACTGTCCAGGAGTCACTCAGACAACAAACAACCCTGGGCAATTCAACTACAGAAGGCATCAGGACCGAGGCCTGCTCCAGCCACAGCCCCTATCTCAGTGGGTTCCAGAGTGGGAGCTCTGTCTAACACTTACTTCTCCCTAGAAGAACTAGATTACTTGCCATACAGGAAGTGTAGCGAAGGTTCACTCGGCTGATAGTGGGATTAACAGGTCTGTCATATGAAGAGAGATTGGTTCAGTTGGGACTGTATTCACTAGAGTTTAGAAGAAATCAGATTTAAAGTGGCACAGTAGCTCAGTGGTTAGCACTGCTGCCTCACAGCACCAGGGACGCAGGTTTGATTCCACCCTCAGGCAACTGTCTATGTGGAGTTTACACATTCTCCCCGTGTCTGCGTGGATTTCCTCCGGGTGCTCTGGTTTCCTCCCACAGTCCAAAGCTGTGTGGGTTAGGTGGACTGGCCATGGGAAATTGCTCATAGTGTCCAGGGATGTGTAGATTGGATGGGATGCTCTGAGGGGTGATGTGGACTTGTTGGGCTGAAGGGCCTGTTTCCACACCCTAAGTGATTCTATGGACCTTCTATTCTATTCTAAGTGCATAAAAATTTTCATAGGGCTGGACAGAAGTGATGCAGGGAGGATGCTCCCCCTGCTTGGGGAGCCTTGAACCAAGTGTCCCAGTTTCAGGATATGGGATGGGCCATTTTAGACTGAGCTGAGGAAACATTTCTTGACACAGAGAGCGGTCAGTCTGTGGAATTTGCTACCACAGAAGGCTGTGGAAGTCAGGTCACTGAGTATAGTCAAGATAGAAATTGACCTTTTTTTAAGAAATTAAAGGCATTGAGGGAGAGAAAGTGGAGATAAAGTATTGAAATAAAGGATCAGCCATAATTAGGTTGAACGGAGAAGGCTCAAAGGGCCGAATGGCCTAATCCTGCTTTTAGTGTCCACGTTTCTATGAAAGTCAATAAGACCACATTTACAACATCAACTTGCATTCGTATAGCACCGTCAAAAGAGTAAAGCACCCCATGTTGTTTCACAGGAGAAATTATCAAATAAAATTTGACACTGAGCCATGTCAAGTGATATTAGGACAGTTATGCATAGACATTACAGAGCTACATTTTGAGGACCACCGTTCGGGAGAATAGACAGATCAAGAAATGGAAAGGTTTAGGGAGGGAATTACAAGCTTAAAGTCTAGGTGGCCAAATGTACCATCACCAATTGTGGTGTGATTAGCTTCTGAAGAGGCCAGAATTGGATGAACACAGATACCTTGGGTGTTCTTCAAGTTGGAGGAGGTTATGCGGTCAGGATGGGAGGAGAATTTCAAAAGATGGAGAGAGAATTTTAATATTGAGGGTGATCTGTCAGGGAACCAGTGTAGGTCAGCAAACACAGGAGTGAGGTGTGAACAGGAATTTCCCTTGAATGCCTTTGAGTTTACAGCGGGAAGAATGTCAGCGATTACCCAGGAATGCGTCCCACTCTTATCTACAGCCCAATCTTCTACCTAAAAATCTAGGTGCGACCTTTGTGAAAATGGTCATTGCAAGGGGACAGGAACATCTATTTTCTCAGCCAGAGACATTTAAAATTGCGTAAACTGAAAAACATGGATCTTCTATTAATCTTGGGCAGACTCCCATTGCTGACACATATGTGTATACTAGCAGAAGGAACTGCATATATGTGTATAGTCGCTGAAATAACTGCACATATGTGTATAGTAGCTGAAATAACTGCACAGAGGCCAGTACTCCATCACCAAATCACCCTTTATTTACATGAGCACAGCACGTGGACTCTGACCAGTTAGCTCAGTGAGAGTCCCTAGTGTGAGGAAACTGTCTGGGACTCCTGTTTATTTATTTTTTGGTTTTTTGGGCTCTGACAGCCAGATCAAAGCCAGTCCACAAAATGAGGGACACCTCTGTTTATATCGGTCAGCCAGGGCTCCCTGATCAGCCCCAGTTAACAGCCCCAATCAGGGAGTTCATACACAAGATCCACCTGGTCAACCTCGTTCTAATCACTACAGTAGCCTCAATGGACAAAATGCTCAATGTGATTTTCAATACAATACACATCTCACTCAGTTACTTATCCAATATTTAGCCTCATTTTTAAATACGGTTTCATTAATATTACAGCTCAATAATGTGTTACTGATTGATTTTCCCACAGTTGTACCAATAGTAATTATGTTATTGGTAAAGATCATTACCAATTGACAGCCATCCAAATTTGAAACCAGGGCTCACAAATAAATATAAATGTGTTCTAATAACACATCATTGCCGTGAAAGATTAACTCTGTTTTCCATTCTCCATAAATGTTGCTTGGTCTGGTGAGCATTTCAGGCATTTTCTGTTTACCATTTAAATTTATGAACGTCGCCTAATTTTGTTTCTCCTTTTGTGACTTTCTTTACTCACTCGTGAGATGTGGGGATTGCTGGCTGTTCAGCATTTCTTGCCCATCCCTATTTGCCTTTGAGAAGGTGGTGGTGAGCTGCCTTCTTGAATCGCTGCAGTCCGTCTGCTGTAGGTTGACCCCCAATGTTATTAGGGAGAGAATTCCAAGATTTTAACCCACCGACAGTGAAGGAACAATGATATATTTCCAAGTGAGTATGGTAAGTGGCTTAGAGGGGAATATGTATGTAGTGGTATTCCAACATATCTGTTGCCCTTGTCCTAGATGGAACTGGTTGTGAGTTGGGAAGACATTGTCTAAGGAGTCTTGGTGAATTTCTGCAGTGCATTATGTAAACGATACACAATGCTACTACTGAGAATTGGTGGAAGAGGGAGTGGATGCTTGTGGATGTGATGCCAGTCAAATGGGTTGCTTTGTCTTGGATGATGTTGAGCTTCTTCAGTGTTGTTGGAGCTGCACCCATCTTGGCAATTCCATCAGACTTCTAACTTGTTCCTTATAATGGTGGAAGGGTTCTGGGGCGTCAGGAGGTGAGTTATATGCAACAGTATTCCCAGCCTCTGAGTCGCTCAGGTAGCCACTGTGTTTATGTAATAAGTCCAGTTGAATTGAGTGGGAGATTCAGTGGTGGTGGAATGTCAAGGGTTACTGATTAGATTGTCTCTTATTGGAGGTGGTACCAATTTTTATAAATGCACCATAGAAAGCATCCTATCCAGATGCATCACAGTGTGGTATAGCAACTGCTCTGCCGAAGACTGGAATAAATTACAGAGAGTCGTGAGCACAGCCCAGTCCATCATGAAAATCAGCCTCCATCCATTGACGCCATCTACACTTCCCACTACCTCGTGAAAGCAGCCAACATAATTGAAGCCCCTTCCCACCCTGGATATGCTTATTTCCACCCTCTTCCAATTGGGAAGAAGATACAAACGTTTGAAAACACAAGCACATTTAAGAACAGAGATCGTAGGAACTGCCGATGCTGGAATCTGAGATAACAAGGTGTGGAGCTGAATGAACACAGCAGGCCAAGCAGCATCAGAGGAGCAGGAAAGCTGACGTTTCGCGTCTGGACCCTTCTGACACAGCTTCTTCCCTGCTGTTATCAGACTTATGAATGGACCTCTCATATATTAGAGTTGATCTTTCTCTGCACCTTCTCAGGAGCTGCAACACTATATTCTGCATTCTGTTCTATTACCCTGATATACTTACATAAGGTATGATTTGTCCGGTTAGCACACAAAACAATACTTTTCACTGTGTCTTAGCACATGTGTAAATGATAAATCAAGTCAAATCAAATAAATCTTGGATATGAATATAGGATGTAATAAGTTTGTAGATGACACCAGGATAGGTGGTGTAGTGGTTAGTGAAGAAGATAATCTCAGAGTAAAACATGATCTTGATCAGATGGGCCAATGGGCTGAGGAGTGGCAGATGGAGTTTAATTTAGATAAATGTGAGGTGTTGTATTTTGGTTAGGCACATCAGGGCAGGATTTATACAGTAAATGGTAGGGTCCTGGGGAGTGTTGCCAAACAACGAGACTTAGGGTTGCAGGTGCATAGTTCCTTGGAAATGGAGTTGCAGGTAGATAGGGTGGTGAAGAAGGCATTTGACACACTTGCCTGCATTGGTCATAATATTGAATACGGGAGTTGGAATATCATTTGCGGCTGTACAGGACATCGGTGAGGCCACTTTTGGAATACTACGTACAATTCTGGTCGCCCTTCTATAGTAAGGGTGTTGTTAAACATGAGAGGATGCAGAAAATGTTTATGAGGATGTTACTGGGTCCAGAGGGTTTGAGTTGTAGGGAGAGGCTGAATAAGCTGGGGCCTTTTTCCCTGAAGTGTCAGAGGCTGAGGGGTCACCTCCTACAGGCTTATAAAATTATGAGGGACATGGATAGAGAAAATAGTCAAGGCCTTTTCCCAAGGGTGGAGGTATCGAAACCTAGAGGGCATAGGTTTAAGGGGAGAGGGAAAAGATTGAAAAGGGACCTGAGGGGAAATTTTTTCATGCAGAAGATGGTGCGTGTATGGATTGAGCTGCCAGAGGAATTGGTGAAGGCTGGTACAATTACAACATTTAAAAGGCATCACAGTATATGAATAAGAAGGGGCTAAAAGGATATGGGCCAAATGCTGGCAAATGAGACTAGGTCAGATTCCGATATCTGGTCAGCATGGATGAGTTGGACCAAAGGGTCTGTTTCCGAGCTATATGACTCTATGACTTTATAAGTGGTCATTGTCTGGCATTTGTGTGGCACGAATGTTACTTTCTACTTGTCAACCCAAGCCTAGATATTGTCCAGGTTTTGTTGCATTTCGACACGGATTGCTTTAGCATCTGAAGGTTTGTGAATGGTGTTGAACGTTGTTCAATCATCAGCGAACATCCTCACTTCTGACCTTATGATGGAGGGAAGGTTATTGATGAAGCAGCTAAAGGTGGTTATGTCTAGGACACTACCCTGGGGAACTCCTGCAGAGATGTCCTGGAGCTGAGATGACTGACCTCCAACAACCATGGCCATCTTCCTATAAAGAAGCTGAAAGAACTGCGGATGCTATAAATCTGGAACAAAAACAGAAATTGATGGAAAAGCTCAGCAGGTCTGGCAGCATCTGTGAAGAAAAAGTCAGAGTTAACGTTTCTGGTCCGGTGACCCTTGCTCAGAACTGAGATCAGATCCCAATTTTATCTTCACAGCTGCTGCCAGACCTGCTGAGCTTTAATTTCTGTTTTTGTACTGCCTTCCTATGTGCCAAATATGACTCCAACAAGCAGAGTTAGACCCCGACACCCATTGATTCCAGTTTCGCGAGGTGTCCAAGTTGCTTATATTTTGCCCTGATGTGCTGGGCTCTTCCATCATTATGGATGGAAATATTTGTGGATCGTCTCCTCCAGTGAGTTGTTTAATTATCCACCACTATTAATGACTGGATGTAGTACTCATGCTCTCTCCATTGAACCAGGCTTGACCCCTTTGCTTGATGGTAATGGTAGAGTGGGGGATATGCCAGGCCATTAGACTGCAGATTACACTGGAGTACAATTCTGCTGCTGTTGATGGCACACAGCACCTCATGGATACCTAGTCTTGAGTTGCTACATCTGTGCAAAATCTGCCCCATTTAGCACAATGATAGTGCCATACAACACAATAGTGGGTATTCTCAATGTGATGATGGGGCTTCGTCTCCACAAGGACTGCACAATGGTCAGTCTTACTGGTACAGTCATGAACAGAGGAATCTGCATGCGGTAGATTGTAAGGATGAGGAGAAGGATGTTTTTGTTAGTTCCCTCCCCTCCTGCAGCAGACCCGGTCTAGTAGTTACGCCCTTTAAGATCTGACCAGCTTGATCGGTGGTCCTGGTGATTTGAATCCCCCACCCAAAGTACATTTTGTGCCCTTGCCATCCTCAGTGCTTCAACATGTGTTATTCAACATGGGGGAGTACTGATTCATCAGCTGAGGGAGGATGGTATGTGGTAATCAGCAGGAGGTTTCCCTGCCCATATTTAACCTGAAGCTGTGAGACTTCATGATGTCCACAGTCAATGTTGAAGACTCCCATGGCAAGCCTCTCCTGACTGTATCCCACTGTGCCGCCCCCTCTGCTGGGTCTGCCCTGCCTGTGGGACAGGATATATCCAGGGTTGGTGATGGTGGTGTCTGGGACATTGTCTGTAAAGTATGAAACTGTGAGTATGATGATGTTAACAAGCATGGGGCTGGATGAACACAGCAGGCCAAGCAGCATCATAGGAGCAGAAAAACTTGACATTTCAGGCCTAGACCCTTCATCAGAAATGGGGGAGGGGAAGAGGGTTCTGAAATAAATAGGGAGAGAGGGGGAGGCGGATAGAAGATAGATAGAGGAGAGGATAGGTGGA
The DNA here is from genome assembly GCA_024137785.1 of Ginglymostoma cirratum. Taxonomy (NCBI): domain Eukaryota; kingdom Metazoa; phylum Chordata; class Chondrichthyes; order Orectolobiformes; family Ginglymostomatidae; genus Ginglymostoma; species Ginglymostoma cirratum. Next base: position 15,237,867 of record JAHRHZ010000047.1, on the reverse strand, counting down.
GAGGAGGCAGACAAGTCAAAGAGGC
>JAHRHZ010000047.1:15227177-15237442 GCA_024137785.1 Ginglymostoma cirratum | reverse complement strand
GAGCGGACAAGGGAGTCGCGGAGGGAGTGGTCCCTCCGGAAGGCAGATAAGGGTGGGGAGGGAAAAATATCTTTGGTGGTGGGGTCTGATTGCAGATGGCGGAAGTGTCGGAGAATGATGTGTTGGATCCAGAGGTTGGTGGGGTGGTACGTGAGGATGAGGGGGATTCTTTTTTGGTTATTGTTGCGGGGACGGGGCGTGAGGGATGTGTTCCGGGAAATGCGGGAGACACGGTCGAGGGCGTTCTTGACCACTGTGGGGGGGAAGTTGCGGTCCTTGAAGAATGAGGACATTTGAGATGTGCGGGAGTGGAATGTCTCATCCTGGGAGCAGATGCGGTGGAGGCGAAGATAATTGGGAATAGGGGATGGCATTTTTGCAGGAGGGTGGGTGGGTGGAGGTGTATTCCAGGTAGCTGTGGGAGTCAGTGGGCTTGAAATGGACATCGGTTTCGAGGTGGTTGCCCGAGATGGAGACAGAGAGGTCCAGGAAGGAGAGAGAAGTGTTGGAGATAGTCCAGGTGAACTTCAGGTTGGGGTGGAAGGTGTTGGTGAAGTGGATGAACTGTTCGAGCTCCTCGTGGGAGCACGAGGCGGCGCCGATGCAGTCATCAATGTAACGGAGGAAGAGGTGGGGTTTAGGGCCAGTGTAGGTACGGAAGAGGGATTGTTCCACGTAACCACGCCCCACCCCCGCAATAATAACCAAAAAAGAATCCCCCTCGTCCTCACGTACCACCCCACCAACCTCCGGATCTAAAGCATCATCCTCCGACACTTCCGCCATCTGCAATCAGACCTCACCACCAAAGATATTTTTCCCTCCCCACCCTCATCTGCCTTCCGGAGGGACCACTCCATCCGCGATTCCCTTGTCCGCTCCACACTCCCCTCCAGCCCCACCACACCCGGCACTTTTCCCTGCAACCACAGGAAGTGCTACACCTGCCCCCACACCTCCTCCCTCACCCCAATCCCAGGCCCCAAGAAGACTTTCCACATCAGGCAGATGTTCACCTGCACATCTGCCAATGTGGTATACTGCATCCGCTGTACCCGTTGTGGCTTCCTCTACATCGGGGAAACCAAGCAGAGGCTTGGGGACCGCTTTGCAGAACACCTGCGCTCAGTTCGCAACAAACAACTGCACCTCCCAGTTGCGAACCATTTCAACTCCCCCTCCCATTCCTCAGATGACATGTCCATCCTGGGCCTCCTGCAAAGCCACAGTGATGCCACCCGAAGGCTGCAGGAACAGCAAATCATATTCAGCCTGGGAACCCTGCAGCCCAATGGTATCAATGTGGATTTCACAAGCTTCAAAATCTCCCCTCCCCCAACTGCATCCCAAAACCAGCCCAGCTCATCTCCACCTCCCTAACCTGTTTCTCCTCTCACCTATCCCCTCCTCCCACCTTAATATCCACCCCCATCATCCCGCCCCCTTGACCTGTCCGTCCTCCCTGGACTGACCTATCTCCTCCCTACCCCCCCACCTACACTCACCTTTACTGGCTACATCCCCACCTCTTTGACTTGTCTGCCTCCTCTCCACCTATCCTCTCCTCTATCCATCCTCTATCCGCCTCCCCCTCTCTCCCTATTTATTTCAGAACCCTCTTCCCCTCCCCCATTTCTGATGAAGGGTCTCGGCCCGAAACGTCAAGTTTTCCTGCTCCTATGATGCTGCTTGGCCTGCTGTGTTCATCCAGCCCCACATCGTGTTATCTCGGATTCTCCAGCATCTGCAGTACCTTTTATCTCTAGTATGATGATGTTAGGCTGCTGTTTGGCCAACCTGTGAATTGTTGACCCTGATTAACTAGTTAGTGAATATTGAAGGGCACATCTCACACTTGTGAGTAAGACAGAGTTACATCAGTTTGATCAGAGCAATTTGTTCATGAAAATAAAAGAAAGAACTGTAGATGTTGAAGATCTGAAACAAAAATATAAATTGCTGGAGAAACTCAGCAGCTCTGGCGACATCCATGGAGAGAGAAACACAGTTGATTTTTGGAATGCAGTGACCCTTGTTCAGAACACCAGAACTTCTGAAGAAGGGCAATTGGACTCAATATATTAATTCTGTTTCTCTCTGATACTGCCAGACCTGTTGACTTTCACCAGCAATTTCTGTTTTGATTCATTCATCGGACGTAGACATCATTAGCTATGCCAGCTAAGAGGTTTGTGGTTCTGCAGTCATATGGAGGCCAGACCAGGTCAGAAATCCTTTCTGAAAAAGATATTATTTAATGACATGGGTTTTTACAACAATGAATACATAGTCATCATTGGGCCACTATTCTAACTTTGTCCCTTTCATTGAATTGTCACTACCTGCCAAGGTGAGATTTGAACTCATGACCCAGAGCATTAGCCCACGGCACTGTATTAATAGCCCAGTAACATTGCCCCTACATCACTGCCTCCTTGTTATCCAGGCTTGTGTTGCCAATGCCTGACTTGCTAGCCGCATCATCCCCTCCCAGGATTTGGGACCTCGATGTCAGTCTCAAACGAGCGTTGGAAGCCTGGGCTGTTATTCAGTGCCATTTTGGAGGGTGGGAGGTAGTGATGGAGGAGAGAGAAAAGTTAGAATATTGGAGCTACTGAAGTAAAGTAAACAAATGACACTTTAGATTTCACCATGATTGTTCCTGGATGTCCCAATTAGTCATCAGAGAAGAAGGGTCCACACAGATCCCAGCAGCTACAGCCTTATTCTTGTTGAGAGACGAATAGCTTGTGAGAGTGTTGAGTCTAAAATAATGTATACCACCTTTTCATTGCAGCTGTGCTCCTGCAAACTAACAAGTGACTCCTGTCCCCTGGGCACAGTAAGCCCAGTACTTTAAGCATAATAGCTGAGCACCTGCCACCCAACAGCTGTCATTAAAGGTTTTTAGTTAATGATACTGAATGAACAGGGTCTGAACTACAGTGGCACGAATTCTGTGTTGGCAGCTTGTGCTGTCAGTGACTGAGTCTCAGTGGAACATGTGGGAATACATCTTGCTAATGAGGAGCCAGAGTGTGATTTTCCGGGACCCCGTGTGAGGATTAAGGGAGATTTGGGGTCAGTGAAAGCTTTGGTGAATAGTAGCTGGCATTTGCTCAGCGACAAACTGCGAGGTGATCAAAGGAGAAGAGGTTGCTGCAGACTGCCCATCAAGTGAATGCTTCTGTCAGCAAATGCCTGACAAAGTTTGGTAATAATTCTGCAAAGGGCAGAGGACAGGGCAGGGCTGTAACAGGCTGCAGATACATTTCACAATACACACTGAGAAAAGCAAAGATCTCCCAGCAGCAGAAACTGGGAGGTGATTCAAACATGAATAATGAACTACCTCCTTCTCACCACTACCTCAAGCCTTGACAAGTGGGATCTTTGAAAAAAAATTGTGTTTACAATGCAACTCACCCCTCGCACAACCTCCTCTAGAACATCAAGCTGAAAGACACAGTACAAATGCTATGCGCTTTCCTGGTTAATTGTGCTCTGGGAAAAGAGTTGGGAAGATGTGTGTTTTAACAAGGATGCAGGCAGAGCAGGACAATGGAGGAGTAATTACATACAGGACAGATTGTGTACAAACCTGAGCACATCCGATTCTCTGCTACCTGTGTCCTAATTGAGTTCAATTTAACCACTTGTGTAATCTGATCCCACGGATGCCGGTGTTCTGGAAAAGCCTCATTCCTGAAAATTCTCATCCTTATTTTCAAATACAGCGAACATTGTTTTAACTAGCACCTTATCAACTGGCAGTCTTGATAAACCAGCAAAAGTTATATATCTCAAATACTGCAAACTGCCACGATGTCCAGGTATTTATACAGTAAGTAAAGTGTAATAGTGATGTGTGTACCCCTGCATTACATTTCTAATACCCACTGGTGTTTTTACATAGATTTTAGAAGGAGCTGATGTTTTCGCAGATTTTTTGAGGGATGTTGATGTCTCATGTTATGCTTGATCAGGGTTTGTGGCAGAGAATTCTGGTTAGAATCATTGAATCCCTGCAATGTAGAAGTAGGCCATTCAGCCCATCGAGCCCACACTGACCCTCTGAAGAGCATCCCACCCAGAACCCACCCCTTAACCCTGCATTTCCCATGGCTAACCCACCAAGCCTGCACACCATGGACAATTTAGCCCCGCCAATCCACCCTAACCCACACATCTTTGGACTGTGGGAGGAAACTTGAGCATCCGGAGGAAACCCACGCAGACACAGGGAGAATGTGCAAACTCCACACAGACAGTCGCCTGAGGGTGGAATCGAAACTGGGACCCTGGCGCTGTGAGGCAGCTGTGCTAACCACTGTGCCACCCCATAACTGTAATCTCTGCCAACCATCGTCAATGAAATTTAACTAAAACACCAGCATTGACTTTTTGATATACAGATTGAATGAAGTTACTACAAACGCTCTTTACAGTACATGTAGTGTTCTTACCATCCAACTACAAATTACTCGATAATCCACTGAATTATTTCTTACATGTTACAAACTGTTCTCTTGTAAATAACAAAGACAACAATCACTAAGCAGGTTACATTATAGCATCATATCTCAAGAACGGGAATGTGAGAGGAAGCAGACCTGAGCTTATTCAGTGGGTTCTTACAATTGTTCTCTGAAACACTGGCAAACAATTTCAAGGAGCTCCAAATAAATTACACTTCACCAGAGTTTCTGTGGGTTTTCGAGCAGGGTACAGCTAAACAATACATTACAGCACCTCAACATCAAGAATGGTACTACCTTAGCAACTGCCTGTTTGACTTCATCAACAACTCTCTTGCCTTTGAGTCACCACGCTCTAAGTTCAAGCCCCATGCTAGATTGGCACTTGACTGAGGTATGTCAGTGTGATGGCTTTGGGCACAAACTGAAAGGGATGGAACGAAAGGCTAAAAACAAAGCGGTAAATTGACTGTATTCACCAGTGTCTCAGTCAATTGTCTAATACGTCTCTGGCCAGGCATTGTTGGCTAGTGAACTTGGGAATAAGTTGAGCCAAAATGTTACATCTGTTGCTATTAGCCTGTTCCAACACTACAGCTGCTGGGACTACTGCGTACTTAGCGCCATCTTCAATGAGTTCATGAACAACTACCTCTGCCTGTCTTGAGTTTTGGAGAATGCAGGGGATGGTTCTGGCCCTCCTTCGGCACCTCACACACACTTATGCCTCAGGATAACACAGAATAGACTGGGTTCCCCTCAGGCAACTCATTGTCCCAGTTTGTCGGACCAGGTCAAAGTATGGCACTGTCAGAACAATCAGTTAGACTTAGAAAATCTCCCTCAGAGCCATTAGTGATAATTGTTTTCAGCTCCTTTGCATAATTTCAGAGCCCCTATACAACAGGACACTTCCAGATCCCAAATGAGAGAATTGGTCTTTCCACTCAATCTCAGATGTTGTTTACAGACAACAAAATATATCCGTAAACTGTCTCTGTATAACTAGGTCCCATGTCTAGCTGGGAGACGACCAACCAACTAAACGGTGTGTTTTTTTAAGCCTTGCATGCATATTGGTCAGGATTCTGGAGAGAACTACTCCTACTATTCTTCCAAATGCTGTGTGGGATTTCTTATCACATTCGAGGGTATATGGGAGCTTGGTTTGGCTGAAGAATAGTGACACTGGAAGTGCAGCACTCCCACAGTATTGGACTGGTAGCATCCATTTGGATTATGGTGGTCAACCCTCTGGAATGGGACCAAACTTTTCTATATCAGAGGTGAGAATGCTACAGCTAATACAGAGCTGACCTTATTTGAGGATAAGTGCTGAACTGAATTGCAGGATCGTCGTACTGAACCACACATGTTTCAATGGCTGGCAGTGTGGCAAATGCTATGTGGGAGGGAGGGGGGTGGTTACTGAATGAAATGCTGACAAGCAGCCCTCTTGAATGCCCCAGTTAGAGAGAAAATGCACCAAATGCAAAATCTCTGGCTGGATCTAACTTCTATTTTCTGGACAACCCTGGTAAAAATCAGGGTTTACTGCTTCCAACACGTAAGGTAATCTTGACGATGGTTCTGTCTTCTAAATTCAGTCTCCTGCCCAATTAAGTGGGCAATAATGACCCTTGCTACGGGCGAAAGGAACACTGTGTCTGACAAATACATCTGTACTGGCTTTTGAATAATAAAACCTATGTGTTTTCCAGTCAAATTCACTTAAAAATGTATGATTTAAAAGCAATTTAAACCAATAAAGTTCATTGGGGATTAATCAGTAACAAGTTAAAGGTGACTTGAGATAGGAATCATTTTAATTATGAACAAAGTTACTGAAAAGCATAACTTTCTCTTAAAGTAAAGCTCCTGTCATCAAATGTGTAACATTACAACTAGAGTGAAGGAAGATGTAGCTTACATTTATATCGTGGCTTCATGTCTCAAGATATCCCAAAACACTTTTCATGACCAGTAAAGAACATTCCAAGTGAAGTCACTGTCAATGTTCAAACCAACGGTCAGCTTTTGCATAGTAAGATCCCACAAACAGATATTAACTAAAGAAACAGGAGGGAGGGATAAAGACAGCTTTTGTGAGTTATTCTGATCTGGAGCACAGTGTCTGAAACTGCACTGGAAGTAGATACAATAGGAACTTTCAAAAGGGAATAAGATAAATCCTTGAAAAAGGGGAAAGACTTTGCAGATCTGCAGGAATATAGAAAGGGAGCAGCTCTCATTGAATAGTTCTTTCAAAGAGATAACGTAGATGAAATGGGCCAAGTCATCTCATTCTATGCTAAATAAAAATTAAAACAACTTGGGATGCTGTAAATCAGAAACAAAAACAGAATTTGCTGGAAAATCTCGGCAGGTCTGGCAGCATCTGTGAAGAGAAATCAGAGTTAACATTTCGAATCCGGTGACCCTTCCTCAGAACACATTTGCCATTACATTCTGAGGAAGGGTCACCAAACCCGAAAGATTAACTCTGATCTCTATTCACAGATCCTGCCAGACCTGCTGAAATTTTCCAACAACTTCTGTTTTTGTCACCTCTTTCCATGCTGTCCCTGGACTGAATCTAGGATGTGTCAGACTGAGATGGGAAGAGTGTCTCTCTCTGTCATTCCCTCATCCTACTATTCCACAATTAGAGCACAAATTTAAAAATATTTATCCAGTCCCGACCTGGCCAATCATGTGCTTTCTCTTTATTAGAATGAAATGATCCATCAAACAGATTTCTTTAATAAACATGTATTTATTGGTTCCTTATAAAACAAAACCTATCTATTGCAAACATAGAATTGGTTACCACACACAGTTTTTCATGTGCAAATCTAGATATCTGTTCTTCTAAATAACTCAATATGCATGCAAACACACACTTCAGGTCAAGTGAAATAAATGGAATTCCGTCTGTAGAGATTCATGTTAAAATGTACATAACGGCTAAGGTTGGTTTTTGAGGCAAAAAGGACAAGGAGAAAGATGTTCTTAAATCTGCTGATCTGTGTTCTTGCACAGATAGCCAGGTCACCAATCACACCTGGTTATCTCTGGTCTCTTAGCAGTTGAAGCTTGCTCAGGAAATGTGGTATTGAGAAGTTTTTTCTGTCACTTCCTTTCAGAAAATCAATCAGGTTTTACACTGGACTTCCCATAGGTGAAGTGAGCTGAGCAGCTTGTTGTGTTAACTGCCTTTCCCCTGGAGTACTCTAAAACAGAAACTCCCAGCCGAAAAACACTGTTTGAACATGATAGCCATAAAATCCAGTCATAAAACAGTTAAATGTTTTACCTGAAGTGGATTCAAGCAAGCGAGACCAGTAATTATCACAAGTCACATGATTTCCAAGATGCCTTATTCAAATAAATTCAGATATCCAGCGTGACTGGTTAAGGACAAACCTCAGGTAATATCTCTGACTGGTTAAAAATCTGCTCTCCTCACACCAACAGGTGAAATTCAGGCCATGAGAAAGAATTAGGAGCAAGGCTGTTATGGTGGTCTCACAAAGTAACAGTAGTCCATAGACCCTAGGGCTCTCAGGGATGGGATACAGGCGATCAAACATCTAACGTACCAAGACTGGATTCAGGAATATTAATGGCAAATGTGTCACTTTAACTTGACAAAATGCCTATTTACCATCCCATTATAATTGTGTCATGTTCCTATAAGCAACAAAAAAAAAATTGCTGGTACAACAACTTTAATGCAGCATTACACCCCAGCGACTTTCAAATAAAGTTTTATAATGAGTCACTTAAGGAGATATTCGGGCAAATAAACTACAATTTGGACAAAAATGTAGGTTTGAAGGAATGTTCCTAGGAGAGCAAAATGGCTGCAGGATTAACCCTAAATTGGATTTTACAAATTTATATATGATATAAAAAAACTGCTGTTTTATTTTATTGGATGAAATTATTCAATTTGATGCTGTTCAAATAAAGCAAGAATCAATTATTTCACCAAATGTCAAACGTTTTGCAGCATCCTGTGAGTCAATGAAGAACAGCCTGACAGTTGACTCCTACATGATCTTTAGGCATACTAATTACCAGAGGCTTGCTCACAACATGATCCTCTCTGATGCATTTGTGCTGTAATGAGTGAAATACTAAGAGAAACATCCAATAGTTCCGACAGGAAATTGTCTATTTCCCTTGGAAAAGGACATTGAGGTGGCTAGGTCCCTGTGCCTGGACAGGGACAACTTGTTAATGGAGGTGCAACCATGATGTTTTCAGTGCACTTCATGTTGCAACTACAGTTCAACACATTTGAACTGATCCCTTATGCCTTCTTAAGTCTGAATGTTACACTGGGCCAATAAAACAACAGGCCACTCTCCCACAGCTAGCTACAAAGGCTGAGGTACCGATCTCTTTGAGAAGGCTAACAAGTGACACGATAGAGGTTTGTAAAAGTAGAGAGAGTTTGATGGTATAGGCATAGAGAAGTTATTTCCACTAATAGGGGATGTTTCAGTATGCAATATTCAAATGCTTGAGAAGGACCACTTTCCTTTCAAACCATGCTTATTAGCAATGTGTAAATAATAAGGCAGTGAAACTCGCTGCCCTGAGCTGCTCCTTCTAGCACTCTCCATTAAGTACTTTCTGGGGTATCGTCAGCCTGTTCAATATTTCAGTGGACAACTGAGTTCATTTTACAAGGTCTGCCACAGGTTGCCATTTATCTGGATGACATGCTAATAACAGGGAAGACCAATAAGGAGCACTTAGACAATTTGAGCATAGTCTTAGATGTTTCTCCCAGGTGAAGGGAAAAATTCCAGGTGCACCATGTGACCTACTTGATCAACAAGACTGGGTTACACCCGGTGAAAGATAAAGTGACGTTAATCAAATGCACCCTAACTCCCGCGTCTGTGCCGGAGCTCAATATTTCCTTCGGCTGGTGAATTGTTTTGGGAGATTCACACACAACCTCCATCCTGGTACCCTTTTATCAACTCTTAAAAAAGGGTCAGCCTCAGAAATGGTCACATAGCCAAGCCGTAGCTTTCAGGGAAGTGAAGAGACAGTTACCGTCCTCTATGGTGTTGGCACACCATGATCCCAAGCGATACCTGGTATTGACATGTGATGCCCCCAGTGCAGCATTGGGGTAGTATTAGCTCATAGGTGGCCCAATGGAGAGGAATGCCCAATAGCATATGCATCCAGGACTTTGGCTAATGCAGAGCATAGATACACCCAGATAGAGAAGGAAGGTTTGACGGTCATATTTGGAGTCAGGATGTTCCACTAATACCTCTACAGACTTAAATTTGAAATAATAACTATCCACAAACGTTGCTAGGTCTACTTAAAGAGGATAAGACAGTGCCGCCCACAGCTTCAGGCTGAAATCAGTGTACAATTACAAGTTGGAACTCCATCCATGAGGCCAAGTAACAAATGTGGATTCATCGAGCTGCTTCCTACCGGCAGATACACCATTGGTGGTACCACTACTGGAAGAGTCCGTAATGGTTTTAAATTTTCTGGACACACTTCCAGTCACAGCTGACAATATCAGATTTTGGCGACAGGAAGATGTAGTCCTGGCCAAACTGAACCAGTTGGTGTTGACGGGGGAAACCAAAGGGCTGTCACCACCAGAATTAAAACCTTTTTGGACCCAGTGAGACCAGGTCACAGTAGAGAGCTGGATGAACACAGCAGGCCAAGGCAGCATCAGAGGAGCAGGAAGGTTGACGGTTCAGGCCTAGACCCTGAAACGTCAGCCTTCCTGCT
>JAHRHZ010000047.1:15214506-15226777 GCA_024137785.1 Ginglymostoma cirratum | reverse complement strand
TTCAGGCCTAGACCCTGAAACGTCAGCCTTCCTGCTCCTCTGATGCTGCTTGGCCTGCTGTGTTCATCCAGCTCTACACCTTGTTATCTTAGATTCTCCAGTATCTGCAGTTCCTGCTATCTCAGGTCACAGTAGAGTATGGCATGTTATAATGGGGAGCAAGAGTGATTGTCCCAAGTAATGGTCATAGCCAGAAATTGGCTGAACTCCACCAGGGTCATCCATGAGCTTCCAAAATGAAGATGTTGAGGGTGTTGGCTTATGAGGAGAGACTGAATAGATTGGGATTATATTCATTGGAATTCAGAAGATTGAGTGGGGATATTATAGAAACATACAAAATTATGAAGGGAATAGATAAGATAAAAGTAGAGAGGATGTTTCCACTGGCAGGTGAAGCTAGGACAACAGGGCATAGCCTCAAGATTAGAGGGAGCAGGTTTGGGACTGAATTGAGAAGGAACTTCTTCACCCAGAGGGTTGTTAATCTATGGAATTCCTTCCCCAGTGAAGTAGTTGACGTTACTTCAGTAAACGTTTTTAAAGCTAAGGTAGATTTTTTTTGAACAATAAAGAAATTAAGGGATACGGTGAGAACGCGGGTAAGTGGATCTGAGTCCACGAAAAGGTCAGCCATGATCTTATTGAATGGCGGAGCAGGCTCGAAGGGCCTGACGGCCTACTCCTGCTCCTAGTTCTTATGTTCTTATGTTGGTGACAGGTTCTGTCTGATGGCCAGGATTGGATGTAGACATAGCAACGTTGGTGGCGCATTGCCCAGAGCACCAACAAGGACAAAAATTACTGCCAGCAGCCCCCACACATTCATGGGAATGGCCGGGTAAACCCTATACTCGGTCACACATGGACTATACAGTTCCTTTCATGGGCTCAATGTTCTTAGTCATTGTGGACACCCACTCAAAGTGTCTGGATGTGTATAGAGTTCATTCGTCAAACACAGGAATGATGATAGAAAAACTGCGTACATCTTTTATAAAACACGCATCACAGATAACAGGCCATCGTTTACCTGCAGGGAATTCAGTATTTCCTAAAGCTGAATGGTATTCGGCACATAAGAACAGCTCCATACCATCCATCATCCAAAGGACTGGCAAAAAGAGCAATCCAACCTTTGAAGGCAGCCTTAAAGAAACAGCTTACAGCTTCACTAGATAATGAACTGTAACAGTTCTTATTTGATGATAGGACCACCTCTCACACAACTACAGGGATAGCTCCAGCAGAGTTGCTAATGGGGAGAGACCTCCACAATGGGTTAAATCTAATATTCCTGGACATGGAGTGGGGGAGAAGCTGAAATGGCATCAGAAACGCCAATGCTGGATGCAAGGTTCCGCTAAGCAAGATAGTTTACTTCAGGGGACAAAGTTTGGTGTAGGAACCTCAGGAATGGCCATGCCCTCATAGAGACAGGTTGATGCTAGGTCAGGTCCAGTGACGGATAAAGTTTGGGTAGGTCTGATGGTCCTGGACAAGCACATGAACTATATGAAAGCTGCCAACTCTCAAACAGTGCGGGAGTGAAATGTGCCCAGTTCCTTGACACCCTTTATGACTGTTCTAGAACCCATGAGTTCTCTCTCTCTGTTAAATATTGAAGAAACCTCAGAAACTGAGATGGGCATGGTAGATGTTGCTGCCTTGACATCTTTTCCCCTGAAGATGAGAATGAATTTCTTCCAAGATGCTCCGGGCACAAGAGGTGAGCCACTGTGCATTACATGCCACCCATATTAGAGACAGAGTTGGAGGAACCTGACCTGGTGCTAAAACGCCCCAGAAGGAGCTACAAGAAAAAGAACCGGCCTACGTCCTCAGATTCAGAGGGGGAGGGATATAGTGGTTGTAATGAGGTCAGCCAGGTGGACCTCATAGAATATAAGTTGCCTGACTGGAGCTGTTACCCTGGTCCAATCAGGGAGCCTAAGCTGACAGATATAAACAGGAGTGACAAACATCCTGCTCACACTGAGAGAAGACTCTGAGGAAGACAGACCAATGTCAAGAATGCCATGTGTAAATAAAGGGTGACTTGGTGATGGTAGAGTGACCTGTGTAGATTTATGCCAATTGCCCATCCCTGGGTTGGGTATGGAGGGAACGGATGGGAGAGGAGGACAGGCAATGAAACAACTAGGAGGCAAATAGAGAGCTTTATCAGGAAATCTGTGGTGTGTTTAATCTGATAAATTTCACAATAGTTTGTCTTTTTTGAGGTTTAACACTGAGGTGGTTGAAAGCTGATATGTCTGTGATATTTTGGAGATGATGCAATCAGTTTGATTGGACACTTTTATACCATAAATGTAACAGTATGCAAACTAAGTCATGATTAGTGAGTTGTGCTCACTAGTCACGTTACAAAATGTTAAACAATATAGCTTTGAGATATGAGGGATGATCTGATTAAGGTGTTCAAAGCAATGAGGGGCATAGGACAGGATAGACAAGAAGATAATATTGCCCTTTGTCGAGCGATCATTAACCAGGAGTACAGGGTTAAGGTGAGAAGCAGGAGGTTTAGAGGTGATTTGAGGAAATGTTTGCAGTGTAACTGGAACTTGCTGCCTAAAAGAGAGATCATGGCAGTAACCCCTGAGCCATTTAAGAAGTGTTTAGATGAACATTGGAAATGCTATAGCATACAAGGCTACGGGCTAAGAAAATGGCATTAGAACAGTTGGAAAACTGAAAATAAACCAAAGTGTGGATACTGGAAATCAGAAACAAAAAGTGGAAATTACTGTAGAAACTCAGCACGTCTGCTAACATCTGTGGAGAGAAAGCAGAACTAATATTTTAGGACCCTTCTTCAGAACTCTCTGGACTCATAATGCTAACTCTGTTTCTCTCTCCACAGGCACTGCCAGATCTGCTGAGTTTCTCCATCAATTTCTGTTCATGTTCAAAAAATTGATTGATATTTGATGACCAGTGTGGGCACAGAGTCATTAAGATCTAAGCACAGTAAAAGGACTGTTGGCCCATCAAGTCTGTACTGGTCAAAAACAAGGACCTAACTATTCTAATCCCATTTTCCAGCACTTGGTCTACAGCCTTGTATGTTTTGGCATGGTGAATGATGATTGACACCTTGGGCTGAAGAGCCTCTTTCCATGTTGTAAAACTGAGTGTAAGTGGGAGAGAGCCACTTGGCCCTTGACCGATAAAGAAGACAGGAGTTGTCTAAAACTAACCACAGATGGAAAATGTTCTATTTGACACTTTGCTATAAATGGGCTCAGCAAAAGTGAAGCCAAAGACTTGGAATCAAATTTCCACACAAGCTCAGTTCCTGTGTGGCCTCATTAAACATGCAGTCCATCAAAGTTTTTATTTTCCATCGGAAAACCCCCGATATTAGATTGCAAGCAATTCTTTTAGTAACTGGACCCACTTGTCCAATCCAACGATAATTCACCTTTAAAACTGGACACACTAATTAACACTGTGAGGCCGAGCAGAAAACCCCAGTATTCATCAAACATTTTTAATTGTGTTGATGTAAGAAGGCTCAGGCTAGCAGCCTTGGTTAGCATATTTCATCTGGGCCAATGGACTTTCCCATCTTTGATCAAACTGATAGCTCTTTGTATATCAGCAGACTTAATTTTCTTTGTACTCTGGCTTGTGTTAAATTATACAATGCTCTCAGATTCATCCTCAGTGTCACTGGTTAATGAGGCTCAGCAGCCTTTCAATTGGAAAAGCTCAACTGTTTTATAACTCTGACATTGTAACAATGCAAAGATTCTATGGAGAACAAGTAGCAATGGGCACTTGAGGGGTTTCTGACAATCCAGGGCAGTCAGCTGCTTCTGAATGTTAAACTTCCTGAGTCAATGAGCTCGAGCTGCTGTTATAGTGAAGTCTATTGCTTTTGGGGTGTTGCAGGGGTCTTGGGGTGGGGGGAGGCCGCAGTTACAGGGAAAGGTTGGGGAGGAGAGGTTAGAAGGGGAGGAGGGAGGCAGGATGTGACCTGTACAGGCAGCAGCTGCCAGTGAGCTATCTGGGGGTGGTGTTGAAGAAATTTTATTTCTTCATCATTAGCAAGTAGTGTTTCCAGTCCTCCACGTTGTCCTGAAGTCTTCACGCATTAGAGATGAGACCATGACATGTAAGAGCAGAAGTAGGCCATTCGGCCCGTTGAATCTGTTTCACTATTCAATGAAATCATGGCTCTTTTGATAATCCTCAACTCTGCTTCTGACTTTTTCCCATAACTCTGCAATCCCTCACTAATTAAAAATCCATCTAGCTCAGCCATGAATATACTTAGCGACGTTTGGGAGCTTTCTGTGGTAAGGAATTCCACAGATTCACTACCCTCTGAGAAAAGAAATTCTTTTTCGTCTGTCTTTAGTAGGTGCCTGGGACTGATGTTCTCTGGGACAGCACTGTGAGCATTTACCAGGAGCTAGGATCGTTGGGGCATTTACAAAAATGAATGTGGTCCTCATTTTTTATTGAAATTTTTCATTCATTCCTCCACAAATTAGAAGTAACTATTAAGCTGAATCATTCAGCTGATGCTGGGATTTTGCCATTAAAGTGAGAAAGTTTCCGGGAGCAAAGCCCACAGCCTCTTGAGGTAAGAAAACCCACTGGATCTTCTGGCAATCAGGCAGCTAATTGGCTGCCGCCAGGCTTCCTGATTGACCAGTCAGAGAGCATGAACTCTCCTCAAAGCCCCACGCATGTGCCAAAAAGAAACAGATTCCCAGCTGGAGGATCACTGCTGAAAAGGTAGAATTTATTTGCGGGAGAGGTGTCTCTGTAGTTGGGGGTTTACATTAAGAGAGGTGAGGCGGGGTTAGGAGTGAGGACTCAGTGACCACAACCTGTGCCCAATATCCAGCCCCCGATCATGCACAGGTGAACGTAGCCCTCCCATTGGACATGTCAGTTGACCAATGGAATGGCCAGCAGTAGGGGTCATGTTGGAGTTGGAAGTCATGTGACAAAGCCTTCAGGAAGAGATCCAACCAGAGTTGGCAACTCAACCAAAAAGATTAGGATTTAGTCACAATTGCCTGTGGTACTTGAGATGCTGGTGGTTCTTCTCCCTGGGGGTCTGTGCAGGTCGGATGTGCTATTTTGTGCTGATGATGCCCTATCGCAGAGCATGTATTACCCCAACATCATGACAAACATCCTTCACTCAAGCCAACAGACTGGTTTTCTCTTTGAATCAATGACTGTCATTGGATGATGTTGTGTAAAAATTCACTGTGTTATTTGCCTGCGTACAAGAAATAAATTCACTGGTTATGTGGCACTTTGGAGCATTAGAGGACATGGTGCAGGCATAAAATAAATACCAATTCTTTCATACTGGACATAAGAGTCATTTCATTGGAAGTCAATCTGATTGATTTTCGCGGAAAATAACATGTTAGCACAAATGTCTCAAAAAGAGGAAGAGACGGAGAAAGAATCTTTCACAGCCTCAGGATGCCTGTAAGATCTTTACAGATAATGAAGGGCAATTTGCTATCCTGACCCTGTTGCACCCTGGGAAATAACATGGAGAATGGAGCAGGACTTGGGAGTAACAGATTCAAAGGGGCTAATGACTCCATCACTGTAAGATTTCCTCAGCTCATGATTGTTTATGTTGTAAATTGATTGGTAAAAATTGATCACAGTGATCAGACAATTCCATCATCATAGCATCACAAGCTACCGGACTGGCAGAGGCCAAAATAGATGAACACCTATCTTTTCTCACCCATCAATGCTTCATTCCAGATGAAACAATGCCAGGCTTGAGCCAATGAATGTAGTTTGTTCTGGTGAATTGTCTTTGATTTTATTTGAGCATAGGATGTGGGCCTCACTGGCTGGGGCAGCATTTATTGCCCACCCCTAATTACCCTTGAGCTGCCTTCTTGAACTGTTGCAGTCCTTAGGATAGAGGAAAACCCACAATTCTGTTCTGGGGCTCTAGGTTTCGACCCAGAGACAGTGAGGGACTGGCAAATTGATCCCAGGTCAAATGGTGTATGATTTGGAGGGAAATTTGCAGGTTGTGGTGTTCCCGTGCATCTGTTGCCCATATCCTTCAGGATTGTGAACTTCGCAGGTTTGGAGGAGCATTGGTGAATTTCTGCAATGTAGATGATATACACTGCTATTACTGTATGTTGGTGATGGAGACTGAAGATTGAAGGTAGTGCATTGGATTCCAATCGAATATTTTTCAGTTTGTGCTCAGTACCTTTTAAAGTGAAAGAGGAAAACAGTGTAACATTGGGAGGACTTGCCTCAGCAGGTTCATAAAACTGTTGGTAACCAAACTGTGATCCCAGACACATCCCTATCCCCTCCCATTATGAGTTCTCATTCAACCCTCCATATCTTCTGGACCAGTAATCCAGGTGCCCCAGATAATGGTCTGGGCACACATGTTCAAATGCCATTATAACCACTAGTGAAATTTAAATTTATAAAAACCCATCTAGTTCACTAACGTCCTTTAGGGAAGGAAATCTTCTGTCCATACCTGATCTGGCCTACATGTGACTCCAGACCAGAGTCTGTTCTTTGAAGTGGTCTAGCAGTCACTCAGTTCAAGACCAGTTAGAGTTGGGCAATATATAGTAGCCTTGCTGGCAACATACACATCCCATAAAAGAATACATTTAAGAAATTCTTCTAACCAGCTGAACTAATGCATGTCCTAAACCATTGAGAACAGAATAAATAGATGTGAAGCTGGAAAGCACAGCAGGTTGGACAGCATCCCAGGAACAGGAAGGTCAATGTTTTGGGCCGAAACCCTTCGTCAGGACTGGGGAGGGGGAGGGGAGTCCAGAAATAAATAGAGGGGTGTGGGGCTGGGGGAAGGGCAGGTGAGATGGTGATAGGTGGATGCTGGTAAGGGGTTATTGTGATTGCTCTGTAGGAAGGGTGGAGTGGATAGGTGAGTAGGAAGATGGACAGGTCAGGTCAGGTCAGGGATCTGAGGAGGAGGGGGATGGCTGGACATGGGATAAGGCTGGGGGTTGAGGGATTTTAAATCTGGTGAAGTCCGTCCCCTCTACACCCAGCCTTATCCCATGTCCAGCCCTCCCCCTCCTCCTCAGACCCCTGACCTGACCTGACCTGTCCATCTTCCTACTCACCTATCCGCTCCACCCTTCCTACAGAGCAATCACAATAACCCCTTACCAGCATCCACCTGCCCAACCCCCTCTATTTGTTTCTGGGCTCCCCTCCCCTTCCCCAGGCCTGATGAAGAGCTTCAGCCCGAAACATTGACCTTCCTGCTCCTCTGATGCTGCTTGACCTGCTGTGCTTTCCAGCTTCCTTCCTTGTTATCTCGGATTCTCCAGCATCTGCAGTACCTTTTACCTCTGATGCTGTCTGACCTGCTGTGCTTTTCCAGCTTCACATCTATTGACTCTGGCCTCCAGCATCTGCAGTTCTTACTGTCTCCAGATCAGAAGGAATGCTTCTCACCACATTCACCAAGTCCAACTTTAAGATGTTTGTTAATATTTTTCATTATCTTGTGGTGTACAGATTAGTAAGAGTTTATTGATTGAATGTTACTCCAAACCATTTAATTACTTCCTTCATCCCCTGAAGGCTAAATCTTCTTTCAATTATCTGCAGCTTTGTTGGTATAATGCACACAAACTTCCTCGCTCTCTTCCTCTTTATGCTCTTTCTTTGCTCAAACGTACTTTCTGTATCTTTCAAGCATATTCTTTTCTCTGGTTAATTCTAATGACAATTCCTTTTGAATATCCTTGTCAAGGATTTAGTTCTACTCTCTAATCATTGGATCTTAGCACTAACTTTTCACTTCAAGGGACTCCTTCACAGTTCTGACCAACATTGAGGGGTGTGGATGAAGTTAACATCGTGCTTTGTTCACTAACAAACCCTGGCTCTGGGTTTGGCAACTTGAATTTAAAACTCTCACCTTTGTTGTCAAATCTTGCCATGGTCTTGCTCATCCTGATTTTTGTAATCCACACCAACCCTATTTCTGTAGCTCACAGCCTCAAAAAGGTTTCTTCGATTCTCATGGCACCACCATTATTGCTTGTGCTTTCATCCCCCTGGGGCATATGCTGTGGAATTCCATCCCTAATCGTCTCTGCCTCTTTCTCCTCTTTTACGACAATTTTTAAAACCTACTTGTTTGACCAAGCTCCTATTATCTCCTTATGTGGCTCAGTGTCTAATTTTGTTTAAGAATACTCCAATGGAAGTCACTTGGAATATTCCGCTACATTAAAAGTTCCAAATAAATCCAGGAAACGAAACAGAAGTTGCTGGAAAAGCTCAGCAGGTCTGGCAGCATCTGTGAAGGAAAAAGTAGAGTTAACGTTTCGGGTCTGGTGACCCTTCCTCAGAACCCAAATAAATCCAGGTTGTTGCCGAGACTGACCTCCAGCACTAGCAACCAGGCAGGTAAAGAAAGGTGACAATGTGTGTTGTATCACTGCTAACTGGTTAACTGGGCCATTGATTTCATTCTCAGATCCCACTGGATTTCAGTCCCCGCCCTCCCCACCCCCCAACCCCTGCATTCCCCCCAACCCCTGTCCCAAACCCGTCAAGAATGAACTGATCTTGTTCCATGTGTGTTCAAGCATCAATTTGGAAAAGCTTCAAAGGATATTCTACTTATAAAAACTAATAAGGACAGACTCCCTCTGAGGAACATTATGCTGGCCAATTGGACCAAACAATTAAACACATGGAAGTTATTATGGGAAGGAAAGGGTTTAATGAAACATCCAACTTGAGACCATTGTGTCGCTGCTTGAGCACTTGGCAGCTTTACTGCTTATTGTCTGTCATTTCATCAACAATATGTGGATGTCCTTTGAATATAATCGAGGTTCTTTGAAACTGAAGCCAACAAGCCGAAACCACAGCCAACAGGTCTCTCTACTGTCTGCTCATACTGGGATAATTGTAACTGTAATTTATTTTCATGTCTTTCAATTGCAATCCTTCATTATTGCTTTTTAGTTTTGTCCCTTATTTAATTCATTATGGATTTTTACTACTTTCTCATAGTTTATAACACAGTAACATTTTTGAACCCCAAATCCATGATGGTGGCATGTGAATGATTGAATATATTCAAAACCGAAGATTGCTGGAGTTTTGGGATTTAAGGTAACCAAGGGATATTGGGAAGGGCAGATATAGTAGTTGTAACGAGGTCAGCCAGCTGAACCTCATAGAATATGAGTTCCCTGATCGGGGCTGTTCATCTTGTCCAATCACAGAGCCCTGGCTGACAGATAAAAGCAGGAGTGTCAGAGGTCTGAAGAGCTGAATGGCCTGCCCTTGTTCCTTTCTGTTATATTAATGCAGACTTGGTGTGGGTATTGATGCATTCTCGTTCGGTTGAATTAATTTATTCATCCCTCAGGGACACCACGTGATGTGACAGATTGAACACTTAATTGCAAATCTTTGGAAAGTAATATAGAAATTAATGTTAATGCTGCAAGAACAGAAAAATATGAATATTTCATGTTACTATAGTGATGTCGCTGTAGAAATGTTCCTACTTTGGTAGTCGGTAACATGCTCAATCTTTAGCATATATTAATCGATCTCTGAGATGTTGTTGCGATGAAACATTCGGTACAGGAGCAACACTAAAGCTTGCAAATTGCAATGAATAGTCCACTGCTAAAGAGGATCTTGTGTTTTAAGCCTCAAAGACTAATTTGAGTAAGCATGAGGTCAGTTAGAGTTTAATTGTGGAGTTGGGATGGAGGTTTTAGGGTATTTTGCCAGATGATAACTCCTGGCACCTTGTGGTATTTGTCACTTCTGCCACAGTCTGGTGCTGGGTAAGGGGGTTTTTGATGTTGTTTGTATTCACTAACCCACCATTGCCTTTGCTTTGTCTTTGTCCTATCTTGAGATGACTCATAGAGGATACGCCACCATCAAATCTCCGTAGAAGTGGCATTATCTCGAATAACAAGAAGGATTATTACATGATAGCAATAAATACAGTCAGGTGTAATTATTAGGACTTTAGGAAGCTGGTACAAATACACCCTCCAAACACTAGAGACTCCTTGTCTCTGCCACAGGTCATGTATGACATTAGCAAAATGGGTAGAGCTGATGTAACATGACTATTAACCCCTTCAGACCTTAAACAACCAGATCAGGGCTCTTCTGGTACCATGGTCGTATCTCAACTTCTGAGCCAGAAGACCTGAGCTCAAGTCCCACCTACTCCAAAGTGTGGCATAACATTTCATAACAAACAGACCAGTTTGGAAAATATCCAGAATCAGTTTGGAGGACATCTTGTTGTACACTGTACCGGGATACCCAGGTTCAAGTTCGACCTGATCCAGTACTAACACATTTAGCACAGGTTACTTAGAAAATATCAACAACACTATTTGGCAAATGAGAAAGGGCTTTTTAAAAATGTGTGTTCTGGGTCAGGAGGGAATAAGTCATGCACTCACACATGCATGTGCACTTGGCACTCCGTACAGTGGCACCTGTGATGTAACAGTCACATAAAGTATGACAGATGGATTTAACTCTTTTAGTGTCAATGTGTAATTTGCAAAGGATTCTGGAATTGGATGCTGTCATTTGAGTTGTTAAATGGAATGGACCGAGTGCCAGTGTTAAGGATGGGACACCAAGTACCATTGCTATGGAAACATTCTGTGATACATACCTTACCTCCTTCCCAGAGCAAGGAAGCCAGAAGTTTAGGTTCTGCATCAGCAAAGGCTCCCATCTTGTTACTCTGATCGTTCTTCAAACTGTAGCGATGTATTTTAGTGTTAATTTGATGTCATGCAGGATTTGCTTTCTCGCATCTGCAATACACCCCACCACAAACTCCACTGGTCATGACAATAAACCACCTAATTTTCTAGATGATTCAATAGCACAAACATTGGACAAATGTTACATGGTTCTTGAACAGTTATATCAACATTCCCTCAGTGTTGATGGGTCAAAATCCTCATGTTCCCTCCCAAACTGCATTATGGGTCAGTCTACAGCACATGGACTGCAGCAGTTCACCAACACCTTCTCAAGTGCAACTAGTGAGACCTGTTCTGGAGTACTGTGTGCAGTTCAGGTCACCCTGCTCCAGGAAGGATATTATTGCATTGGAAAGATGTTGCCGAATAGAGGGTTTGAGTTATAAGGAGAGACTGGGGCTTTTTTCACTGGAGTCTAGGAGGTTGAGGGGGTGACCTTATAGAGGTTTATAAAATCATGAGGATAAGGTGAATGACAAGGATCTTTTCCCGAAGGTGGGGGAGTTCCAAACTTGGGGGCATATTTTTTAAAGTGAGATGAGAAAATTTTAAAAAGGACATGAGGGGCAAAATTTTTACACAGAGTGGTTTGTGTGTGGAATGAACTTCCAGAGGAAGTGGTGGATCCAGCGACAAAGTTTAAAAGACATGCAGTTAAACACTTGAATAGGAAGGGTTTGGAGAAATATGTGCCAGACACAGGCAGGTGGGACTAGTTTAGTTAGGGAACATGGTCAGCATGGACTGGTTGGACTGAAGGGTCTGTTTCCATGCTGTATGACCCTATGAGTCTATGACCAGACACAGGCAATAAATGCTCGACCGCCCAGAGATGTCCACATCCCATGAGAGAATGTTTTAAAATGCACGCCTTGTCTTCTGCTCTTTCTTCATCAGTTTACGCCACAAGAAAGGGGCTACTCTGTAATGGGGGTATTCACCATTTCATCATCACCTCATGCCCATTTTCCCCTCAACTCCACCTTTGAAAATCCTCCAATTAGATTTTCATCACTAAAACTCCTACAGGTGTATCCAAAGACACACAAATATGTGACTGTGTTAAGAGATCCCTCTTTATTCTTCTCCATCTGTCTGAAGGCGTTGATGTGTTTGATTGTACCGTCCTCCAACATTTCTCCATTAACACACAGCACAAACCTCATCTGAACACAACATCAAGGTGTAACCTGACAAGGCCCATCACTCCCTCCTCCTCGCTTCTCCCTGGAGTCCACTGGTGCCTTGATTTATCGCTTCAATTGTCTGACACGCAGTCCTGCATGACCATGTCCTCAGTACTCCTGGACAGGTGGAAGCCACAGAGATAAAAGGTACTGCAGATGCTGGAGAATCCGAGATAACAAGGTGTGGGGCTGGATGAACACAGCAGGCCAAGCAGCATCATAGGAGCAGGGAAGCTTGATGTTTCGGGCCTAGACCCTTCATCAGAA
>JAHRHZ010000047.1:15161172-15189506 GCA_024137785.1 Ginglymostoma cirratum | reverse complement strand
GTGTTCTGAGAAGCAGTCACCCAGTCTACGCTTCATTTCCCCAATGTGTGGCCTGCTGTGTTCATCCAGCTCCACAATGTTTTATCTCAATTCTCCAGCATCGTCAGTTCCTACTATCTCAGCCACAATATTTGTGTGGCTGCTTCAGTTAAGTTTCTCGTCAATGGTAACCCTTCAGGTCTCCATCTCCTTCATTTGTCCTCCATAGCATTTTAGTTCTCTGTTGACATAACTTCCACAATGGTAATGCCATTGATTTATCGGTGAGAAGTGATAGGTTAGACTCTGTCCTGATTTTCAGCCTTAGTGAATGGTCATGATGCTGGGGGTGGGAGGCAGTAACTTAGGGGTCAACTGCCCCACGCCCCCACCATCGTACTTGCTCATCAGATACACCAACCAATCAAGAATAGCAGCTATAACAGCCACTGTCCTCTGTACGACAGTAACTCCTCTACCTGTTGCATTGTTTCATGGATGATGCATATACCCTAGATGATCATCAGCGCCTATTCATTCTGTCCCAGGAGTGTCCCAGAGATTTATTTTCGGGGGTCTCTAGGTCAGTCTGGTAAGAGCTGATAACGTCGAACCCTCGGAAGAGGAGTGGGAGATGATCAAAAAATCCACAGTTTGAAACCAAGTTCAGAGAAATTGACATCTATATTTAGCAAAAGGACTCTCTCCTGTTCTGTACTGTGTGGCACCCAGATGGATAGGTAACTACTAATGCCCAGCTCTTGGGTGTTTTGCAGCTTAGGGTCAGCTAGAGCGTGTGTTGGAGTCTGCAGGACACAGGGGAACTTGAAACAAAAGGATGGCCATTTAAAATGTGATCGCAGTGCTGAGCTTGGGGATGGGAATGGGGCTGGGGCCATTGTGGGGGGAGTTGGGAGTGAGCATGGTGAGGGATGCGGAGAGGGCAACTGGGAACCGATGTGGGTCACTAAGCACACAGTGGGCAGACAAGCAAGCAGATTGGGTGTGAGTCAGGACCTGGGAAAGTCACAGAACATCTCCCAGCCAATGACATGTTGACATTGTTGTGGGGCAAGTGCATAGCAAGGTGCCACAAGCAGTAATGTGGTAATAAGCAGGTAATCTGCTTTTTAGTCATGTTTGCTTACAGAGTGACTATTGGCAGAATGCTGGAGAGAACTCCCTTGCTCTTTGAGATAACACCTCAGAATCTTTTACATTCAAGGAGAGTGTGGGCGATCATAAGTTTAACATCTCCTTTGAAGGACAGTTCCTCTGATAGTGTAGCATCCCATCAGTGCTGAAGTGAGAGCGTCAGTCTGCTTTTGCGCTCTGTTGGTTCTGAATTATTCCTGCTGGTGTTTCTGTGACTGTTGCCTTTCTCCGTGACACATTCCAGCAACTAATGACTCTCAAATCATTTCTAGAAAGTTCCAGAATCAGCTGAAGGCCAGTTCAAGGCAGCTGTTTTAGAAACAGTTAAAAATAAATTCCTGAAAAGCTTTTTTTTTACTCCATTATGCTCCCTTAGCTATGTGACATACCTCCATGTGGTTTGACAGTAAAGTATGGAATATTGTAATCATTACAGAAATTACATGCCGAGATTAGCACTGAGGTCAGCCAGAGCTTCCACTGCCAGCTTACGCTTTCCAGAAGCCAATTTCACTCTATGGATTATGAAAATAAACTTCTCCAATTACACGCAAAGCACTGAAAATGTGTTACAGGCTCAAGTGAGAGCTTAGAAGACAGTTATCCATCTGGCTCCTAGAGTCACATTAGGTCACTGCAGTAATGTGACTCTGCTGGCAGCAACAAGACAACAGCAACATCTTATGGCCACAGTCAAACATTGCAGTCTCACGAAGGCCAATCTCTCTTGGAATGTAACTACAGCAGATCATTTGCTAAATCGGGCAGGAGTTAAAATATCATGGTTCTCCCCGGGAACACTCTGTACTCTCATCTAAATATTTAACAAATTCTTCCCCATCCAAGCCCTTAACACTATGGTTGGAGTTCCAGTCTATGTTTGGAAAGCTAAAATCCCCCACTATGACACCCTGTTATTTTTATACATATCTGAGATCTCTCTACATATTGCTCTTCAGCTTCCTGCTGACAAGCAGGGGCCTATAGTAAAATCCCAAACAAGGTGATCATCCCCTTTTTATTTCTGAGTTCCACCCATATAGCTTCACTGGACAATCCCCCAGGAATATCGTCTCGAAGTACAGCAGTAATGATTTCCCTAACCAAAAACTCCACCTACCCCCTCTTGCCTCCTTTTTATATCCTTCCTAAAGCCTGGAACATCAAGCTGCCAAGTCCCTTCCTCAGCTATGCTTCTGTAATAGCTATGGTGACCCAGTCCCATGTTCCCATATATGCCCTAAATTCATCGTCAGACCCTTTTGGATTGAAATAAATGCAGTTTAATTCTTCAGAGTTACCTCGTTCTCTGACTTGTTTTTGCCTGCCTGGACTAACTTTCTCCCTTTAACTTTGAAACAATCTTCCGCTTTCTCTCTTGTCTCATTACTGCTCAGGATCCCGCACAAACAACCCACCCGCGACCCCCACCCCACAACCCTCCATATTAGTTTAAATTCTCCCAAGTAGCTCTAGCAAATCTGCCTACCAGTATATTTGTCCCCCTCCAGTTCAAGTGAAACTCCTCTCTTGTTGCTACAAGCTAATGGCAGCACGATGGCTCAGTGCCCCTTCACTGCACCAAGGACCTGAGTTCGATTCCACCCTCGGGTGATTGCCTGTAGTGTTCAGGGATGTGTAGATTAAGTGGGTTATAGGGATGGGTCTGGGTGGGATGTTCTGAGGGTCGATGTGGACTTGTTGGGCCGAAGAGTCTGTTTCCACACTAGGGATTCTATGATGATGATGATGATCATGATCATGATTCTATGATGATGAGCTGGGTTCGATTCCAACCACGGGTGACTGTCTGTGTGGACTGTCTCCCTGTGTCTGCGTGGGTTTCCTCCGGGTGCTCTGGTTTCCTCCCACAGTCCAAAGGTATGCAGGTTAGGTGGATTGGCCATGCTAAATTGTCCCATAGTGTTCAGGGACCTGTAGGTTGAGTATGTTAGTTGTGGGAAATATAGGGATAGGGTAGGGTGTTGGTTTTGGTTGGGATGCTCCTTGGAGGGTCGGTGTGGGCACCTTGTCATTATTCCATCACTTCTAACGCTGTTAGGAATCACAGGGAACAAGCCTCTCCCAAACTCTGTGTCTCCCTGTCTCTCCTTATTCTAACATTTTTTTGGACTATAAAAGTTCCAAAATTAACGTTAAATGAAAAATTTTCTGCTTCCTGCTCTGGAAGTCAGAGGAAAATCACATTAAAAACCTCCAAATCAGGAGCAGGTCGAAAATCCACACTTCCACTATAATTTTCTCAAGAAAATTTTCTTTTTCAATATGTCGATGGCCCGACTAGAGAAGGAGCAAAATTTGACTTTCTGTTGGGAAATAAGGCAGGGGAGTGGGGGAGCACGTTGGGACCAGTGATCATAGTTCTATTAATTTTAAAATAGTGATGGAAAAGGATAGGCCATGTATGAAAGTTAAAGCTCTAAATTGGGATAAGGCCAATTTTGACAGTATGAGACAGGAGCTTTCAAACATTGATTGGAGTAGACTGTTTGCAGGTAAAGGGAAGACTGGCCATAGAAAGCTTTCAAAAGCAAGATGGCGAGAGTTCAGAGGCAAGATGTTCCTGTTAGAGTGAAGGATAAGGCTAGTAGAAGTAGGGAACAATGGATGAATAAAAATAATGAAGCTCTGGTCAAAAATAAGAAGGAGGGATATGTCAGGAATAGATAACTGAGATCAAGTGAATCTCTTGAAGAGTATAAGGGGTGTTGGGTGTTCTTAAGAGGGAAATCAGGAAGACAAAAAGGGGATATGAGATAGCCTTGGCAGATAAGGTTTGGGATAATCCAAAGAGATTCTATAAGTACTTTAAAGGCAAAAAACCAACTAAAGAGAGAATAGGGCTCCTTAAAACTCAATATGGCTGTCTATGTGTGGAACTACAGGAGATGGGAGAGATACTACATGAATATTTTGTGTCAGTATTTACTGTGGAGAAAAATGTAGAAGCTAGGAAACTTGGGTAAATAAACATTGATGTCTTGAAAACAGTCCACATTACCAAAGAGAAGGTGCTGGAGGTCTCAAAAAGCATAAAGGTAGTTTAATCTTCAGGACCTGATTAAGTATATCCCAGGCCTTTGTGGAAAGCTAGGAAAGAAATTACAGGCTCTTAGCAGAGATATTTTTATCACCAATAGTCATGGGTGAGATGTTGGAAGATTGAAGTGTGGCTAATGTTGTGCCATTATTTAAGAAAGGCTGCAATGAGAAGTTTGGGAACTATAGACTGGTGAGTCTGATATTAGTGATGGGTAAGTTGTTGGAGGCGATTCTGAGAGATAAGAGAGGCAAGGACTGATTAGTGATAGTCAGTATGGCTTTGTGTATGGGAAATTGTGTCTCACAAACTGGAATGAGTTTTTTGAGGATGTGGCCAAGAAGATAGATGAGGACAGAGTAGCAGACAAGGTTCCATGTATTGGACTGGTTAGTAAAGTTAGATCACACGGGGTCCAGGGAGAGCTAGCCAATTGGATACAAAATTGGTTTGACAGTGGGAGATAGAGGATGGTGATAGAAGTTTGTTTTTCAGGAGGCCTGTGACCAGTGGTGTTCCACAGGGATTGGTACTGGGTCCACAACTGCTTCTTGTTTACATAAATTATTTGGATGAGAATATAGGAAGCATGGTCAGTAATTTTGTTGGATGACACCAACCTTGGTGATGTAGTCAATAGTGAAGAAGGTTATCTAAGATTACAAAGGGATCTTGATCAATTGAGCCAATGAGCCAAGGAGTGACAGATGGAGTTTAATTTGGGTAAATGCAATGTGTTACATTTTGGTAAAGCGAACAAGGGCAGAACTTGCACAGTTAATGGTAGGGCCTGGGGGAGTGTTGTCGAACAGAGAGATCTCAGGGTTCAGCTACGTAGTTCAATTAAAGTTGCATCACAGGGAAGGGGATGGCCTAGTGATATTATCACTGGACTGTTAATCCAGAGATCCAGATAATGCCCCAGAAACCCAAGTTTGAATCCCGCCACGGCAGATGGTGGGATTTGAATTCAATAAAATATCTGTAATTAAGAATCTAATGATGATCATGAATCCATTGTCAATTGTCAGGAAAAACCCATCTGGTTCACAAATGTCCTTTAGGGAAGGAAACTGCCATCCTTACCTGGTCTGGCCTACATGTGACTCCAGACCCACAGCATTGTCGTTGACCCTAAACTGCCCTCTGGGCAATTAGGGATGGGCAATAAATGCTGCCTGGCCAGTGATGCCCTCATCCTGTTAAGGAATTTTAAAAAAACGGGTAGCCAGGATGGTGACAAAGGTGTTTGGCACGCTTGCCTTCTTTTTTCGGACCATTGAGTATAGGAGTTGGGATGTCATGTTGAGATTGTACAGAATGTTGATGAAGCCACTTTTGTGGCCACTTTTGTGTCACCAGGGTTCTGGTCACCCTGCTATAGGGAGGATATTATTAAATTGGAGATAAGGTCAATAGCAAAAGTCTTTTGCATAGATAGTAGGGACTGCAGATGCTGGAGAATATGAGATAACAAGGTGTAGAGCTGGATGAACACAGCAGGCCAAGCAGCATCATCTCCCCTCCCCCTACCGCATCCCAAAACCAGCCCAGCTCATCCCCGCCTCCCTAACCTGTCCTTCCTCCCACCAATCCCCTCCTCCCACCTCAAGCCCCACCCCCATCTCCTACCTACCAGCCTCATCCCGCCCCCTTGACCTGTCCATATCCCTGGACTGACCTATCTCCTCCCTACCTCCACACCTACTCTCACCTTTACTGGCTCCATCCCCGCCTCTTTGACCGGTCTGTCTCCTCTCCACCTATCTTCTCCTCTATCCATCTCCTATCCGCCTCCCCCTTTCTCCCTATTTATTTCAGATCCCCCTTCCCCTCCCCCATTTCTGAAGAAGGGTCTAGGCCTGAAGCGTCAAGCTTTCCTGCTCCTATGATGCTGCTTGGCCTGCTGTGTTCATCCAGTTCTACACCTTGTTATCTCAGTCCTTTGCATAGGGTAGGGAAGTTCAAAACTAGAGGGCATAATTTTAAGGTGAGGTGAGAAAGATTTAAAGGGGACTTGAGGGGCAGCTTTTTCACACAGAGGATGGTTCATATGTGGAATGAACTGCCAGAGGAATTAGTAAATGCCGGTACAGTTACAAGATTTAAAAGACATTTGGACAGGTACATGAATAGAAAAGGTTTGGAGGGATATGGATCAAATGCAGGCAAGTGGGACTAATTTAGTGTGGGGAAACTTGGTCAGCAAGGACGAGTTGGACAAAAGGGTCTGTTTCCATGGTGTATGACACTATATGGAAAATAGCGCACATGTTCCCCACTGTCAGGGTGATGAGGATCAACTTACATTTATGTAGCACCATTCACATTCCCAGGATGTTCCATAGCATTTTATAACCAATTAGGTACTTCTTTGGTGCTTGTTACTCTAATTCTGTAGCATCCTTTCATATGCATTCATGGGGTGAAAGTGTCACTGGCTACACGAGTATTTATTGCCCACCCCAGAGGGCAGTTAAGAATCAGCCACATTGCTGTGGGTCTGGAGTCACTTGTGACCCAGAACAGCTAAGGACAGCAGCTTCCTTCCCTAAAGGACATTAGTGAACCAGATGGGTTTTTCCTGGCAATCGACAATGGATTCACAGTCATCATCAAACACTAAATTCCAGATATTTTTAATTGAATTCAAATCCCACCATCTGCTGTGACAGTATTTGAACTTGGGTCCCCAGAATATTACCTGGGTCTCTGGATTAACAGAACAGCAGTAATCCTACTAGGCTGGTGAAGCTATGGTGTTTTATTGATGCACTGGTGGGAAACCCACTGAGACAATTTGATACCTGTGTTGTTTGGCTGAAAGTGCCCAGTGGGTTCTTTATGGTCTGATAGAAGAAGACGCTTGCACTTCAATATGAATTTATTATCTTAATCTACTTTAGATTCATTCAACAAGTATTTGTCAAGGAGATGTACCTGTGTGAGACCCATTCTTCACTGCACTTTCATCATTCATTCCTGCTTGTTAGTTACTTCAAATGTAACAACCACCTCTGCACACTTACATAGATATCCCAACATCACGCCATGCATTCTTGACTTTCAGGCAATACTTCCAAAAGATCAAAAGTTGGTACAGCCTGCCTACGTATCGTCCTGAGCTGGACCCAAAGTCCCAGGTAGTGGCCAAATCATTCAACTCTGTTCCCGACTATATCCAACTCTATGTGGCCAAATACTCACATAGCTCCAAAAGAAAACTGTCAATTATTGACTTACACCTAAACAAATCATTCCCATCTCCATCTGATCATGCGTCACTTTTCCCTGCTACTATTCTTTTATTCTATGTGTGGCCCCTATTATCTACCGTTATAACTGATTAAGGAACTCTAGAGAAACCTTACTGTCAGAGAGGAGGAAAGCATGTATTCATAATAGAGTTAAATGAGACAAACACACATTGTATGGTTTCAAGCACTACCAAATTTTGTAGGAGCGAATTACTGCAGATGCTGGAATCTGTACTGAAGACAAAAAATACTGGAGATTACAACGGGTCAGGCAGTATCCACGGAGAGAGAGAAAGCTAACATTTTGAGTCTAGATGCCTCTTCAGTACCAAATTTCGCTTGTTTGGTCTGTCTTACAATTTTGTACATACAATTTTCTCAAATGTAACTTGCTTGATTATACTTGATTTTCCTTCTTTCAAAATTATTCCAAACTCAAAATTAATGATAGACTCAAAAGGTTTCTTTCGTGTGTAGCCCCTGCAGCATTGTCGGGCTGACAGGTTTCATTAGTAGTCAATTAAATACTTCCCAAAAATGCATCCCAATTTTTTCCTGAGCTAATTAAAACCACCTAGACTTTTTCCATTGGATTGTGTTTTAAGTTAAAATTTAAACATTTAAATTTATTTGCCCTTTAAAATTCAATTGAATTTCCCATTGCATGCTTGAACTAACAAACTTGTATCAAGTAACTTTATCCATCCCAATTTCAGAAACAATTATGTCCAGGCTCAGTGGTTTAAACAGTGCTCTTATGTTGGAGATTTCAGTGATTATAGTCAGTTCAGGGTTCTCCTGTTTTCAAAGACTTTGTCCCCACGAGACTAACAGCTTCCTCACTGTGCTCTTGAAGCCTGTTCAAAAACAAAAATAAACAAAATCATCTGTGGCTCAGGGATAACACCAGTGGGTTAATAGTGTTCAAAATCACACGTCTCACCACACAAGGTGTTTGAGAAAATTTAAAAGCATCAGCAGAAAATGTTAACTCTGCTGGTCTCAGAAGGGCCAGAGACCAAGTCACTGAGTGACATCATGTTGTTTTTCATGTACTCAGTTCAAAACTATCAAAATCTTCTGATAACTTCAAACTGGCATGTTAAATTTCTGTTGTCTTAAAGAAAACTTTTCTTTATTACTTCATTAATTTAGTACTTCTTTAGTACTTTAGTTCAAGACCACCTTCAAAAAGAAACAACATGAGTATTGCAGACAAAACATTTCTCATTCCAAATGGATATCTTCCAAAAAGGTTCATCTATGTTTTGAGAACAACCTAAGCATTCTTTTTCACAACATCTTTTAAAACAGTTTTTAAACTTTTCAGTGAAATAAGATTGAAAGTCTTAAATCCACAATGATTTACCACTACGAGATAGCAAGAACTGCCGATGCTGGAGTCTGAGATAACACAGTGTGGAGCTGGAGGAACACAGCAGGACAGGCAGCATCAGAGGAGCAGGACAGTCGATGTTTGGGTCGGGACCTTTCTTCAGAGTTCTGACCTGCTGTGTTCCTCCAGGTCCACACTATGGTTTGCCACTATTCCTTGTTTCAGTATTGATTTCAGTTGAATGTAAGGAATGCTCTCCTTGTAATTGTCAAGGGAATGCTCTGTGAATACATTTCAATTTTCGCAGAGGGCTCCTTTAACTTCACTGGGGAATAAGGGTTTTTTGATTTTTCCCTAACTGTGCCATGGCCCTATACCTTTGTCCACCCCTTCCAACTCATGGGTGACATTACACAGCAGCATTGGATCATTACACACGGATGGAACAGTTGGGGAAATGCTGACAAATACATCCTAAGGTTACCTGCCTTGTTTTGCAGGATAACAGTCCCAGCCGCTACCTGTTTGCATATTTCTGTCCGGTGTGTTTTGATATCAAGGGAGAAGTCCACTTCATCATTAGTTTCAATATCGATGTCCAGTTTGTCCAGTTACAATGTTAGGTCTTCCCACTGCCTTTTCCTTGTATTATACATAACGGGTACTGTGCTTTCCTGTTGGTAATCATTTTTAACCTGCAGCTCTTTTACCAATTCCTACAGCTTCTTATTTTCTTTCTCCAACTATAAAGTACACAAAAACACTGTAGGATAACTTATTCTCAACAGTTTCTAAGTCAGTTGTTTCTATCATAGCCTCTTTCGAAAATCACACTCATAATCACCATCACAGATTTCTACAACTTCCATTCAGCTCCCACTGCCAATGTTCCTAACTTTTCCATTAAACTATCTCTCAGTCACATTTTGAAATATGCCAGTGATGCAGTAACTTCAATTAAAGACTGCTGCTTCACACAGTTTATCAAGCCAATTAAGCCATTACTCTTGCAATACATTAGTTAGATAACGTTCACAGCCATGACAATTGGGGCTGGTTCACTGATACCAGTGTCCATGCAGAATGCTTTATCTTGTAAAAGTTGTGGGGACAGCATTCTGTTCTCCAGCTGAGGTGTTAGAGAGCTCACCCCTCAGGTTTCCTCCTGTAATTTTCCCTTCTTAAACGTTTTGCTCAGACTCTGCTCACATTACCACAGGGAATCACAATCCAACGGGAATGTCAGGGTGTCACTGACCTCAGTCCTATGGGAATGTTACAGTCTCACGGACCCCATGAGACTGGGGAATTTCCCACAAGTGGGATAGAGTCCCTGCTCCTATGATGCTGCTTGACCTGCTGTGTTCATCCAGCCCCATGCTTGTTATCTCTGCTTTTGCATTAGGCCTGTTTTCCATGCACTTTTCCACTTTACTTCAATTGTTCATTGTCATGCCCAATTAACCCTTATTGGTCTGATTTGAAGATATCATTTTTGCGCCTCACTCTTCAATACCCACCTATTAAGCGGTAGCTCTCTCTACTCGAAGTTAAACACTGACAGTGGAAGTCTCACTCCAGAGACTTGAGCACAGCCAACTGGGCTGATACTCCAATGCAACATTATGTGAGTTCTGCACTGCCTGAGGTGCTGTCTGCTTCCTAAGTTAGACATCAAAGGTTCTGTTTCTTTTGAGAAAGAACAGAAGAGTATCCTGGAGTCTTGGCCAACATTTACAGGTAGTTCTGCAATAAAGCATGTTTCGTTAACGCAAGTTGGTTGTAGCGCGATTGATGAATGAATAGTGGACGCTGTTTAAAGAACGTGAACTTTCTGCTGTATAGGGATAGCGATTTCCCTGTAACACGATTTCCTACAGTGCGAGGTCACACAAGAATGCAACTATCGCGTTATAGCAGAACTACCTGTATCCTCAGTCACCATCTCTTAATGAAATGACCTAGTCCTGATTGCTATATAACTGTGCGATACCAACATGTGTTTGGGTAGCTTGCTACCCCATCCACATTTTCTGACTGGGTGTACATGTCCTATTGGATTTCTGACTGGGTGTACATGTCCCATTGGGTTTCTGACTGGGCCTACATGTCCTATTGGATTTCTGACTGGGCCTACATGTCCTATTGGATTTCTGACTGGGCCTACATGTCCCATTGGATTTCTGACTGGGCCTACATGCCCTATTGGATTTCTCACTGGGCCTACATGCCCTATTGGATTTCTGACTGGGTGTACATGTCCTATTGGATTTAAAGTGATTGAGGAAAACAACTCAATTGTTGAAAGAGAAGTGATTCTTGTCTTAAGACAGTATATATTTTGTTTCTTTGCATCACAACAATCAGACGCATGTTACTTAACAAAGTAGACTTTGTTATTAAGAATTTTAGAAGATAGCTTTATCCCTGTTGAGATTCAGAAAAGTTCTGCCTTCCCTTAGACAAATCTTTATGACGTCATCTCATTTGATGGAGCTTAGTGTAGTCTTCAGCAATAACCCTTTCAGAACCATGACATTATTTCAGTGTTTTTCAGACCAGCATTTATTGTCCATCCCTAATTGCCAGAGGGCAGTTAAGAGTCAACCACGTTGCTCTGGGTCTGGAGTCACATGTGGGCCAGACCAGGTAAGGATGGTAGATTTTGTTCCCTAAAGGACACTAGTGAACTTGATGGGTCTTTTCCTGACAATGTATTCATGGTCATCATTAGACTCTGAATTCCAAATTTCCATTGAGTTCAAATTCCAATATCTGCCATGGCAGGATTTGAACTCAGGTCCCCAGAACATTAGCTGGTTTCTGGATCAATAGTCTAGCAATAATATGATCAGGCCATCACCACTCCATAAAACAATAACGCCACATCTAGGGCAGTGAACAGTTATAAATAGTTTAGCTGAGCAGACTGTGAGCATGTGTCTTTGCTCACAAGCAAAGATGGTGTATATTTTGCCAATGGATTTGAAAGATTAATGCATTTGATCCTTCTTTAGCTTGTTGAACGGACTATGTTGCAAATCTCTCGAGTAAGACTGTAACCACAGTAAATGCAAGTAATTTAGATGTTTATGGGCAATCAATTCAGCTGAAAGAAGTAGGTGTGCAGTGAAATTTTTTTGTTTCATTGAAGTGTGCCGTGTTGCCGTAAAAGTTAGGAACAACTGCATGACACAACAATGATTACATTGCTGTTTACGGGATCTTACCGCGTGCAAATTTGCAGCCGTGTTTCCTACAATACAAGTTTTCTCCACTTCCAAAGCATTTCATCAGCCGTCAAGCGCTCTGGAGTATCCTGGGAAGAGCCTATGTAAATGAACAGAAATGTTAATTCATCCGCTTTAAAAAGCGTTAGATCTGCAGAATAGCAGAGAGCTCTCACATTCATTCGTTATCACCACATTAGTTTATAATCTTGCATTTGCTTGAAGTGCTACTGTAATAAGTGCCCTTCAAGAAAGATTAAATTTGTGGTTAATGAGTGGACAACGTGAA
Organism: Ginglymostoma cirratum; assembly: GCA_024137785.1. Taxonomy (NCBI): domain Eukaryota; kingdom Metazoa; phylum Chordata; class Chondrichthyes; order Orectolobiformes; family Ginglymostomatidae; genus Ginglymostoma; species Ginglymostoma cirratum. Next base: position 15,177,199 of record JAHRHZ010000047.1, on the reverse strand, counting down.
GCTGGCAAAAAAAGACCAGCAGATTAAATTTTATAACCAATCAATTAAAATCAGCCAAAATGACATTGTTGTTTGGAAAAAGAAACATCAAAGCATCTATTCTTTTTATGAAGAAACACTACATCAGATCTTACTGCTCAGCATTTATTATCACCACCAGGAAGTTCGTACAGTTAGTTCAATAAAAATTATATTCAGTATTTGCTATCTCAAGTAAACTATGCCCACAGACAGTATGTCCCCACACAAGGAAGCCTTGTGTTTAGAAAGAGGTATTAGAAGTGACTGATAAGCAATGATTTAGTACTGAAACCAAAAGGCAATATAAACTCACTGTTCTATCTGTTTATGGAACAGTCCAAAACCTCCACTTAGCATTTGCTGAGATATGAAGGGGAGAGGCAGGAGAAATACAAGAGAGATTTGTATCCAAATTGCATCTTGCAACAACTCAGACATTCTACCAAAAACAGAAATTGCTATAAAAGCTTGAGTACACAACCCGAAATGTTAACTCTGTTTCTCTCCACTGACGCTGCCAGACCTGCTGAGTTTTTCCAGCAATTTCTGTTTTTGTTTCGGATTTACAGTACCTGCAATTCTTCTAGGCTTTCACTCAGGACATCCTGAAGTGTTTTACAGCTAATGAAGTACAGACTGAAATGTAGGCGATGCTGTACTGTAGGAAGTGAAGTAACCAATTTCTGCACAACAGGCTTTGATGTACAGCTATAATGGCCAGATGATAGGCTTTTGCTGGTATTTGCTGATGAATATTGGCAAGCACACCGGAGTGAACTCCCTTGTTCTTCAAAATCATGCTGTGGGATCCTTTCAGCAGAAAGGACCTGCTTTAATATCTTATGTGGAAGACATAGCCTCTAGTCAGCCAGAGCGTTAGCCTCTGTTTGTCTACTGTGGTCTCTGGAGTGGGACTTTGGACATGGGACACTGTGCTAACTATTAAGTCATAATGAATGACTGGGGAGAGTCAGCAGTGCAGTCCAGTATTCCTTTAGTTAAACAATACCAAACTGGTGGCATACCTTGAGAACTAGGCACTTGGCTCTGCTTTGGAGCTTATTCTTGTGTTTCAAACCTGGAAAGCTTGGAAGCAGGAGATCAGCTGCAGAATACAACAGAAAGTGTTCCATCAGAAATTGATTTAAGCTGAATATAAATGATTTTAAAATAACCCCTGAGAACTAAAATAGCCGAATGACATCTAACATCTGTGAAAGGAGCCAAAGGGGTAAAAAGCAGAAATAATATCTCGAACTATCTGCATTCCTGATGGAGTTTTTTCTCATTTCTTTCATACACAGGAGTCTGCCCTCTGATTTCAAGCAATGTGCTTTGAGTGCCAACCTGTGCCAAAGAAGCAAATGGAATCAGTTCACAGCCTTAGGACTGTCAGATCACAAGTATAAATTCCTCCCTCTGTGTTAAAGTCATATTCTTTTTTACACTTTCAGACTGACCATCTGCGCTGCAGAATGAAGCTGGCCTCAGGTTTTTTTCAGCTGAGCAATGGGTTGTGTCTGACAAGGAATGCCACTCAATTCCCACCCACCATTTCTCACTGCTAACACTTCCAATTAATGAAGTTCAGCACAACCCTGAATCATCTTCAGTTCCCCTCTTCCTTCTGTGCTGTAATCACCCAGTTCCACCCACACATTGTCCTCTCAATATCTTGACCCTATTAAAGTTGTTGTGTACCAGCCCAAACTCCCTCAAAATGTCAAGGAGATAGCCTAGACCTTAACTTCTTATTTTAAAGACAAGGACCAGTTGTTGTATTCTGGGTGCAATTCGATTGGTCAAATTACCAGCCTTGAAGTAAAACACACTTTATTCGTACACCAGAGTTAAAATACAGACAAAATTAAAATAAAAGAGTTGGCTTCACTGTAACTCCATTGAAATATTTAACAAAATATTAAACTACTCATTAACTTGTTCCAACATAATAATACCCCATAAACACACTCTTGGCATAGGCAAATTCAGTAAAATAGATTGTCCCACATGCAATTCTAGCAGCAGGAAGAGAACCCCAGCTATAACAGAGAGAAAGAGGTGTAGCAGCTTCCACAAACCCAACAGCTACTGAAAGTTAAAGCTAGAACACTGGTTTTGTGGGAGCTTGACCTCACCCATTCAAGCTGCTTCTATTGTTCCAACTTTTAGAAAAACCCAAGACCTCACAAGTTGGTTACTTTATTGGCTTTGAGTAGATCGCTTGGCACTTCTGTCTCAACCTTTCTTCATTAAAAAACAACCAGACAAAATATACCTCCTAAAGCCATAGTATTGTCACAAAATGAAAACAAATCGAAGATGGAAGGGTGGAATTTTCAAGGTTGCAGGATTTAGAATGATAAAATTTTGCCAAGAACAGACACAACCTTTGCCTTGTATTCATTAGGCATGGGACACGAGGAACCAAACTTAGAAAGTGAACACCAATTTATTCCTTTCCATGCCGGCCTCGTTTTGGTTTCTCTTGCATCCCTGTCTTGATGATTGCATGAAAAAAAAGTCTTGACTTTGTGCCTCTTTTTAGCGATGTTTAAATTCTCTACTTGTAAGCAATTGTTGGTGAGAATGTAGAACGCAACTCCAATCAAGTATGATTGTACCTTCTTTGGGTTTTATAGGCAGATAAATAACTCACTCTGCCAACCCCCAAGAGGGATGGGTCAGTGATATTAACATTTAATTGAGTCTCCATACCTTAGATTTTGGAGTTATCTGTATTTGATAGGTATTTAACAGCTCTCAGGAAACCCAAAAGCTGAAGGGGGTTGGGAGTTTGGAAAGAGATGCTGCATCCAGCTGTTAGATCTCTTCTCAACACCTGCTTGTGGGCCATGAGGAGGAGGAATGCTTCCGTCACACCGGCCCACCAACACCCAATCTTAGGAACCCACACAAATATTCTCTGATTATCATTTAAATCCAGCCCTTATGACCCTTGCTTAGCCATACTCAACTAACCCTACCAACTCTCTCACCTCGCCACCATCCTCGCACTCTCCCCCTCACTGCTGCACTCTGAAACCACCCTCCTCTCCACCCACCACCAATTTCCAAAAATGTGCGAGGTGCCTTATAATTTCTTATAGAAATATAGGTTGTTGTTCTCGTTGACTATTCCCCCCAACCCCCCAATTCCCCAACCCCGCCTTTCAATCTGGCCAGCTGTCCCATTGGAGTCACAGCAAAATCAAGTCTTGTCATCTCCCCTGTTACATTCCTGGCTCCCTCCTCACAGTGGCTCATTGGGTAGAACTCTCACCTCTGAGGCAGGAGGTTGAGGGTTTGAGTCCCACACTCTATAGACTTGACGTCATTATCCAGGATGCCACACCCAGTGCAGTAGCTAGGGCCTACTGCATTGCCTAAGGAGCTACCAGAAATAACTCAGCTTGGAATTCACTGTAATTGTCACATAAACCCAATGGGCTCATTAATGTCCTTTAGAGAAGGAAGCCTGCAGTCTTCACCTAGTCTGTCCCGCACGTGACTCCAGACCCACAGCAATGTGGTTCACTCCCAACTGCCCTCCGAAATGGCTGAGCAAGCCATACAGTTCCGGGGCAATTAGGGACAAGCTGTAAATTCTAGCCCAACCAGTGATGTCCACACCCCATAAACAAACACTCCATCATTATCTATTACTCTGCAGTAATTCAGTCATTCAAATTGCAGCAGCAGCAGGTTAGAATGTGTTCAGCTCCTGTGCCTGTACACTCCCAGTCAGCTGCATTCTTCTTTGTTCTTTTCTCATTGTTGTTTCTTCATTTCTTTCTTTGTAACAAAGTTCACCTTTCCTGCGGCTGTGGTGGAGGAAGGTGTTGGCAGGGGCTTGCTGCAGAGGTGGCAGCGGGGTGGATCCGAATGACAATATCAAAGGCTTCATCGACAGTGGGTCTGGTGGGACCCATTCCTCCCGGTGGTGGTTTCAGAAGTGGCTACCCTGGCGGTGGTGTGTTGGTTACTCGCGGCTATGGCAGCGATGTGGCATCTTCTGGTGGCAACTGAAGTGATGATGGCTTCAGCGTTGGTGATGGAGTGGGTCTGGTCAGTCCCTCGTTGCTTTGGCGACAATGTAATGGCTTTGGTGCTGGCTTTGGCGGTGGGTCCAGTCCAGAAATCCTTGCTTTGGTGGCTTTAATGGCAGAGACCTGTAGCCGCTCCAGAAACCCAGGAGCTGTGGAGGGAACAAAAGATGAACTTTGTCTTAGCTCTGACTCAAATTTTTTTATAATTTCCGTAATTAAAATGACCCTGGATTAAGGTGATGTAAACACTTCTCACTGTATTTTTATAAATACAAACGACAATAAATTGTTATTCTATATTATACTAATCAGTGTTGCATTTCATTGGTCATTCCTTTGCAAGCTCATACACCAGATCGAGGGTTTTGTTGAGACTGCTACATTCTCCATCTCTGCAGATCCACATTTAGGACGCATCTTAAAACCTACCTCTTTCACCAAACTGTTGGTAACCCGTCCTAACAACTCCTTATGGGGCGCTGTTATCAAACTTCATTGATAATACTCCCGTGAAACACCTCAGGGGAATGAGGCACTACGTAAATGCAGGATGCTGCTGAGGCAGCTGTGCAATCAAGCAACTTAGTGGGGGGAGGGGGCAGGACACAGTTGACGAAGCTCTCTGCTTCATTAAAGGCTCTGGACCTGCCTTAGCTCACTGTGAATTATTGGATTGCCATTCTAAATCCAGGGCCAGAGCTTTTCAGAATCACTCACAAAAATATCAAAATAAAAGCGTTATTAAATGTTTCTGCAAGATAAAGATTAGAATAAAATAGGGGTGTGTGTGTTATGAATTGGAATGCACAGTACAAGTTACAGCAAAGACTTCAATCTCGCAAATACTAATTGGGCCCAAGAGGTCAATTAATTACATGGAGCTGCTCATTCTAGCTGTGTGGGCAGCATACAATCTTCACCAGGATGACCTTCCTCAGGCTGGGATCCATCAGGTTGCAAACTGCTGCCACTTGCAAAGCTGATAAAAGCTCAGTTTGTTTTTAACCATTACTGTCACTTCAAACCAGGAGACATTATTTACTGCAGTTTCAATAGAATCGCTCCCAGGACTGGAACTTCTCAAGTGAGCAGTCAACACCAAACGTCTAGCTGTGGCAAGGATTAAATTATCGAAATGGCATTTTAGTCGCTGCATGAGGAAGAGAAACCAAAAGTTACAGTAAGAAGGGCACACTCACACTCACTCACATACAAACTCACATTCACACTCACACACGCCCTCACTCTCTCACTCACTCTCATGTTCACACAGACACACACACACACGTCACACCCACACACTCACGCACACACACACTCTCACACACATACACATATACTCTCTCTTAAACACATACACACACACGTACACGTACTCTCTCACACACACACACTCACACCCACACACCCACACACCCACACACCCCTACAAAGACTAATTACCAGAATGATTTGGTTTATTTTTTGCCACATGTGTTTTGGTACAAAATTTGGTGAAAATTGTTGTAGGATGTCACCAGTGTCCAGCACCATCTTAAAACACAGAAAATAAGCCAAAACAGAATATATAGGCAAAAAAAATGAAGAAATAAGGAAAATGTGTTCAGCCTTACAGTCCTTCTTGTTAGGTGCTCTGTCATGGGCCTGGTGGCTAGGCATGATGCCCCTTCAATGCACCACCATCACTGGAACGAAGGTCACCACTCTTCAGTGCCATCTTACCTCCAGCAATGCCCTTGTCACTATGCATCCTCGCCAATGCAGACATCACCAATGCTGCTGGATACCATGCCAACCCAAACTCGACTCCACCACCACCACAAGTCGACATTGGACACACCTCACCAATGCAGCCATTGCTGATGCCTCCAGGGTCTTGCACTGGCCCAAAATTCTCCCCTGCCACAGCCTCCATGAACCTGCTCTGAAAGCAGACGCTGCGGGGAACCCAAACTTACCTCTGATGCCATCGGCACAGGCCTGCACTCCCTGGGCCCACATGCCACTGCCAATGCCATCACTGTGATTGAGCTCTACACAAGTAAAGAAAGAAGAAAAAGAATGGAGAAAAGAGAGAGAAAGAAAGGAAGGAAACAAAAAGTAGGCAGAATGGTCAAGCCTTGGGCTACTCCACTTCCTTCTTACTGGAAGAATGATGCCCTGGACTCGAGTGAAATTATGAGGAGACATTTACAAACTAAGAACATACTCTCAGGAATTTAGGAGGCCAACACATGACTTCTTCAAACTCTTTAAACAATTACAGGGAATAGAAAGGATAGAGAGAAACTATTTCTGTTGGTCTGGCAATGTAGGATAAGGGAGTACAGTCCAACAACATTTCACCAGTGAAATGTTTTTCATACAAATGGTGGCAGAAGCTTAGAAATCACTTCCACAAGTAACATTTTAATTTTGCGTTCTTTCCTTTATTCTACCAATGGATGTGGGTATCACTGGCAAGGCCAGTATTTATGGTCCATCACTAAATGCCCTTGAATGGCTTGCTTGGCTATTTCAGAGGGCAGTTAAGAGTCAGCCACATTGCTGTGGGTCTGGAGTCACATATAGGCCAGACCGGGTGAGGATGGCAGATTTCCTTCACTGAACGTCAAAAATCACATGACACCAGGTTATAGTCCAACAGGCTTATCTGAAAACACTAGCTTTCTGATCAATGCTCCTTCCTCAGGTGTTGTGAGAGAGGAGGTATCAAGACAAAATTTAGAATTAAAAGATCAAAGGATCTTACAACTGATGTGAATGTTTGATCCTTTGATCTTTTACTCATAAATCCTGTATCTTGATATCTCCTCTCTCACTACACCCAAAGAAGGAGCGGTGGTCCGAAAGATTGTGTTTTCAAATAAATCTGTTGGATTATAACCTGGTGTCATGTGATATTTGATCTTGTCCAACCCAGTCCAACACCTGCACCTCGACATCATACTTTCCCTGAAGGACATTAGTGAAGCAGATGGTTTTTTTTTTACAACAGTCAATTCCAATACGAATACTGAGACAAACATTACGTTGCAGATGTAATTCATTGAATTGAAATTCCACAGCTGACCAAGTAATGTTGAGCATTAATCTGGGACTCTGGGTAACAAGTCCAGTGACTAGCAATCCAGAGCTCAGTGCACTAGATAAATTATTCAACGTCAATCTGAGATTGATCAATTTTTGTTAATCAAAGGTATTTTGGGCCAGAGAACAGTATCAGGAGTTAGGTCACAGATTACCCATGGTCTCATGGTTTGACAAAATCAGCTGGAGGGCTTTGGTTGTCTACCTCTGTTCCTACTTCCTATCAAGAAGGAAGGAATAGAGAGAAAGAAAAAGAGACATTTAGAGAGTTAGGGATGGAAGCAGAGGGGAACATGTAGAGGAATGGGTGGTAGATAGGGAGAGATGTACAGAGCAAGAAAACAGAGGCTGAAATTACCAAGCAGTTATAAATACCAGTGCAAACACAAGGGAAGATTGAGTCAGATGGAGAGAGGGACAGAGAGCAAGACAATACAAAGAGTGACAAAGGTGAGAGAGAAATAGCCCAAATAAATGGGAGACAAGGTGGCACAGCAGGAGCGAGGGATGGGAAGCAACAAACACTCCACCTTATGTCAGTGATAGTTGATTTCTTAGTGTCTCAGAGAAGGACAGGTTCCTGTTGAATCTAACTCACCAATCAGTTACTGTGAGACCGGGTAGAAGAAATACAAGGACAAAGGGAAAGGATCCAACTGCTGCAAATTGATGGATTCCAGTTCCAATTCTCACCAGATAAACAACTTCTAGGCAGCCATTTCTTCATGGGGAGGCTGCAAGGAAAGACACCAAAAGCAAGCTGCATTTCTATAGCACCTTTAATTTTGTAAAAGGTGCTTCACGGGAGGAGGAACTATTGAGCAAACACTGACACCAAGCTGGACAAGAGCAGACAGCCGAAAGCTTGGTCAAAGACATAGGTCTTAAGGAATGTCCCAAGGGAATTCCAGACTTTAAGACCCCAGGCAGCTGAAGGCATGGCCACCAATGGTGAGCTGACTCAATTTGGAGCTGAGTGCAATGCCAGGTTTGGGGGAGTGAAGTTATCTCAGAGAGTTGTAGAGTTGGAGGAAGAGATAGGAAAGAGAAAGGCCGTGGGAGAATTTGAAATCAGACAGTGAGCTCCTCACAATCCCTTCACGGCAACAATGTGGAAGTTTGTCAGAGCTGGTCAGGACTAGTTAAAATCAGTTCAGCTCTCCTCAATGACTGGACATTTTAAGGACAAGTAACTGGGGAGATGAGAGGGCTTGGAAAGAGGTTAAATCTTAGATTTATGAAGTTGCCTTGACAAAAAGGTTTTCAAAACTATTGCAACAGGTGCTGATTAGCCATGCAGGGGTGGAAATGGTGATGTGGTGGTAATGTCACTGGGCTAGTGGGAGACAATGGCCTAGTGGTATTATTGCTAGACTATTAATCCAGAAACTCACGTAATTTTCTGGGGGCCTGGGTTTGAATCCCGCCACGGAAGATGGTGAGATTTGAATTCAATAATAATCTGGAATTAAGAATCTATTGATGGCCTTGTCAATTGTTGTAAAAACCCATCTGGTTCACTCATGACCTTTAGGGAGGGATCTACCATCCTTACCTGGTCTGGCCTACACGTGACTCCAGACCCACAGCAATATGGTTGACTCTCATCTGCTGTCTGAAATGGCCTAGCAAGCTGCACTGTTCAGAGGCAGCTAGGGGTGAGCAATAAGTGCTGGACAGCTTGTGGCACCTATGTCCCATGAGTCAATAATGAAAAGTGATCCGGGGGCCCAGGTAATTATTCTTTGAACATGGGGCCAAATCCCACCTGGACCAGCTGGTGAGATTTTAATTCGATAAAACAAAATCGCTGATTAAAAGCTAGTTCCGGTGACGGTGACTATGAAATTTGTGCTGATTATTGTGATGGCCGACTGGATCCAGCAATGTCCTTGAGATCATTTATCTGGTCTTGCGGTGTGTGGTAATGTCCATAGCTCTGGGCCAGAAGCTCCAGATTCAAGAACTACCCACCCTGGAAGTGTGTCATGATGTGTCCAAACAGGTTGATGGAAAACTGTCCTGGTCTGGCCTACATGTGACTCCAAACTCTCATGAATGTGGCTCAGTAAGCCATGCCATTCAAGGCGAATGGGGAAGGGTGACTAATCCTGGCCTTGCCAGTGACATCCACATCCCAGAAATGAAAAAGAATTCAGAAGGCACATCCCTTTTCCCCTGGAGCTTTCAATTGATATCAGAGTTGCTTCCACTTCAAGCCTTCAACATCCATTTCAAGCATTGCCTATGCCTCAAATGACCAACCATTTGTGATGTTGGTCCTAAATTTGTTGTTTACTAAGTTGACCAACATCCCTTTGGCCAAGCAGCACACTTTAAAGAAACAAAGAACTTGCATTTATATGGTATCCTCTGTGATCTCAGGGCATTTCGCACCCCACCCCCCCCCCCCCACCACCCATGTACTCTGCAGTGAGTTATGTACTTCTGAAATATAACCCCTGCTATAATACAGGAAAAAGCAGCAGGAAATTTGTGCAGAGAAAGCTCCCACAAAGAGCAATATGAAAATGCTGAGATAATCTTATAATGAGATGTCAGTGGAGTCGTAAGCACTGGACAGAATCCAGGAATAACAACCCCCTGCCTCTGCCCTCTCCCCTTCCCTCAAGTCCAAGGTGTGTTTCAAAGGAATTGGGATCGTTGGCGTCCAGAGGAGAAACTAAGGCCGTGTCTGCCGTTTAAGGTCGCTGTGAAAAAAAAATCACATGGCCACTGTGTTGAAGAAAAGCAAGGGGGTTCTGCCCAGTGTTCCAACTCAGGTTAACCACTGAATCAGTATCAGCTACGTACATATGGTTTAAACCATCTGGTCATTTCCTGCACTCTGGCAGTAACTCCATTTCCAGTGTAATTCTTTGGTTGTTAAGCATTCTGGGAACATGCTGAGGACATGAATATCCTTAAGTAAATACATGTCTCCATTCTGAGTGAGAGCACATTCCTGGACTACAGGAGAGGTGAAAGTTTGGGCGTCAGTGAGAGACACTAAGCAAAAGCCAAGGACAGTTGGCCATGTCGAAAGATGCACAAAGTCATAGTGTTGTACAGCACAGAAACAGACCCTTCGGTCCAGCTCATCCATGCTGACCAGATATCCTGAATTAATCTCATTCTATTTGCCAACATTTGGCCCAGATCCCTCTAAACCCTTCCTACTCATATACCCATTCAGATACCTTTTAAATGTTGCAGTTGTACCTGCCTCCGCCACTTTATTCCATATCCGCACCACCCTCTGCAATTTTGCTAAGTTTATTTTAAAGCTTGTGTAAAAAAGCAAGGGATACCACTCTCTGTGGGGAACTTGGAGCTGCCAACTGTGTCTAGCAGCGGAACTCAAAGTGAGTAGCTGGGTCAGTGTGAAAGCAGCAGGACTTGCTCTTGTGTTGCACACATGCTCCAGTCAAACAGGTGTAACAATAGCTGTAGCTTGGTAAGAACACACTATAACATTCTGTGCAGTTTTGATCACTCTACCCAAGGCAAGATACACTTGCCATTGAGGGAGTGTAGCAAAGGTTCACCAGATTGATTCGGGGCTGGGAGGAATTTCATATGAAGAGAGATTAGATTGGCTCACTAAGGTTTTAAAGAATGGGACGGGATCACACAGAAATGTATAAAATTCCGACAGGGCCGGACAGTCAGAATGAAACAAAGAGGTTTCCTTCTGGCTGGAGGTTCCACAACAAAGGGACAACAGTCTCTGGACATGGAATAGATCATTTCAGATTGAGGTGAACAAAAATGTCTTCACTCAGAAGTCGGTGACCCTTTGGAATTCTCAACCACAGGACACAGTCACTGATATTATTTAAGAAGGGACCAAACAGATGTCTAGAGGCTAAAGGTGTCAAAGGGGATGGGCAGAGAGTAAGCATTAGGATAGAGGATCAACCATGATCATATTGAATGGTGGAGCAGGTCTGATGGGCTGAATGGCCTATTTCTACTCCTATCTTCAATCTTTTGAAACATCCGTTTAAGCATCATTAATCAAATTGACAGTGATGGAGCAGTGTGTGTATTTCAGGGCAATGTGTGTTAAATTTAAATCTCAATAACTCGCAGGGATGAATCAGGAAGTGCGGTGTGAGGCTGTCTCCCTGGTTGATGGTGCTGATTTACAGCCGCTCAAATTGACTCTGTCAGTCTGAGTGAAAATTTGGCCTCTGAACAGGCTCAATCTGGAGATTTCTACAAAATGCTGTGGCAGTTGAGAGAATGGCAGCATCATTAATGGTGGGACTGAAACACTGCTGAAGCTTCAGTGCTGACTGAGAGCTTCCTCAAGTCTGGAAACCACTCCTCAATCCCAGACCAGGAGCTCAGTCCGATGCCAAGAGTGAGTAGATGTTGGTCACTGGCACTATCAGGTTCAGCAGTGTGTCCCGGATGTTTGAGCGAAACACATCGGCACAGAGGCCATGGGCTGAATGGCCTGTTCTATCCTGAACGAGGCTTTGAGTTTATAACTTCAGAAGGCATGAGGTTCATTGTAGGAAAGGCAAACACAGAACTCAGAGGAGCTCCCAGGCCTGTGCTTCAGTCCATGCCGGGGGGTGAAACATGAAGCTAGCGGGGGTCACAGAGAATTGGGTGGTGAGTGGCGAGTGGCTCTAGGATGGGGGGGCATGGGGCTGGTGCAGTAGGGAGGGAAGAGGATTGGTGGATGGGTGTTTGGGAGGTAGTATTGGGCTGGGAGAGAGCTAGGGTTGGTGGATAAAGAGGTTGAAGTGGACTGTGGGTGATGGGTGGGAAGTGTGAGATGGGTTGGGAGGGGAAAGGTGGTAGGAGTGTAGGCTGTTCCAACACATTGGGATAGGAGAGAGGAACGACAGCAGGATCCCATCCCGACCAGTATCCAGTGGCCATTCCTGGTCACCTCGCATCTGGGATATTGTTCCAACATCTGTGAACCTTGCTTCTTGTACCAGATTTATTGGCCCCAGTAGAATGAGGATAAATGTCAACCCTCTCACAGCAGGTATCTTCGCGGTAATTTGTACATGTACAGATTGTCAAAGAGGAGCCAAAAAGATCGGAAAGTGGTCAATAATGTAGACCAGATCCTAGGCTGTGACTAGAGGCAGACAGTACAAAAGCAAGGAAGGTGTGAATATATTGTTATCTCAGAGGGTAGTGAATCTGTGGAATTCTTTATTCTAGAGGGTTGTTGAGTCTGGGTCAGTAATTATCTTCAAGGCTGAAGGAGACAGAATTTTAATCAGGAAGGTGGTCAAGCATTGTAGGAAAACGGCAGGAAGGTAGAGCTGAGGATTATCAGACCATAAGAACATAAGAATTAGGAGCAGGAGTAGGCCATCCGGCCCCTCGAGCCTGCCCCGCCATTTAATAAGATCATGGCTGATCTTTTTGAGACTCAGGTCTACTTACCCGCCCACTCACCATAACCTTTAATTCCTTTACTGTTCAAAAATTTATCTAGCCTTGCCTTAAAAACATTCAGGGAGGTAGCTTCAACCTCTTCACTGGGCAGGGAATTCCATTGGGTGAAGAAGTTCATCCTGACCTCAGTCCTACATCTGTTTCCCTTTATTTTGAGGCGATGCCCTCTAGTCCTAGTTTCACTGCTAGCGGAAACAACCTCCCTGCCTCCACTGTATCTATTCCCGTCATAGTCTTATATGTTTCTATAAGACCTCCCCTCCATAAGACCATCCATGACCTTATTCGATGTTGGAGTGGACTCAATGGCTTTCTCCTGCTTTATGTCTCACAATGGATGGTCTAAGTTATGGTGAACCTCTATAAAACAATCAGCTCGAGGATTACAGTCAACCCTGTTATCTTGACTTCAGCAGAGATGTGACAGGCTTAGAGAGGGTACAAAACTGATTTCAAGAACAGCTCTGGTCCCATGCCTGAACTGGAGAAGATGGGGCTGTTCTCCACAGAGTGGAAAATAATGAGAGGAAATTTGATGGAGGTCATCGAAATTTGGAGGGGTCGGGATAGAGCACATTGGGTGAAACTGCTCCCATTGGTAGAATGTTTGAGACCCGAAGGTCACAGATTTAAAATAATTGGCAAAAGATGACATGAAGAAAACCTTTTTTTGGCAACCAAGATCCAGGATGTATTGTGTGGGAGTGTGGTGTTTGCAAATTTGATCAGGGCTTTCAGAAGGGAATTAGATTATTATGTGAAGAACAACAGCTAGATTGGTCTTGAAAGAGCTAGAATGGGCATGAGGGTTTGAAAGGCCATCTTCAGTCCCGCCACGATAACCCAATTATTAGCAGGAGCGAAAATAGCAGGACACAGTTCAGAAGGGTAGAAACAGAACCGTCTCATTTCTCTGACTCACTCTGCAACAGTTTCCAGCAAGGAAAGCAATCAACTGCTTCAATGACAACTCAAACTTTTTGTTTCATTATAAACAGACAGAGGTAATTCTTGTTGGAGAACGATTGGCAATTACGTTACTTCAACTCTCCGCTTCAAGGCAAGCTCCTGTAATGAGAAATGGTTGACAGGGAGAGGTACCGAAACACAGCAACAGATTGGTTCCAAAACCATTTCCTGGGCATATGAGGTGCTTCTGGCATTATCTCAATACAATTCAGCAACGCTGTAGTGATTGTAATGAGGTCAGCCAGCTGGACCTCATCGACTATGAGTTCCCTGACTGGGCTGTTAACCTGGTTCAAACAGGGAGCACTGCCTGACAGATAAGAACAGGAGTGTTGGGGATCTGTTCACTCGGAGAGCTGCCTCTGAGGGAGCTGGATCACTGTCAAGGACTCTCCACGTGTAAGTAAAGGGTGAAACAAAAATGGAGGTTTCTGAAAACTCAGCAGGTCTGGCAGGACCTGTGAATGTTTTGGGTCCAGTGACCCTTCCTCAGAACTCCTTGGTGACTAGATACTGGCCTCTGTGGAGTTATTTCAAACACAATCTCTTTTGAGTGAAGGAGTAGATTGTTTTCACATTTCCAAGTAGAGCACTGGATATCCATCAGGCAAAACAACACATTGAGGCCAGGAGTAAAGACTCAAATCAATTGGAAAAGCTGGAAGTTTGGAGTTAAAGAGTGGGCAAAGGAGTCCACACTGGAATGGATGATTTGCTCATTAGCTGCTTGAATTATTTCTCTACTAATTATAATTCAGACCAGGTAATCCAGGAAGTAATTCACCTCAGTCTAACAGCAATGCTAAAAGCTTGGAGGTAGATACAGTTTTGAAATCTCAGGGGTTTGAGAGTTGTGAGGAATTAACACAGAAGAGGAATTGATGCTTGGGACAGATGAGCCATGATCTTGTTGAATGTCAGGGCAGGTGTGAGGGGCTGAGTGGCCTCCTGATTCCATTTCTTACTTCCAGAATGAGTGGTCACAGTTTTTGGATAAGGACTGGCAGATTTAAAACAGAGATGAGGAGGAACGTCTTATCTCAAAGGTCCATGATCTGTGGCATTCATTCCCCCAGAGTTCAGTCAATGGTGGGACATTGAGTAAATGTAAGGAGGAGACAGGCAGGTTTTTAATTAGTAATGGGTTGAAGGGTTATGTAGAGGGGGCAGGAAAGTGGAGTTGAGGCTGAGATGAGATCGACCATGATCATATTGAACGGCAGAGCAGGCTCAAGGGGCTGAATGGCCTACTCCTTCTCCTAGTTCTTATGTTCTTACGTGGTCTTTGACCCGACTAAGGACAGCTCCCCTTTGAGTTTCAGACCTGGCCATTGGCTTGAAGAACATGGGAGTTTGTTTTGCAAGTTGCTGGCACACGCTGTAGGGGAGACATTGTTGTAACCCAATGCAGGACAGTGGCATGTCCACTTACAGTAATCCCCACAGTGACACAGTGAACACTGCCTGCTTCACCCTCTGAGTAAAAAACAAGGCCTGCCACAGAGACGGGCAGCTTCTAAGTCAGTGCAAGGTGGGGAGAGCACGAAGAAAGTGAAGTAAAAGCCAGTGGTTTGTGTGTGTGTGTGTGTGTGTGTGTGTGTGTGTGTGTGTGTGTGTGTCTCCGTGCAACATAACTGGGCGGACGTTGTCCCTGAGCATTGAAGTAAAGGCCTTAGGGATTGAAGTGATGTGTGCTTTGGGCTATGAGCAGGTATGATGATGTAGGAAGGCTGGTGGGTTGCTCTTGCCAACTTGCATGGACAAAGGGAGGAGGAGGATGGCAACGATTGAGAATGCTGAGAATCGTAGAATCCTACAGATAGAGACCATTTGGTCCACTAGGTTTGCATTGACCCTCCAAAGAGCATTCACTTCATCCCTGTAAACTTGCATTTCCCATGGCTAACCCACTTAATCTACACATCTTTAGACCCTGTGGGCAATTTAGCATGGCCAATCCATGAAACCTACACATCTTCGAACTGTGGGAGGAACCCAGAGCATCCAGAGGAAACCCACACAGACACAGAGAGAACATCACCTAAGGCTGGAATCAAACACAGCTCCCTGTTGCTGAGGTAGCAGTGCTAACCACTGAAGGCCCCTTTTCACAGCTGCAGTCAGATCAGGAAAAGGGTGGCAGGACTCGAAACGTCAACTCTGTTTCTCTCTCCACAGGTGCCGTCAGTGGTGCTGAGATTTTCCATCACACTCTGTTTTATGTTTCAGATTTCCAGCATCCGCAGTTCCTTGCTATATATCATCAGGATGAAGACATTGTTGGACAATGGCCAGGATGAGGGAACGATGAGCAGCTGCCAACAGCTACCTGCAGTGAACAACATAAACAATTGTCACTGGCTGGAACCACAGTGTAGGAAAAGAGAAGCAGAAGTGGTGAAGAAATAAGGTATAAGAGATAAAAGGTACTGCAGATGCTGGAGAATCTGAGATAACAAGCATGG
>JAHRHZ010000047.1:15090282-15160772 GCA_024137785.1 Ginglymostoma cirratum | reverse complement strand
TTTATTTCAGAACCCTCTTCCCCTCCCCCCTTTCTGATGAAGGGTTCAGGCCCGAAACGTCAAGTTTTCCTGCTCCTGTGATGCTGCTTGACCTGCAGTGTTCATCCAGCCCCATGCTTGTTATCTCAGAAATAAGGTACGTTGCATTTTGATGCCACGTAAATTCTTGGGTTTGAGATTTTTGACACTCCATCAGAAGTCACCGTTTAAAGGTTAAGGGGAAAATCATGAATTGTATTAAGCTTCTGAAATGTCTTCATTCCTGCCTCAATTTTACAACTTTCTCACCATTGCTCCTACAACTCCAGAGAGGGGGCAAGTCCCCAGCAACACCCACATCATGAAAAGGAGATTCCTCCTCATCCCCATCATAAGTGGGAGACACTTCATTTTGTAGTTACGCCTCCCCGCAGTTGTAAACCTCTCCATAAGACAAACCATTGTCCCAAAATGTACCAGGCCCCCTCAGATCCTTATGATTCAACAAGATGTCCCTCACTTTCTATTATGAGAATGGGACAACCTTCTCAAACGTTCCTCAAAAATCCAACCCCTCACCAGTTGAGGGAATCTCTGTTGAAATGTTTCCAATGGAGGTGTGTCCCTCTTGTGGGGTCATCTCGAACTCAAGACCCAAAGTTGTAAAATAGGGAGAGGGTCACCCAAAACAGACAGAGACAAGGAGACATTTTTATTCACAAGGGGCAGCAAATCTTTGGAACTCTATTCGTCAAAAGGCAGTTGGGACAAAGTTTTAGATAACAAGGTATGGGGCTGGATGAACACAGCAGGCCAAGCAGCATCAGAGGACCAGGAAAGCTGACGTTTCGGGCCTAGTCCCTTCTTCAGAAATGGGAGAGAGGAAGGGGATTCTGAAATAAATAGAGAGAGAGGGGGTGGCAGATGGAAGATGGATCAAGGAGCAGATAGGTGGAGAGGAGACGGACAGGTCGAGGAGGCGGATGTGAAGCCAGTAAGGGTGAGTGTAGGTGGGGAGTTAGGATGGGGGTTGGCCAGTCCAGGGAAGACGGACAGGTCAAGGAGGCAGGGATGAGGTAGGGGTGGGGGTTGAGGTGGGAGGAGAGGATAGGTGGGAGAAAAAACGGACAGGTCAAGGAGGTGGGGACAAGTTGGCTGGTTTTGGGATGCGGTCAGGGGTGGCGAGATTGCATTGAACCCTTCTTCCACCTGCAATCTGACCACACTACCAAGGACATTTTTCCCTCCCCACCCTTACCTGCTTTCCGGAGGGACCGCTCTCTCCATGACACCCTTGTCCACTCCACACTCCCCTCCAGCCCCACCACCCCTGACACTTTTCCCTGCAAACGCAGGAAGTGCTACACATGCCCCTACACCTCCCCACTCACCCCCATCCCAGGCCCAAAGAAGACTTTCCACATCAAGCAGATGTTCACCTGCACATCTGCTAATGTGGTATATTGTATCCGCTGTTCCCGATGAGGCCTCCTCTACATCGGGGAAACCGAGCGGAGTCTTGGGGATCACTTTGTGGAACACCTGCGCTCGGTTCGCAACAAACGACTGCACCTCCCAGTCGCAAACCACTTCGACACCCCCTCCCACTCCTTGGACGACATGTCCATCCTGGGCCTCTTCCAGTGCCACAATGATGCCACCCGAAGGTTGCAGGAACAGCACCTCATATTTCGCTTGGGAGCCCTGCAGCCCAGTGCTCTCAATGTGGACTTCACAAGCTTCAAAATCTCCTCGCTCCCGAATGCATCCCAAAACCAGCCCAGCTCGTTCCCGCCTCCCTGGCCTGTCCATCTTTTCTCCCACCTATCCGCTCCTCCCACCTCAGACCCCGCCCCCACCTCCTATGTACCAGCCTCATCCCTGCCTCCTTGACCTGTCTGTCTTCCCTTGACTGACCAACCCCCATCCTAACTCCCCACTTACACTCACCTTTACTGGCTCCACCCCTGCCTCCTTGACCTGTCCGTCTCCTCTCCACCTATCTGCTTCTTTATCCACCTTCCATCTGCTTCCCCCTCTCTCTCTATTTATTTCAGAATCCCCTTCCCCTCCCCCATTTCTGAAGAAGGGTTCAGACCGAAACGTCAGCTTTCCTGGTCCTCTGATGCTGCTTGGCCTGCTGTGTTCATCCAGCTCTACGCCTTGTTATCTCAGATTCTCCAGCATCGGCAGTTCCTACTATCTCTGGGGCAAAGTCTTTGAATGCTTTTGAGGCTGCTCTGCCGAGATCTTGATAAACAAAGGGGCAACGTGGAACATTCCAATCAGTAATGATCTAATTAAATTAGCCCTTATTTAATAAGGTGGCATGGTGGCTCAGTGTTTAACACTGCTGCCTCACAGCACTTGGATCCTAGGTTCAATTCTTCTGGCAACTATCTGTGCGGAGTTTGCACATTGTCCCCGTGTCTGTGTGGGTTTCATCCCACAGTCCAAAGGTATGCAGGGTAGAGTGGATTGGCTGTGCTAAATTGTCCATAGTGTTCAGGGATGTGTAGGTTGGTGAGTTAATGCAGGGTTATGGGGGAGGTGAGGATGCCCTTTGGAGGGTCAGTGTGGACTTGATGGGCTGAATAGCCTGCTTCCACACTGTAGGGATTCTATGATACTCTTGCACGACGTCACGCAATACCAGGTTATAGCCCAACAGGTTTATTTGAAATTACAAGCTTCCAGGGCACTACCCCATCATCCAGTGAAGATCTTATTGAATGGCAGAGCTGGTTTGAGGGGCTAAGTGCTCTGCTCCTAACTTAAGACGTTCATCCACTCACATTAATAAAGGTGACCAAAATCCCACATAGTTCCTGAGGTGTGGTCTCACCAGCACTTCGTACAGCGGCAGCAATACTTCTCCACGTGCTACAGGCCATCACCTGTTTGAATAAATTATTTCATTGTCATGTGTATTTTACGTGAGAAAAACAGTAAAATGCAGCACCAAACTTTTCCACTGTCGCCACGATCTGTCGCCGTTTTGTATAGTTTTAAGAATAAGAAAAAGAAAGATGTAGCTCAAAGAGAGCTCACCACCTCCCGAGCCAGCTCGGCATCAATAATGCCTGTGCCACCAGCCCTCCTCCACCGGCTCACCGTCATCTAGACTGGACCCAACCAACACTTAAGTCACCACACTCCAGGCACCATCTTTTACCGCTGGGCCAATTGTCTTCCCCATCGCTTGCTGTATCCACGTAGAAAGTTTCTTCCTGTGACCAGGAGGTTTGATCCTCAGTGAGTGAGTGTGGAACTGAGATTAGGGAATGAAAGATGATTGTGCCAGACTGCTGCCCATTTAACCCAGCTGGAAAGGTAATCATGGGGAACCAGAGCATATACGCTTTGGAGCACTTGTGGTGCAGTGGTAGTGTCCCTCCACACTGAGCGAGGAGGCCCATGTTCAAGTCCCACTTGCTCCACAGGGTGTGTAATTACATCACAGAAGAGGCTGATTCAGAAATGCCCTCCATGGTAGAACATCGCCATCCAGCTTCACACCAAAGAAATTGCCACTCGGTTGAGGAAACTGCTTATGCCACCAAACATGAACACCAAATGTGAAATGCTACTGTCTGAGAATTCAATGCAGAGACACAGCGATGTATCTGTGAACATATCGGGCTTGGCCTAAAGACAGATGGACACATCCTGAGAAGGTTGCATTCTGTAAAATTTTATTTGAGTACTGGACTGGGGAGTTTGAGCCACAGGGAGAGGCTGAATAGGCCGGGACTTCTTTTCCTGCAACATCAGAGGCGGAGGGGTGACCTTACAGACATTTATAAAATCATGAGGGAAAGGGATGCAATAGTCAAGGTCCTTTTCCAAGGGTGAGGGAGCTGTATGACTCTATACTAGTCATTAAAATAAATCACTTTCTGTAAGGTCTTTTGCCTTCTCACACCACCCTAAAGAATATCACAGCCAAAGTTTAATTGCTGCTCTGATTTAGTAAACACGGTAGCCGAATTATGCACAGCAAGCTCCCATAAATAGGGGTATAGGGCAAATGCTGGCTAAGTCAGATTGGGACATCTGGTCAGCGTGGGACAAGTTGGACCGAATGGTCTGTTTCCGTGCTGTATGACTGTATGATTTTAGAGTTCACGTATCACTCATTGGGTTGCACTGTTTCAGAATGACTCTATGGCTGTACAACTGACACATTCTGAAACAGTGCAACCCAATGAGTGATACGTGAACTCTAAAATCATACAGTCATACAGCACGGAAACAGACCATTCGGTCCAACTCGTCCCACGCTGACCAGATGACCCAATCTGACCTAGTCCTACTTGCCAGCATTTGGTCCGTATCCCTCTTAACAATGTTGTAACTGAACCCACCTCCAACCCTTCCTCTGGCAGGTCGTTCCATACACACACCAAACTCTGAGTGATAAAGTTACCCCTCAGGTCCGTTTTAAATCTTTCCCCTCTCACCTTAAACCTACACCTTTTAGTTTTGGACACCCTCATCCTTGGAAAAAGACCTTGGCTATTCACCTTATCCCTGCCCCTCATAATTTTATTAACCTTTATAAGGTCACCCCTCAGCCTCCAACACTCCAGGCAAAAAAAAACTCAGCCTATTCAGCCTTTCCCTATAGCTCAAATCCTCCAACCTTGGCAACATCCTTGTAAATCTTTTCGGCACCCTTTCAAGTTTGACAACATCCTTCCTATAGACAGGCGACCAGGATTGTACACAGTATTCCAGAAGTGACTTCACCAATGCCGCGTACAGCCACACATGATGTCCCAACTGCTATACTCAATGTTCTGACCAATAAAGGCAGGCATGCCAAATACCTTTCTCACCACCCTGTCTACCTATAACTCCGTTCAAAGAACTATGTGCCTACACCCCAAGGTCTCTTTGCTTGACAACATTCTCCAGGCCCCTACCATTAGCTGTATAAGTCCTGCCCTGATTTGCCTTACCAAAATGCAGCACCCCACATTTATTTAAATTAAACTCAATCTGCTACTCCTTGGCCCTTTGGCCCATCTGATCAAGGTTCTGTGTATCCTGAGATAATCTTCTTCACTGTCCACTATACCAGCTATTTTGGTGTCATCTGAAAACTTACTAATCATTGCTCCTATAATCACTTTATGTAATCATTTCTATAAATGACAAACAGCATTGGACCCAGCACCGATCCTTGTAGAACACTGCCGGTCACAGGCTTCCAGTCTGAAAGCAACCCTCTGCCACTACACTATGTCTCCTATATTCAAGACAATTTTGTATCCAACTGGTTAGCTCCCCCTGGATCCCATGAGATCTCACCCTACTAACCAGTCTATCATGCAGGAACCTTGTCAAACACTTTGCTGAAGCATACCCCATTCCAGAGTTTGGATCATGTCCACGCTAAATTTTCTTTTCATTCATGGGATCTGGGTGTCAATGGCTGGGTCAGCATTTATTGCCCATCCCCAATTGCCCAGAGGCCTGATAAAAGCTGATAAAAGTCAACCATGTTGCCATGGGTATGGAGTCACGTGTAGGCCAGACCAGGTAAGGATGGCAGATTTCCTTCCCTAAAGGACATTAGTGAAACCTGACGGATTTTTTGCAAAACATTCAACAGTGATTGCACAGTCATCATTCGACCAGCTGCTTATTGAATCCAAATTTCACCATCCACGTTGTTGGGCTTGAGCTATATCCCTAGAACGTTAGCCTGGGATTTTCTGAATTACTATCCAGTGACATTCCCAATATGCCACTGCCTGGCCGACAGCACTGAGAGGCAGCTGCATTGTCAGGTGTGCTGTCTTTCAAACACACTGTTCAACTGAACTGTTCAACTTGTGTGGAGGTAAAGGATCCCTCGGCACAATTTCATTGAGGAAACAGACTGTACCCCCCATGGCCTGGCCAACAATTATCCCTCAGCAAACTTCACTGAACACAAAACGTTTCGTCATGATGACATCCCAGTTTGTGGGATCTTGCTGTGTCAAAATTTGCTACTGTACTTCCAACATTACAACAGACAACACTTTGAAAGTCCTTCATTGGCTGTGACCTGCTTTGGGACATCCCAATATTGTGAAGAACACTAAATGAACCTCCTTCTGTGCTCATTTAAGAGGCCTCTTAAAACCAACCACATTTACCCAAATACATCCCAACAAGGAGCAGGCAGGTGGGACTAGCTTAGTTTGGGATTATGCTCGGTATGGACTGGTTGGATTGAAAGGTCTGTTTCTGTGCTCTATGATTCTGTAAGGATTTGTGCCAATTTTGTTTGATGAGTGCTCCTGTGAAGAGTCTTTTACTACAATTGATGTGCTATACAAATGCACTGTGTTGTTGTGCTCTGTCACCTAATCTCTGTTGTCCAATAGACCTCGTTGACTCAGTGACATTGCTTTGGCAACACCATTTTACTCACCAGCATTAATTTTAGCAGAAAATGTCTGAAATACGAGACTGGTAAATGTCTGTCACAAATGTGAATATTTACTCTTTAAACAGAACGACCATTCAGTAACCAAGGAAGTAAAGAAGTCTGAACATTCATCCTCGTACACGCGCTCTGTTTATTATCTCACTGTATGACCAACAAACAGGCAAAGGCCTGTTTCTTCACTCAAAGCAAATTAAGAAGAACTTGCATTTATATAACACCCTTTCGTGTCATCACGAAATGCTTGACAGAAAATGAAGTCTTTTATAAGTGAGTCACTGCTGCAAAATAAGGTAGGCAGCAGTCAAACTTACACAAAGCAAATTCTCACAAACAGCCATGCATTAAGGGCCCAGTTAATGTGTTTGAGGATTGTTGTTTATGGAGTAAATAATTACTAGGTCAACAAGTCGAACACACCTTGCTTTTCTCTACAAAGTCACTGAGGGTTGTTGTTTCTTCACCAGGGGGCCTGTGTATCCAATACACAACGTGTCTGACAGTTCAGCCCAGAACCAGGCAAGTGGGCATAGTCCTCTGGCTGGAGTCCACTGAAGACGCAGCTGAGCATTTACACCTAGAGTCTGTTTCCTTGGGCAGAGAGTCCATAAACTACGGATTAGGGGCCAGCCCTTCCAAGACTGAGATGAGAAGAAATTTCTTCACCCAGAGAGTCATGAATCTTTGAAACTCTTGACCTCAGGAGTCAATGGACATTCTGTCATTCAGTAGATTTTAAGAGAAATAGGGACATAGGGAAGAAAGTTGAGCAGGGGCAGAAGATCTGCTGTGATCTTATTGAGTGGTGGCACAGAATTATCATAGAATGGAATCCCTATAGTGTGGAGGCAGGCCATTCAGCCCATTGAGTCGACACCAATCCTCTGAAGTGCATCCCTCCCAGACCCACACCATTCCTGTACCCCTGTACTTCCCACAGCTAATCCACCTAGCTTGCACATTTTGGACACCATGGGGCAATTTAGCATGGCCAATCCACTTAACCTATACACCTTTGAACTATG
Organism: Ginglymostoma cirratum; assembly: GCA_024137785.1. Taxonomy (NCBI): domain Eukaryota; kingdom Metazoa; phylum Chordata; class Chondrichthyes; order Orectolobiformes; family Ginglymostomatidae; genus Ginglymostoma; species Ginglymostoma cirratum. Next base: position 15,153,323 of record JAHRHZ010000047.1, on the reverse strand, counting down.
GAAGGGAACCAGAGCACCCAGAGGAAACCCACACAGACAACATGCAAACTCCACACAGACAGCCACCGGATGGTGGAATCAAACCCAGGTCCCTGGCGCTGTGAGGCAGCTGTGCTAACCACTGAGCCACCGTGCTGCCCAGTTGGCCCCCACCCATTTTTGAACTACTGCTAAAATTCAGTGTGTACGCACAGAAGTTGACGACATAGGCACTAAATAGGCAGGAACTAAAAGATATCCCTCGACTCTTTAAAGCAAAGACTGGCCTTCCTATATCAGTTTGGCAAAAAGATATCAAGTTACCGAGTAACTTTATTTTTAAAAGAACTGCCTTTCTTCAGAACGATAAGCTATTATGTTTTGCACCTCCTGTGAGTTACTGCAGCCAGAATACTAAGAGTAACCCATCGGACTTTTAATTAAAGTCTTTGCAACTTCTGCTTTCACCTGTCATTAGCACTGATGCCAATTTTATTTAGAAAGGTAATGGAAGTTTGTAATTTAATCTCAGGGTTCACGCAGTTTCTATGATCTGTTCAATCCAATACACCAGGATGAAAGCTCATCTAAAGCTCCCAACTAAATTACATCTTCATTACCGATTCCCAGCCCTGCGTGCTAATGTGCATTCTGCATTCTCCATTTAGTGACATCTGTAACTTAGCTTCCAGATGTTTAATGTGTTGATCTTTTCTGAATCCTGTGTACTGTGAGATAAGGACTTCAGTTTGTGTGTTTGTATGGTAACCTTAACATAATAAATCTGCCACAGTGCCTTGCACAGACGACGGATGTGAAGGGAAATTGTTGAAGAGTTTGAAGAGGTGACCAAAAGCATAGCCAAACAATTGCATTTGGATGAGGCTTTTCAAAAAGTGGTAAGATGACAGACTTTTGGAGGGTCAGGGCTCAGGAGATGGTGGCTCTCCTGTCGATGAACAAAGATCTAGTTCTGGAGAAATCATATCGGACTCAAAACGTTAATTCTGCTTCTCTCCTCACAGATGCTGCTAGATCCTGCTGAGTTTCACCAGTAGTTTCTGTTTTTATTGACCTCCCAAACTATATCAAATGATACTAGGGACACCAATTGAAATAGGTTGGTTATCCAATTAACTCCAGAGACTGCTGTGCTGTAAATCCTTTATATTCATTCATGGGGTGTTGATGTCACTGGGTGGACCAGCATTTATTATCCATCCTAATTGCCCAGAGGCCAGTTAAGAGACAACCAAATTACTGTGTGGTCTGGAGTCACATGGAGGCCAGGCTGGGCAAGGACAGCAGATTTCCTTTCTTAAACAACATTAGCGAACCAGATGAAATGTTACCCATGAATGCTGTTAGACTCCTTTTTTCCACTTGCAGATTTTTTAAAACTTGAGTTCAGGTTTCACCATCTGACTTGGTGGGATTTGAACCCATGGGCCCCAGGGCCATAGCCTGCACCTCACGCTTTTTAGTCCACTATGTTTCCGTTCCCGCATTCCTCCCAGTTTTATGCAAATCATATTATGCAACAATCCATTACTGCCAGCATCTTCCTGGGAAAATAATCCTGCTTTCATCAAAGAACTTGACTATATTTCCATTACAAGTTCAGAAATCTGTCTTCCATCATGTCATATGTAAGTTCAAGACAGAGACCCAACCAGTCTCTGACTGTGGCCGACCACCCTGTCATGATGTCACCAAGCTCACTGAGCATTTGTTTCAGCTGTTGGATCACCGGCCCCTGGCTCTCTGTCCATGAACCATGCATTAAGGATGGAGTCCAACTCAAATTGAAGATGGTGGACGGGCAGCTGCCACACACAGCCACTGTCCTCCTTTACCACCTGCACCAATGGCTCACATTGAACTGGATCGAGGGTACGCTGCTGTCTTCAGGAAGGAAGTGGCAAAACAGATAAATTCTCACAAAAACAATGTTGCTGGAATAGCTCAGCAGGTCCGCAGCATCTGTGAAAGAGAAAACAAAGTTAACGTTTCAGGTCCGGCGACCCTTCCTCAGAACCTTCCTCACAGGACCCAAAACGTTAACTCTGTTTTCTCCTTCACAGATGCTGCCAGACCTGCTGAACTTTTCCAGCAACTTTGTTTTTATTCCCGATTTACAGCTTCCGCAGTTCTTTCAGTTTTTATGAGATAAATTCTCATGTGTTTGACCATCCGTCACCAGACCGACACACTGTCACTCTGCTGGGCATCCTATCTGCCGAGCATCTTGGTGGGATTTGAACCCATGGGCCCCAGGGCTATAGCCTGCACCTCACGCTTTTTAGTCCACTATGTTTCCGTTCCCGCATTCCTCCCAGTTTTTCATTGGGCCTGACAACACCTCAACATTCAAATCCTCACGCTGCCATTCGCATCCCTGCTCTGCTGCGCTGACCTGGGTGACTGCTTCAGTTTTTATCTTCTTTTACTCAAAGTCTTCCAATTATCTGCATTTGCTCTCAAGAGTTTTCCTGATGCACTGCTTTTCCTTCAAAGTCTTCCGAGGTTCTGTCACTTTTGCTGCTGTTGTCATGAGGGTGGAGATGTTCCTATGTGCGAGAAGAAACAAGAATTTTGAGAGTACAGAGTGAAAGTGAAGTGCAAACCAAGGCTGACGTGAGGACAACTGTTCCCACACAGCAAGAAGTTAGGCGATGGAATGCACTGGTGGTGGTGGCAGGTTCAGTTGAGGCATTCGAGAGAGTATTATTTTGATTGAAGTAGTGTGCAGGGAAATGGGGATAAAGCAGGAGATTAGCACTTGGTAATGATGCTCGTTTGAAGAGCTGGTGCAGTCACAATGGGCCAAATGGCCTCCTCCTGTTCTATGAGTCTTGTTTGGCACCACATCCAAATCCACTCCCTCCACCACCGATGCTCAATAGCAGCAGTGTGTACCATCTACAAGATGCACTGCAGAAATTCACCAAAGGTCCTCAGGCATCACCTTCCAAACCCATGACCCCTTCCATCTAGAAGGATGAGGGCAGCAGATACATGGGAACGCCACCCCTGCACGTTCCCCTCCAAACCACTCACCATCCTGACTTAGAAGTTCCTTCACTGTAGCTGGGTCAAAATCCTGGAATTCCGTCCCTAGGGACATTGTGGGATATCCTATGGCACATGGAATGCAACAGTTCAAGAAGGCAGCTCACCACCACCTTCTCCAGGGGCAACTAGGGAGAGGCAATAAATGCTGGCCAGCCAGTGATGGCCACATCCCAGAATGAATAAATTTTAAAAAGAATTTGGTGATTTGACTTCAAATATTAGATCTTGAAGTTTTCCTTGCTGCTATCAGTCTTTATTCTGATTATGTTAAGCTTGCTGATCACATAGTTAAGATAATGCTCTTTAGTATTTTTGGCTATGAGTTTTTACACATTACCTGTGAGAGGCTGCTGGCTTTTTCTAGGTTTCCCCGCTTCTTAGTCTCTAGCATTCTATTTGTCATTTTACTGTAGTAAGGCTCCCCCATTCTCTCCAGTACTGTAACACCCTGCAGTTAAATCTATAGATTACAGGTTCTTGAATACAGCTCTGTACTGTAGTGTCTGAGACCCCTCCCTTTACAATCTCCTTCACAGCTCTCTAGTCTGATCTGTTCATTGATTACATTGTCATCATTTGCACATTCCATTATTTTACAATTTGTCTGGCCAGCCTGTGCCAATTCCCCAGAAGAACCCATCAATGAGTTGCACGCTTCCTGGTATTTTCCCAGGGCCTTGCAAACCTTTCCTTTACATTAGTTGTCCAATTCCATCTTTAAAAGTTAAGATTGAATTTGCTCCTTTCCAGACTGATCGTAGTAATTCACATTGCTAAACACAATTGCTAACAAGAGAGAAGTGTTTGCCACTTGCTCTCATCCATACACATGCAAGAATGCCAAATTTCAAACAATCACAACAATTTTTACCGCATGAGAAAAGCCTAATTAAGAGGTTCCGTTGCTTGTCTTAAATTGGTTGTTATTGCAGCTGAAAGCAAAACTCCCTATATTCAGAGATAATAGGAACTGCAGATGCTGGAGAATCCGAGATAACAAGGTGTAGAGCTGGATGAACACAGCAGGCCAAGCAGCATCATAGGAGCAGGAAAGCTTGATGTTTCGGGCCTAGACCCTTCCTAGGCCCGAAATGTCAAGCTTTCCTGCTCCTCTGATGCTGCTTGGCCTGCTGTGTTCGTCCAGCTCTACACCTTGTTATCTCCTTATACTCACCCTTCTGATTCTTTCTAAATCTGTGCCCCCTCATTATTGACCCTCCCATCACTGCGCAGCGCCCAGGATAGTTTGGAGGTAAATGTTGCTAACAGTTTGGGATGGCAAGTAGGAGCAGCATTGTCTCTGGAACAATTGAGGACTTCCCCTTTGTGCTATGATATGCACTGGGACTTTGAGCAAGTTTTAAAACAGGGTTCAGTTGTCCTTAGAGCAAGAAAACCACTCCTTTCAGACAAGAGCCAGGAAGCAGGTTGCTTCAACAATACATTGATAGACCACTGTGTACTCACACAGGAGTGAGACTGGGCAAATACACACAGCACCATTGGACCAACAAAGCTGTCATTTATTTTCCGTTGCTCCCTATTACCATGATTTAATAGAGTTACTGTGGAGTTCAGACCTGGTGTTGTGTACATCATTTGTAACTTATGGCCCCGATATCATCCATATCACTACACAGGCTTTTAGTTATAAAAGAAAAACAGTAATTAAAAACTGGTATAGAATGGTTTGGCAGACAGGAGGCAATTCACTACAAAGCAAACAATTTGCTATAAATGCCTTTTGATTGTTGAGTCTGAGGTAATTACGTTCAGTAAACAGTGCTGGTAAAAAGCTACTGGTTCATTCTTACATGGCTACGGTTAATTCTCAGATTAACAAAAATCAAGTCTCAGAGAAAGGTGTTCTGGGAGACCTGTCCTTATGCCTTGACCACGCACCAGCTCCAGGCATGGCTCACATACTTAGCTGCAATTCTAACCTCTCTATCTCAGTTGGACAGGCTCCATAGTCACTTTTTAGGCCCGTTCAGGGAGTAGGGTTGTCGACTCTGGTTTTGCCACGAGACTCTGTCCATACACAGTTCTGCCATTGGTCAGCTCAGTCTGGCCATTCTCTTGAGGTCCCACATTCTCACAGCCAATGGGAAAACAAGCGAGCACTTTCACCTCGGTAGACAAACAGGAAGCTGGAAGAACACAGCAGGCCAGGTAGCATCTGGAGGAAGGGAGTACTCAACATTTCAGGTATAACCCTTCTTCAGGACTCATTGAGTAATTCTCAACTGTTGTCATCTCCACACCTTCGTCAAGATGTCCTTGACAAGGTTTCCAGACTACTTGGTGCCTTGCGGCCTTGCCTCTGAGTCAGGTGGTTGTTGGTTCAAATTACATTCCAGAATCCAAGCTGTGGATCCTCCCAGTGTAGGACTGTGAGAGCAAAAGTCACCGTGGTCTTACCAGACTGTAGGACTGCTCTCTCATTGGACAGAGATGACCAGTGGTGGTTTAACCTGAGGGTCACCACACCTCAGGTGAAGGGACAGGTTGAGAAGGAGAGTCCTTGACAGTAACCCCAACTGGTGTGGGAATTGAACCCATTCAGATGCCATCACTCATCTTCAAAAACCAGCCATCCAGCTAACTGAGCTAAACAGCCTCTCAGCCCCTATTGGAAGTGCCATCTTCAAAATGAGACCCTAGGTTAAGGCTTTGTCTACTCTCTCTATCCCCAGTGAATGGTCCAATGGGAATATTTTGAAGAACAGGAAGCAAGCTCTCTCTGATATTCTGATCACTATCTCTCCCCAAATCAACATCATTATAACAAATTATTTTGTCATTTTCAGATAGCTGTTTGTAGGATATTGTTGTGTGCAAATTGGCTCCAACATTATGACAACGATTACGCTTCTATGTGCATGTTATTGGTTGCAAAACACTTTGAAGAAGGCCTGTTAGTGTGTGATGCACTACACAAATGCAAGTTCTTATCTTTATTCACACGTCATTTGATCTTCACAGAGAGTGCATTGTGCCTTTTGGGACTAACCACACCCTGCCCTGTTTCATCTACTCTTATTTCCTTAAAATGTGAAAACATCAGCATCACCAAATCCAAAATTAACAAACTCAAAGCCATAACATTAATTCTGTTCACTTCATGTCACCTCCTTTTCTGGTGTGGACCTGACAACAGGCGAGACTTTCAGAAGCCATAAGGAAACTATAAAACAGAATTGCAGGTTTATTTATATATTTTTGTCTTCTTTCTACACATTACCGATCAGTAAATTAGCTGCTTAACATCCTGTTGTAAAGGTCAATGAATCATAAAAAAGAACCTAAGGGGGTTACTGAGGATAGTGGTTGTAATGTGAGAGCCAGTGGTGCATAGAGCAAGCGCTCAGTGATTACATATCAAAGGATTTTGATTTACATGGAAAGTCCATTTAAAACATCTTGTTGTTTCGAGGAGGATCTGGCAGCATTGTTGATTAGGTGAACAATGCGGCCAATGCACTTAACAACAACTGAGCCAAGTGAAACTCGACTGTAATCTTAAACTATTTGGCTCTGAGAATTTAAATCATGCTTGGTTCAAGTCCTGTTAGTAATCATACTCTAATTGATACCACACTGTAATAGATCTTCAGCCTCCAGCACATTGGCTTACTTGGTCAGGACATTTTCTCATCCCTCCACCAGGCAGCAATGCCTTCAGCTGATTAGGCTCTCAGCGCACCAGCAACCTCCCAAAATCCCTCCCTTCTTGCTTTAAGATGCTCTTTGATCAAGTTTTTGATTGCCTGCCTTAATTTTATTACACAAACGTCACTGACATTTACCCTTGTGCTGATTGATTCTTAGCAGCCTTGACAGCCAATGACATTGCTATGGGTCTGGAGTAACATATCAGCCAGACCAGGTAAGGATGGCAGATTTCCTTCCCTAAACAATGTTAGTCAATTAGAATTTATAAGAATTAATGATTGTCCCATGGTCACTAACACTGAGACTAACATCGTATTCCCCATTTATTAATTGAATTTAAATTCCATCGCAGTCAAACTGGGAGTTGAACCATATTCAACTTGAGCCTCTTGGATATTGGTCTCATGATATTCCCACCACAAAACCGTTTCCCTAAGTTTGACACTGTGCGTCACAGTGAAGAGCATCTGACATTTAAGGTAATATACAAATGCAGGTTGATTTTTTTTTGTAATTAAGCTTTAGAGAAGAGGCCATTAGCAAATTACTGCAGATTCTGGAATCTGTACTGCAAACAAAAAGTGCTGGAGATCACAGCGGGTCAGACAGCATCCATGGAGAGAGAGAAAGCAAGCTAACGTTTGCTTGCTCTCTCTATGGATACTGTCTGACCCACTGTGATCTTCAGAGAAGAGGGCTTTGGGTTCCATCCTTTAACTGTGTCATTATCCGTGAGGATATGACACTAACTTTATTATCTTTGGGTTAGGGGAAATGAATAAGTTAATACTTTCCAGTGGGATTACTGCTGGGAAGTGTACACAGTTATGTTCGCGGTCTCTTTCAAAGACATGTGTGAAGTAGCCCCATTTAGCAGGGAGAAGATTAAGGGAGGGAAGAAAGAAGGCAAAAAAAAACAGAAGCAAGTCAATTTTCTCTCCAATCAGGCTGCGGATACAAGAAACTTGAGGAATTGTTCAATCCTCAAGGGATTCAATCAACAGCCTGGCCAAGACAGAGACAGCTACTGAGCCAATAAAGTTTTACAGGAACCTAGAGCCCACTTGGCTTGTGAACATTTACAACTAAATGTTGTTTCTTGCCTTCAATAAAACCTTTTCCCAACAACAACCCTGTTAATATTCTCAGTAATAATACTAAGGAAAGGTCACTGACTGAAATATTAGCTCTTTGTTTCTCTCTCCACAGACACTGCCAGACCTGCTGAGTTTCTCCAGCATTATGTATTTGTTTCAGATTCCTGGCATCTGCAGTATTTTGCTTTTATTAAAGAAACAAGGGTAGGCCACTCAGCACTTCAAACCTGCTCCCCCATTCAAAAGATCATGGCTGATCTGATTTTAAACTCAACTCTACATTCCTGCATAACCGTGATAATCTTACATCCCCATGGTCATCAAGAGTCTATCTCCTTCCACCTTCAAATTGTTTAAAGATTCTGCACCCACTGTTTCTAGAAAACAGGAATTCCAAAGATTCACATACTTCAGAAAGATTTTTTTTCCTCCCCTCTGTCTTAATGGTGATCTTTTATTATAAACCATGGCCCCTTGTTCTAGATTTTCCCCACAAGAGGAGACATCCTTTCCACATCTACCCATTCAAGTCCCCTCAGAGTCAGCTTATCTTTCCAGAAATGATCAAGACTGATTTAAAATTCATCCAACAGAGCAACTTATCCTGCTGTATTTCACAACACAGAGAGTGACACAGTCTCCACTCCCATTGCCAGAGACTGATGTTCACCCTTGCCATGCACTCACAATTCTTGTTGCCATCCGTTTTTGGATATTTGAATAAAGATTTAAAGCGTGATTTGACACTAATTATGGAATAGTCCCAGGCAGAGGTGGATATGGGTTGGAAGAGTGAGTAAGAGACTTAGTAAAGAAACACTGCTCTCTGTGAGGTAGGAACCAGTGCTAAACATCCACCAAAGGCTACCTCTAGCATTGTTTACACGTCTGTCAGCATATCGGTGATCAATAATAATAACTTTGTCACAAACCACCCATGTGGTTGGAATGATGGGGAATAAAGTTGGATCTGAAATCGTGTGAATCAAGGACTAACTGTAACTGGAGGCAGTGCCGCGAATGGTGGGTCTATTAAAATCGGGGATGCGCAAGAATCAGAGCAATTAATTGCTATCAACGGGACAGAGATTTGTTAACAGATAATAAGTGCAAAATGCTAGAAACTGAAATCAAAACAGAATGTGCTGGAGAAACTCAACTGTTCCAGTGGCATTGGTGGAGAGAGAGTTAATGTTTTGAGTCCAGTACGACTCTTCTTCAAAACTTCAGTCCTCTTGATTCTTATTCGTATGGGGATGTGGAACTCACTGCCTATAAGGGTGGTAAGTGCAGAAACCCCAATAAAATCTCGTAAATACTTCCATGTACATTTTTAATACCAAGGCTTACAAGGCCATGGGCCCAGTGCTGGAAAATGCAAACAAAAACAGAAGTTGCTGGAAAAGCTCAGCAGGTCTGGCAGCGTCTGTGAAGAAAAATCAGAGTTAACGTTTCAGGTCCGGTGGCCTTCCTCAGAACTGATGGTAGCTAGGAAATGGGATTAGAATAGACAGGTGTATATTTTTGACCAGCACAGACTCGATGGGTCAAAGGGCCTTTTAATGTGCTGTAGACCTCTCTAAATAGTAGTGTGATAAATGACGGGACAAACTTGGCTAAATAATGAACGGGATATGGGGAGGCACGTCCACTGCTCCTTTTCCAAATATGACATGGGGTCTTGTGCATTCACCAGAAGGGGAGCTAGTACATCATCTGATTGGAATGATCGCACCTCTGACAGCACAGCATTCCCTCAGTGGGAGTGCCAGGCAAGGTCCTTGGACTGGAGCCTGTGATCTTCTGAACAAGAGGCCAAAAGAAAGGAGTCAGCTCCCGGCTGTGTCACAAACCAGTTGGCAGGAGCAGTAAACACGTGCCTGAGGAACAGTGAACTGCGGAACACTTCCGTCATATGGGACTCAGTATAAAACAAAAAGGCAAGGATCTGAGAAAACAGTCTCCTTCAGCAAGGACAAAGGACAAGCTGATTAGGAAGCAGTTAATCTCTCATTAGGTTGAGTTTTCCATTGGCAAGGCTGCAAAGCCATGTGATATTTGTCCCAACAAACACTTGACAGTTGTTATGCTCACTGGAGAACAAAGTGTAGGTGCTCAGGGTCAATATTTTCATAGGCATTAAAGGTGAATCCACCCATGAGACAAATACAGCGAGAACTGGGTTACCAAGTATCACTCAATGTAATTCCTTCTTCTCACAGATGCAGCAACCATCAGCAATAACTGGACAATGTGAATAATGGGAATACCGACTCCACATACTGTACTGTTTACACTTGCCCAAAATACAGTAATAAAGCCCCTCTTCTCTTCCCTGTGACCTCCAATGTTCTTTGTGTCATTGCCATCTCACTGTTGGCTGTACAAATAGCAACTCTTTCATTGTTGACAGAGCTAATGTTGACATTTTGTCGCAAACTGCAAAGTCAATATGATAAAATTAATCGCTGATTAAATTCTCGGCTCATTCTCACAGTCCAGTGAACAGCTCAACAGCTCAAAGCAAAATATCATTCACATCTTTACCAGCTTCCTGCCCCCACCACTGTCACTGACCAGCTCATGATTTCTTCATGATATCTGATGTCCTGGGAACAATGATCCTCATCAGGAGTCAACTCCATTACCCTAGCACGGAACTTGCATAAATAAAGCACCTCTATTGTGGGAGGAAATCCTTCAAACTCTCATCACAAAAGATAGAAAAATACAGGCATGAGGCTTTCACAGGGGAATTGGGAATGCTCTAATAAGTTAAAGAAAGGAGTTGTGAGAAAGATTTGTATGATTAGAAGTCAACATATTCAAAGGAAGAAGGGAGAGAATGAAGGGAGAGAATTAAGGGAGACAATTTAAGGCACAGAAACAGGCCACTTGGCCTATTCTAGTGCTTATGTTCCATACAAGCCTTCTGTCACTCATTTCTTCCTCAGACGACATGTCCATCCTGGGCCTCCTGCAATGCCACAGTGATGCCACCCGAAGGCTGCAGGAACAGCAAATCATATTCAGCCTGGGAACCCTGCAGCCCAATGGCATCAATGTGGATTTCACAAGCTTCAAAATCTCCCCTCCCCCAACCGCATCCCAAAACCAGCCCAGCTCATCTCCACCTCCCTAACCTCTTCTTCCTCTCACCTATCCCCTCCTCCCACCTCAAGCCCCACACCCATCTCCTATCTACTAACATCATCCCGCCCCCTTGACCTGTCCGTCCTCCCTGGACTGACCGATCTCCTCCCTACCCCCCCACCTACACTCACCTTTACTGGCTCCATCCCTGCCTCTTCGACTTGTCTGCCTCCTCTCCTCTATCCACTTCCCTCTCTCTCCCTATTTATTTCAGAACCCTCTTCCCCTCCCCCATTTCTGATGAAGGGTCTAGGCCCGAAACGTCAAGCTTTCCTGCTCGGCCTGCTGTGTTCATCCAGCCCCACACCGTGTTATCTCGGATTCTCCAGCATCTGCAGTACCTTTTATCTCTCACTTGCCCTGTTTGATGCATTGATGCTCGTCATCTCAATCTGTTGGTGATTCCCATTTGTTTTCACTTACTCGCTGATGGAGTCTCTCTTGAACGCTATACTGCATTTATTCATAACCTATTTACGTTAGACTCCCCTAGTTTAGGCCTCACCCACAAAGGGGAATACCATTTTGGTAGCTACTGTATCAAAACCCTTTCATAATCTTTAAAACCCTCCCAGCCTCTCTTTCTTTTCATGAAATGAGTCCCAGTCTGTTCATTATTTTCTGGTGGAATGGCAATAGATTCAAGGACGAAACAAAAACAAGTGGGACATTTGAAGGAGACAGTCATTATGGCTGGGACCAGGTTGAATGATACTTGTTAGTAGAAGTGAGAGATGGGACAAAGAAGAGTTCAGACTCAGAGCTCAGGGAACAGTATATTAACATTTTAGAGATGAGTGGGACAAGCAGTTTATGAAGGGAATTGGAATTGAAATCCTTGGATTTTAAATCCATTTACTGGGATCAAAGCGTGTGAGTGATTGAGAATAGAGTTAAGGAGTCTCAATATAGGAACATTGAATGGCAGAGAACAAGCAGTAAGAATTAGGGGAGCAATCCAGAGTCTAGAATTTTTGAGTCATTTGAACGTTCTTGTTGCTTTGTTTCTAAAAGTATTAGAGACAGCACTAGCCAACCCACAGTCAAGAGTCAGTCCATTGGACAACAAAGATCCTTTTCCTCTTTCTCAAAAGGTGACCAAAGCCAGTACTAAAAGAATGAGGCCCTGGACAGTGGGTGACATGCGAGTGGAATGCGAATGTAAATGTGCACTTTTGGGGTGTTCTGTTTTTTCAGGTTTGTCCTCTTTTTATCCCTTATTGATCAGTCCTCAGCCCTAGGGGTTTTATATTAATTGAGTTATTAGTACAGCTGAGAACAAAAGGCTTCTTTAAAATCTCAGGTATATTGATATTCTCTAAGAAACAAAGACCATTGTGTATTTTTCAGAGGTCATCTTGCATACAATCAAAACTACGCTAGTGCTAAAAACACGCAGCTTATCTTTCCTCCTTGTGTCTTATGATTTTCCACATCACCACAAGCTTTTCACATCTTCTGTTTATTTTGTGCACTCAGAAAGTGGGTCAATATGTTCAGCCTGTGAAGTTTTAGTTGCTGTTCACCTGGTAGGAGCTGGTGTTCTAGTGATTGATGTAAACTCAGTCACACTCCCATATTTACCTGAATATGTCACTGATAGCCCTGTAGAAAACAACTTACGTTTCTATAGCACCTTTCACAACCACAGGGCATCCAACAGTCAATGAGTTAATTTGGATATCGCAGATGATGCTGTAATGTAGGAAATGTCACAGCCAGTTTTGAATTAGGTTTCATTGTCATGTGTACTCAAGGACAGGGACACAGGAGTACAGGGAAAAGTGTACAATGTTGCCATTCATGGCACCATTGTGGGTGCAAGGTAGAAGACCTTAGGTAAAAAGTAGTAAAATAAAGAAATCAGTTAAAAGTTCAACATTGCAGTTCTTCGCCACACAAAGTAGTAAATAAGAAATAAAGTTAAAAGTTCCAAGTTACAGTTCTTCTTTAGTCATAGGCCTGCAGTTGCTCCATGCTGGGCTTTCCCCCCCTCAAAGGCTCAATCTCAAGGGCTTGATCTGGCCCCTGCGCTGGCCTGTAATTATTGCCCATCTCTCATTGACCTTGAGAACTTAGCGGTGAGCTACTTTCTTGAAACAAAAAAGGCCAATTAACTCATCACTTAAGATGGCCCAAAATTTGTGAAAGTAAAATTCAGATTTTAATAAAGAACTTTCCGGTTTTGTACATCTCATAGTAAATTGAATTCATACAGCATCCTTAATGTAATAAAACATGTATTCCATCATTCTCCTGCCTTGTGCCTTGTAGATTGTGGACAGGATTTGGAGAATCAGAAGGCAAGTTACTCCTAGTCTCTGACCTGCTGTTGTAGCCTCAGTAGTTTCAGTCGTCCAATTTCTGGTAAACGGTAAACCACAGGATGTTGACTCAACAATTACAATGTCACTGAATGTTTAGTGGAAATGGTTGGGTTCCCTCTTTTTGGATATGATCACTGCTTAGCATTTATATAGCACAAAGTGTTTTTTGTTACTTTTCAGCTCAAGTCTAAATAGAATCCAGGTCGTGTGGCATTTGTACACAAACAGCTTCAGAAGAATTGTGAATGGCGCAGAAAATTGTGCAATCATGAGCAAACATCCCCATTACTGACCATAGAATGGAGGCAAGGTCATTAACGAAGCAACAGAAGATGGTTAGAGCTAGGACATTAGCCTGAGGAACTCCTTGTGCCCAAATTTACTGACCTCCAACAACCACAACCATCTTCCATTGTGTTGGGTGTGATTCCAAACAAGACGGGGGGGTGGAGAGTTATCCTCCCCCATCTCCCCTACCAGATTCCCATTGACTCCTGTTTTGCTGCAGCTCCTTGTTGCCATACTCAACTGCTGCCTTGATTGGGAGGGAGTATTCACCTACACTTCTCTCATGAGTTCAGCTCTTCCATCCATGTTTGGACTAAGACTGTAATGAGGGTAGAGAGTCAGAGCTTAATGAATGTTTAGAATTCTCTACCACAGACAGCTGTGGAGGCTCAGTAGAGTAGAATCAAGACAGAGATAAAGAGCTTTCTAGATATTACAAACATCAAGGGCTATAAGGGTAGTGCAGTAAGATGGTAAAAGTAGATCTCTTATGATCTTATTGAATGACAGAACAGGCTCAACGGGCTGAATGGCCTCCTCCAGCTCTGAAGAAAGGTCACTGGACTCAAAACATTAATTCTTCTTTCTCACCGCAGACACTGCCAGACCTGCTGAATTGTTCCAGTGATTTCTGTTTTTGTTCCTCTAGCTCCTATTTCTAATAGACCCCAGAATAAATTTAAATTCTTCCGATGTGTTAGATCTAAAGTCAAACTATACAGGGGTGAATGATTGCTCAGAGACTTGTAATATAATGTGCTTGATTAATTTCAAATACTTGCAATATCACTTAAAAAAAACTAAATCATTATTACAAAAACAACAAAGAACTGCAGAATAAAAACCGAAAGAACTGCGGATGCTGTAAATCAGGAAGAACAAAGTTGCTGGAAAAGCTCAGCAGGTCTGGCAGCATCTGTGAAGGAGAAAGCAGAGTTAACGTTTCAGGTCCGGTGACCCTTCCTCAGAACTGCAGATGCTGAAATCTGAAACAAAAACAGAAATTGCCAGTAAAGCTCATGCAGGTCCAGCAGCATCTGTGGAGAGAAAGCAGTGTTAACGTTTTGGGTCCAGTGCCTTCTCAACTTCCCCTCTGTCACGTGAGGTGTAGTGACCCTCAAGTTAAACCCAATAACAGTCACTTCTCTGTGGGAATTTGACAATTTTATTTTATACTTGCTTTCCTATCAGCGTGAAGGAGCAGTGCATCTCCACACAGATCCTCAAGCTGAAAATGCACCCCACTGAAACTATTTATTAACACAGAGTTGTCATATTAAGGTGTAATAACATGTTTGTTTAGTTGGACCAATCTAAGTTTTTCCCAAGCATTAGATCTTTGTATAGAAAGCATTGCAGCTTGATCAAGGAAATGGCTCAAAACAAAAAAAAAAGTTAATTGCAGCTCGTCAGCACTTGGATTACTTTTCCTCATCCCTTTTGGAGAAAGGAAGATCCCTAGTGCAAGTGAATCCTGAATCTGAGCAGTGCCTTAAAATTTTCCAATAAAACTGCATCAAAATGTTGCTACAGTGCAACTGTGCCACCTGCTGCAGATTTGCTGCTTTACACAAGGCACCAGAGCAGCAATAAGCATTTCTTGGGCTAGTGAACTTATGAAAGAGCTATAAAGTTGGCAATGGTCAAGGTTATAAAAACACCAACTAACACATCATTGGAATTTTTCTTTCACTTGTTTTAACAAACATTCATATAGAAAAGGCTGTGTGGCCTGTGCATCTCATTTACAGCGTCGTCAATATAATAAAACACATGCTTTTGCTAACAAGATGCATCACCAACCTAGATTAGGACAAATGACCGAAAGTTTGGTCAGAGATAGAGTTTAAGGAGCATCTTAAAAAGGTGAGAGTAGTTTATGAAGTGGCTTCCAGACTTGGTACTCCAGCAGCTGAAAGCAAGGCAGCAATTAAAATCAGGAGGTAGCAAGAAGCAGAGGATCAAAGGCTGTAGAGATGAAGGAGATAAAAGGGATAGGAGGGGTGGGACCAGAGGATTTGAGCAATAAGCATTTCAAAGTAAAGACGACGCTTGACCAGGAACAGAGAGGAAACAGTTACAGTGAGACATGGCACAAGCAGCATTCAGCATTAACAGAGAGAGAATGTCAGACTAGCCATAAAATTAGAACATTAAAGACTTGGGTCTTTTTTCAAAAAAAAAGACCAAGTGACAATGGCATGAAAAAGGGGGTTCACCAGATGAGCTGAGCTAGTGGCAAACACAGAATCTTCGAGAGATGGAGATAGACAGGTCTTAGTGGTGGCACAAATACAAGATCAGAAGATCAAACTCAGGGTTAAATATGACACCAAGGGTGGGTACAGACTGGGTTAATTCCAAGCTATTCTTGTAAGTCTTGGAACAAAGACTGAAACCATAAATAAAACAAGTTATATATAAAATAACATATATAAAGGGCATGGTAGAGTCATGGTTATATCAGTGGACTAGTAATCCAGAACCTCAGGCTAATGTTCTGGAGACATGCATTTGAATCCCACCATGGCAGATGATAAAACTTGCATTCAATAAAAATTCTGGAATAAAGAGCTGGTGCAATGGTGACCATGTAACCACTTTCAGTTATCGTGAAAACCCAGCTGGACCTTTAGGGAAGGACATCTGCTGTCCTTACCATAGTCTGACCTACGTGCAACTCCAGACCCACAGCAACGTAGTTGACTCATTATATCGCCTGGACAATAAAGTTAGCCTGGCCAATGATGACTATATCCCAAGAAGGAATAAAATTGAGCTTACGTTTGTGTATTTTTTAAAAAGTTAGAAACCGTGTCCCTAACTCAAATATTACAGGTTTACCTTTTCTATGCCTTTAAAAAGCTTGTATATCTGTCCAAAATTTGACACTTCCATTCCAAAAAAAAATGAGATGCTCAAATCAAAGGAAGTGTTTGTTCTTTGTTGACAACTCAGCGCTACCTAGCAAGAAACGTGCCATGCTGTGAAAAGCATGAGATGGAGTGAGATTCTCCCAGCGTCAGGATGGGCCTTACCAGATATTTCATCAGATTCTAGCTCAAATCCTACAATATTCCATGTCACTGAGACCCCTAGAACATTCTGCCCATTACTACTTGTGGGATTCTGCTCTGCTTTAATTGCATGTCCTGCTTTAGGACTGTGATTACACAACTAATTTTTTTTGCTTTGGAACATCGCAAAAGGTTCTTGATAAATACAAGTCAAGCCACTTGATGGAAATCAGCATAATTTTCTCAACAACATTGCCAATGCTCCTAATAAGAAATTGCCATAATTCATGCTCAATTAATCACCAGTAAAACACAGGACCAGCAATGATCACCAGTCTGTTGGGTCCACCCACACTGACACTACAGTCGAGATAGTACAACAATGCCTCTACTTTTTCAGGAAGCAACGGAAATTCAGCATGTCCATAAAGACACTTACCAATTTTTGTAGAAACGCCACAAAAAGCATTCTATGTGGATGAATCACAGCTTTGCATGGCAGCCACTTTGCCCAGGACCATGAGAAATTAGAGTTGTGAACACAGCCCAGTACATCACACAAGCCAGCCAACATAATCAGAGGACCCTCTCACCTCAGTTATAATCTCTTCCAATGGGCAGAAGATACAAGAGTTTAAACACACATACCAACAGATTTGAGAACTGCTCATTTTAATTTAATGTTGATCTCGCTCTTTGTGCGCCTTCTCTGCAGCTGGAACATTGTATCCTTTGCTCTGTTCTATTGCGCTGATACACTTTGTATGGCATGATCTGCCTGTACTGCACACAAAACAAAACTTTTCATTGTACCTAGGTACATGTGACAATAATAAATTAAATCAAAATGTTTTGGAATCCAATAAAAACCAAATGAGAAAAGGTATTGAAGTTTGTTGCATATATTTTGGCAGAGTTCAGTAAGAGCAGAATACGAATGTGAATGTGTGCTTCTGTTTGTCATATCAATGTGTGTTGACAATTCTTCAACGGCAAAAAGGTACTGAAATAAAATAAACATAATGAATGGTGATCTACCTATAAAAGTGCCAAGTGACACTGGTTGAACAAACTGCGTACTCAAAAGACTTAAACGATCCTTCTTGTGCAAACAGCAAACCGTGTGTTGATAAAATAAACAAGACCAAAATGAAGAAATGTGTAAGAATTGACTGAAGTGAGGTTAAAGTTCCCCAAAATAGAAAATTTAGACTTGCTTGGCTGGCAGCAAATCAAACCAAAAGAAATGAGGGCTTCTTTCACTGATAGACCATTCATGAATCCGTATGATCCTGGGAATGGGAAGGGGAAGTTAAGCAGGAAGATTTTGCACACTGTTTTAAATTCGCAAATGCTTTAGTGGGAAGTGAGAAAGAGAAAAGGTCCTCTTCAAGATTTGAATAGATCCTGGATCCACAATTTTTTTTGTGGGGTATTCATTTTATTTCACGTACAATACTGACTTTGCATGGTAATGTCAGAATGTAGAATTGGATCTTCAGATATGTCAGTCTTTTTAAACCTCCGCTCCAAGGAAAACTTGGCACACACAACTGTGGTCGAGATTTACTGAAGGAATTTTTAAAAATTCAGTCACGGAACATGGACATCGCTGGTTGACCAGCTTTTTATTGCCTGTCCCTAGTTGCCCTTGAGGCGGTCATGGTGAGCTGTCTTGAACCACAGCAATCCACATACTGTCAGGTTGATCCACAATACCCTTAGGGAGGGAATTCCAGAATTTTGACCTAGCAACAGTGAACAAACATATTTCCAAATCAGGATGGTGAGTGGCTTGGAAGGGAATTTGCAGGTGGTAGTGTTCCCATGTATCGGTTGCCCTTAAAAACCGAAAAAAACAGCAGATGCTGTAAATCAGAAAGAAAAACAAAGATGCTGGAAAAGCTCAGCAGGTCCAGCAGCATCTGTGAAGAAAAAGAATCAGAGTTAACGTTTCAGGTCTGGTGACCCTTCCTCAGAACTCAGGTCTGGTGGAGGAAGTGAATGCAGTGCCAATCAAGCTGGGCGTGATCCATCACACTCCTGACTTGTGGACTTACATATGGTGAACAGGCTTAGGAAGTCAGGAATGAGATACTCACCACAGTATTCCTAGCCTCTGACCTGCTCTCGTAGTCACTATTTTAATGTGGTGCATCCAGTTGAGTGTCTGATCAATGGTAACTTTCAGGATGTTGATTGTGGGCATTATGATAATAATGTTGAATGTCATGTACGGTGATCAAATTGTCTCTTGTTGGAACTGGTCATTGCCTGGCATTTGTGTGGCACAAATGTTGTTACTGGTCAGCCCAAATCTGGACATTGCCCAGATCTAGTTGCATTTGAACATGGACTGTTTAGGTGTTGGAGAAGTTGTGAATGGTGCTGAACATTGTTTGCCAGTGATTGCATAATCCCATTTCTGACCTGATGGAAGGCAAGTCAATGAAACAGCTGAAGTTGGTTTGACTTAGGACACTACCCTGAGGAACTATTGCAGAGATGTCTTGGAGCTGAGATGACTGACCTTCAACAACCACAACCATCTTTGTGTGTGTCAGGTATGACTCCAACCAGCAGACAGTTTGTCCCCTGATACCCACAGACTCCAGTTTTGCTAGGGATACACACACACGCACGAGGCCTTGATGTCAAAGGCTGTCACTCTCATCTTACCTTAGCTCTGACAGCAGCAGTTTATTGACTGCACCTTTATCACAGTAATAAAATTTCAGTTTGTCCTCACCATAAGCGAGGGTCTTCTAGGTCATGTAGTATGCCAGACAAGTTGTGCCAATGCTACAGTTATGCTCGGCCTCTCCACCTCTTCCTAAGAAAAGATGCAGACTGCAGTTCAACAAGTACTTAGTGATCCGTCTTAGCCATTTTCTGACTGAGCAATAACTAGCTGCCCTTGATCTATTCCCTTTTGCTACTTAAAGGCATCTGGAACAGCCAGTAGAATAATCTGTAGTTAGTTGAAAATAGGTAAAAGCCAAGAAGAACTCAGGAATATGTACGTGGTGAACAGGATGAGTGGAGTTATTAACATCACGGAGCTTTGCAAAGAGCAGAAACAAGTCCAACTCACTTCAAGTAGACAAATAGATTATATAAAACGTACATTAAACATTAGATATTGAAATACCCAATGTTACTTTAGCAGAAAGCAATTGGATAGGTTTGTATTCTTTTGGAACTGAAGGAGTAAGGTATTGTATGAACAAGTATATAAAATAAAAAGTGGGCTTCTTAAACTTGCTGCTGTAGAAATTGTGGTTTTAACCACATTTGTATTTTAATGTATTCAGACCAAGAGGAAATGTAGTGTCGCATGTGTGCTTTTAATATTTTCACAAAGCAAAAGAAAAACCATTAAAATAGATCTTCAAATACTGAATTCAACAGCAGATATTTTCTATTCTTCCCATATTGGTGAAGAGAGAGACCCACACAAAACATCACATTATAGTGTATCAACAATTTAATCAAAATTGACTATTTATAGTTTAGATACTGAATAGCTAACGTAAATAAAATATTCAGATTTTTCCAACGAAAACATGTTAAGCAAAAGTCCATTAGGTCAAACTGTTTACAATGTATAGTTAAAGTAATAATGAAATTATCAGCTATTGAAAAGCTTATGGTATGAGAAATAGAAGACGTTGCCGTGATGCTGACATGCATATACACACAAAAAAATGGGTTCATTCTAAAGTGCATTGTGTCAACTGAACAATAGCAGCAGCTCAAAACACAAGTGATGCCAGGGTTTATCCAGGGTTTGGTGATCAAATGTTGATTGCTTTTTTAAAAAAAAATTACATGTGGCAAGCATTATCCTATTTTCTTTTCTTTAAAAAGACAACAACCAAAAAAGGTCACAAATAGGATGCTGCAATTTAGAAAAATAATTTCCCAAATGGTCTTACGAAAACCACAGCCAATCTGTAAACACAAAAGTTTCTTCTTTCAGTGATACTGGCCATTTGTTTGAACAAAAATCTCAAAACAAAAGGATCATGATTAATCTACATGGGAACGGTATAAAATTTGTATCCACATGTAAAAATGAGTACAATGCTCGTATTGTAAAATACATAATCTGTGGTGTGCAATGAAAAGGCACCTGAATATCAAATATATACAAAACAAGCCAGCTAAATTTACTATTGTCTCAGTTCAAAATGTTTACAGCATTGATATCACATTCACCCTAATCTTGCATAGTATCATCTACCCTGCAGAAGTTCAACAAATGTCCACTATTGCTCAAGATTATTCTGTTGAAGGAAGTTTGTATACAGTATCTGGCATTTATGGTTTTCTGCGCCTAGAAACAAAAGGGAGAGAAATAACTTAAAAAGCCATGCGAGTAAAATCAAAAACAAATCAGAGTGATCGTGTAATGTGGAAACTATTTGGCCCATCAAATCCATGCTAGCTCTCTGCAGAAAAATTCTGTCAATCCCGTGGCCCCACTCAATCCCTGTAGATTCACTTTTCTCAACTGCCCATGCAATTTTGTTTTGAAATCAATAATAGCCTAAGCTTCCCCCAGCCTTGTAGATAGCAAATTCCAGATCATTGGCATATATTGCTCAAAGGGAAAAAAACCCTATCCTCATGTCTCTTGCCCAGCCCGGAGTCCCCTAGTCCCTACATTATCAGCTACTGGGAGCAGCTTCTTTACATCTTTGTTTAGAAGTGCCCCATCCATTTTCTCTCTCTCACACCGTACCACAAACCTTCGGCCCACTGGTAACTTAATTTGCATTGCTACCCGAGTGGACTACTTGCAGTAACTATGATTAGCAAGCTAAGTCAAAACCTCTGCAGATAGACCACTCTTTCCAGAGATCCAAACTCAACTTAAAAATATGCTGTGGGACATTTTGCAGAGAGGAACTAGAATTCCAAGCACTGGGATAAGTTATTGACCATCACAAACCAGGGATGCAACACAATTCAGGACTGCTGACTGTTCTGAGACAAATAAAAGATCATGCGAAATAAACCTAAAGCAGGTTAGAAGACATACTTGGGTTGAGCATGGTGCTGATATCCAGGTCCAAAGTTGCTTCCTGCCTTCATTTCTACAGCAACAGAACACTGAAAAACAGGGCATCACAAGCTGAAAAGGCAGTATTAATGATCTTTAATATTACAGTTGATAACAAGCCATCTGCATAAGCAGAGGAATTGAGAGGAGATGTTTGAGGAAGCTACCCAGTGCTCGGCTTTAACCTTCAAAACACTAAGAGTACAAGTCATTACCCTTGTCTCCACATCAGTCCATTCGGATTCTGTAGTCTCTTCTTGTTGAGGGGGTGCTGATTGTGAAGATCTGCGTTTTCTAATAAGTGGAGACAAAATTAAAAAGGTGAACATTACTTACAGATTCTCCAAGATCATTGCACTGCTAGAAACATACTATGCCTTTTACAGCCTACAGCTCTCCGGGATCAAAAAGGTTGGAGCTCCCAATTTCACTATGTTATACGTTACCATCAGGATAGATTATAATGTGACATAACTATTCCTGTGTAAATGACTTAGTTGATTATGTTAATTATCTCATACACCAAGATAACCTAAGTCCTTGCATGACTGATCAAAAGACTAACAAGTAAGGGGCTAATATATTTGATGCAACAAACAAAGAAATTTGAAAAAAAAAACAAAATCAACAGAACCGCCTTTCTGCTCGGCCTGCTGTGTTCATCCAGCTCTACACCTTGTTATCTCAGATTCTCCAGCATCTGCAGTTCCTACTATCTCTGAACAAATATATTTATTTTAAAAAGGAGAGAGTGGGCTGAAATCATATGCACTGTTTGAGCCAATAAGGGTAAACTTTACTAACTACAGGTGAAGATGGTAATTTGTGATTGTGAGCATTCATTTTCTTAAAGCTTCAATACAAAGGGTCAGATTCCCAACAGTACAAGAAACCAACTTAACCAATAACTGCAGTAAATTCATTTATCAAGTATCACTGTTCTGATTTTTTTGTTAAAATTAATCACCTGCTTCATTTTCAAAACATTAAATAATCAAGGAGCTTCACTGTTTAAAATTCTAAGTGATAACGTTTTTAAAAAATGGTCAAAAATGTGCAAAGTACAAGAGCATAGTGTTCAGTTTACAACATGCAGTTCTCACTCAAATTACAAATGGGTTTACACTGTTTGGAATTTCCAAAGCATATTGAAGTTAAAACAATGTATTGTATAAAATATGAGAGATATATTTTAATAAGACATCACTTAACATTAAACTTTCTACCATTCTTCCCATCATTAAGTCTATGCTTGCAAATTCAAGCTAACCTTTCAAAAACTGATGATCATAGTTAATTGAAATTGACACAGTGCCACAATACATACCTTGTACTGCCGGGTATCTCTTGTTTTAGTTTCTCAATATCTGTGAATTGGACGGCCTGCCCACCACCCCTGGTCTTGTAAACGTCTCCCTTCAAATTAAAACAAAATTCACACTAGAAGCCATCATGACAATACAGTAGAACTTTAAGTACCAAGTTTTTTTTAAAGAAATGGTTATTTATACCATCTTTTAAAATAAAACTGAATTGAAAACAAATTGCCATTCTCAAAACTGAAATCATCACTTTTATCTACAAACATATTTGAAAATTGTTATTTGAAGTAAAAACTAGAAACATGAAACCTGATAAATAAAATGTTCTAAATCAAGAATTGTGATCTCTTAAGCTTTATTGGTTAACTTGGATTTTGCTGCAATTCTGTTCATTACCTTGATGAGCTTGGTCTCAATCTCCCCATCCGATGCAAGCTCCTGGTGTGTCAAAATGTACTTGTCACACTTAGCCAGAGCTTTTTCATTTGGCACTGCCACTGTGATGGCATTGGGAATAAGTGGCTGTAGGACAGTGTCTGTTTCCACGCTACCAACTGGCTTATGGTCTACCCATCGTTCCCCACCCGCTGAGCGTGACCGTCTGTGGCGTAGGCGAACAGGTGGTGCATTCTAAGCAGATTGAAACAGTAATCAACAGAAATTGTAATCAGAGATTCCTAATTAGAGGATCCCTTCAAAAAAAAAGTACAGATTTGATTGGTAAAACTAATTCAAAAAGGAAAACACATTGGCCTTAACAGGAAGAACAAATTCAACATGTATTTGAATTTTAAACCTATGCTTTGCTAGAAAATAACCTGGCAAGACCAGAAATGCAAAGCTGCATTATAATAGATTAGTTAAAGCAGATTTTTTACATTGTTTTCTGATTTATTTTGGAAATTGCAAATAGTATAGTAAATTGTCAACCTAAAATGAGTCACTGAATTTAGAATATACAAATTGATTTGGCAAACTAGCCCAAAAAGACTTAGCTAGGTTATGTTAATAGACAACTGTAAGTTAGGAAAAGGATCCTTCATGATCATGCAAAGCAAGCCACCATGCACAAAAAATAGAACAAGGCTTTCAAGACTAGTAATGCTACCACATACAAGAACATTTGTCAAGCTAGGCAAAAGGAACCATGCTTCAAGACCTTAAGACATTTAGTAGCTTCCCAAGCACAGACAATATCCATTATTTAATTTTATATTCCCAATTGTATTTGTGCTGAAGTACATATTTAGGAAGAACCAAAACATGCACATTTCTGATGGTTAGGACAGAACTTAAAGCCAAACAGCAATCAAAATGAAAGCAAATTAAAATTATTAGTGCATGCCAAGAATCACAGTCAATACAGAATGAAACGCCCCATCCCCTTTGTCTTATATCTGGGCTACAAGTGTGTGCTTCTGCATGAGGGAAATAAAAAGGAGGTACAGCAGGCATTGAATTCTCCTCATTTTGGATGAACCATCATATGACAAAAGTGTAGATACATGCACAGGAGAGCAAGGAAACAGATTCTCTCATGAGTTGGGTGAAGTAAAGAGTCATCCAGGAAAAAAGGGTTTCACAGAGGTTTGTTTGAAATTTTTTTAAAAAAATTATGATATTACTAAACATGCATGTATTTATTCAAATTAGTTAAATTTTGTTAATGGACAAACAGTCGGTTTTACAAAATGATTGGTTATCAGCATGGAAGCTCATCCACTGTTTAGGAGCAGTCTCAACACAAGTATTTGGGTAGGAAACTGCACATTACTGCATTTTATTTAGATAGTTGGCCAAAAATTGAAAAGTTACATGTTGATAATTAAACATGTCATTAATACCAAAATATCACATGCAGATAAACTAAGAATAGCTATTTTTGAAAATAGCTGTGTAATTAACCACATTGCTAATTGGAAATTTTTCATGTTGAACCTTATATACCAAGATAGAGATATGCAAAATATAAATATTGTAAAATTTCCTATTCTCTTAGTGAGAAATCAAAAACAGAAACAAACCATGATGAAGAGGATGATCTCATAAATAACAGACACCGTAGAAAACTAGAGATAATAGGAACTGCAGATGCTGGAGAATCCGAGATAAGGTGTAGAACTGGATGAACACAGCAGGCCAAGCCAAGCTGCTCGGCCTCCTGTGTTCATCCAGCTCTACATCTTGTTACCACAGAAAACCAATCAGGAGACAGGAGGAGGTAATGCCACTTTTACTGCTTACTTTTAAAGAAACCAATCAGGAATTTTACACTGTTTAGCCAATCTGAGATGGGCTGGAGCTGTTCATTTATACCCGTTTTGACAAATTTTATACATTTTATAAAATTTGTGCAAACATACACATGTTTGGAATGATCTTAGAATTAATCAGGAGTAGTGAACCTTTAGATGGGTCACTCCACTCTGTCCACATTTATGCATTGAAAGCTCTTTAGATACACTGGTAGTGTCCCTACCGCCGAGCCAGGAGATCCAGGTTCAAGCCCTACCTGCTCATAACACATCTGAACGGGTTGATTGGAAATACCTATAAACAACAGACTGATTGGCACTTGTAGCATTATAGGAGCAGCACTACATGTGGGCTAGAAGGCCTGGGTTCAAGTCACACCTACGCCAGACATGTGTCAGAATCTGCCTGAACAGGTTGATTAAAAATATCTTTAATTATAAATTCACTTAGACCTTAAAATGAAACCTAACCCCAAAATCTTACTCTGTGCTACAAGCTCAACTATCTATCAGAATCTTTGTCCTCTAAGGAATCTTTGGGGTTTCATCTTGTACACCCATGTGATTTCCCCAACAGTGGGAGCTTACATGCTACTTTCCCATAACCAACTGTTGCATCACAAAGAACAAACTAAATACCAGAGCTTAGGCAGAATGATGCTAGCTTTGTTACTTCTTTCCTTCCCTTGGAGAACTGAATGGAACACTGGAAGGATTTGCAGGTTGACTAACAACCTGGCAGTCATGTTATGATCAAAACATGGCCTATCATGACCCAGAGCAAACTTGAACCCAAAGCTTGCAGAGAATACTTCCAAATTACCAGTTAAATATCAAAAACATTGAAATATCTTTTTAAAAACTGCAATTAGTAAAAATGTTTGGTATACAAAAATAATACAGAGAAAAGAATATTTTTGACACAGGGTTCAGAAGATAGAATCTACTTATTACTTACGTGAACAAGATTGATAGCTACACATAGATATCAGAATGTGCAGATCCTTGAGGGGAGGGTTTAAACTAGTGTGGCAGGGGGTGGGAACCAGAAAAGTAGGGTATTAGATGCAGAAATAAAAGGGAGAAGTAGAAACCAAGGCAAACATTATTAAGAACAAGAACAGGCAGGGAAATGCTGCCGATGAGAGCAGGGGAGGTGATCTGAAATGCATGTGTTTCAATACAAGAAGCATAACAGGCAAGGTAGCCTTAAAGCTTTGGTTAGTACTTGGCACTATGACATTATTGCGATTACACAGAGACTTGGCTGAAAGAGGGACAGGACTGGCAGCTGAATGTCCCAGGATTTAGATGTTTCAGGTGCGATAGAAAGGGAGGTAAAAAGGGGTGGGGGAGTTACATTACGGTAAAAGGAGTATCTTACAGCTGTAAGAGGGAAGATACATAGAACATAGAACAGTATAGCAAAGTACAGGCCCTCTGGCCCATGATGTTGTGCTGAACTTTTACCCTAATCCTAAGGTCTATCTAACCTCCATCCCTACCTTATATTATCATCCATATACCTATCTAATTGCTGCTTAAATGCCCCTAATGAGGCCGACTCCACTACCCTCTCCGGCAATGCATTTCACGCCCTTACCACTGACGTCTCCCCTATATCTACCTCCACTCACTTTAAAACTATGACCCCTCGTAATAGCTACGTCCACCCTAGGAACAAGTCTCTGGCTGTCCACTCTATCTATACCTCTGATCATTTTGTACACCTCTATCAAGTCACCTCTCATCTTTCGTCATTCTAAAGAGAAAAGCCCTAGCTCTCTCAACCTTTCCTCATAAGGCCTTCCCTCCATTCCATCCTGGTAAATCTCCTCTGCATCTTTTCCAACGCTTCCACATCTTTCCTATAATGAGGCGACCAGAACTGGACACAATACTCCAGATGTGGCCAAACCAGGGTTTTGTATAGATGGAGCATAACTTCACGGCTCTTGAACTCAATCCCTCTATTAATGAAAGCTAACACACTGTACGCCTTCTTAACAACTCTATCCACCTGGGTGGCAGCTTTCAGGGAACTGCGAACATGAACCCCAAGATCTCTCTGCTCCTCCACACTGCCAAGAATCTTTCTGTTAACCCTGTATTCTGCTTTCAAATTTGTCCTTCCAAAATGAATCACCTCACACTTTTCAGGGTTAAACTCCATCTGCCACTTCTCAGCCCAGCTCTGCATCCTATCAATGTCCCTTTGTAACTTAGAACAGCCCTCTGCACTATCCACAAATCGACCCACCTTCGTATCGTCCGCGAACTTGTTAATCCACCCATCCATTCCTACATTCAAATTATTTACAACAATCACAAATAGAACAGGACCCAGAACAGAACCTTGTGGTATACCACTTGTAACTGAGCACCACGTTGAATGTTTTCCATCCACTACCACCCTTTGTCTTCTAAAGGTCAGCCAATTCTGAATCCAATCTGCCACACGTTCCCCTATCCCATGCCTCCTTACTTTCTGCATGAGCCTACCATGGGGAACTTAATACGCCAGAGGACACGCGCAGTGAGGCGATATGGGTAGAACTCAGGAACAGGAACGGTGAAATCACAATGCGGGGGCTATATTACAGGCCTCCCAATTGTCAGTGGGAGATACAGAATATATAGAGATTTTGGACAGAGGTGAAAACAGCAGAGATGTTGTGATTTTAACTTCCCCTGTATTGCATGGGACTCACTAAGTACCAGGGGCTTGGATGGGGGAGAATTTATAAGGACCATTCAGGATTCTTGACACAATACATAAAACAGTTCAACCAGGGAAGGGGTTATACTGGACCTAGTTTTGGGAAATGAACTCTGCCAGATGAGTGAAGTTTCAGTGAGGGAACACTTCGGGAGTAGTGACCATTATACTGTGAGTTTTAAGACACACATGGACAGAGATAACAGCAGTCCTCAGATGAAGGTGTTAAATTGGGGTAAGGTGAACTACAATAATATCAGGCAGAAATCAGAGAATATTGATTGGAGGCGGCTGTTTGAGGGTAAATCTACACCGGCCATGTGGGAATATTTCAAACAGCAGTTAAAAAGAGTTCAGGAGAGGCACATTCCAGCGAGACTGAAGGATAGGTATGGTAAGTTACATGAATCTTGGATGACCAGGGATATTACGATCTTGGTCAGAAAGAAGAAGGAAGCATACGTAAGGTTTAGGAGGATGGGAACTGATGAAGCCCTTGATGTATATAAAGGAAAGTAGGAAAGAACACAAACAAGGAATTAGAAGGGATTAAAGGGGTCATGAAAAGTCATTAGCAAACAGGATTAAGGAGAATCCCAAGGCTTTTTACACATATACAAAAAGCAAGAGGGTGGCCAGGGAAAGGATTGGCCCACTCAAGGACAAGGGAGGGAACTTGTATGTGGAGTCAGAAGAGGTAGGTGAAGTCCTGAACGAAAATTCTGGTTTGGTATTCACCAAAGAGAAGGAATTGGTGGAGGAGGATCTCAGGGAAGGGAGTGTCGAGTTTCTAAGCCAAGTTGCTATTAAAAAAGGAAGAGGTGCTGTGTGTCTTTAAAAAGTATCAAGATAGATAAGTCCCCGAGTCCTGATGGGATCTATCCTAGAATATTGAGAGAGACAAGAGAACAAATTGCTGGAGCATTGACATACATCTTTGTATTTTCTTTGGCCACAGGGGATGTCCCAGAGGACTGGAGAATAGAAAATGTTGTTCTATTATTTAAGAAGGGTAGCAGGAGTAATCCTGAAAATTATAGGCCTATGAATCTTATGCTGGTGGTAGGGAGAAGATTTTCCGGGACAAGATCTATATGCATTTAGAAGCAAATGGACACATTAGCGATAGACAGCTTGGTTTTATATGGGGGAGGTCATGCCTCGCTAACTTGATCAAGATTTTTGAGGTGGTGAAGAAGACGATTGATGAGGGAAAAGTGGTTGATGTTGTCTACAGAGATTTCAGTAAAGCCTTTGACAAGATCCCTCATGGCAGACTGGTACATAAGGTGAAGTCACGTGGTATCAGGGATGAGCTGGCAAGATGAATGCAGAACTGGCTTAGACATAGAAGACAGAGGGTAGAGGTGGAAGGAGGCTTTTCGGAACGGAGGACTGTAGCTAGTGGTTTTCCACCAGGATCAGTGCTGGGACCTCTGCTGTTTGTGATCTACATGAATGATTTGGAGGAAAATGTAGCTTATCTAATTACTATGTCTGCAGATGATACAAAGATTGGTGGACTTGTGGACACTGAGGAGGACTGTCAGAGGATACAGCTGGATATAGATCAATCGAAGGCATGGGTAGAAAAATGGAAGATGGTGTTCAATCCAGACAAATGTGAGGTGATGCATTTTGGAAGGTCAAGTACAGGTGGAAATTATACGGTGAATGGCAGAACCGTGAGGAGTATAGATATGCAGAGGGATCTGGGTGTGCAGGTCCACAAATCACTGATGGTGGCAACACAGGTAGATAAGATAGAAAAAAAAGGCTTACAGCATGCTTGCCTTCATTGGACGGAGCAATCAGTACAAGAATAGACAAGTTATGCTGCAGCTTTATAGAACTTTAGTTAGGCCACACTTCGAATATTGCGTACAGTTCTGGTCATCACACCACCAGAAGGATATGGATGTTTTGGGCAGAGTACAGAAAAGGTTTATTAGGATGTTGTCTGGTATGGGGGATTTTAGCTATGAAAAAAGGTCGACTAGAATGGGTTTGTTTTCACTGGAACGCAGGAGGTTGAGGGGTGACGTAATGGAAGTTTAAAAGATTGTGAATGGCACGGATAGAGTGGAAACTATGAGGCTTTTTTCCCCCAGAGTGGAGGGATTAATTACTAGGGGACACAGGTTCAAAGTGTGAGGGGCGGAGTTTAAAAAGAGATGTGTAAGGCAAGCTTTTCACAAAAACGGTGGCGAGTGCATGGAATGTATTGCCAGAGGTGCTGGTGGAAACAGAAACAATTGCAGCATTCATAAAGCACCTCGATGAATACATGAAAAAGGGAACAGAGGAATATGGATCCTGTAAGTGAAGACAGTTTTAGTATGGAAGGGCAAAACGTGGCGGCGCAGGCTTGGAGGGCTGAAGGGCCTGTATCTGTGCTGTATTGTTCTTCGTATGCAATCTCTATTATGTCAATTTTTTTTTTTTTGCACATCAGAACTCAAAAACTGAAAAAGGCATTTTAAATCCAAGCACCACAAACAATTTAGACATGTTAGGGATTGTTGTGGCTTTTTGAAAGTTATTTGAGCTTGGACCTTTCATCCAGTTATATAGATGAAATGGTGAACTGAGAATTAGACAATTCTGGCAACTAAAGCAGCAAATGAAAAAATACACAGTTACAACAGTAAGCAGCAGCACACCTTGCTCGTTGTCTGCGTCAATAGCTCATAAACATTCAGCACTTGCCTCACAATCAGTAGCTTCAAACATTTCTGACTTGTCCATACAGACTGTACTGTAAGTAGGTACTAATTCTATACTGTATCTCTCTCTAGACATTTTGTACAAGGCTATAGCTTTGACAAATGGAGCAGTCAATTATCAAACTCTAGACGTTAGGAAATTTATAATGGAAAATTTGCATTGGAATAATGCAACAAGGAGTTGATTTTAAGCTAATAATTGTAAATTTGGATCTCACATATACAGCTGTCAAGAGGCAGAAGCTCAAAGATATACAGGGAAATCTAAAATAACAAGGTTGTTTGATTATCACAAGTGCACAACAAAGAGCTAAGAGGCAAATGCCATCTCCATGTATCAGAATGCCAGGCGCTCCCAATCAGATTACACAGTGAGGTTATTTAGCAGGATTTTTCATGTGAGTTCTAACAACCAGCTTAAAGCAACATTAAAGTTTGCAAGTTTTCAGTCTCTGCTACAATAAAGTCACCATAGTCCCAGAGGGCACAGGGCTGCTCTCCTGTTACAGACAGACTGTTAGTGAATTTAACTGAGGGTCACCACATCACAGGCTAGGGGCAATGTTTAGAAGGCAGGGCTGGTGTGAGAACTAAACCCACTCTATTGGAGTCACTGCATTGCAAACCAGCTGTCCAATCAACCAGGCTAACCAACCCAGGGCTGACAGTGTAACTGTTGAGTCCAGTATGACTCTTCTTCAGATCTGAAGAATCATCATATGGGACTCAAATCATTCTGTTTCTCTCTTCAATGATGCTGCCACACCTGCTAAGTTTCTCCGGCAATATTTGATTCAGATTTCCAGCATCTGCAATAAATTGGCTTTCCACACAGTTCTAATGAATTTTTTCCTGCATATGATCAAATGTTAGGAATAATAATACAACTAACAAAAGCTATCTTCTGTAGTTGCAAAAATACCCCAATTATATTCAAAAGACTGTCCTTTGATTCAGTATAGCGAGTTAGGCTTAACCAGTCAACATTATATAAATCACAAGATGGTGTAAAGTGGACAACCCAACATAAGTATCAGTTATCTATACAAAGGTTGAGAATCAAAGGACACAAACAAACCCTGTGAAATACTTTCTAATGGACAGCACTGGTTCAAAGCCAACAGCTCAACACTATCTCCACAAGGCAGTGGAGATGGGCGTTTAATGCTGCCCTAACAAGTAATGGACATAGGCTATGAATGAATTCTTAAAAAATCTCGATTGGCGAGCATAACAAGCAACCAGCAAAGAGCAATGAACAATAAGCAGCACAGTTAGACATTGCAATAGAATATAAACATTCTGTGGATGATACTGGCTAGTAATGACGTGGCTCCTTTGTGCCAATGAGATATTCCTTTCAATGTCCACAAAGTATTTTACGTTAAACCAAGGCTCTTATTATGTATCTCAGTAAAGGGCCAGCAAATAAGCAAAGACTTGTGTAAAGTGCACACTTATTGTAAGCATCACACATTACAGACACCAATTTTCACACTATTACTGCAATAGCTCAGTTATCAGTAACTTATTACACTTGCATGGGAGTTGAGAAGGAAAATCTAACATTCAAAGAAATTTAACAAATCACAGTCTACTTTCAGTAAGTTCCACCCATTATTTATACAAGTTTCTAAACCAATTCCCTTTCTGTACAAGATGGGAAAGGTACACATCTATATCCATTTAATACATCAAAAATCTTACAGTTTCACACATTACTTTCTCATCTTTCTCATCACCTTTCTCAACTACAAATTCCTTTGTCATATTTAGTATGGAAGTTTGTAACCTTGCCATGTTGTAAAGGTATCCTTCTACCAGTTGGGGCACCACAACATCTCTATTCTAGGAGGGCATAATTATTCTTTCCATTTAGTGGACAATGGGGTTTATGATGGAGAATACACACACACACACACACACACACACACACACACGATTTGTTATGTAGGTGTCCCATGGAAGTGTCTGATATACTTTTTGTAGACAATAGGAGTACTGACAATGTGATGAGAAATAAGTGTGATACTTGAGGATGTATGTGCTGCGTGCAGTGCTTTTTTGTGCCTTAATTGTACAATTTTTCCCTTTACAATCTTTAGTGCTCACTAACCCGCTGGGATCCATCCTGGTCTACTCCGCCTTCTCTTCTACAGCCGTTGACTTTGCCGCCGCCCAGCTTGTTCACTCCCTGACTTCTCTCTTGGAAATTGGAGTGCCTAACTTGTGGAGTCTCTGGCAGTCTACGTTTATTCTTGGGCAGTGCACTACCATTTCTGTTCCATTCTGGAGTTTTCTGTTCCCATTCGGAGATGCAGGAGGCCACAGAGATGGTGCTGCAGGAGTTAGAGCGCCTATGCAGCTGTGGCCTAGATACTGGGCAGTTCTGGCTAATGGGTAGGGATGCTAAACTGTTACCAGGAAACTATAGAAATAGGACGAAAAATTAGAAAAATATGCACTTAAAAATATATACAATGATTAGTTCTTTTTCCCAATATGTAATAGTTATCAATAATTAAAGTTCTATTTTGTTCTCCAGCTCCGATTCATCTATTAGAAAAGTACCAAAACTTGCCTGGATATGGCTAGAACAGTATCAGCAATTGTCTGGTACCTCAGTACCATTATTTGTGTGATGCTGAAGGTGTCAGGCTATTTGACTGTTGAAAATATCATTGCCAAACCCTAGCCTTAACCAGAGAGAGCCACTTTTCAGCAGCTATTGAAGTTTCTCTTCACCACTTGGAGGCCAGATATGCTTTGTCAAACAAACTGATTTTTGTAGATACGATCCAGGTTAGAAAATGTGCAAATGAATATGGAAATGGTCCACTTGCATTTTTCTTTATGTGCTGATATCAAAAAGTACAATGATATATTTTTCTAAAACCGCACAGTTTACCTTACCAGTTTTACCTTCCTAGCTTTTATGCGCAACTTTTCTCGAATGACATTTTCTGTGTTAAAAAAGGCACAAGCGTCCTAAAGAATTCATGCACCCCTAGAGACCTCAGGCAGAACCAAGGTTGAATGCTGCAAAGATATGTATAAACATAGCTACCAGGATTACTAACAAGGAGCTGTGGAATAGACACAGGGCGATAATTATTGCAATATTAAACTTGAATTTTGATTCATTCAAAATTTCACTCAATATAAAGTTCTGGAAGATAACTAATGATTATTAAAAGGCAATAAAACATTGCAGTGAATGTCCTTAATACAGAACATTTACCAGTAAATAGGACACAAGCATTTATCCATAGAGTCAGAAAATGTCTCTGCCATTACAAAGTGAAATGTACAAAAACTGATAATCACTTCACATTAATGCAATGCTAAAATGTGAAACAAATCCAAGAAATAACTAATTCAAATTGTGTGTTCCTTACCGCTTTTTCCTTCCCTATAAGCTACTACAAACAATCAAAGAAGTAATGGGGTGCAGATGTATCGGATAGATCATGAAAGGATCAGCTAATTGACACATCCACTTCTCATTCAAAAATAATCTGGACAAACTGTCTATGTCAACATAAAATGCAAATACTTACTATGTAGTGTACCCCATACTAAATCTCTCCAGCAATACACATTTCCTTCGGGTATAGAGTTAATGCAACATTGAAGATATGTGAAAGACAGCTTTAATTAGTTGTATTTCCACTAAATTAAAAAAAAATACTTGGAGCCATGTGGGTCTTCGTGAAAGCAAAATGGTTCGATAAATTGTGTGAAGAAAGGCAGGTTTAAATACACTGGGAAATAAAACATACCCTCAGTTCACAATGGGGCAACACAAAATCACCTATAGCCAGAGAGTCCTCCAGGGCCTATCTCCCAAAGATTCGGTCTAAACCAACCAAAATGTCCATCCACGCTAACCCCATTTGCCTGCACTTGGCCCATATCATTCTAAACCTTTCCTATCCATGTATTGGTCCAAATGCCTTTTAAATGTTGTTAAATGTACCCACCTCAACGACTTCCGCTGGCAGCTCATTCCATATGCATACCACCTGCGTAAAAGAGTTGCTCCTCAGGTTCCCATTTATTCTTTCCCCTCTTACCTTAAACTGATGCCCTCTAGTCCTCAATTCCCCAATCCTGAGAAAAAGCCTAACTGCATTCATCCTATCCATGTCTCTCATGATCTGATACACTTCTAAGACTCTTCCCTTTAGTGGCCTAGGCTCTAAAGAAAAATGTCCTAGCTTGTCCAACCTCTCCCTATAACTCAGTCCCTCAAATCCTAGCAGCATCCTTATAAATTTCTTCTGCACTCTTTTCAGTTTAATAACATCCTTCCTATAGCAAGGTGACCAAAACTGAACATAATACTCCAAGTGCGCCAACGTCCTGTACAACTGGAACATAATTTCCCAACTGCTATACTCAATACCCTGACTGATGAAGGCCAGTGTGCCAAAAGCCTTCTTCACTGCCCTGTATACTTGTGACTCCATTTTCAGAAAGCCATGCACCTGAACTCCAAAGTCCCCCTGTTCCACGACACTCAAGACCCTACACATTCACCATAGAACCCCTACCTTGATTTGACTTTCCAAAATGCAACACCTCACACTTACCTATACTAAACTCCTTTTGCCATTTCCTCGGCCCACTTCCCCAGCTGATCAAGATCCTGCTGCAATTTCTGATAACCTTCCCCACTGTCCACAATACCACCTATTTTAGTATCATCTGCAAACTTACTAATTATACCTTGTACATTCTCATTCAAATCATTCATATAAATAACAAACAGCATAGGGCCCAGCACCAACCCGACGCACACTACTAGTCACAGACCTCCAGTCCGACAAGCATCCTTCCACTATTACTCTCTGCTTCCTACCATCAAGCCAACCATGTATCCAATTTGCTAAATCTCCCCGGATTCCATGTGATCTAACCTTCCAGAGCAGCTCACCGTGTGGAACCTTATCAAAGGCCTTACTGAAATCAATATAGACTACATTTACTGCCCTGCTCTCAATCAATCTTCCTGGTCACTTCAAAGAACTTTAACAAATTTGACAGGCATGACCTCCCACGCATGAAGCCATGCTGACTACTCCTAATCAAACCCTGTCTTTCCAAATGCATGTATATCTTATCCCTCAGAATTCTCTCAAGTCACTTACCTACCATAGATGTTAGGCTTACTGGTCTATAACTCCCAGGGTTTTCTTTGCAGCCCTTCTTGAATAAGGGCACAAGATTTGTTGCCCTCCAGTCTTCCGGGACCTCACCCGTGGCTAATGATGATGCAAGTATCAGCCAAGAACCCCGCAATTTCTCCTCTGCCTCTTGCAGGGTTCTTGGATAGATCTGGACAGGACCAGGAGATTTATCCACCTTCATACATTCTAATACTTTCAACACCTCCTCTACTGTGATACGGACTGTCCCCAAGATATTGCCACTAACTTCCTCAAGTTGCCAAGTCTTCATGTCTTTCTCCATGCTAAACACAGAGGAGAAATATTCATCGAGGACCTCACCCATCACCTGTGGTTCCACACATACATTCCACTTTGGTCCTTGAGGAGTCCTATTCTCTCTTTGTTACTCTTTTTCCTTTGATATACTTAAAAAAATCCCTTTGGATTCACTTTAATCTTCTCAGCCAAAGCCATCCTGGGCCCCCTTCTCATCCTCCTGAGTTCCTTCTTCAGTAAACTCCTGCATCCCCTACATACCTTCGTGGATTCCCTTGATCCCAGCTGCCTGTACCTTAGCCATGCCTCCTTTTTTGGGGTCAAAACCTCAATATCTCATCATCCAGGGTTCCCTACACTCCTGCCAACCTTGCCCTTCACCTTCACAGGAACATATAGACCTTGAATCTAGCTATCACACTTTTAAAGGCCTCCCACTTACCGGAGGTCCCTTTGCCTACAAACAAACTACTCCAATCGACCCCTGCAAGTTCCTGTCTAATTCCAACAAAATTCACCTTGCCCCAATTTAGAACTTGAACCTGTGGCTCAGTTTTTTCCCTCTCCATAACCATTTTAAAATCAGTAGAACTATGGTCATTGGTCTCAAAGCGCTCTCCCACAGTCACCTGCCCTGCCCTATTTCCCCAAGGACAGGTCGAGTTTCTCCCCTTCCTGATAAGGGCTCTATCTACCACTTGAGGAAACTTTCCTGAACACATTTAACAAAAACTTTAAAGTGAAAAATAATAGGTTTTAAAATTTCAGAACTGACTTTCGAGGTGCTAAACACATGCCCTGTATACACTTAATCTGAACAGGCATGTCATAGTTAGTCATCAGATCAAGTTTGTAAAATGAAAAATAATTTGTGATTATGGAATAGTGTAGCAATGTACAAAAAGGCCCACTGCTAGATGGCATTGCCAATCCTCATCTAACCTCATGAAACAACAAAGTCACAATACAAATATCACTATAACTCTACTACAGCAACATAATATTTTACCAAATATGCCATGTTAAAATTAACTCATGGCATGCAGAGTTATGTATAGAAACTTAATTAACAACACAAAGCAGTAACTTGATGAAGGATGCTGAAAATACACCCAATTAAAAATCATTATGTAATGCTATCTTTTTCAAATTGACAAACACCAAATATTATCCCAAAAATTAAATATATACACCCAAAGATTTAGGGTTGTGCCAAATAAATTGAACATAACTGTACATACAGGAACTGAAGGTGGAGATGCCGATCGTACATGTACTTTCTTGTCATTTTCCTTTGGCGTCCTCTCCAGTTTCTCAGGCCTTTCTGTCCTTGTCTCTGCAACAATTGCTTTGAGTTGTTTAAGTTTTTCATCTTTCACCCAAAGCTTATTTTGCATCTCGAGCTGCTTAGCTTGAACACGACGTTCCTGCAGGTTGATTTGTATTCCATCAAAAAGTTTGGATAAGGTTGCAAAGAAAGAGAAGGGAAAGGGAGAAAAAGATTAATTTTTCTTTACAATGACTTGGAGAATTTAGTGGACTTGCATACTAATTTTATAGTCACAGGAATTATTTCAGAGAGAGGCAAGCCAACTCACGGGCTGTCCCCATCCAAACCACAAAACTCTTTTTAACTTTACTTCAATGGATTGCTCCATTTCAAATTTTGCAAGCCTATATGCTTGAAGCCAACTCCTGTCAAATTGGTGGCTAAAATTCAGACTAAGATAATTTAGCAAAAGACACTTTTATATGCAAGTTAGTTAGAATATTGTACCATCAACTGGTCATCCCCCTAGGTATGTTAACAGTCTATCTACATCACATTTCCCTGATTCACATTCTGGAGCTTCCTTGCCTGCCATTGTCGTTACTCCCTCTTCCACTTCTCCTGAACATTGATCTCACTTTGTTTCTTGTAAAGTTGTCACCTGCTGTCCACAGTACATTACAAGATCTTAGGATGTCTAATTTCCCCTTTTCTATTACTTGCTTAAGTTTGTCTAGCTTTTCTTGCCTATGCAAATGTGTTAATTCTATATTCCTACTCTTTTACCAACCTTACACGAATGCATTTATAGATTTTGCTGGATGGCAGCTCAAGTCCTCATTTCCTTCCTTAGCAAGCTAAACCCTCGACTACCCTTTCACAAGGGATCCTGTCCACACAACTGGTGCTTATTTGAGCTGGTCACCTGTTGCCATTGTCTTGGCTAATTTTCAGTGGTGGCTTGCCATTGTTTTCTTTGCTAACAATTTAACTATTGTGACAGGTAGTGCTGGGTTACTATGATACCAATACCATCTGGTTAGAACATAACAGTTTTTATGCAAAATATTTTCTCATCTCCACTCCCCCCCCCCCTAAAAAAAAGGATACACAGATGCAAAATCCTGCACTCGTCAGTCACTTGTAGTCACATAAACTACATGACATCTTGGCCAATGCTTCTGTCAGTTGCAACACTAGTTCACGTGTTCATCTACATTGCCCCAGACTACAGCAGGCCCACACTTCTCTCACCATAATAACCAAGGAAAGCTGCTTCCCTCACCGCACACTGGCAATGTCTTTGGCAGACCTCAAGTACCCCTTCCTTTTCAAGGCCAAGCAATTTAACAAGCAAACATCCCGACTGGGTGGTAATTCGTTGTAAAGTTTAAAAACTAGATTAAACAGGAGAGTGGGAAGAGCTGCATGTTTGATATGGGAGATTAGAGCAGCATGATTGCAGAAAGAGATGATGCAGAAGTGGATATACGGTCTTGGAAAAAGAAATGAGCAAGGTCAAAATCTTAAAGAACAGAATTTGTGAAAACAAATATGGTTTATGCAACATGAAAACAACAGTTAAAAGAGCAGAGTGATAAACTTGAAGCATTAGATGAATTAAGAAGGGTAGATCCATATCTGCCAAGGCAAAAAGAAATTATTCGAAATAATGAACTAAAAACCACAAAACAAAGAGCAAGGCAGGTATTTGATTAATAAACCCCCACAAAATAAAACAAAAGTTGTAAGGACCAAATTCAAGAACTAAATGAGAAATCTAAAATGAACTAGTAGGAGAGACAGAGTAATGTTGACATCGGATTTAATTGGGCTGGAAATACTGGACAGTATTAGATAAGACATTAAAGTACTAGACAATGAGATAAAAGCAGCAAGGAGATAAAAACTACAATGTTGCTGGAAATTGATGGAATACCTACAGAGTTGATTAAAAACATAGGATTGAACTGAACTTCAAATGATTACTAAGCCATACAAAGATATTTACTTATCAGGAGAACACCTGAGGACTTGGAGGCAGTGAGGACTGCAGAGGTTGGAAACCAGAGTCAACAGATGTGGAGCTGGAAGCGCAGAGCAGGTCAGATAGCATCCAAGGAGCAGGAAAGTCAACATTTCAGTAAACTGTGATGATCACCCAAGGAAAGCAAGGAATGTTGTTCTGACTACCATACAGTTAGTCTAATCACGTACTCATTGTTCTAACTTTCAACGTAACCTTCACAGATAATGGGTAGGAAGGTACAGGACTACTTCTGAAATGAAGATTCTGGATTCATGGTAGGAAAAGGAACAAGAGAAGGGTGAACAGAGTCTGGAATTTAGACAGGAATTATATATTTTTGTAGATTTTCTAAAAGCATTTGATCAATTAAACTCAATAGTGCTGAAAGACATTAGAGCAGACTGGCGAGATAATTGCAGATTTCCTACAAGTCATCTGAGACAAAAGGCTGAGAGCGCAGCCACTTGACAACTAGAACCATGTGCAATTGAAGAGGAGTTGGACTGATCAGATGGGCAGAAAATTGGCAAATGAAATTCAGCTTGGACATGTACAAGATGAAGAATTTGGGGAAGTCAAAGGCAGCAAAAGGTATACTTAATAATGGGATCAAATGGAGCAGCGTAGATCTAATTTGCTAAATAGTTTTTGAAATGTGCATTTAGAGACCAAAGGAAAGGGGTTGTTTATGGAACACGTAGATGATGAAATGCTAAGGAGAGTGAATAAACAAAGAAATTTGTCAAATATAACTAGGAAGGCAGAAAG
This sequence comes from Ginglymostoma cirratum, assembly GCA_024137785.1. Lineage (NCBI taxonomy): Eukaryota > Metazoa > Chordata > Chondrichthyes > Orectolobiformes > Ginglymostomatidae > Ginglymostoma > Ginglymostoma cirratum. The sequence goes on along the minus strand of JAHRHZ010000047.1, from coordinate 15,113,105 downwards.
CCTGGGTGGGGACTTTAAGAGAAAATGGACCTGTAGAGAGAAACAAAAAGGGAGGAAGAGCAGCATAAAAATTGTTGAATGGCTTGAAAATTGCAGGAAGCTACTGGAAAATGAAAAGAATCGTACAGCTTAGGTGAGATAAAAAGACTGGTGTCACACGAGGCCCACCTATGGCAGAATACACAAGTTGATGGTGAGTTAGAATGTTGTTTTATGCAAGTGAGCTTGGAGGCTTCACATTACAAAACTATGGAAGCAGATGAAAATAACGACACACTGCAAAAGACATGCCCTTGAAAATTCAAGAAAAGAATCTTAATAACCTTAAAATGAAAATACAGATGTTCAGAAATTAAAAACAACTCATCATGCAAAGTGTGAATTAAGTGTAACAGCTGTGTTTGAAAACATGCCAATTCAGTGTGAAGACTCCCAGAACAGTATACATCTTGCATATTGTTACAACAAAAGGAATATTTTGTAAACAATCAGTAACTATTTACAATAATAGTTTGACCATTTATATTAAAAAGACCTTTATTGAACACAAAACTGGAAGTATTAAGCTGTAACCCCATACAGATCACAATTCAGAACCCAAATTACTCACGCATTCTTTCTCCCATTTCATCTTTGTATCTGTCATCACTCCTTGCATTCTCTGCTCCAAGCGCCGTTTATCTGATAGCTCTCGATGCAGCTTTTGGTCTCTCTCCTCCAGCTCGTGTTGCAAGGCCCGCTTGTCCTCTTCATAAATATTTGCTGTTTTTTGCAATATCTCAATCTTAGGGGCAGAAACATAAAATTAGCTTTGGCTACAGAATAATAACGGTAGGATTTGTCAATAATTTGTCCCACTGGTTAGTGAGAAAACAAAGCTGCCCTTGTCCATGAAAAGGTGCTCCTAGAAAGGCACCATGATCTTTTTCACTCTCCTGTTCACACCCACCAAAGCAAAGATTCAACACCACTGGGACAAAGTTAGTTTCTAGAGTATTAATTATTCAGAATGGCAACAATTTTAATTCTGATTGTAGATAAAAGTCGTTGTGCAACTCACAGAGATGGCTAAGCGAAACAAAAGAAAAGATACACTGGAAAAGGAGTGGTCACAAGTCAGCTAAAAAAGGGACATCGAATAGCATGCTCTGAATTGTTGAGAATCTGATGATCAACTAAAAATATAACATACAAATATTCATAGCTGCAAATCACATGCACATACTTCCTCACACCCTGGTATCCAGTGGAAAAAAAAAGCAAAAAAAAATTACCTTGTACTCCAAGGTTTTAACTTTCTTCTCCAGTCGCTCAGTCTCCGCTTTCTGTCCATTTATAAACCGGTCCTTTTCAAGCAGTTTTTCTTGCTGATCTTGTATGTAATTCTCCTTTGCTGTGAACTTATTGTCCCAATCGTGAAGCATCCCTCTGATAGCGTTTACTGAGCAACATTGAGAAAACGATAGAAACTTATTTTGCTCTAAAGTCAAAATTGAAGGAGTGTTAAGAAATTACAATATTCAACAAAATAGGAAAGTTTTACTTTGTCCATCACATACCAGTTTTCTTCATCTCCTCAGCTGCCATTTGCCGTATTTTATACCTTTGTTCCAAACACTCTATTAAACGTGGTAAAGTTTGTTCGTCATTGGCATCAGTTATCTCAACTGAAGGTAAAGATGCAAAACTTTGCAGCAGAGCTTCTGCAACAAACGGATCTTCTGAAACTGCAGGCATGCAAGAAAGAGAAAAGGAACTCAATTGGGATTGTAAAGCAAACATTACTGCCCTAAAATCCCTTTGACTCCTCATTGATTGGTCTTATTTGAAGTTTTAACATTTGAAAGGGTGTTCTTCCTTCCCTATTGCATAAAAAACTAACACTACATTAGAAAGCAAATTTTAAAATGTTTTTGAAGAAAATTTATATCAAAAAAGGTAAAATAGTTTTCCTTCAGTTTGTTAAACAAACTTTTGTACTCTGGAGTTTAGTAAGCAAATAGAATATACTAAATCAACATGCAAACAATAAACAAGGCCAGGCCAGATTTTTAATCTCAAAAAAAAAGTTATGCGGCGAAGATAAAATTCTGTTCAAGCAAAAAGATCTATTGATGAGATAAAGTATTTGATGAAATGTTACTAATTCTAAAATGGAAATACATTCCTCAAATTGTGTACAATATACAAGTTTTGACTTCTTAACCATGACTCAGTTGGTAACAGTCAGCAAACCATGAGTATCCCTAAGTCCCACGTTAGTGATTTGAGCAAAACGCCACCAGTTCTGAGGATGTGTTGCACTGCTGGAGGTGTCACCCTTTGAAAATAAGGCATTAAATCAAGGCCCTGTCTACCTTCTCTGGTGAATGTAAAATACACAAAACATCCCATAAGACTACTACAAAGAGTAGGAAAGTTATCCATAGTGTTCTGAGCTAATAATTAATCGCTCAAATCAACATCACTAAAACAGATTCTGTTTCTAGGAGCTTGATGACAGTATGTTGACTTCTGAGTTTCATCTGTTCAAATCAAAGCATCAAATTTGCATACATGACCAACTTGATGGATTTTGAATGAGGAGAGCGAGATTGGACTTGAGTCATCTAGAAAGGAGGACACCACACAAAGACTCCATTTGAAATTTTGGGAATTCATTTCAAAACAGGATGGTGCCCACTTTAAACAGAAATCAATCATGATAGCAAAATTTTTTTGTTTACACAGTACAATACCTCCGTATATGGGGCCTCCTCGTAGTTCTAGCTTCCTTGTCAATTCTTCTTTGAAAGCTTGATTCCTGTATCGACGGCCTGGAGTGAGACCACAGATTGGTTTATCTACAGGTCTAGCCACTTCCACTTCTTGAGTCATTTCAGCAAATCTCATAACCAGCTGCAGTGTAAAAACATTCAAATTAGAATGCCCATGTGTGAATTCAAAAAGCCATTATGATCTTGACTGAAAAAGATGCCAACTTTAAGAAATCAAGAAACAAAAGCTCTTTACAAACCTAAAAGCATGCTTTAGACATACAACTTCCTCATTAAAACAACAAAAAAAGTGTCAAGAAGCTGGATGTAACCCAGATGTGTTACATCTAGCCTCAAGGGACAGATTTTCAACATATATGTCAATCTACCACTTTCAGTATTGCCCAAAGACTAATGATGTTCAGACATGCTGATTGATGTGACAATCTCCCACATTCTTTCTGCAGCACTCACCAAGGTTTCTTCATAGTCATCAGCTTTGGGATTGACACACACAATCATCCGAACTTTCCCCTCACCGTCGAAGTAATTTTTAAAAAGATGAGTGAGCTTTGAATCTCTGTATGGAACCATCTGTAAAGAAAAATATAGCTACCACATAACACCTTACACTGAAATTGTTTATTGATATCCTTTACGAATAATCTGTGCAAAAACAGAAAAACAGTAAAAATTATGCACTGAAGTTGGAGTCTCAAAGCGTTGCGCATCTCATTGTGTAATACCGCAAGAGCATTCTTGACTGCTTAGATCCAAGTCACTAATGAAATTCAAACAGAGAATATTACCTTATTTGTTCCATACATTTGGTTTTCTCTTAGTACTTCAATACATGTTCTCAATGTCATCAATGACTGATTAATGTTCCCTGCATAAGAGAACATTGAGAAATTACTTTATTTTAATTGATTCTAGTGCACAAGACAGTATTTGTGCTCATTACTGTTAAGATTTTTTTGCCAAATATTGCTATTTCTGGTGAAAACCCAACCACAAGAATTAGAGGGATGAGCCAGAGGCTACAAAATCAAGATTCTCCAAGTTTTACACAGACACTAACAGCATTCTGAACTTTTAATCTCAGAACATAATTTACCAAGGAGCAATTACAGATTGACTTGATCTAATAATTGTATGCTGCAACTTCGGACACATGAGAAATAATAAAATCATCCAAATGCATATCATGAAAAGTACACAAATACACACGAACAGAGAATATAGCCCAGGAATTAAATTTTGAGAAAAGTAAAATGAGATTATTTCTCAAAGTTAGGAGTCAAACAGACCTGTGGCATGTTTGGACAATTTCGCAAAATTCACAAATATGAGCAGCCAGTTTAAAAATTAAAAGCGAAAGTTAACTTATGCATTAAACTGTGCGAAGATTAGTTTTACAGCAAGATGGAAATCTTTATACAGTAGATGGTAAAGCAAGTTATACTTCAATACCTATCTTTAAAAGAACATTTCATTCGGGACTGCAAATTGGCTCAAAACCATAAGAAAATTGCTTAAGAACAGCACAGCTTCAAAAGGATGTCCATATTTAGGAACTTTGACTTTTATAGTCCTTTGGCATCCAAAATTGCCAGCAAAAAAACAAAAATACACCTTGTCTCTTAAATTCTCACTGTGCAGCTGCATGAACATCCTTACTCAGTGTGGACATTCGTACCACTCGGGTTACAAAAAAAAAAAAAAGAAAAATTGCCCAACCTTACCACATATTCAGAGTTCCTTACCCAGCATCTGCTTTGGGCAACGATGCCTTCTAGTCCATACAGGAAATAAAATTAAAACTAATATCAACAATGTTAAAAACTACAGTTATGTAACACAGACACAAACCAAAAGTTGCCAAGTCAAAAACGTTTGGACTACAAACCAATTCACAAGCAATATTTTGTTTTGTGAAATTCCTTACCTGTCTCTCGCAACCTGCTGCCTTCAGCTTTTGTCCTGTTAGTTCTCTCACTTCCTGCCAAGTCCACCAAGGATAGTTGGCTCACTATTGTCTGATCCTTAGCCTAAGACAAAAGGAAAAACGCAAGTGACTTCAACTTATACAGACACCAAATAGAAATATACACTTAACTGGAGGAAGAGATAGAGGTACAGGAGTTTTAGTGGAAAGATTTCATACAGCAAGATCGAAGATAGTAGAAGGGTCAAGGAACAAGGTAGGGAGTCAAGGGTTGGGGGGGGGGTAAAAAAAAAAAGATATTAGCGAGAGTCAAAGAAGAATCAAAAAGGAAAAATCAAATATACATTACATTGAATAAAATTTTCGGTATGACTTTGTGGAGCTAGACATAAATGATATACACCTATAGGGCAATGCTACCCAATGTTCCAATCATTTGAAATGTTGGCATCCCAGATTCTTGATAATTGGCAAATAAAAGGCAATAAATTAAACATTTTCCACGGTCCCATTTACCTGAAGGACGTTGTCACCATCAGCATCTAATGGAGCCTGAGCCAACTTGATAATGAAAACACTATGCGAACGGCTCGATTCTCGATTTAATGTAGTGTTAGCTATACGTCGTTTCTTCTGGCCTGCAAAGAGAAAGCATGCCCAGACCCTGGTTTACAGACAGCAAGGCAGATAAGGAGAGCAAGTAACTAGATTTCCATATAGCAATCATAATTAGAAACACAGTTAATTATTGTCTACAAATCAACAGCCTGGTTCTTGGCAATCCCAGGTGCCTTACATTGCTTTCAAATACCAGTGCACCAAAATATACTGTACACACGTTGAGCCTCAGAATATTCTCACAAATGCCAAATAGTTGATTACTTAAATGTAATATTTTGAAGATGAACCATCTTCACTCAATCTCTAACAACCATTTTATCCAGTTTAAGTAGAAATCAAAATGTCACAGTCATATTTTTGAATGTAAACGGTCTTAGACTACGCTGAAATACATTTGGATGCGGTGCTATTTCACTCTAACCTCATGGACAAACAGCAATCTGAATATCAAGATGGAAAATGACAACAATGAAAGTGCAATTCTCACCTTTCCAAAATACTTCAAAAGCTTCTTCTGTAGACTTCACCTCTACCTCCATGCAACCAGCCACATACATGTTATGATTAGAATCTTCTCGAAGAACTTTGGATTGTGGAGGTCTGTAAGCAAACATTGGCTGCTTTAATCTCAAAGTGATAGGAAAAGGAAAAGTATGATAACATACTCAATATACCAGAAATCTACACACAATGTCAAAATAAATCTAAGGTGCTCATTGTTAAAAGTTAGGACACCAACATAAATTCTAGTCAAAATTTTAGTGTTAAACTTACTTGCATATGCATTTTATATTTGTGCAGCAATGGACAGGCTGAGCAATCTAAAACTTTAGTTTCACTGACGTGAATAACAAACGGATAGCAAACTGAGAAAGCATTTGAACTAAATGTAAAATTTACCTACAGGTTCTCTCTCTCCTTACAGGACAGCACAGCCTTTTACATTAACGTATCCCTTTAGAATGGATTCATTTCTTGTTCTACCTACCTGACCATTGTCAGCTCAAATCGAACAAACATTAATCACAGTTTACCTTTGCTAAATGTTAAGATTCAATTCATGCAACTATCAAGTAAGTGAAATTTTATTGCCTATAAATTGCATAGGAAATTTCTAAATTGGTCCAAGGAAGCCAGCGTCAAGTGGGATTGCCATATCAATTTTAGATTATTGCAACTGCATGCAGGATAATGAGTTCAAGCAGATTTCATAGCAGCACCAGTTGTGTGTTTAATGTAGAAAAGTGATCCTGGTTTACGAGAAACAAAACCAGGAGTCATCTTAAGCAGTGAAGCTGAATTGCAAACATCTGTAGAAATCATCCATATAAAACTCACCAAGAGTTGTTACAATTTTTTAAAGTTGTATTTCAAATTCACTAGATAACAAGGTGTAGAGCTGGAGAAACACAGCAGGCCAAGCAGCATCAGAGGAACAGGAAGGCTGACGTTTCGGGCCTAGACCCTTCTTCAGAAATGGGAGAGGGGAAGGGGTTTCTGAAATAAATAGGGAGAGCGGGGAGGCGGATGGAAGATGGATAGAGGAGACAGACAGGTCAAAAGGTGGGGATGGAGCTAGTAAAGGTGAGTGTAGGTGGGGAGGTAGGATGGGGTTGGTCAGTCAAGGGAAGACGGACAGGTCAAGGGGGCAGGATGAGGTTAGTAGGTAGGAGATGGGGGTGGGGCTTGAGGTGGGAGGAGGGGATAGGTGGGAGGAAGGACAGGTTAGGGAAGTGGGGACAAGCTGGGCTGGTTTTGGGATGCGGTAGGGGAGGGGAGATTGAGATTTTCTCTCGTCATCTCTTTCAAATTCACTACCTTGTTTCCAAATGGGACTGAGATTGTCTGTCATTCAATGTATTTTGAAAACAATTTGATTGAGTGAATAATAATTAATATCCTAAAGTGGTATTTACAACCAAAGTTAAAACAATTTAAAGTAGAACAATATAGGGTACCCTCTGTCCACCTAGCAACTAACTCTCCTGTAATGCTTGATTTTAAATGTAGTATATCGCAAATGTGTAAAAAAAGTGTTTAAAAAGAATTAGAGAATTTACACGTTCAAACATATTACCAACGTGTATGAAGTTTACTTTATGACGTACTAGTGTAGAACGCAAAAAAAATTAAAAAGTCAAGAAACCAGTCTAGATTTTTCCAAAATCGTAACAAATCCTAAACTTTTCTTCATGCTGCCGCTGTATAAAACTTCAGCTAGGCTACATTTGGAGTATTGCGTACAGTTCCCGTTGCCACAGTAAAGAACGTGGAGGTTTTGGAGAGGGTGTAAAAGAGGGTTACCAGGATGGTGCCGGAATTGCAGTGTATTAGCAATATGGAGAGGGTGAAGAAACTTGGAATGTTTTCACCAGAGCATCGGAAGCGGAGGGGTGACCTGATAGAAGTATATAAGATTAGGAGAGGCAAGGAGTAGAGTGCATAGTCAGAGTCTTTTTCCCAGGGTGGAAATGTCAAATACGAGGGGGACAGATTTAAAGGGAGATGGGGAAGTTTCAAGGCAAGGTGTGCAGTTATTTTTACTCAAGTGGGTCATAGATGCCTGGAATGCACTACTCGGGGAGGTGGTGGAAACAGATACTTGAGCAACATTTGCGAGGCATTTAGACAGACATGAACAGGCAGGGAATAGAGGGACATGGACCACCTGCAGGTAGATAGAATTAGTTTATAATAGCATATGGTCAGCGCAGACACGATTGGCCAAAAGGCCTGTTCTTGTGCCGTATTGTTCTATGATTAACTAAGGATAATTTTAAATGTTTCTGTCCTTGTACCTTGACCAATATTGATCCTATAACCAGAAACAGATTATCTGCATTATCTATTTGAGATGTCTTAGTGTGAGTAAATGAACTACTACACTCCCCTACCTTACAAGCAGTTACTCTTGCTGAAGTAGCTGTTGATGCTTTTGAGAGATCCTGAGGCCATGAAAGCTGCACTGTAAACGCAAGCTTTATAGTAATAATGTAAATAAAAAAGGACTGAACTGCCCAAGTTCTGTCCCTACTTGGCACTTCAAAAAAAGACACTTTGTTGGCTGTGAAGCATTTCAGGGTATGCATGGCTGTGAGATGAGCTACCTAAAATAGAAGCTCTGCCCAGCCCTCAAGAGAACACCTGTAAAGTTGATAGAAATACTACTGACATACAAATGATGGAAAGGAACTCTTCTACCCCTTAGAAAGAATGCAAGCTGAGTATTTGTCAACTACAAAATTCCACCAAAATGATACAAATATCTACTTAAAAAGTGAAATGCATTATCAAAATAGGAGGGAAAGAGAGCTCACAAACACACACCTGTATTGGTCATCAGATGTATTTACTAAACATATCAAAAACAAATGCTTATCACTGGAAAGCATATTTTTGCAACAAAGCAAGTTAAAAAATAGTCAAGCATTTGTTGTGCTGGCATTGTGTTGTTCCGTGCTACAGGCTAAGCATAAGCAGTGAGAGACTTTATACATGCTTGGGGCCACTACTGGTCACCATAACTAATAAGCCATGGGATAGATTGACAATACTGGTCTGTTAGCCAGGGAAGAGCAATATTAGCTAGAACAAAACATTGACCAGGTAAATTTTAGCCAACTAGTCTACCAATTACTCAGATTACCACTGGCAGCTTGTACATTAGAGACGTACATGAACTCAACGTTGCGCACAGGAGTGCTGTTACTGTTCCACCTAATAAAGAAACATGGCAAATTATTACAAAAAAAACCCATTAAACTGTGTCAAAAAAAAAAACTGTTCAGTTATGTGGCACCTGAAAAAGATGAGTGAACACATACTGAAATCTGCTCAATTTTCAGACCTTACATGAAAATTTATTACATTAGACGAAAAAGGGAGGTTTTGGGAGATTACAATTCATCTTGGAAAAGTTGGGTGTTGAATTTAAATGGCAGTCGAATGGTTGGTACACAGGATGTTCAAAACTATTTTTAATAGTATACAGATATCTGCACTGCCTAAAACAATAATAGCAATGTTAAAAAGGCACGTCCCAATACTGATTGAGTACACATAGACCCCAGACATAACAAATTTACGAAGGAGCCAATTTGGTTGTGGTGGTGGTGGTAGGAGAAAATAGTGACTGAGAACATTTTCAATGTATGCAAACAATCACCCCATCTTCTCTATTCCCTGTCTTGCATTCACAATAATGTAAAAGTTTTTTTTTTGGGTGAGGTTAAAGAGTGGGAAATATTTAGCTTTCTCCAAAAAGGAATCGGTTTAAAAAAATCACAACACACACAGAGCAAGTTAATTCAAAGCAATTCAATATTTTTAAATACAATTAAGATCTAAAGAGATGGGTATACTTAATTACTTCAAAAGTTCAGTAGGACCATTAATTTTTTGAAGCAGACTTATCGTAGGTTACTAACATAGACATTAGGACTCAGGCTTTAGTCAATATATAAATTATAAACCATCAGTAATCTCTCTGGTACTGCTGATGAGCAGTGCACTATCAATGCCCAAAATCCAAACTTACATCTTGGAACATCACTCTAGATCGCAATCAGGAGCAGGAGCCAGAACCATGAGTGAATTTACAAACTTCCTTGTGCAGATTGTTGCAACTAATTTATCAGTCTGAATGTTACCCCTCATCAGCTAACAGCACAAACAGAAAGCTAAATTTTAGGCCCAAGGCACCTGTGAAAAACGACACTATTAAACACAAGCATCCATGGAGTTTTGAAGAGGTAGAGAATTAACAGAGATTTAAAGGTTGATTCACATAACACCTGAAAAGTTTGTTACTATTATTAGAAATCTTCTTTGGCTGAAAGTTCAAGTGGTCTTGAAGGTAAAACAAAAACCCTGTCAACTCGACAAAACATTGCAAAACGCCTGGGGCAGTATGTTGGCTCAGTGGCTAGCACTGCTCCCTCACAGTGCAAGGACCTGGGTTTGATTCTGGTTTTCAGTGACTGTGTGGAATTTGCACACTCTCCCCTTGTCTGTGTGGATTTCCTCTGGGTGCTCTGGTTTCTTCCCACAGTTCAAAAATGTGCAGGTTAGGTAGATTGGTCATACTGGATTATCCCATAGTCTCCAGGGATGTGCAGTTTAGGTGGATTTAGCCATGGCAAATATTAAGTTACTGGGCCAAATGCTTTTCAGAGGGTTGGTGTGGACTTGATGGGCCAAATAGCCTCTTTATGCACTGTAGGCATTCTATGATTCTATAACCATATCCCAATGACATTTAAAAAATGTACCTTATAGGAACACTTACGAGAATGCAAAACTTATGAAACAATTTCAAGGCGGGCTTGATGTGCACCTGGTATTAGTTTGCCTTATTTTGCAATTCCTAACAGACCATATCATAATTCTCCCAACCATCATCCCCATACAAACATGGTCATCTCAACTTCCTCCGTGCAAAATAGAAGTGTAAGACATATTTTAAGAAAGGTCGACATTCAAGTCAAAGCACACACGAAATTTGCAACAACATGGTAATGTAACTGTCCTTCATAGTAAGGTTAGAAACCATAGCTAAATATCTAAACCCTAGCTGAATGTCTTGTATACAATCACAATAGAAATACCAAAACCTTAACATGAAAATGCAGATTATTTTGCTTCAAACAGAAGAATAAATAAAAGTTCCATAAAGATACTGTATATTATGAGCAATTTAATCCTATCAGGCGGTTTAACACGATTTTAAAATGGGATCAAAATCACACAATGATCTTCAAATTGTTTGAAAGCAATACATCGAACCAATATTTTTTAAAAAGACAACAGCTGCAGTGGCACAATTAGAGGCAATTTGTCGCAATATCCTGGCACAAACTTGTGTTAAAGCATCTCTGGGCCATTTTAGTAGTGGATGGTTGCAGCTGGGGATGGAGGTGGCATGGTTGGTGACTATCTGCTTGCAAGCAGAGCAGAGACAGTTAAAGTGCTTAAAGGACATAATTTGTGTAATGCAGGCACTGGCTGGAATATTCTATGTGGTTGTCTGCATCCTTTCTGAGGCAAAATCCTGACCAGTAACTGAAAGTAGCCTCTTAGCACCAGACAGAAAAGCACTCCACATAACACATTTAAATGCCCAGAAGGAAGTTTTCAGTGATGGTTGGTCTCCTGCCTCTGTATTCTGCACAGCGCCCATAAACTGACACTCTGAAAACCAAAAATCGGTCAGCTGGTTAATAGTCATAGCGTGACTCAGGCATTGAGGGACCAGAGTCAGATGTGCAGAATATCAGGGTTCAAACTACAGATCAAAAGTCCAGATAAAACATTTTAAAATTGAGCTAACAGTTAAATTGAGAGCATATGAGAGAAATTTCAAGATACTGATACTTCTCAGCTTCTATGTACACGCACTCCACAAGGTCACAGCAAAGTCTGTGCAATTGCATACATTTTGAAGTTAACTGAATAAATATGCGGACCATTTCAAAATTTGAGACAACAATTCCAAGTTACTGATTTTAATGTTTATATTTCAGTATCGAATTAGGAAAAAAGCCTCATCTTCCACCATTTTTTTGACTCTCTGGGCAATGTTTGCATCCTGCAGGGCAAGCAGATTGCAGCTCATTTCTGTTGGCAGCACTACAGAAATCTTGTGCTACAGCAGGTCTAACAACCTAGGACGAAACACTTTTCCTTCTCTTTCTTTGGAGAAGTAGCTAGCTTCCAGTCACTCCTCCATTGCTATTTTGATCTGGTAGCATGTCACACAATTTTAGTAAATACATAGAACCACAGAGTCATACAGCACGGAAACAGACCCTTCGATCCAACCAGTCCATGCCAAACATAATCCCAAACTAAACTGGTCCCACCTGCGTGCTCCTGGTCCATATCCCTCAAACTTTTCCTGTCCACGTACTTATCCAAATGTCTTTTAAACACTGTAATTATACCCACATCCACCATTTCCTCAGGAAGTTCATTTCACATGCAAACCATTCTGTGTGAAAATTTGCCTCTTATGTCTTTAATCTTAAAGAGGGATCTTGATCAAATGGATCTATCGACTGAAAAATGGCAGACGGAGTTCAATCTGGACAAATGAGAGATATTGCAGTTGGTACAACAAACAGGGGTAGGGCTTATACACCTAATGATAGGGCCTTGGGTAGTGTTGTAGAACAGAGGGACCTAGGGGTGCTAGGTTCAATTCTTTGAAGTTTGCACCACGTATAGACAAGGTGGTTAAAAAAGCATTTGGCACACTTGCCTTCATTGCTCACTCCTTTGAGTGTAGGAGTTGGGAAGTCACGTTGAGGTTGTAACTGACATTAGTGAGGCCTGTTCTGGAATACTGTGTCCAGTTTTGGTCACCCAGTTATAAAAAGGATATTATCAAGCTGGAAAGGGTTCAGAAGAGATTTACCAGGATGTTACTGGGTATGGAAAGTTTGAGTAATAAAGGAAGGCCGGATAGGCTGGGAATTTCTTCACTGGAGCATAGGAGGTTGATAGAAGTTTATAAAATGAGAATTAACGGTAATTGTCTTTTCCCTAGGATGAGGGATTTCAAGACAAGGGTGTACATTTTTAAGGTGAGAGGAGATAGATTTAAAAAGACATAACAGGCAAAACATGACGGATTTAGTATGCACGCAGGCAGGCACTGAAGTGGCACACCATCACAATAGCTAATGCAAAAGTTTTAATGCAACCTACTTTGGTTTGATTGGATCTTGCGGTATTTCTTCAAGAAGGTCATAAAGATAGTTGTTGTAGATTTCAATGTAAGAAACAAATAGACTATAAACACTGTCCTCATCAACTCCCTCGGCTTTGCAGTGCTCAGGCACAGTAATCATATCTGCAAACTCAGGATCCATTTTATGCCTGTGAAAAGAAAATATTTCAACATATTTAATACTACTACTGTGATCAGAAAGAGACATCAAAAAAATTCCTTTGTTTTATTCATTCATGCAAGATTTACATGCACTTTCAAACTAGAGGCAGCCTTAATTAAAGGTGACAATATTACTTGAGATGTGAATTCCATTCAACTCTATTTCTGTATCTCAAAGCCAAACAGCGAGTATTCTTCACATGACCCCACAAAAATTGTTGTTTGACCAAGGTGCTCAGGCATTTACACGTAAACATGATTTGATTTTTACTTGATGCAACAAGGAGTTTGAGTGGCAGTGACACTATGAAAATCATTGTGCTGCTCCAACAGAGATCAGCTATTTCAATAAAAAAAAGGTATCAAATCATGGACGTTTCTACTGCATCAGGAAGCTGTTTTTCAGTTTGAAAAACACATAGGAATGGTTGAGGTAAAGCAACAAGTGTTTACGGTTAATCACTGGAATACAAATGGAGTGTACTATATGAAGTAAGCAAAATTGAGTTCACAACAACTAGAAAGGTGATATCAACTCCTTTGCGCTTTCATTATATCTCCTGCAGCAGAAAAGTTAACTCTCAAATTGCTAAACAAAACAAAGGTTGAACAGTAAGCACACAGTAAAGCCTGCATTATTAAAAGGCACGAACATGGTGCGCAGACAAGGAGGCAAAAAGGAAATGACCATTGTGTGTAACTGAAGTTAAGGCCCATCTTCACTTCTGTGTTCCAAAGCAGGCTTTAACCTGAAGCCAGTAGGATTTGCTATGTGCCCATTATATATGGGAGTGGGATTTCTGGCAGCAAGAGGACACCACAGAGAATGCTCCCCAGGATAAGTAGTGATTGGGACAGGGACATTTGGAAGTGATCATGATTTCAGAGTTAGTAAGAAATAAGAGAGGGCTACTTTAAAAGGTTTCCCTCAATCTGGAGATTCATATGATGAAATAATCAAAATCATTCCCCATTCTAACTAAATTAAGATTTCATTCAAAGCACTACTTCACACAAACATGTAAGAGAGTATGACAGACTCTTAAAATTTTGCACGAAAGTTTGAACGCAATCATTCAGAAAATAGTGCTCAATAGAATTTAAATTTCAAGACTATAATTTGAAAATCCCATTCCTGGACTGAAAAACAAAAATCACACCTAGCAGCTCATCACATTGCCTCTTTGTTATGTACCCACCTGGAGGAAAGGGTCTTTGGAATTGTGGAAGACTGGGCATCCCTTTTCTGACGTTCCAACAGAGCATCAACATCACCCTGCACCTCCATTGCATTCTTATCATCTGGCTTGAAAACCTGTCGATGATACAAACAATTCAAAAATCATTTAAAGTTGCAGAGCTTTCTATACTTTTGACAGAGGTAAGATTATGCATGGTAGCATATTTGAAGTATGAGCATCTTAAATATGAACATCCAACAAGTTGTATGTAATACCATCAAAACATGGGTTGCAAAGTTAAGTGGTACCAGAATTACAATGATCAGGTGTGTTCTAGCTCTATTTGACAATATCAAGAGACATAACCTGTGCAGAACACGGTGTTCGACTTTGAACAAAAATAACATCTATCCTCACTGTCATCACAGGAGGGAAATGCCAGATGACCCCCCAGGACAAACTAAAACACAGATGTGGAGTTGCTGGGGTTGGACTGGAGCAAACAAGGTCAGAAGTCACATGATCATAGGTTGTAGTGCAACAGGTTTATTTGAAATCTCAATCTTTTGGAGCGTTGCTGTTTCACCTGAACGCCCAGCCCACTTCATCTGACAAAGGAGCAGCATTCTGAATGATTGCAATTTTAAATAAACCTATTGGACTATAACCTGGTGTCACATGACTTTAACCTAAAACAGGGATATTATACACATCCATTTACTTCTTAGAACTGACAAGCAGGAACTCAATTCCAACACAAACCCATGTTCACATCACAGCATTTCTTTCAAATGAAAGGGAACTTCAGACCGGTAGATTAATAGAGTCCCTTGGCTACTGGAATCAAATTTGTTCAACCTAATTGACAATCAACAATTATCCTGGAGAAGGTAGTGGTGATTTCTCTTCTCGAACTACTACTCTCCTGGAGCTGTATGGACAGTCAACACAGTAAGGAAGAAAGTGCCAGGACTTTGACTCAGCAATGGTGAAGCAACAGTGATTGTAGTCCCAAGCCAGGATGGTGTGTGCTTTGAAGAGGAACCTGCAAGTGGCAGTACTCCCATATACCTGTTGCCCTCGACCTTCTAGTTAGTAAACATCATGATTTTGAAAAGTGCTGTCATCCGTGCATGATGCAGACTGTCTTGTAGGTGATACACACTGTTGTGAATATGTCGCTTGTGAAGGGAGTAAAAGTTGAAGGTGTTATACAGTACACCAAACAAGGAGTTTTTCCCTGGATGGTGTCAGGTTTGGGGTGTTATTAGAGCTGCATTCATTTAGGAAAGGAAAGGAGTGTATTCAATCACATTCCTGACTTGTGCCTTGTAGATCATGGACAGACTTTGGGGAGGTGGGTGAATCAATCAACAGTCCCTTGCAGGCGAGGATGACTCTTCCACTCCGAGGGAGAGTCTGCAGATGGCTGCACAGACTGATACAGCTACCACGGGCTCTGTTACACTTGGTCCAGGTGGTAGTCACGGGAACAGGTGGTTGGGGCACTGGTATGGTAGTGCGCTCCTTTTGCTGTTGTCACCTGGCTTCCATTTTTTCCCTCCAAAAGGTAAGTCTCAAGATGCTTAACGCCTTCCCGGACGCTGCTCCTCCACTTTGGATGGTCCAGGGCCAGTGATTTCCAGGCGTCTGTGGGAATGCTGCACTTTGCCATTGAGGCCTTGATGGTATCGCTGAAGTGCTTCCTCTGTCCGCCTGGGGTTCGCCCCCATTTCCAAGCTGGGAGTAGAGCACCTGCTTGGGCAGTCTCCTGTCGGTCATGCAGGCAACATGCCCACAGCATTGCAGTGGATCGAGGGTGGTCAATGCCTCAGTGCTGGGAACGTTGGCCTGGTCAAGGACACTGGTGTTGGTGCATCTTCCTTCCCAATGGATTCACAAGACCTTTCACGGACAGCATTGGTGGTACTGCTCCAGTGCCTTGGGGTGTCTGCTGTAGACAGTCCACGTCTAAACAGCCACACAGGATGGCAAGGGCCACCACAGGTTTGAGATGCCGGATCTGATGTTCTTGTTCTCAAAGACCCCTTTCTTCAGGTGGTCAATGGCTGCGCTAGCATACTGGAGGCAATGCTGGATCTTTTCATCTTTGGCCAACAGGACACTTCTGAGGTATTGGAACTGGTCAATGTTCTTCAAGGTCTCCCCAGGGAACTTGGTCATCTCGGGTTTGCTCCACAATGCCAGGCCAAGTTGATGGTCGACCTTCATCTTGCAGATGCTCAGGGCGAGACCTACACTCGCATATGCCTCCATAAAGCTACTGATGATGGTCTGAAGTAAATCCTCCGAGATTTCCCTTTGGAGTGGTAGGAGGCAAGTTACACACGACATAGCTTGCAGTCTCTGATCTGGGTCTTGAGACCACCATATTTAGAGTCGGTGGTGTTTTAGATTTAGCACTGATTTGTCAATATTGAATTTCAGGACAGGATTTTCAGTCTATCATGTTCATATCTAGCTCCACATCAGATGTGTCTGCTCTAATCTCACTTTCATTTTCAATCCCCACTTGACAAAAATATTTTTCAAAATGTTTAAGTCTAAATCAATGCCCATTTATTCGTTTCATACACATTTCACTTAAGAACTTCCTCCCCCTTTTATTACAAATCTGAAATGAACTTTTGCAAACTCTTTAAATTCCTGGTAGGCATTAGTGGAGCTCACCAAATAACCCTCAAACAGCCATAGTAGTCAATTGTTCACAATTAAGACAAACTATTAGAAGTGGAAAGTTCATGCTACAAATTATCATTTTGTTCTGAAGCAAAGTTGACTTCCAGCTGATACCAAGTGACCAGAATTTCAATCCCAAAATTGAGACATTTTCAATCAGAAGGGAACCACTCAAAAACAAAATCAAAAACCTATCAAAAGCAAAACAGATCATTAAAATACACAGGGACTTCACTTTTAAGATGGTCTTACATCTAACTTGAGTTAATAAGCAAATTAAAAGTTTAATAAGAACAACGTTGTGAACCATCTTAATTGATACTTACAAATCGCTTTGCTTGAAATGGTCCAATACTACAAAAGATCATGTCCAAACAACGAGGCAGAAGGCCTCCGTCTCCAGGAGATCCAGTCATTGTGTGCGTTTTCCCACTTCCAGTAACACCATAAGTAAACAGCAAACCTGACAGACAGCGGACATCCATTTCAGGTACATCAACACTCTTGCTTCCTTGCCCAAATACAATTACACTGGACAAGTAATTACCCCACATTATGGTATCAGTAATAAACTTACGGTGTTAGCTATTTGTTGCTATTGTACAGCAGGGCTATAAAATGTCATGAAACTAAATAAAGATGAAACTAAATAAAGTCACAACAGTCATGCCCCCATGTACACTTTCCATTGGATCCTAATGGCTTGAACTCTGGTTCATTAGCATCAGATAGATCATGTTAGGTACTGAGTTAAATCACAGAGGTTCAGAAATACCGAATCAGATATAACAGTGGAGTAATTCTTAATACAAATGACAAAGACATTTTTTGTCCCTGAGTTAGAAAGCATCCCTCTTTGTTTTGCATTGCCTAATTAAGTTTTAGCATACCATTTTTGCCATGAATCAGATCTTCCACAAGAGGTCGTGCGACAACATTGAATAGTTCCTTCTGGGTTGTAAAGGCTCCAAACACTTCTTTAAAAGAGTACTGCATCTAAAAATCCAAAATTAGTGAATTCAACATCACACAGTAATTTTACCAATGAGAAAAAAGGACTATTGTCAAACAAAAAAGTCTCATATTTCAGGTTACCTCTTTGAATTCACCATTCCTGTTGACTTTAATCCCATCAGGAGGATGGAGCTGTATTGTAGTATTACTGATAAGTTCAACACAACATTCAGTATCTTCAGAGGTCAGTGGTCTGACCCGACAATAAACCTGATAAAATCATCAATGCTTAGGATCAGTCCTTTTAAACAAAGTTGTCAAAACAAACTCAAAATCAAGTGGCTTAAAAAAAACGGAAGCATGAAATGTGACCCCAAAATAATTGTAGCAATTCAGAATTCCATTTAAATGATAATTATCATCATTCACAGCAAACTAGCAGGCCTTGAAATGCCAAAATGGATAAAAAATGTGTTGAATCAAATGGAGACTTGTGAAATTGGCAAATGTATTACAACATTAGTTTTCAGTTAATTTCTTAATCTCTGACCAGCTCTGGTAGCATTCATTTCCAATTACATTAAGTGAAATATGACTTGGATAGACCCAAACATTACAACAAATAAAATACAAAAAAGGCTTTGTTGACACTTACACCGACTGGGTCTTTGAGGTTGTTTGATGGTTTCTTTACTGGTCTTCGGGGAGTCTGGAGCCTCCTGTACGTATTAGAAAATGAATTGAAATTGGAATCACATTAAGGAGTTGACTACAAAATTATTTTATATCAAGGACTAACTAAGTTTAAATACTGATTGCATCAGGGTGGTGAACTTAAGAATCCCTGATCGAAAATTAACGTAGGTTGTTGGACACCAGTGTTGGGATGGTAGTGCCTTTAGGCATCTGGATCTGTGACTGAGCAATCCACCCCAAGATCTCAGTTGGAGTGAGCAGAGGGTATGAGGCTAGAAAAGATCTCATTGAAAAAAGACAAACTTTCCCTTCTTCTTCTGGTTGGGCAACCACACGTGCAGGATTACCACCTTCACAAAGAGAGAAAACACTGAAGTTTTGCAATTTGGAATGTCAGAGAGACATTCATAATTAATCCAGAGGGAATGATTGCCTGGAAAGAACAGCAAATACATGGTATGAATTATCAAGACTCTCAGAGTTGTTACTGAACTGGAAGGCACTGGACCAAATTGACATTGCTATCCTCAGCCAGACCCACCTTTCTGGGAGGAGCAGCTGAAGGAACACACACAGGTTATACCTTCTACTAGGTAGGAGAAACTGACAATGACACTCACATCCATGGAATTTATCTTTGCTGTATAGATTGGATCTTGAATGCTTATCCAGATCTGCCCAACTATATAAGTGAAAGGCTCTTGACCCTAGGCTTCCAACACAACTATGATAACTTCTGACGTCTCTGGCATATTTGTGTCCTGTTCCTTAACCTCTTCACCTGAGTCAAGGACATGTTCTACAATGCCCTTAACGAAGTCCTGATAGCAATCTGAACAAAAGACAAGATCATCCTTCTAGGGGATGAATAACTCCTCAATCAGAAATCCAGTGACAGCTGACACTCTCTAGGTTATCCCCAAGAATGCTGTGGCAGTGTACATTGATGGATCTCCATTCATGGGTGAGCTGGAGAAAGCAATTAAGCAGTTGAAAAATCAAAGCCTGCAGCCCTGATGGTATTCTAGCTAAGGTCTTCAAAGCTGCTGAGGTTTTGCTCA
Source organism: Ginglymostoma cirratum (assembly GCA_024137785.1). Lineage (NCBI taxonomy): Eukaryota > Metazoa > Chordata > Chondrichthyes > Orectolobiformes > Ginglymostomatidae > Ginglymostoma > Ginglymostoma cirratum. The sequence continues at coordinate 15,093,297 of JAHRHZ010000047.1, read as the reverse complement.
CCAAGACTTGAAATGCGCTGATCTTTCATAATTAGAAATGAAACAATTTCAAGAATGAGACAATTGTAACGACAAGAGAGATAACTCATGCTAAGAAAACTATCAAAGTATCTCCTTCTTGTCAAAAGAAAGGAAGATCCTAACACCATTTCTGCTGAATCACTGTTTCCTGTGGCTGAGAAAATTCTCCCATGAGACTCTGTGGCAGCTGACCTTCCAGAGGAACTGTTGAGAAGGTCTTTGCTGCCAGGCAAACCCATGAAAAATGTCAGGAATTTTCCATTTTATTAATCAGACAGATCTATGTATTTGTTTCAGTAAATTTTGACATTCTGTAGTTTGTTCTACAGAGTTTCAGATAGCCAAGAAATTTCATCATAATCCTTTGCTCATTTGATAACTAATTTGCAAGCTACCCTCAATCTTTTCAATTTTGAACACAAGAGACACAGCATAACCTTGAATGCTGCCAAAACAAAACTCTATCATCTAGACCTGATCAAAACACACATTCCACACCCCATTTGTTGAAGGGAAGACTCTGGAACATTTTGATTACTTCCCATTCTTTGACAGTTACCTCTCTAATTATGCCATCATTAATGAGTAGATTCAACACCAGATCAGCTGCACCTGCTCATCTTTCTTCAACTATTGTAGTTGAGTATGAGACAAAGATCTCTGAAAGTCATAAAACATTCTGATGTACAGGGTAGTTGCCATCACCACACTCTTGTCACTGATATGCAGTTGCTGCAGTACAAGAAATTCTGCCTGAAATGCATCCACCATATTCTTGAATTCAACAGGAAGATCGTCAGACAAAAGCTATAGTTCTTTGTGAAGCTAGCTTAATAAGCATTCAGGCAAAACTCCAGCAAAACCATTTGCAATGGACTGGGCTTGCACCTGAATAGCCAAAAAGTACAACACCCCACAATCCCTTTTTGAAAGTACTGCATAGTAACATCGACATTAATGACTGAGAGGAATTACCAATCTTTCAAGATGGCAACAATTGTCCACTAAGCAACAACATAATTTCAGTCCAAGAGACTTAAAATAGTGAGGCAGAGAAGGAAAGAAAAGAAAGCAAATCTTGCCTTCCAGATCTCACTACCTTCTGGATGTCCTGCCCCATGCATCAAAAATAACAGTCAAGAATTAGTTAGTGCAGTCACATGAAAACTGATAGCAGAAACTTGCAATCTTGAGGGGACATCATCCTCAAATCAAGGGACAGCCATTAGTAATATTACACATCATTTCCATAGGACACAAGAAAAGAAGTAGGCCATTCAGCCTATTGTGTCTGCTCCACCGTTCAACAGGATGCAACTGATCTGATAATTCTCAGCTTCCACTTTCTTGCCTTTTCCTCATAACCCTTGATTCCCTTACTGAAAATCTTTCTACTTCAACCTTAAATATGCTTACTGACCCAGCCTAGATAGATCTGTGTTTACAAAATTCCACAGATTCACTATTCTCAAAAAATGTCCTCCTCATCTTTGGTGTAACTGGCAACCCTTACTGAGATGATGCCCTCTTGTCCTAGACACTCCCACAAGTTGAAACAATCTCAGGATCAAGGTTTTACAATGCAGGATGCCATTCAGCCCATCATGTCTATGCAGGCTCATTAAACAAGCATCATTACGGAGTGCAAATGCCTTGCTTTTCACCATACTCTTGAACGTTATTTTATCTAAATAAACAGTCAATGCTCTCTTAAATGCAATTGAGCCTGCTTCCACCACACTTCCAGATACTAACTACTCATTGAGTGAAAAAAAGTTTTTCCTCACTTCACTCTTACTTCTTTTGCAGATCACTTTCAAAGTCTGCCCTCTCGTTAGTGCTCCTTTTACAAGTGGAAAGTTTCTCTTCATCTATTGTATCCAGCGTCCCCTCATGACTTTGTAAACTTCTATTAGATCTCCTCTTAGTCATCTTCTCTCCGAGGAGAACCGTCCCAACTTCTTCAAATCTATCCTTATAACTGAAGTTCCCTACAACTGGAACCATTCTTGAGAAAGCTTCTGCACGCTCATTCTCCGAATATGGCACCCAGAAATGTAGTTGGTTCTGCTATAACACAATAGTTGTACTCCTGTATAACATCACATTAAAGAAATAACAAACTATGGGAAGAGTGGGGTGAGGGGCAGACCACCAATAACAAACACAAACACACAAAAGCCTAACGCAAAAGGAGAGCAGAATTTGAACAAACGTTTAATTCATATCTAATAATGAAATGAAAGTAAAATTTAAAACTTTACCTGGAAAAAATGACAAGGTGACTTCATGGGAGAGGCCTGTACCTCTCAGAAAGCACTTCATGACAAAACTTGCGAAATAATCACGTGTTGCCGGTGCAGAGACTCTTTTGGCACTAACATTGTACGTTTCACGGGCTTTTGCTGGGAATACGATCATGTGATGTCGATGCATACTCCTCTGGACACTGATGGAATTGCATTATAGCCAACACAAGTTTGCATTTTATAAAGTGCATTGTCCTATTAATCAATTGCGTTACACCCAATTCACGTTGACAGAATACGCATTATAGCAGAACCAACAGTATACAATTCTCCAGCTGAGGTTTAACAAGCGTCTTATACAAGTTCAACATCACTTCCTCGCATCACCTCTCCAGATCTACTTTGCCAAGCCCCTTAAGAATCTTCGTTTCAATAAGCTCTTCTCTCAACAATTTTAACATGTCATCCACCCCAACTTGTATACCCTGCCATCAGCAAACGTATCTTGAGCCTCTATTTGTTCTAAATTCTAATGAGTACAGGCCCATTCTACTCAGTCCCTCCTCAAAAGACAGCCCTTTCATAACCTGAGATAACAAGCATGGGGCTGGATGAACACAGCAGGTCAAGCAGCATCATAGGAGCAGGAAAACTTGACGTTTCGGGCCTAAACCCTTCATCAGAAAATCCTGATTTTTATCAGAAAACCCTTTCTGATGAAGGGTTTAGGCCCGAAACATCAAGT
>JAHRHZ010000047.1:15006554-15075566 GCA_024137785.1 Ginglymostoma cirratum | reverse complement strand
GCCTAGACCCTTCTTCAGAAATGGGTCTAGGCCCGAAACGTCAGCCTTCCTGCTCCTCTGATGCTGCTTGGCCTGCTGTGTTCATCCAGCTCTACACCTTGTTATCTCAGATTCTCCAGCATCTGCAGTTCCTACTATCTCTAGACTCTCTGATGCTCCTTTCTCAATTTGAAGGGTTGCATTTGCTGAACTCCATGTAATTTACTGCATGCAACCAGTGATTTGCCAGGTTTAATGCTCAACACCAGCATCCTCCCACCTTGACAGCCACTCCCTTCAGCTCTGATGCATAGTCGCAACAGTGTATACCATCTACAAGATGTACTGCAGCAACTCACCAAGGTTCTAAGCCTGTGACCCCACCTTATAGGTTAGTTTTTTGGAATTCCTTGCAACCTCTCTGATGCCTCAATTTCACCTTTGTACGCTCCTAGTGAAGTCTCTTGGTGTGTTCTGTGCCTTTCTGAATAAATCTTCACCATTTTGGTTGGTCACCAGCCATATATTGGTGGGGTATTTTATCTTCTCAGGGATACTTGGAGAAGACCCTTAAAGCATTTCTCTGTCATCCTCGGAGTGTCCTGCCAGAGTTGTGAGCAGAGCAATTGTTTTGGGAATTTGGTGTCAGGTATAGGAGCAATACCTACCACGCTGCAGAGCTGGTTTTGAGTGAATAGTGCCACCATGCAAGGCGAGCTGGTTTGGGAGTGGTTTGGTTGGACCTCCCTTCTTGTCTCTAGATTTGAAGATCTTGTGAAGGAGTCATTAGGTGGTATTTCTCTGGTCTTCTGAGGTGCCTGTTAAACCTCGGCTTTAGTCTTGGCTTTGTGATCCTGATTTTCAAATGCTCTTTGCCTCCTTTTGATGAAAGCACGGAGAGGTGATGATGGATTTCACCATCTATGCCTGCTTTCATCTGGTGGTGCCTCCCAGATGTGGAATATGATCCATGTTTTACTTAATCTTGCTCTGATCATAATCAACGATGGAAGGTGGTGCACTCTGGGAACTGGTTGGAAGATGATCTTGCTTTTCTGGACATTTAACAAATCTCATTTTCTCATATACTTCAGACAAGAATCAACAATGGCGTGGAGCTCAGATTCTGAGTGAGAGCTGAAATGATCCCAGAACAGCCTATCAAATTCACTGTTATGATTTTGAATGAAGTCACCAAATTATGTTATGACCTGGCCTGGGAACAGTAACTTTTATTTTTAAAGTATACAAAGGAGAGATCCAGAGGACTCACTTAGAGAATAAATTCACAAGATTGCACGGCTTTGAACAAAGAACAAGACCTCATTACATGTTGGAATAATCAGATGGTTGTTTTTGACCAGTGTGGATGCAATGAGTCAAATTGCCTTTTTCTGTGCTATATATCTCTATGACTGTATGACTGTGACATATTAGAATAGTAATGTATACTATAATAAATGTATAACTTATTTCTAATAGCAGAATAAACATGAGGCAAGCATGGATTGGATTTCCCGGAACATTAGGAAGGTTCTGTGAATTACTAGCCCAGTGTTACCGCCATTATACCATAATATCCCAAAGCTTGAGCAGCTTGTTTTTTCTGATAAGTATTGAGAAGTAAAATTTAGTAGAGGCAACTAAATTCACATAATATTAATAATCCAACCTCTCCAAAGTCTTATGTATTTGCTATATCTCTCTTACATCATCTCTTAGGTGCGTCCTTACTAAAACTGACAAACCCAAATAACTCAGGTCTTCTCTCACTACTCGGATCCTCAACAGTAGGGATCAGCCTCATGGCTCCTCTCAGCATTGTGTCTAATGATTAAATATCCCCCTTGTGTCTTGGTGACCAGAGCTGGTTGCAATTACTCAAGAGTGGTTTCTGATCTTGAGACACAGCGGAGACAGATCAGCAGCAGAGGAAATCCAAAGCAGCTTTCAGCCGAGATCAGCTCCCTCAGCGTGAAGTGGGCGTACGTTTCTATGTGAAAAGTAAAATTGATGTCTTGTAGAAGGTAGAGCAAAGGAGCAGGACTAATTAGATAGCTGTTTCGAAGAAGGGTAACAATGGGCCACATTGCACATTGGTGTTTGGTATGATTTTATGACACAGCTGAGGTACTTTTTAAAAAAATGTTTCCTTTTAAACCTGCTAATTATTAAAACTTAATGACACGCAAACCCCAATTGGTGTCACTATGTGCGCTTCATCTGTTTCCGATGTCTTGGTTAATTGTCCTCTGCCTCCCACATTAGCTTGTTATAAAAATCACTCAGGAGTTTACTTTGTTGACCCTGTACATATAATGGAAGCTGCAATAACTCACAGGGCGATTTCTGTTAGTCATTAACAGGAAGTGTTCTTCAGTTGGCGCTTTTGGACCAAAGCAGATTAAGATAGAAAAATTAATAAGACTTTGATGTGTGTGCATTAGAGATCCCTTTGTTTTATTTTATTACAAGGCTTGTGTGGTCTGGCAGATGCAAGGATGAAAAAATAATTACATTTCCACAGAGTAATCATCAGCCAAAGCTGCTGGCATCATTTAACCATGTAGCAGGCTGTAAGTAAATAAAGTAGAAGCAGGAGAAGTTTTAGGATCAGGAAGAGGCCATTCACCCATCAAGACTGTTCAACAATTCAGTTAGATCATAGATGTACAGTACCTCAACTCCATTCACCATCTTATTTCTGTATCCTTCCTTATCTTTAACAAAAATCTATTGACTTTTGTCTTCAAATTTTCAATTGACAAGCATAATCAATTAGAATCCCTACAGTGTGGAAACAGGCCATTCAGCCCATTGAGTCTACACCACCCTTCTGAAAAGCATCCCACCCATATTCCCACCAAACCCGCACACGTATTCTATCCCTGTAATTCTGTATTTCCCACGGCCAATTCACCTAGCCTGCACATCTTTGGACTATGGGAGAAAACCAGACCATCTGGAAGAAGCCAAAACAGACATGAGGAGAATATGAAAATTCCACACAGGCAGTTGCCCAAGGCTGGAATTGAACCCAACTCCCTAGTGCTGTGAAGCAGCGGTGCTGACCACTGAGGTACTGTACTGCTCTCAATCACACCAGGGAATTTCAGTTTTCCATTATTCTCTGCATAAAAGAATGTGCTTTCTGATTTAACCCCTGATAAGCCTAGCTCTAATTTGCAAGGTTGTACCTCTAGTATTCTTGAATCTCCCACCAGGAGAAATGATTTTTCTTTATTAACAAATCATTTCATCATTCTAAACAGCAGTTAGATCATACCTCACCTTCCAAGACTCAAAGTAATGACCACAATGTTTATGGAATCCATCTTCATCATTTAATCATTTAAGCCCTGCTATCGTCATGTGAATCTTTGCTGTCCCTTGCCCGGTTCTCTGTATAGCTTCCTAATGTGTGGTGGTCAACTCTGAAGGGTTCTGGCTGAGACTTTGTACAAATGAAGCAATATATCCTCCTTTCATATCCCAGCCCTCACGAGATTAAGGTCACCTTTTTGATAGTTTTATGTACTTCCATACCAATGGTTAATGTTTGTACATCTGGACCATCCAGTTCCTTTAGTCCTCCAAATTTCTTGGTCTCTCACTATTGTTATGACCAAGTCAAGAGGGCTGACCCAGTTCCTCACTTTTCATCTGCCTCAGCAATCTGCAACAAAGCTTTAATGATCATTTTAGCTCACAGCTGTACCTTAATCCAGTTGACATGTAGCTAACTGGATCACCAGAAATAAAGTAAGGAGTCAATGACAAGGTTTTCTTGAGTGAAAGAGAGCAAAATTTTATTACTTGTTAACTCCAAGAAAAATAATAAAAATGTGATATCAATCACTCACACACACGCACACACGTTAACGAGCACAACTACGAAGTTCAAAAAGACATCCTGTCAAATACAAACAACATGCAGTTTGGGTGGCCTGGAGGTGTAAGATATTAACCTGAGACCATGGTTGGTTAGCAGCATCCTGAATCAGCAGCAACCATGAATATTGAAAATATTTTTGAGTTTCTGGTGTTTGGATATTGCTCCAATTTCAATTTTCAGCAGTTGCTTTGTTCTTTCTGAGCAAGAACATAGAGAGAGAACTTCTTCCAATTCAGCTGTTACGAATTTATCTCCAATGGGAATTTGCTTAATATACAGTATTCCATGCCTGGGGTGGTTGTTTCAGAGTTGGACAAATTCAGGTGTTATCTTTTTATCTCCGATATGTGGAACTTATCATCCAGAAATGAATTAAAATTAAGATATATAATTTTTTTCAGTGTCTTTTGATATAGGATTAAATTCAGTTCAGATTATTTTGTTTATTCCACATTGGTTTCCTGGAACTCAGCCAACTTGTGGTCATTGTGGCCATTTTTAAGTCTGTGTATTTCTTGTAAAATAATTTCTGTTCAAGAAAGGCCCACGTATTGAAATCAGATGAAGGATGTTGATAATTGATCATCCATATTTTGCCACTATTAAAATATTCCTTTGTTGTGCTTTTGTGAAAGGGATCACATCCTTCCAATAACCTACCTTTTTGCCAATGAACTGATAGTCTGGTCCCACTATCACTATCAATTTCAAATATCCTATCAAACTAACAGTATTCATTTGTTTAATCAATCAATTAAGTCTAGAAACTTAAATAAAACAAAGAACAGTGGGCGCTAGAGATCTGAAACAAAGAAAAAAACGGAAATTGCTTGAGAAACTCAGCAGGCCTGGTAGCATCTGTGGAGAGCAAAACCAAGTTAATGTTTGAGTTCAGTGACCCTTCTTTAGAAGTGAAGTCTGGCAACTTACTCCTGAACTCCGTAGCCCTTGGTGTGGAAAAATTCCACCTGTCTAATTATTGCTAACTATTGTATCTTGCAATTAGTACAGGAGTTATTGGAGGGTTTTGCCAGTACCATTTCAACTTCTATTTTTAATTTGGTTACAGCAATGTGAGCTTAGTCTGAAATCTCGCCTGATGTTCTACTAGAGTCATTCAGATAACTCAAATATAATATAACTAGCTATTAAGTACTGGGTAATAAACCTCTTCTGTTCAACATGACCCAACCTCCCTTGTGCTGAAGACTTTGAGTGGCCATCTTTTGCCGAGGGGTATCAGTAACTAATACCAACAGAAGGATTGATGGCAGTGAATCCACCCAAACCATCTCAGATGGTTTTGGCGAACATGGCTACAATGTACATCATGCAGGCTGAACTGATATCTGCTTCTGCCAACAGTCAGGCCATGAGCTCCAGCCCTTTACAACTTGCTGCATGAAAAGATTCTCATTACACACTTTTGTTAATCCTCAATTGGAAATTATATTTGATAAGGGGGAAATTTACAGTTGGCCTCAGAAAATGACCACATAACTTGCTTTATAGTCATAAAAACCCAACCCTGCCTCTATTTTTTTCAGCTTATTCTCGGTAAATGCAGTATCAGTGCCAAGGCCAATGTGCCAGCTAAACTTATTCAGTCTGATCTACATGTGACTCCAGTTCCACACAATGTGATTGTCTATGTACTGCTTTTAGGGTAACAACAGATGTATGTATAATACTGGATTAAATTGGCTGTTTATTTTCCTACAGGTAGATGGGGAAGAAAAAGATTAATTGAATGGACTGAACAACATCTTAAATTGAAAAGGCAAATCTTGAGTTTCTGTGTGGTGGCTGTTGTTTCTGAATTTATTTGATTGAAACATAGAAAATAGGAGCAGGCGTAGGCCATTCAGCCCATCAAACCTGCTGCTCCATTCCACATGATCATGACTGATCCTCTGTCTCAGTGCCCTATCCCTGTTCCCTCCCCATACCCCTTTGACATTTATACTCTGTGGAATGCTTTATATTTCTCTCTTAAATGTATTGAGAGACTTGTCCTTCACAGCCTTCTACATGGTGGAGAATTCCACAGGCTCACCACTCTCCAAGTGAAGAAATTTCTCCTCATCTCAGTCTGAAATGGCCTCCTGTGTATTCTGAGTCCATGATCCCCTTGCTTTAAAAATCCCCACACTCTTAACCCCTCCTCATCCATCCATGCCTTGCAAAACAATCTCCCTGTGTCCAGTTTGCCCAGCTCCAGCAGAATTTTATCTATTTTAATGAGATCTCCCTCATTCTTCCAAACTCCAATGAATATGGACCCAGTTGAACCAATCTCTCCTCTCGCAACAAACCAACTGTTACCAATCTTCTTTAAAATTGCTGCTAGTTCCTGAAGGTTGTGAACAGAGCCCAGTCCATCATGCAAGCCAACTCTCGATCCTTTGACTCCATCTACACTTCTCAATGCTGCGGAAAGGCACCTGACATCATCAAAGCTGTGACACTAATAAATCAAACCAAATCAAATGAAATAACCTTTATTATTGCATATATTCAGTGAGTATAATGAAAACTTTATATGTTGCCAATTACAGCACCAACTTAGGTACAAAAGTACCTAGGCACAGCTTCCTTAGTTACAAGATTTCAGCCAATACAGAAATAAAGAACAAAGAACATTACAGCACAGGAACAGGCCCTTCAGCCCTCCAAGCCTGCTGCCCACCATAATTAAAACCCCTTACCCTTCTGAAGACCGTATCCCTCTATTCCCATCCTATTCATGTATTTGTCAGGACGCCCTTTAAGAGTCACTGTCGTATCTGCTTCCACTACCTCCCACGGCAGCGAGTTCCAGGCACCTGCTACCCTCTAAGAAAAAGAAAAATCACCTCGTACATCACCTTTAAACCTTGCCCCTCGCACCTTAAACCTATGGCCCCTGGTAACTGACTCTTCCACCCTGGGAAATGGCTTCTGACTGTCCACTCTGTCTATGCCCTTCATAATCTTGTAGACCTCTATCAGGTTGCCCCTCAACCTCCGTCGTTCCAGTGAGAACAACCCAAGTTTCTCCAACCTCTCCTCAAAGCTAATGCTCTCCATACCAGGCAACATCCTGGTAAATCTTTTCTGTACCCTCTCCAAAGCCATCACACCCTTCTGGTAATGAGGCGACCAGAATTGAACATAATATTCCAAATGCAGCTTTATTAAGGTTCTATGAAGCTGCAACATTACCTGCCAATTTTTAAACTCAATGCCCTGGCCGATGAAGGCAAACATGCCATATGCCTTCTTGACTACCTTCTTCATCTGAGTTGCCACTTTCAGTGACCTGTGTACCTGTACACCCAGATCCCTCTGCCTATCAGTACTCTTAAGGGTTCTGCCATTTACTGTATATTTTCTATCTGGATTAGACCTTTCAAAATGCATTACCTCACATTTTTCTGGATTAAACTCCATCTGCCATCTCTCTGCCCAAATTACCAACTGATCTATACCCTACTGTATCCTCTGATGGTCCTCATCACTCTGCAATTCCACCAACCTTTGTGCCATCCGCGAACTTACTAATCAAACCAGTTACATTCTCCTCCAAATCATTTGTGTATATTACAAACAGCAAAAATCCCAACGCTGATCCCTGAGGAACACCATTAGTCACAGCCCTCCATTCAAAAACACATCCTTCCGCTGATACCCTCTGTCTTCTATGACCGAGCCAGTTTTTTATCCATCTTGCAAGCTCATCTCTGACCCCATGTGACTTTACCTTCTGTATCAGTCTGCCATGAGGGTCCTTGTCAAAGGCCTTGCTGAAGTCCATGTAGACAACATCCACTGCCCTACCCTCATCGATCATCTTCGTTACTTCCTCAAACAACTCAATCAAGTTAGTGAGACATGACCACCTATTCACAAAACCATGTTGCCTCTTGCTAATATGCCCAATTATTTCCAAGTGGCAGTAAACCCTGGCTTGAAGAATCCTCTCCAATAATTTCCCTACCGCTGACATAAGGCTCTCTGGCCTATAATTAGCTGGATTATCCCTGCCACCCTTCTTAAACAAAGGAACAACATTGGCTATTCTCCAATCCTCTAGGACCTCCCCTATCGCCAGTGAGGAAACAAAGATTTCTTATAAGGCCCCAGCAATTTTGTCCCTTGCCTCTCTCAGTATTCTGGGGTATATCCCATCAGGCCCTGGGGACTTGTCTACCTTAACTTTTTTCAAGGCCCCCAATACCTCCTCCCTTTTGATCTCAACATGACCCAAACTATCTACATGCCCTTCCCCAGGCTCATCATCCACCAAATCCTTCTCTATGGTGAATACTGACGCAAAGTACTCATTTAATGTCTCGCCCATTTCCTTTTGCACATAAATTCCTTTCCCTGTCCTTCAGTGGGCCAACCATCTCCCTGGCTACACTCTTGCTCTTTATATATGTATAAAAAGCCTTGAATTTTCCTTAATCAGGTTGGCCAATAACTTTTCATGACCCCTTTTAGCCCTCCTGACTCCTTGCTTAAGTTTTCTTCGATTTTCCCTGTATTCCACCCTTGCTTCGTGTGTTCCCAGCCTCCTAGCCTTGATAAATGCTTCCTTTTTCTTTTTGACTAAACACACAATATCTCTCGTTATCCAACCTTCCCTAAACTTGCCATACTTATCCTTCATCCTTACAGGAATGTGCCGGTCCTAAGTTCCTATCAACTTACACTTGAAAGCCTCCCACATACCAGTGTTGATTTGCCCTCAAACATCTGCCTCCAATCTGCATTCTTCAGTTTCTATCTAATATTGTTGTAATTAGCCTTCCCCCAATTTAGCACCTTCACCTGCCAACTACACCTATATTTATCCATCAGTACTTAAAGCTTACTGAATTGTGATCACTGTTCCCAAGCTGCTCCCCTACTGAGACATCGACCACCTGGCCAGGCTCATTCGCCAATACCAGGTCCAGTATGGCCCCTTTCCTAGTTGGACTATCTACATACTGTTTCAAGAAGCCCTTCTGGATACTCCTCATAAACTCTGCCTCATCCACGCCCCAAGCACTAAGTGAGTCCCGGTCAATATATGGGAAGTTAAAATCGCCCACGACATCAACCCTGTTACTCTTACATCTTGCCAAGATCTGCCTACATATCTGTTCTCCTATCTCCCGCTGGCTGTTGGGAGGCCTGTAGTAAACCCCAAACATTGTGATTGCGTCCTTCCTGTTCCTGAGCTCTACCCATATTGCCTCGCTGTATGAGCCATCCGAGGTGTCCTCCCGCAGTACAGCTGTGATATTCTCCTTAACAAGTAGTGCAACTCTCTCACCCCTTTTATATCCCCCTCTCTCCCGCCTGTATCCTGGAATGTTAAGCTGCCAATCCTGCCCCTCCCTAAACCAAGTCTCTGTAATAGAAGCAACATCATTGTACCAAGTACTAATCCAAGCTCTAAGTTTATCTGCTTTACCTGTTACATTTCTCGCATTGAAACAGATGCGCTTCAATCCACCAGATGCACTTTAATGAGAAACCACACCCTGCCTGCTCTTCCCCTGAGTCTTACTGGGCCTATTCTCTAGTTCCCTTTCAGCCCATTCACCTTTGCATTGGTTTCCAACCCCCTGATAAGCTAGGTTAAATCCTTCCAAGTGACACCAGCAAACCTCCAAACTAAATATTCAGTGTTACAGAATAAAAATTCAGTACAGCAGACCAAACTGGCTCATAGCTTCCAGTCTGCACCAGGCTGTGGCTCCACACCGCGCCAACATCACACCACGCCACGCCACGCCAGGATGCCACTCCGGGAGACCCCTGCACCAGGCTGAGAGGCTCCTCAGGGATGAGGCCACTGGCCCAGGCCGGAGGTTTGCCATGCAACACAGAGAGGCTGCCACACCAACGCCGGGAGCCGTTGTACCAGGCCAGGAGTTATTGCCAGATGCCAAGAATCATCGCAGAGATTTCTTTCACAATATAGCCTATCTCAGACTGGAGCAGCTTCCATTTTGGCTTGTGTGACTGGTTGGACAACCCTGCTCATAGTACGGGTGTGATTTATACACCTTTGCTTTTTGATGTCCTAATTTACTCGTTCCTTGAGCTTCATTAAGAGGGCATAGAGTACGAGAGCAAAGAGATGATGTTGAATTTGTACAGCACACCTGTTAGATCTTAGCTGGAGTAATGTTTACAATTCTGGGCACCACATTTTAGGACAGATGTGAATGCATTGGAGAGAGTGCAAAAGCGATTTAAAGAATGGTTCCAGGGATGAGGAGCATCAGTGATGAGGATTGATTGAAGAAGTTGGGACTGTTCTCCTCGGAGAGTAGATGACTGAGAGGAGATCTGAGAGCGGTTTTCAAAATCATGAGTGAGCTGGATAGTGTAGATAGGGAGAGACTGTTCCCACTTGTTAAGCGATCAAGAATGAGAGGGGCAGAGATTTAAAGTGATTTGCAGAAGAAGCAAGATGTGAGAATAACCTTCTTAACATAAGAAGAAATTAGGGTCTGGAATGCATTGCCGGGAAGTGCGATGGAGGCACACTTAATTCAAGAGGTTATCGGACAATTATATAAATTGAATCAATGTTCAGGGTTATGGGGAGAAGTGCAGGAGAATGGCACCAAGTGATAATCTTGTTTGGAATAGGTTCCATTTGCACCATAACAATCCTGTGTTGAAACAACTTGCAGCTCCTCTGTCCATAAGGAGCATTTATTTTAAAAAAATGTAATTTCAACTTAAATTTAGACTTCCTCTCCAGCTGCTCATGATCCTGTTTGCTACCAACTTCCACTGGTATGCCTGGCACTGGGCACAATACCTTATGGAGGATCTTCCTGGGCACTGCAGAGTATATTTAACAAAATGATACCTGGGATTAAGAGTTAATTTAAGAGGATAGTTCATACAAAATGGGCTTGTAGCTTCCAAATTTTTTCAGGACGAGGTGATTTGATTCAATTAACTTTTTTGAGATATTACTAGAATCAGACAAGGGCAAAGGGGAGGGTAGGAGGAACAGTTTCTTCTTCCTTTATTCAGGGATTGTGGTGTCACTGGCTGGGTCAGCATTTGTTGCCCATCCCTAATACCTCAAAGCAGTTAAGTGTCTATCACATTGCTGTAGGCTGGGTAAGGATAGCACATTTCCTAAAAGTGCTGAACCAGACGGGATTATAATGACAACCATTAAACCATTTTTTAAAAATTCCAGAAACTTAGTGAGCTCCATATTCAAATTCTACCAGCTGCCACTGTCACATTTGAAATCACATCAGATCAGCCATGATCCAGTTGAATGGCAAAGCAGGATTGAGGGGCTGAATGGCCTACTCCTGTTCCTACTTCTAATGATCTTATGGTCCCCAGAACTTTAGTTGCATTACGAGCCCTGCAACATTACAATTACAGCAACACCTCCTTTGCCAAATGCTTCTTTACCCAAAAAATGAAAGAAGTTTTAAACTCTCTTCCACAGATGGTAATTGACACTGGATTAATTATCAACTATAAGACTGAGATTGATAGGTTTTATTTTATAACAAGAGATATTGAGGAACATGGACAAAGGCAGGTATGTGAATGTAGGTCACAGATCAGCCATGATTTTACCAAATGCTGGAATAGGATCGATGGGCTGAATAGCCTCTGCCTGTCCCTGTGGCCACCATTCAGGAGTTAAACTCTCGCAGCATTATGAGTAACGTCATGGAGCAGTCTAATAACACTGAAAATCCATGCGTTAAATCATGACTGGTACAAACTGATAGACAGGCTGGCCAAGAATCACAGAATTCTTACAGCATGGAAGGAGGCCATTTAGCCCACTGTGGCTGCACTGACTCTTCAAACAAACATTGTTACCTGGTGCCAATTTCCTGCTTTCTCGCCATCCCCTTGCACGTTATTTCCGTCCAAATATTTGTCCAATGCCCTGTTGAGCATTTCAGTTGAACCTGCCTCCACCATCATTTCCAGGCGGTGCATTCCATACCCTAACTACTGGCTGAATGAAGAACATTTTTTATTGTAACATAACCCTTGTTTCTGTTGCACACCACCTTAAATCTGTGGAACCCTTGCATTTCTGTGGCACCTTTCACAACACCTCAGAGCATCCCAAAGCACTTCAGAGGCAATTACATACTTTATTTTAAAGTGCGAACACTTTCATAAAAAAGGTTGGTGCCTTGATATGGAAAATATCCCATTCTTCAAATTGATGCCCCTCACAGTACTGAACACCAAATTGTAAAACAAAATCTCTCCAACTTTTCCCCTACTTTAAATGCTTTAAAGAAAGTGAAAGCCATGCCTGTCACTTGAGTTACAATTAAGAGAGTTTCTGTACTTCCACTGTTTGCTCTATTTGAGCTGTATTCTTGTGAGAGTTGTTTAGAAAGTAGCTGGGAAGTGCTCTGCTGTTTGTCTTTGGGAAAATGCTTTAAATCATTTCAAACAGCAGATGGCACTGAATACTTTGAAAACCACTGTATCCATAGGGTGATCACATCATTGCAGAGGATGGTTACCTAGTGAGCCTGATTTTATTTGGATGGACATTCTTTCTCCTCTCCCTCGGCCCCAACAAACATTAAATTCTCTCCATGTCCTGTCCAGTGTGGTTGCTACTTCACTGTTAAGTTAGGTCTTCCCACCTAGGATAAGTTAGGAGGGTGAAGATGCATTAGCTCAATTTACAGATGACTCAAAGATAAGTAGGAAACTATGCTGTGAAGAAGACAGAAGGAGTTTGCAGATGGATATAGATAGGTTGAGTGAGCGGGCAAAAACCTGACAGATGGAGTTTAATGTGGAAAAATCTGAAGATGTTGACTAAGGCAGGAAAAACACAACATTACATAAGTAGAGAGGGAGTGTGGCATTCCAAGGTGCAGAGGGATTTAAATGCATGAGTTACCAAAAGGTTAGCATGAAGATGTAACATGTAATACAGAAGGCTGATAGATGGTATCCTGTATTACAAGAGGAAATGGGCAATAAAGTAAGGAGGTAAAGCTTCAGTTGTAAATGTTATTGGTCAGACCACATCTTGAATAGTCATCGCTGTAGTTCAGGAATGATGTAAACGTGTTGGAGTTGGTTCGGAGGAGGTTATAGATTGTGAAGGTTGCCTTATGAAAATAGGTTGGGCCAGAGGGAGGGGTGACTTGATGGAAATATAAACGGTCTTGATAAAGTGAACATGGAAAGGATATTTTCCTTTGTGGGTGATTCCAGAACTGGGAGGTTGATGGGATGTGGAGGTTGTTTTAAAATTTGGGGGTAACCCTCTCAGGAGGAAGGTCAGAAGAATGATCCTCCCACAAAGGGTTGTGCACTTTGGAATTCTGCCTTCTGATTTGCAGCGTGTGAGACCTTGCTGGATATAAAATTAAGAGCAGTGCTTTCCTATACAGAACAGAACCGGTGTCACAATCATAACCTATTGACTGGGAAACACTTTGGGAAGGCCGACAGCTGTGAAAAGGCGCTATGCAAATATAAAACCTTTTCCCAGGCATATTTGCCAATTAACCATCATTAGCAGCAAAGGACACAACAGATCCTGGTGGCCAGGTCCAAACAGCTCCCTCTCCCTATCCTGTTCTATAGTCCGACCACATCCACCCTCCCACCCAATCCCCACAAGCTAACATGCCCACTCATACTTACGCTGTGTACTTTCATGGGCTAAGTCTCATCATTCCGTTTTGGGCCTCAGCTCAATGCCAAGTTTGTACAAATCGCTGTTAACGACCTCCCACCTCTCAGCCCTCATCACAGACCTGCTGCATCTCCTGAGCCTTTAGGAAGGATCAATCTATTTCTGGGTCCCAACATGGCAATTTCTTCCGAAAGTTCTGACTCTAATGAGCTCCGTGCTTGTTGTTGGTAAAGAGAAGAGCTACTTTCTCACTAATGCTTGGATAACACAACTCCAATTATGCTGTGTTTCAATTGTTGTGTAATTTAAATGTTAGCTTTCAACGACAATCTCTGAGCTGATTCAGAGTCAATATACAACAACAGGCTTCAGGCTTAGAATGACAAATTCTGTCAGGGTTCCCCTCTTATTTCTTGTGATTCTGAGTTAGCTTTTGTTGTAAAGTTTGACTTCTTGTTAAATTTCTTATTGCTATTTCATAGAATCATGGCATCCCTACACTGTGAAAGCAAGCCATTCAGCCCATCAAGTACATACCAACCCTCCAAAGCATATCCCAACCAGACTGCATCCCCCTACCCTATAACCATGCATTTCTCACTGAACCCACATCTCCCAGAACACTACAGACAATTTAGCACGGCCTATCCACCTACCATGCTCATACAGCCATAGAGTCATACAGCACGGAAACACACTCTTCAGTCCAACCAATCCATGCTGAACATAATCCCAAACTAACCTGGTCCCACCTGCCTGCTCCTGGCTCAAATCCATCTAAAGCTTTCCTATTTATACATCCATCCAAATGCCTATCGAACATTGTAATTGTACCCACATCCACCACTTCATCAGGAAGTTCATTCCACACTGAACCACCCTCTGTGTAAAAAAATTACCCTGTATATCTTCTTTACATCTCTCTCCATAAAAATGTGCTCGCTAATCTTGAAATTCCCCATTTTAGGGAAAAGAAAACTACCATCAACTCTACCTATCTTTGGACTGTGGGAGGAAACCAGAACACCCTGAGGGAATCCACGCAGACACGGGGAGAACGTGCACGCTCCACGCAGCAGTCACCCAAGGGAATCCACGCAGACACAGGGAGAATGTGCACACTCCACACAGGCGGTCACTCGAGGGAATCCATGCAGACGCAGGGAGAATGTGCACACTCCACACAGGCAGTTACTCGAGGGAATCCACGCAGACGCAGGAAGAATGTGCACACTCCACACAGGCTGTCACCTGAGGGAATCCACGCAGACACGGGGAGAATATGCACTCCACACAGGCCGTCACCTGAGGGTGGAATTAAACAGGGGTCCTACACGCTGTGAAGCCGCAGCGCTAACCACTGAGCCACTGTACTGCCCCAAAACAGCATGAAGGATGAAGGGGGAGACCAGAGTCAGTCATTATTCAGTTTTAGATTTATTCAGAGAGCGAAATATGACAAATACATTGCCCCTAACTCTACAGCCCATTTCTAGCGTCAATAGATGTCTTTTAAAGTGTCCTCAAAACATCCCTGAAGAGGTCATATATTCCTGCCGACTCATGGGAGACCCTGGTTTATGAATGACCAGTATGGGGAAGGCACTGAACACATTGAGAGATTTCCTCAGGAACATGCAGAGAAGAAGCTGAGGTATTGGAAGACATGCTAACCAATCCACTGAACCAACTTTTTGATCATAATCTGCCCCACATGTGGCACAGTCTCCACACATCACACATTAGACCTAACAGTGCCACTCCCCTCTACTTTAGTGTGGAGCCCTGAGGCCTGCACTCAGCAGTGATTCTGAAACTGGGAGACAGCATTTGGGAATGTGTTAGCACAGCGGTCAACATGTGCTGGCCCTCAGAATGGCCACACATCCTGGGGAGGACATTTTGTGTCAACTGTCTTTAAACCTGTCAAACTGGAATGGAAGCAAAACTCGGTCTTGAGGAACTGACTGCTAGTAAAGATAAGTAACCATCCAAAGGGTGTCCTTCATGGATTGACAATTAATCTTCATTCTTACAATTAACAATAGTGCATTTAAACCCCACCTACCACACTGATGGTTTGTAATATTTGTGAACAGGCCCATTATAAATAATTAGACATTGTCTGTATGCCGTTGTGGAACAGGCGTAGTGTACCACTAGCAGTCCATATACAGTTCAGCTGAGACACCAAGGCTGAACAAAAAGTTGGATTAAGAAAGGATTTTTAAAAATCAAATCCGGGAACTCTCATGCCCTAAAAAGCTTTGGATACTGATGGACAATTGAAGCTTTCAAGGCTGAGTGTGATTGTAAGAAAAACATGTCAAAGGATGTTGAGATGAAAAGTGAGAGTTACAGGGTCAGCCACAATGGGAATTGACAAAAGGCTCCGACTGAAGTGACCTACCCCTGTTCCCGAATAAATACTGAAACCAAACCACAGCTGAGCTCCATTCTTTCAGATGAGGGTTGGAGAGGAAAATCCGACAAGCCATACAAAACAAGAGAAAAACATGTGTCCTTTTGCCCACTGCCTGCTGGACCTGGTGATTGTGTTGAGATACAGCAGTCAGGCATCACTCAAAATGCATGACCCACGTCCTTCAGACTAACCTGTCAGAGATCACAGTCATTTGAAATTGGAGTTCCTTCTGCTTTTGCCATTAATGGGTTGGCTGTTTAGCAAACGCTGGAAAAATAAAGTTATGGATTTTTGTTTTGAAGGGCCATTTTTGAAGAAGCACTCAGACATTTCCACCACACTGGCCATAGGCGCCAATCTCTCCCTTTGATGCTGCAGTATTCCAGTAACCAGTGTGTGTGTCTTGCCTCCAGGGTTTCGCTTTGGTATTTGCTGTTTTCCAAGCTACGGTACACAAATGTGTGATGCCAAGAACTTCATTTCCTGAATGAAATGTTAGATTTTCTCCTCTGGTCATTTTTTTCTCAGTGTCTCCCAGACGCTTGTCAAAATTGGGATAACTCAGCAAGTCTGAAAGGCGAGATTTAACAAGCGTAACTCACATTTCCCAGTAAGGCTGGTTAAGCAGTACAAATATGACAGTCTCTTTTCTCAACCCCACTTGCAGCTCCACAGCTGTCAGCAGCTCACTCCCAACCCAGGCAGGTGGCTCTGGGAGTTTAGACTGTGAGTGTTAGCAGCACTTTGCAAAGGTTTGAGAACCAAAGAAGAATATAATATTTAATATACCATGGTATAATCGAATGACCACACGGTTGGACTTTCCAGCATCCTGCAACAGGTTCAGGAAATATTCTGGGGTGTGTAATAAGGGAACAGATCAATAATCCAACTGGTTCATGGCAACATTTAAACTCCATGACTATCCACCCATCAGTCTTCACTTTATTCAATTGCTGGATACTTTTATTCCTTTCTTACTTATGTGCATCCAGCTTTACCCTAAATGCGTCCAGACTATCTGCCTCAATACCATTAGGTGGAATTATGTTCTACTATTCAACCATTCTCTAGGTAAGAAATATCACATTAAATTTCTAATTGGATTTATTGGCTCTCCTTACATCGCATGGACCACAGCACTTTTAGAATGCGTTCACACTTTTTAAAAATTCATTCGCACAATGTGGAGGTTGCTGGCTGGTCTAGCATTTATTGCCCATCCCTAGTTGCCCTTAAGAGGTAGCAGTGAGCTGCCTTCTTGAACTGCTGCAGTCCATGTGTTGGAGCTTGACCCACAATGATGTGCAGGATGGGTGGATTGGTCATGCTAAATTGCCCGTAGTGTATAGGGATGTGTAGATTAGGGGGATTATAGGGGGATGGGTTTGGGTGGTATTCTCTGAGGGTCATTATGCACTTGTTGGGCTGAAGGGCCTGTTTCCACACTGTAGGGATTCTGTAAGGATTACAATGCTCTTAAGGAGGGAATTCCAGGATTTTAACACAGCGATAGTAGAGGAACAGTGATATATTGCCTAGTCAGGATGGTGAGTGGCTTGGAGAGAAACTTGTAGGTGGTGGTGTTCCCATGTATCTGCTGCCCGTGTCCTTCGAGATGGAAGTGGACATGGGTTGGGAAGGTGCTGTCTGAGGATCTTTGGTGAATTTGTGCAGTGCATCTTGTAGATGGTGCACACTGACAGTTGGTGGTGGAGCGAGTGGATGTTTGTGGATGTGGTGCCAATCAAGTGGGCTGCTTTGTTCTGGGCAGTTTCAAGCCTCTTGAGTGTTGTTGGAGTTGCCCCCATCCAGGCAAGTGGGAAGTATTCCATCACACTCCTGACTCGTGTCTTGTAGATAATGGTTACGATTTTGGGGAATCAAGAAGTAAATTACTCGCTGCAGGATTCCTAGCCTTTAATTAGGGATGGGCAATAACTGCTGGCCTAGCCAACAACATCCACTTCCAATACCAGCATAAAAACAAGTGACTATCCTTTTTAGATGCCAGGAATCAAGAGTAGGAACCCAGAGAGATTTTTCATGGCTTTGTGCACCATTTCTATTGCTACAGAGCAAAGCCCTGCTCAGACTGGGATCAAACCTGGCATTCCTTGTCCTCTCTATTCATGTGGAACATCATTTATTCCAGTTTGGAGATGTCCTGCAGGTGGGTGTCAGCTGCAGAGTTGGCTGCACTTGTCAAAGTCTTTTGTATTAATGCTTCCACCTGCCTCTCTTCATCGACTCCCCTCACAATGTCAGACAGTAATTGGATTAAGAAGGTCTTCCTCAGCCTAGAAAGAAAAGTATTCCGAATAATTCACCGAAAGGTTGGGACAAATTGAGGAATTTAAGTTGCTGATTATTCCTGAAGCCTAGCAATATTTATTAATGAGGACTCCTGAAGGGTTTACTTCAACAAAGAATCCATAATATTGAATTGAAAGTATCATGCCACAGATAGAAGGTGCATTGAGTATAACAGTTGTGATGTCACGTTGTGGCTGTACAGGATACTGGTTAGGCCACTTTTGGAATACTGCATTCAATTCTGGTCTCCCTGCTAAAGGAAGGATATTGTGAAACTTAAAAGTGTTCAGAAAAGATTTATGGGGATGTTGCCAGGATTAGAGGGCTTGACCTATAGGGAGAGGCTGAATAGACTGGGGCTATTTTCCCTGGAGGGAGGAAGGCTGAGGGGTGACCTTATAGAGGCTAATAAATTCATGAGGGGCACGGGTAGGTTGAATAGACAAGGTCCTTTCCCCAGGGTGGGGGAGTCAAAAGCTACAGTGCATAGGTTTAAGGTGAGAGGGAAAAGGTTAAAAGGGATCTAAGGAGCAACTTTTTCACATAGAGCTTGGTGTGTGTATGGAATGATCTGCCTGAGGAAGTGGTGGAGGTTGATATAATTACAACATTTAAAAGGCATCTGGACGAATAGGAAGGATTTAGAGGGATATGGGCCAAATGCTGGCAAATGGGACTAGATTTATCTAGGATATCTGGTTGGCATGGATAAATTGGACCGAAGGGTCTGTTTCAATTTTGTACAGCTCTATGACTCTAAGTACTAGCCTTTCTGTTCCTCATTGCTGTTGTCAAACAGCCTACAGCTTGAAAACAAGCACCACCTCAATGAAGCTTCCCAAGTGGCACTAGAGACTCCAAGCAGGATCACAAGCCGAAATGTTAGGGTTGCGAGCTGTGAGAAGCGAGTAGCTGCTGTGAAGCTGCAGTTAAGCTCACAATGGCAGTGCCCTGTCCTAATCGGGAGGTCACCAGTGTCGTAGGCGCCACCCAAGTCTTGCGGGTTCCCTGGCCATCATATCCTTGCCGTCTCTCCCTGGCACACTCCCACCGAGGGGTTATGACAATTTTCAATGTTCAAGTTTCAGATGGGGGTCACAGTGGGAAAAGGTTTGGGAAGCTGGAGTCTAAATTCTAAGGCACTTACTTGTTACGTGTGGATGGAAAGCTGGAAGCAACTTGTAACTTTGAACCTTGGACTTACTGCTTCCTGGCTCATATCCAACGAACAAAGTCTGAGATGTCCAGTGTTACAGATCGTATTTCCCCCAATTTGTGCAGTATTCCACTGCCTGTATACTTGAACATGTTAGAGTCGTAGAGGTATACAGCATAGAAACAGGTCCTTCAGCCCAACTCATCCATGCTGACCAGGTTTCCAAAACTGAACTAGTGCCATTTTCCTGCGTTTGACCCATATCCATCTGAACATTTCCTATCCATGTACCTCTCCAAAAGTATTTTAAATGTTATAATTATACCCACCTCTACCACTTCCTCCAGCTGTTCATTCCATTTACGCACCACCCTGCAGTTTTAATGAGAATGTTTTCTGCTCTGTTTGAGGCATTCAAGAGGTCTTGAGGTGATTATTTAACATACTGAAATAGTATGCAGGGTTACTGGGAGAAAGCAGGAGAATGACACTTTAAGAAGCATTCATTCAGAGAGCTGAGGAACAATGGGCTGAATAGCCTCTTGCGTTGTAACAATTCTCCAATTCTGCTTCTACCTTTATCCATTGTGGACCACAAGGAATATGGATGTGATAACACTGAGGTATGCTTTTCGTAGTGCAACCTAAAGGATACCAGGCCTCTGGTTTGCAGACCTTTTTGATCGAAGGGTCCTTTTTTAAATATATCAGTGATCATGAAACACCCAGCTAAACAAACCTGTCATAGAACCCTCAGAATACCTGGGAACTACGTTTACATCAATATTTTGTTGAAAACTCTCTTCTCTTCAATGAGGCAGAACCACTAGCAGCCTTGATTCACTGTTAGTCTACCCAATGACTTTCTCTTCACTCTTGGCACTCGTCCATGCACATCCCCCCACTGCACACTGCTCCCCCAAGTCGACCATCACTACCACCACCACCACCCCCCAACTCTGTCCTACATAGGGGGATAGTTACAAGTTCCTCCTGCCCCTCAGCCCACACCAATTCTCCCTCCAGATGCAGTGCGTTTGTGCAGTTCCCAAATTTGAAAACTTAATCAGGATCCGTGAATCCCAGTTTGAGAGTTTGTGGGGTTAGGTTCTGCAGTGGGTTAGAAACTTATCTTTCAACCTTTGCAACACAGGCTCAAAATCCAGCCCAGACTGCAGTATTACCTAACAGCGGAGGCTCACAGAAGTACACAAAACACACAAACAGAAAAGATTATTTGCCACATCAAGCTCATTCCCTACCCATTCGAGGAACAACTGACCTTCTCAACATCTCTGCCTCTCTCCAATCTGCTGAAGAAATTTTCTGAGCAAATATACTCTCTGATCCCCAAAAATAATAAGCCAGAATTCCAAAATATCAATCCATCATCACATCTCAATTACTCATCCCCTGTGCGCAGTCCTCTACAATTGATACTGCCCTTCCCCCACTCCTCCAAAAGCATGGGAAAACGATCATATCCCCGAGGCTACATGCCCCTGCAGTTTTTGGTTTCATTCCAAATGCCTTGTGCCTTTCCAAAGGATTTAAACAACACACCATTGCCTCTATGGCCAAGACTCTATTCTACTGATCTACTTGCCTCTGGGGTGGGGGGGAGAAAAACATTCTTCAAATTCCCAATCTCAGTTGTCATGTTTTACATATCAGTTTGTGTCTACATACAAGTCTTCTGCTTTCACCTATGTGCCAATCAAACCTCATAGTCATGAAAGGTTTTGAAATTACACTATGGAATAATGGAATGCAAGTGGTTCCTGCATTTTTAACACATTTTGATCCGGTGGTTGTTTCCTGTAAAATGAGTTTGGTTCTGCCTAAATCCACAACGGATGACATGAATTAGCGATGTCTCAGTCAGAGCAGCCACAAGACGGGTTGCTGTAGCAACTGTGATCCTGGAGTTGTGTTGGCCTTTTAAATATTGTGGAAGAGCGAAATGATCTTCCTTCTGCTTGGGGTGCATTGCTCGATGGTCCTCCTTCTGACAGAGAATGTCGAAAAGAAATTTGATGAGAGCGTTTAAGTATCTTGATAAAGAAAATAAAGAGAAAGTGTTCCAGTGTTTGGTCACCAGAGTACACAGACAGACAAAGGAACCAAAGGGGACAGGAGGCCAGAACCACTTACACTGTGAGTTGTTGTTATCTGGAATGAAGAAGTGCAGGTTCGCAATTTAGTAGTGACTTTCAAAAGGTAATTGGATTTTTAAAAGAATAATTCACAGGGCATGGGCATCACTGGCTGGATCAACATTTATTACCCATCCCTAATTACCCACACAGCAGTTAAGAATCAACCACACCACTGTGGGTTTGGAGCCACCAGATCAGGTAAGGACAGTATATTTCCTTCTCTAAAAGACTTATCACTTTGACATTGGTTTCATGGTCATTAATAGACATTTAATTCCTTCATAGCAGAATTTGAGCACAAGCCCTCAGAACATTACCTGGGTCTCTACATGATAAGTGTAGTGACATTACCATTAGGCCATTGCCTCCCTAATTACTGCTTACCCAAGAAAATTCATATGGAAGTGAGAAAAAGCAGGATTGTAGGCCCACCACCACTTTCTCAAGGGCAATTAAGGATGGGCAATAAATGCTGGTTCAGGCAGAAAAGCCCACAGTCCATGAATGAATTTACAAAAAAGGATGTTGTGGGATCAGGCACAATGAGCTGAATGGCCTTCTCCTGTGCCGTATCATTTTGTAACGACCAGCGTGGAGGGCTTCCCTCACATTATCCATCACCATACAATGTTTGCAAAAAAAAAGCGAACCTAACTGCTGTGAACGAACCCTGCGCCTCTAACTTGCATAAAAAAGATGAATGATTGTATTTGGATGTATCAGTGAAGTGATGACTGACTCTTGGACAAGGCACAAAGCTAGCTTTCCACTGGGGCTTTCCAATCTGGCACTTACACAGTAGCAAATACCTTTGAGGCTGAGATCATTGGATTATTGTTCTCATACCAGTTGCCTCACTCACTTTGAAAAAAAAGCACATTTCTAGCCCATGAAGGTGTGTGTGTGTGTGTGTGTGTGTGTGTGTGTGTGTGTGTATGTGTGTCTGCGTGTGTGTGTCTGTCTGTCTGTGCGTGTGTGTGTGTCTGTGCGTGTGTGTGTGTGTCTGTGCGTGTGTGTGTCTGTGCGTGTGTGTATGTGTGTGTGTGTATGTGTGTGTGTGTATGTGTGTGTGTGTGTGTGTGTGTGTGTGTGTGTGTGTGGTTGAAAAAGATTTTTTAACTTATCCTAAAACCCTAGTATGATGACATATGAGGTGGATTGACTTTTCTTGGACTTCTTTTCTCGTAACTCTGAATCATCTTCATTAGAAACAGGTTCCAGTTAATAAACTGCCCACATAATTATTCTGTTTAATCCATGTTTGAATAAAAGAGCTGAAATCACTGTCAGTGATGTTATCTCATAAACGTTTAACACATTCCTATCAAATTCCTGTCTGGTGTTTAATGGAGATATTAACCCACTGAAAATAAAGAGGATAATTGCTCTGTTAAAACAGAGCACAGAGGAATTTGATATAAGCATTTGTAGCATTTCCATGGTAACATTAATTTGTTTTTAGTTTAATTCAAAGTTAATATAGGCTCCAAGAATACTGCATCCAATTTTGTTTCTTTCTCTCCCTCCCTCTCTTTGGCAAAATAACAAATGATTTGCATTTACATAGCATCTTTCACAACTTCAGGGCCATCTCCAAATGATTTATAGCCAATGAAATTCTATTGCAGTATAATTGGAATGTTGACCAGGATTATGGGCATGTGTCAAGGGAGTGTAAATATTCATGTTCAGTTTTCTGGCTCATGGACACTACTACTTACTGAGACAAAGCTGACAAGATAGGAACTCATTCTTGTTAGGGTTGTAGCTTCACTGGTGCTGGTTGCTTTTACGTACCTTACCCAAATGGCTAATCCAGTTGAAAGAGTTGACCCTGGCCACGCATTGCAGATTGGCACATCCCAAAGTCCAGGACTCCGTGCTGAGGGACGCATTACAGCATCTAAGGTCTTTCTGCCAAAGTACAACTGGACTCCATTCAGAAACTGGACCTTCCCAGTGCCTCAGATGCATGTAAGTAGTTCCCAGTACCCAACAGAATGAAGAAATGCCTTTAGATGATTTGTAACTATCAAGAAAGTCAAACCCCAATGTTTAAGTTCTTCTCTGTACACACAAACTTTACAGATCTGAACTGCTTCAGTAACTGTGAAAGTACATGAGGATTTCCTTTTATGAATAAAGTATATCTTTATTCAGCTAATCTTCATATATACACCCAGAAAGTAAATGAAAGTAGGCTGTTTGACCATAGCATGCGTCACATCCAAACCATTCCTGTGAGTTAACCAGCAACAGTCACTGAACATTATTCCAAGACAGAAACCTAAGATGATCTTCCTTTCCCTTGCAGGGAGTTACTGAAGTCAATTGTAGCATCCCATTTGAAGCTTCAACTTATTTCCTTATTTCAGCATAGACCAGGTGTTGGAGAGATCAGACTTGCTTAGTCGGTCAGCTCAGCTTGAAATCAGGCAGTTGCTTTACCAAATGAAATATTTCAAAAGTTGTGCAAAGAAATTACAGTACACACGCGCAGTTAGTCTGCCGTGGGTTATAATCTACTCATATAGAAATTGTTGAGTTTGCTGTAACATCTGCTTCATAGCTTATAATTTATTTTACTGTTTTAAATAAACTAACCCATAGAGTTAATACATCTCTGAGGAGAGATGGATTAACAGAATATTCTCATGAACATAGCAGAGATTTCCAAAACAACAAAAGGTTTGAGTGAAAGACAGTTCAATATGATTGGTAATGAGATGTCATAGACTGGGGGTTATCAACAGAACAACAAAGAGAGATTTTGCAGATAGGGAAATTATTCATTGAAGTGCACTGTGACTAAAAACCTTACTGTAGACATCAAAGTTCTGACAACTTCGCTTCAGCAATGATCAAGGGAAAGGTTGTAACTTAAGGAAAGCAACTAAAGCACATTGAAAACTCATCATTCCATGGAGGTAGGTTATATCTTCATTGTTGTCTCTTTGGGGAAAGGGTTGGAAGGATTTTCAGGCTAACCCATGTCATGACCAACCTTCAATAGCCCTTAAACCATTAAGAAGATTGTTTGTATCGTGATACCAATGGAAAGCCATGTCATATGTACTCTTTATTCAACCAGCAATATTTAATTTTGGTTTTCACTTGAAAACATAGAAAATAAGAGCAAGAATAGACCATTCAGCTCTTCAAGCCTGCTCCACCATTCAATATGAATATTCAACATAGTACCCTGCTCTCATTTTCTCCACATACTATTTGATACCTTTAACCCTAAGAACCTTAAATGACTCTGACCTCAATCACTTTTTGTGGTAGAGCAGTCCACAGGCTCACTGGGTGTAGGATATCTTGGAGGGAATACAACGTAGGTTTGCAAGAATGGCACCTCGACTTCGGGGTTAAGGAAAGATTATACAAATTAGGCCTGTTTTGACTAGAATTTAGAATGTTAAAGGGTGATTTGATTGAAATCTTCAAGCTTTTAAGAGGAAAAGCCAGGGTAGATAGAGATAAACAATATCCACTGGGTGGAGATTCTAGATCAAGGGGGCATTGTCTGAGAACCAGGGCCATACCATTCAGGGGAGATGTTAAGAAGTACTTCTACACCAAAATGGCAGTGGCTGCTGGATCAGTTGTTAATTTTAAATCTGAGATAGTTGAATTTTTGTTAAACAAAAGCAGGAAGGGAAATGACCCAAAGGCAAAGATAAGCCATAATCTTATTGAACGGGTGAAACAGTCTTGAGGGTTTCGTGGGTTAGAGTTCTTCTGTTCCCAAGAAATTTCTCCTCCTCTTAACCCTAAATGGACTACCCTGTATCCTTAGACCATGACACCCTGTTTTGGAATCTCTGGTCTTCAGAAACATAGAGTCATAGAGTAATACAGCATGGAAACAGGCCCTTCGGCCCAATCTGGTCCATGCTGACCATGGTGCCCATTCAGCTAATTCCAATTACCCACATTTGGTCCATATTCTTCCAAACCCTTTCCATCCAAACCTATCCAAATGTTTTTAAAATGTTGCTATGGTACCTGCCTCAACCACTTTCTCCGACAGCCCATTCCATATACACACCACTCTCTGTGCGAAGAAGTTGCCCTTCAGGTCCTTCCTAAATCTTTCCCCTCGCACCTTAAACATCCTTTCTGCATTTACCCTGTCAGTCCTGTTAGAATTATATAGGTTTCTATGAGCTCCTCCGTCATCGTTCTAAACTCGAGTGAATATAGTCCTAACTGATCCAGTCTCTCTTCATACCACATTCCAGGAATCCAATCCAGGAATCAGTCTGGTAAATCTTTGTTGCACTCCCTCCTTAGCCGGGGCATCCTTTCTTAGATAAGGAAACCAAAGCTGCACACAATACTTCAAGTGCAGTCTCACCAAAATCCCTGCTCCTGTACTCAAATCCTCTCCCAATGAAGGCCATCATAACATTTACCTTCTTCACTCCCTGCCACACCTGCGCACTTACTTTCAGCAATTGGGGTACAAGGACATCCAGGTCTCATTACACCTTTCTGTTTACCAATATCCCGCCTTTCAGATAATAATCTGCCTTCCTGTTTTTGCTACCAAAATGAATAACCTCACATTTGTCCACATTATACTTCATCTGCTGTATATTTGCCCACTCACTTAACTTATCCAAATCACACTGAAGCATCTCTGGATCTTCCTCGCAGCTCACCCTCCCACCCAGCTTTCTGTCATCTGCAAATTTGGAGATATTACATTTAGTTCGCTCATCCAAACCATTCATATATATTGTGACTAGCTGAGGACCTCGTACTGATCCATCAGTTACCATACTAGTCACTGACTGCCACTTGGAAAAAGACCTGTTTATTCCGGCTCTTTTGTTTCCTATTTATCAACCCATTTTCTATCCATCATTTACCTTATGCATAGGTGAGGAATAAGTTCCCAGAATTCTGGAGACGTGGTAAGGGAAGGTTTACGTATCTTGCCAGCTGCTGTCTACTCTCTCAGCAGACAGACCCATAGGTCAGCATTGTGCAAATGTTTCCACTGGCCTCGGGGCTTGCCAGAGCAAACTATTCCGATCATTTGGAGGGTGGGCCCATAGCTTTTCAGAAGCAGAAAGGTCAGAGTGCAAGCCTGGAACCAATCAGATATCATTTTCTTGCAGTGGTCCGCTGTGCTGAAATGTCAGAGAGAACACGCTGAAATGAGTCATTAGTTTTCTGAGTGTCTCTGTTGTAGGATATGCCAATGAGCAAAGTACACAGAAAAAAATAAAAACTGCTTTGAATGCCCTAGTCTAATCTGTTTGTTACTTTCCTCAAAATTGAATTACCCAGGACTTGACTTGCTGTTCATTCTCTTCAACAGGTTGCAGCTACTGTTACTGTAAATTCCCTTGGATGTTTTGGTCTCTGTACTGAAGAGAAGACATAATAGCATTAGAAATAGTTCAGAGAAGGCTTCTTTGACTGTTTCCTGAGATGAGCAGAGGCATTTCATGAGGAAAGGTTGGGCAGGTTGGGCGTTTATTCATTGGAGTCTAGAAGAGTGAAAGGTGAGCTTATTGAAATATATGAATTCCTGAGGGGACAGGATAGAGTGAAAGCCAAGAGGCTGAATTTCATTGTGACAGCGGCTAAAGCTAGGGCACAGTTTGAAAATAAGGGCTGTCCCATTTAAGACAGAGATTACAAAATTTGTTTTCTCTTTGAGGGTCACCAGTCTGTGGAATTCTCTTCCCCAGAGAACACTGGAGGCTGGGCCATGGAATACTCTTAAGACAAAGTTCAATTGACTCTTTATTAAAAGGGAGTCAAAGGCTCTTGGAGGTAGACGAGAAAGTAGAGTTGAGACCTCAATCAGGTCCACCATGAGCTTATTAAATGGTGAAGGAATATCTTTGCACTATTCCTAAGCCTACCACTGACTAATTTGACAGCTTGCCCCTTTTCCACCCTCACACTATGGTTTCAAGGATTTCTGAAAAATGCCTTTTCAAACAATTCATTGTCTTACTGACGTCTTTTGAGATCTCATCAACCTACTCTCTCACCAGCTTGAAATTCAAGCATTGAATTGTAGCAAGCAGCATTGACTTTTGTTTTCCAAAAAATCATTTTGCTGCCTAAGGATTTGCCAGGGACACATGTTGAAAGTGCGGTTTGGACTCTTCTGGGGTGAAGCCTGTTTTTCTCCAGGGGATCAGCTGGCAGTCTGACCATTCCTGTCGAAGGCTCACTGCAAATGAAAAGGTTGTAAGTGCAAGAGAACTATAAACATGAGGCCATGTGGAAATGAGTTGACCTTTCCTGGTCTTCGGGCTTTCAATGGGAGAATGTTGATGAGTGTGTTGACAAGATCTTACTGGCTGGTACTCAATCAATACCATGTGTTAAGCCAGAAAATGTGCTCAGCTTGTTTGGGAAAGTTCTGTCATCTCTCAAGACAGTGTTTTCTATGATGCAAGGCTGAATCCACTTGGAACTAAAATCCAACATGTCTTTGATCAGTGGAAAGAACTTGGGTTTATCAACACTGAGTTCTTTTTCTGTAGGAAAGACAAGGCAGAGTGGTGACCTTTTTGAAATCTTTTAAGTGATGAAGGGCTATGCTGGGGTAATTGTGAACAAGATGCTTCTGCCGATTGGGATCATAAGTGTAAGGAAGTCAGGCGAAGTTTGTCATTCAGAGAGTTTGCAGAATGTGGAACATGCTACCACAGGAAGTAGATGGGACAAGTAGGATGGGTATATGTAAAGGAAACCAGAAAGGGAGAAAACAATAGAAGGAGGTGATGTTAGGGTGTAATAAGATGGTGGAAGATAGCTGTGTCAAGCATAATCACCAACATAGACCCAAGGACTTATTCCATCATCTTAAACCAAAGGCACTGCTTATGACCTTGAGAATGAAAGACAGGAGTGTGTTCTGTAGAAACCACATCCACAGGGGACACACACACACACACACACACACACACATACACACACATTCACACACACACACACTCTCTCACACACACACACTCTTTCTCACTCTCACACACTCACACACACTACACACACACATACACACACAAATGCACACACACACACGCACACACACACACTCACACGCGCACACACACTCTCACACACACACACTCTTTCTCACACTCGCACATACACGCACACGCGCGCACACACACACGCGCACACACACACTCTCACTCTCGCACACACATACACGCACACGCGCGCACACACACATGCACATGCACACACACGCACACTCACACACTCTCACACACACACACTCACTCTCTCTCACACTCACACTCTCACTCTCACACACTCTTTCTCACACACACACGCACACTCACACACTCTCACACACACACACTCACTCTCTCTCACGCTCACACTCTCACTCTCACACACACACACTCTTTCTCACACACAGACACACACACACACACACACACTCACACACACACACAGAAAAAGTGACCATGGACCACATATAAACAGTTGAAGAAAAATGTGTGCACATGTGCCCGAACTTCGATTATTTTCCAAAGCACCTGCTCGGAACACCGTGGGGCCGGCTCCTCAAATTCAGCCAGCGAAAATGGACCTCACTGCACCAAGTGAGAAATAAAAAGGATTACCTGTCCATATTAGCATAAATCTACACAACAGTGGTCTCTCTGGTATAAACATTGAAAAGGATTAAAAATGAAGTTTAAAGAGTGGGACGTTTGATCACCTGGAAATGTTTTAATCTCTGCTTCCCATCAGTTGTAACTATACTGCTGTGAGGGTGAAGCTGTGCGTGGAGTGGGCCTAGTTCCCCATGTTGGAACATGCCCTGTGTATTTCATACTAGAAATTGGCTAGGAATGAGCTCGTTCAGCCTGCTACAAGCAACCAGAAATAAATACCTCAGGGCATTGAAAAATAAATCATGTATGGAAGAAGTTGCCAATTAACTAGTCAAGAAACAAAGAACTGTTTGTTTCTTAATTGGTCACAGGGAAACAGTGCATCACATGGATAAACGTATTGGGGGTGTGGGGGCGAGTTATTGGGGGCAAGATGTTGTGTGATGTGACCTCAGCATACAAACAAAGTTGGCAGGCTGGCTTCACAACTGCTTTGCATGGCCACAGTCCTTGTACAGAGACCCCACTCCCCCCATTCAGCCCAGGAATCAAATCATCAACAGTAATGAAACAGAGTCTCTAACTTCTCTTCACCAAATATTCCTGCTGTGGCTTTGACAAGGATGCAAATCATTTTGTCATCACCAATGAGATCCTGTTGAATTTTTCACATGTGGTCCCCACAAGGATGCTAATTTTTATTGGGATAAAGGTACCCCAGGCCCTTACTGCTCTCTTGTCTTGGTGATCCACTTGGTGATCCACTTGGTGATCCACAGGAGTACTATCAGACAATATTGGCCATTGAACCACATTAAGAGATGTTAGGACAGGTGATCTAAGGTCATGACAATGTGTTAAGTTTTAAGGTGTAACATCAAGAAAGGGAGAGATTTTTACAGGCAGAGGATTATACGGATGGAATTCCAGTGCTTAGGACATTCCTATGTCGATGGTGAGACAATCAAAATCAGTGAGGCTCAAGAGGCTGGAACTGGAAGACAGAATGAGGTTACACAATTGTGACAGGTTAGGCTGTTGAGAATTTGGATGCAGATAAAGTGTTAAAATTGAGCTATGGCAAGACCAGCAACCCATCTAGTTCAGCGAGTGATTTAATGAGCTAGTGCAAACCTGATGGACCAAATGGCCTTCTTCTGCATTGTCAAGTCTCTGTGTCTCTGCAATTCAGATGGTTGAGCTTTGGGATTAGGAATTGAACAGCAGAAGTTTAGACAATCTAACGTTTACAGAAGTCACCAAAGAATGATTGTGAGTATGAGTCATGGATAGTCCCCTTCCTCTCCTTCTAGCCCAGCAGCTCTAAAGGACAGGCCTAGCCTCTAACTAGTGCACAAAATGATGATGAATGCTCTGACTTTGCACTATATCCACTAGGAGGACTTTCCCACGAGGTCTTGTGATATAAACATTTTGGTGGACCAAACTATGCAGGAAGATAATTGGAATGTGGATAATGGGAGTTTCATTCTAATCATTTTATCCTTGCATGCTTCAGAGAATCCTTCAATAGTGCCTTCATTCGGATAGTAATGTGTATATTGAGTGGAGACTGCTTCCATGCTCCTCTTTGGTACCATTTGTACCTTGATATGAATCATTAGTCTGCCTTGTTGGTGATGGATAAAGGACACACCGCTAACATTTCCCTTTTTTTGCAACTGAAAATGAAAATCTCCAGTTTTAGATAAGATTTAGGATTGCTTCATTGCTAATCCAGATGCTCAGCTTTTACTGCATTCTCCCCTTGACTCTTTAATCTCTCCAGTTCCGGCTGTACTCTGCCAACTTTCAGTCATTGCATTTTTCCCATGGAAAAGGGGTCATCAGCTGGAAGACAAAAAGACTCTTCCTATCTAACCCTGATTTCCAATTGGTTCTGTGTATGAAGATTCGTGCTCCTGCGTTTTGAAGATCTGGCATCAGACCCAGGAACATGCTCCAGCCTTTCCCTTCAACTTATGAATCACACAGCTCTCTCGGCTGCCTTTCTGTCATCTGGCAAAGGTCAGATCTCTCCTGAGCACATCTTTACAAGAGCAGCAAATTTATAATGGAAGAGATGAATGTGCGTTTTGAAACGAAAATAGCACAGAGGTACAAGAAACAGCAGATGGAAAGATTTAGGATGAAGTGGGCGCAGTTTGTCCTTTCAGTCCAGTGAGATACTTCTACACATCAAGTATGCTCCACGGACAGAGGGAATGGAAAGGAAGACATTCGAAAGAGTCAGTGCCATACTTAGATCTGTATCAGAACACTATTGAGACAGTGAGGACCACCAATGCAGAGATTGACATAAGGCTGCTAATATATTGTACACTCAAATGAAACACATCTGAGCTTAGGAAGCAAATGGATAACACTGGGAAGTTTAAAACTGTTACCTCCTCCCTTTTCCAAACCGTTGAAGGGCTTTCTGTAATCTTCTGATCTTTCATTCTACTGTCACTCAGACCCTGCTACCTAGCTGTCGTTACTTTTAATGAGCAGTTGAAAACCAATTCTTCAACTTGATCTGATGCTTATTGATTAATGAGTGATATTTGTTCCTGTAAGGGAGAAAAAAACAAATGACACGAAAACTTCTGGGTGGGAAAGGGGCAAGGGTTAATCACACTAAAAACGCAGAGCACAATCCAATGCAGACTTGAAAAGCTGGCAGTTCACTTCAGCGAACTCCATTCAGGGAACAAGGAATGTCATCACCTGGATTGAATTGCAATAAAGTCTTAATTTGTTCTTTCTGGAGACTATTGCTTAAATGGAGGCTCTTTGTAAAAACAAACACCACTCGACAATAGTTGTTCTTTTTAATGAACGAGGCGTGGAACCTGGTAGTTGAGAAACATGTCTTAGTGCAGCTGGGTTTAATAGATTTGGGCTGTGGCTAAACTATTGATCATTACATACAGGATTCTGGTTTCGCATGTGCCTTGAAGCTAGTGTTTCCTGCATTTTCAAGGAGCACTGTGTGCTCCATTAAACCAAGTCATACCTGCCTGTGTCAGACATTTTCCAAAATCTCATTGATACTATTGGAAGTGGAGCATGAAGTGCTCTTTTTGGCTCCGCCAGTATTCCTTGCTTAATTAACATTATTATAAAACATAGATAAATTATCCCCACAGTGTTGTTTGTGGAATGACTGCTTCTGCAATTTCCTACATAACATTGCCCATTGAATAGCATTGGGTTACATTTGGCTTTTCAACCGATTGGTCACTAAAATCTTCTGACCAAACATCTGCCCTCTCACCAAAACCAAAGAAAACCCAGTGCCAAAGAAAATTCAGGCAATGAAACCTAAATGACTACCTCTCAGTGGCTTTAACATCTATCGTTATGAAGTGCTTTGAAAGGCTAGCAATGGCACACTTCAATACCAGCCTCCCAGATTGCCCTGATCCACTACAATTCACCCACTGTCACAATAGGTCCATAGCAGATACCATCCCCCTGCCCTACACTTATCCCTGGAACATCTGGATAACAAAGAGACCTACGTCAGACTCCTATTCATTGACTTTAGCTCTGCCTTCAACATCATAATTGCAACCAGACTCATTTTCAAACTCTGAGACTTAGGACTGTTCTCCCCGCTCTGTAACTGGATCCTCGACTTCCTGACCTATAGACCGTAATTGGTAAGGATAGGCAACACCTCTTCCACCATAATGCTCAACACTGGTACCCTACAAGGCTGTGTACCCAGCCCCCTACTGCACTTCTTATACATTCACAACTGTGTGGCCCCATTCAGCTCTAACTCCACATTTGCCAATGAGACCACCATTGTGGGTCAGATCCCAAACAACAAGACAAAGTACAGGAAAGAGACGGAGAGCTTAGGGGCATGGTGTAAAGATAATAGTCTCTCCCTCAATGTCAGCAAAGTGAAGAAGCTGGTCATTGACTTCAGGAAGCAGCGTGGAGGACATGCCCCTGTCTGCATCAATGATGCTGAGGTGGCGATGGTCAAAAAATACAAGTTCTCAAGAGTATATGTCACCAACAAACTGTCCCGGTCCATCCACATCTACACTACAATCAAGAAACCACACTACTTCCTCAGAAGGTTAAGGAACTTTGGCATGTTCACAATGGGTCTTACCAATTCTTACAGATGCACCACAGAAAGCATCCTATCTGGATGCACTATAGCTTGGTATGGCAACTGCTCTGCCCAAGACTGTAAGAAATTACAGGGCAACTCAGTCCATCACGAAAACCAACCTTCCTTCCATTGACTCTTTCTACACTTCCGGCTGTCGCAGGAAAGCAATCAACATAATCAAAAAACCCTCCCACCCTGAATAAACGCTCGTCAATTGGGCAGAAGCCTGTAGTGGAGAAATGCAGAGACCATGAGAGTCTATAGAGGATCACAGGAATACGGAGCAAGCTCGAGGGGACAAATGGTTGACTCCTGTTTCTTAAGTTCCTTGAGTTCTAAGGAGGGGAGATGCCATGGTTGGATTTGAAAATGAGGATGAGAAATTTTAAGGGATGATTGGACTGGGTGCATGTTCGGACATGGGCTGCAAAGTTTATGTAGAGCGGCAGAAGAATGAAGTCATCAAGTTTAGAGGGAACCCGTGAATGGATGAGAGTTTCAGCAGCAAATGTGCACAGACTGAGGGAGACGTGAAGCAATCTTATTGATGTGGAAATTTAATAGTTTGATTTGATTTATTATTGTCACATGGGCCGAGGTACAGTGACAAGCATTGTTTTGCATTCTAACAAATCATACCTGACATAAGTATATCAGAGTAATAAAACAGAGTGCAGAATATAGTGTTACAGCTACAGATAAGGTTCAGAGAGAGGTCAACTCCAATATATGAGACTTCCTTTCATAAGTCTGATAACAGAAGGGAAAAAAGCTGTTCTTGAATCTGTTATTACATGGTTTCAAACTTTTGTATCTTCTGCCTGATTGAAGAAGGTGGAAGAGAGTACAGCCGGAGTGGGAGGGGTCTTTGATTATGTTGGCTGCTTTCCCGAGGCAGTGGAAAATATAGACAGACTTGATGGAAGGAAGGCTGGTTTTTCTGATGGACTGGGCTCTGTTCACAACTCTCTGTAATTTCTTACGGTCTTGGGCAGAGCAGTTTCCATACCAAGCTGTGATGCATCCGGATGGGTGCTTTCTGTGGTGCATATTTAAAAATTGGTAAGAGTCATTGCGGACATGCCAAATTTCCTTAACCTTCTGAGGAAGTAGAGGCATTGGTGTGACCATTGCATCGAAGTGGATGGACCAGGGCAGATCGCTGGTGATGGTAGTGGTAATATGATCCAGAGGACCACACAATTGCTCTGTGGACGTGGTTCAAATCCCACCACTGTAACTGGAGATGTATAAATTCAGTGAATATATCTGGAATTGAATGCTAATCTGAGTAATAGTAGCCATGAAACTACCACTAATTGCCAGGAGAAACCCATATAGTTCACTAATGTCCTTTAGGGAAGGACACCTAATGCCCTTACCTGTGGATCCAAATCCACAGCTTGACTCTTAACTGCTGTCTGAAGTGTCCTAGTAAACCAGTCATTTCAAGGGACAATTAAGGATGGCCAACAAATGTTGTCTTTGCCAGCAATACCCACATCCCATGAAAGAATAAACAAAATGACCAAGGAGTATTTTTATTTCAAGATCAATCATGACTGTAGGTCGGCCTGACGAGCACACTGCTAAACAGTCAGCTTCAGGATGGATGTTAAGAAGCCTTCTTGCAACAAGATGGATTCCTACCTGCAACAATCTCTGGGTAAAACAGTGGGGGTAAAATCAGTGGGATTATTCTTAAAGCAATATGATGCACCAGAGGTGAGGGGAGGGGGCTAGTAACATCTGGTGGAAGAATGACTAGATGGAGCAAATGGCCTCCCTAATTTATTGTTGTGACCTCTGTAATACATTCTTTATTTCTTTCTCGCTTTCTATTTATGCATTGCAGCTTTTTCAATGAAACGGCAACTTGGGCAAAGCCAGTTGTTGATGCAACTCCCTTGGCAATACCTTGGCTAGAGATGACTTGTCTGGTTTGATTTTGAACAATAGTTTGGCTGTTGACAGCAGTTAATGCTTCAACCAGTCAGAATCCACTTACTAATCAATCAGCACTCAGTGTAAATTGTTGTTCCCTTTGAGATTTGGTATTCTTGTGATTCTGTCCTTACGAGTACAAGACAAAAGGCTTTGACAACATGTCATTTTTACTCAGCAAGTTCTGTACCACCAAGCAACCATTTTCTTCTTGCTCTGAGAATGGGAAACCCTTCAATATTTTAGGATAAGGGGTGACAGATTTAAAACAGTGAAGAGAAATTGCTTCTCGCAAAGGGTCGTGAATCTGTGAAATTCACTCCCCTAGAGTGTGGTGAATGCTGGTACATTGAGTAAATTTAAAGAAGAGATAGTCATGGTTTTAATTAGTAATGGGTTGAAGGGTAATGGGAGTAAGGGTTGAAGCTGAGATGAGATCAGCCACGTCCGTATTAAATGGCAGACCAAGCTTGAATGGCTGAGTTGCTTACTCCTACTTCTGCTCCTTGTTCTTGCATTTTTATGATCCATGTTCTGGATTGTCCCAGCTATGAACTGCCTGTTACTAACTAGCTTCATGGCATCATCCCAGGTCCCTGTTAACACTGCACAAATTTGGCTGCAACAGACGTGTTCAAGACTTATCCAAGTCATTTAGTTTGTTATAGCTGTGGACCACTCCTGTGTTCTGCCATTCCACAAATAATTTACATGCATTTAAATGTCACATTGGGTGTTACCTATCCACTGTTTTATGACTCATTTACTCATGATTTCTCTCACATTTTTATACCTTGATGCTGGCCCATTGGACAATACCCTCACATGAGTCAGACACTTATGGGTTTGAACGCTGATCTTGAGTCAAAACACAAAGTCCAGCCTGACACTAGGATCAAGTAGTGTTGTCTTTTGGATAAGATGCTAAACCAAGGTCCCATTTGCCTACTGAGCTGAATGCGACAGACCCCCGTGCTACATTGAAGAAGAGCACAGGTGTTTTCCTAAGTGTCCTGACCAAGAATTAACCCTCAAATAAATCACCAAAGCAGATGATCTGATCATCACACAGCTGTTTCTTGGAGCTTGCTGTGTGCTAATTGACTGTCATGTTTCCTACATTGTAGCAGTGGCTATCGTTTGAGACAGTTTCATTGAAAGTAAAGCACTTTGGGAAGCCGTGACGTCATGAAAGGTACTAGAGAAATGTGAGATGCTTTGCATAGACCTCAAGTTATCATCTCAAGCTACATTTCTTCTGTCCCTTCCTGACTGAAAAACCTTTCTGTTTTCCATTTTTAATTTTTACTCATAATTCATGGCAGTGCTATAACATGCTGAACTGACTAGATATATGAAGAAGGACAGGACAAGAGTGGTTAGTCGAAAGAATCTGTTTTGTGATCTGTTGGAAACTCCAGCACCATCTTCACTATTTCTCTGATACAGTCACTGCCAAAAGAGGCAAAAATCTGCAAAAAGCCAACTTAGGAACTTACTTCTTTTTGGCAATTCCCCTCTGATCTTGGAAGGCAATCAAGGAACCGCCAAGAATTTCCAACATACACTTTATAGATATTTCCTAATCAACCTGTTCAGAGATGTTATCACACACGTGTGGGGCATGAACCCATGGTATCCTAACTTTGAATCTATCCTTGAACCCTATCTATTTGAAATGTATAGGATTCTTAGGAGCTTGACAGGGTAAATGCTGAGAGGATGTTTCCCCTCATGGGAGAGTCTAGGACCAGAGGGCACAGTCTCAGAATAAAGGGGCATCAATTTAAGTCTGAAATGAGGAGGAATTTCTTCTCTCAGAGGGTCGTGAGTCTTTGGAACTCATTGCTGCAGAGACTTGTGGGGGCAGTGCCTTTATGTATGTTTGAGGCTAGATAGATAGTTACTAGATCAGTCAGGAAATTAAGTGTAATGGGGAAAATGAGGAAAATTAACATGAGGAGAGTCGTTGGATCAGCCCTCATCCTATTGAATGGTGGCGCAGGCTTTATGGGCTGAACAGCATATTCCTTATCCTCTTGCTTATGGTATTATAACACAGGCCTCCAAGTCCAGAGGTAGAGAAACTACCACTGGACCACAAGAGACCCTAATTACATGCAATATGTTGTCACTTTAAGGAAATTTGTCCAGCTTCATTTTAAATGCTTGCAGCAATCTCACAAACTCCAAAAGAACCTTTTGGAATCTTTATCCACCTAATTTAGGCCTAATGTTTCTCCCTAGCGCATTCAGCATCCCAACTGGATTTTGAGGATGACAATCATACCTCCTTCCTTCTCCCCCGAGGCTCAGCTCTTGCACTGATTCTGTTCTCGGAAATTTTCCAACGTCGTTTACATCACTTGCATGTGAGGGAGCCAAAACTCAACACAATATTCCAGATTTGACCTGGAAAAGCAATGCAAATGTAGTGTCCTTGTATTAAATCACTTTGTCCTGGCATCTCATCCTTACACCCTAGTGGATGTAACAAGCGTTCTTAACTAAAATGTTTCTAAATTCTCCCATCCACTTGCTCAAATGCTATTTCCTTAAGCTGAGCTGAAGACAATTTTAATTGTGAGAGGAACCATAAGACAAGGCATTGCCCTCAGAAATCCCAATGCTTTACAGTCAATGA
The DNA here is from genome assembly GCA_024137785.1 of Ginglymostoma cirratum. Taxonomy (NCBI): domain Eukaryota; kingdom Metazoa; phylum Chordata; class Chondrichthyes; order Orectolobiformes; family Ginglymostomatidae; genus Ginglymostoma; species Ginglymostoma cirratum. The sequence continues at coordinate 15,037,642 of JAHRHZ010000047.1, read as the reverse complement.
TGCATTTCTTGTTTAATCGCAGTCCCTGTTATAATGTCAGAATTGTAGCATTCATGTCAAGCACAACATGCTCTCACAAATAGCAATGTGATAATGACCTGACACGTTGTCCTTTGAAGTAAAATACAGAACAGTGGATGCTAAAAATCCAAGAAAAGAAGCAGAAATTGCTGAAGAGACACTGCAGGTCTGGCAACAGATGTGGAGAGAGAAACACAGCGATAATGTTTCGGGTCTAGTGACCCTTCTTCAGAACTGGACTCAAAACGTTAACTCTGCTTTCTCCCCACAAATGCTGCCAGACCTGCTGAGTTTCTCCAGCAATTTCTGCCTTTGCTTCTGTTCTTTGAAGTGTTATTTAAGGTGTAACTAATGGCCAGGATGATGAAGAGAAAACTCCTGTTCTTTGTTGTCAGTTTAATTTTATTATTAATGATAATCATGAGCTTCTGCCTTACTACACAGTCTCAAAGACACGATTCTGATGTCTTTTGTCTCATTTCTACTTATACCCTTGAGTTTGCAATATGAAAATAAACAGCCATCGATGATGATATCATTCCATTACGCTGCCACATATGGTGAGCAGGAATGTACGTTTGGTATTGGAAACAACATTTGGAACATGGTGTTCTGCATGAATATTTGTAGGCTGACACTGTCAACTAAAGATCTTCACATTCTGCCATTGGTCCCGATCTCAACCAGATGCTGGTTGTTTGGCCAGTCTATAACTAAGCAGGAGGCATTCACCATGTCACAGGCTGTGATGTTAATATACATCTTAATTATTCATTTCAAATTCTGCTGCCCAACATGTTATTGGGGGGCATCAATTATTCTAACAATGGATAATTATGCCTGACACTCCTCGCACACAGTTTGAAGATTTTGTCCATTCCTTTAATGACACTGTTTAAATGCCTTTTCATGTCAAACAGGCAACTGGAACAGACCCATCTTTTTGATCCATCTTTGTTTTCATTTTGGTTTGTTTTATCACTTTAAAGATTTTGCATATATGCCAGTTATAGTTAATGAAATCGCATCAATTAGAGTTTTCTTTTAAACAGTCTTGTTTGTTAGGATCAGGACATAGAACATAGAACATAGAACAGTACAGGCCCTTCAGCCCACGATGTTGTGCCAACCTATTACCCTACTTAGATCAATCTACCCTGCATACCCTACATTTAACTATCATCCATGTGCCTATCCAAGAGTCGCTTAAAAGTCTGTAAAGTATCTGACTCCACTACCCACTGCCAGCCCATTGTTTTATCTATTACCCTCTGCAAAGTTAACAATGAACTCTCACTTTTATCTTTTGCAGGTGGTGCTGGAAGTATTCATTTCTTTTTCATGATTGTGGAAAAATGTTCAAAAAGTGGAGCAGGAGTGTTTTCTAAACAGAGGAAGGCATTTATAACTGAACAGAATAATACCTAGTAATACCCTGGGGATTTCATAGAATCCTTACAGCATGGAAACAGGACCTTCGGCCCAACAAGTCCACACCAACCCTCACAGCAAACCACCCAGACCCATCCCCGTATAACCCACCTAATCTATATAAATCTCTGAACATTACAGACAATTTAGAACTGCCAGTCCACCTAGTCTGCACATCTTTGGACTGTGGGAGGAAACCGGAGCACCCAGAGGAAACCCACACAGACACGGGGAGAATGTGCAAACTCCACACAGACAGTTGTCCAAGGGTGGGATCAAACCTGGGTCCCTGGCACTGTGAGGCAGCAGTGCTAACCACTGACTCACCGTGTTACTTGACTTGAAATGAAGAGACAGCAGGGATACAAAAATGAGACAGAATGCAGAGAGCTAGAATGAGCAGTTTTTTTTCAGACTAAAAGGGAATGTGTAGTACTTATTTCAGGATTCAGCATTTAACATACGCATTTTTTTGGTACGGGCTAGTGGCATGTACCGGGTGCAGTTTTGAAGTTTGGAGATGACAGACATAAGGATGATAACAGACATAAGGTGAACATTGGCAGGTTGTTGAAATGGTCAGACACAAGGTAGATGACATTTAACGTAGGAAAATGTGAAGTCATACATTTTGATAGGAACAGTGAACAAAGACGATACAAGCAAAATAGTAAAAGTCAAAGTCACAATAGTCTTACCAAACACTGGGCTGCTCTGTCATTAGAGGACATGGTGGTGGTTTAACCTGAGGGCCACCATACGTCAGGTGAGGGGAGAGGTCAGGAATGAGAGTCCTTCATGGTAACCTCATACAGTAGCAGGAATTGAACCTGTACTGCTAATACCACCCTATATCGCAAGCTCAGCCGTACAGCCAACTGAGCTGAGCAGCGCTCAACATAGGGAAGGGATTCAGATTCTTGATCTTTTGGGGAATCAAGGATTACGGGGAAAGAGCAGGAAAGTGGACATGAGGAGAATGGGATCACTCATCTTCCTACTGAATGTTGGAGCAGGCTCAAGGGGTCAAATGGCCTGTCCTGTTCCTATATCTTATTGGAAGAGACCTGGAGTATCATGCACTAAACTTTGAAGGTAGTGTGCCAAGTTGATAAAGCCATTCCAAAAGTGAGGAAGTTTCACTGAAACTTTATAAATCACTGGTTAGGCCCCAGTTGGAGTGTCACCTCTGATTGTAGGCAGCAGTCTTTGGGAAGGAGACCACAACCTTTGAAGAGGTATAGAGGAGATTGACTAGAACAGTACCAGTGAGGATGCAATTTGGGATCTGATGAACTAGACCTGTTCTCCTCAGATCAGAGAGGATTAAGAGAGATGTTCAACATTTTCAGGGGTTTTGAAGCAATGGAGAATGAAAAACAGTTCAGTTTACCCATCGTCCAACAAATAGTATCAGTCAGTGTCTCACTGAAATCCAAAAAAAAGATTTGACCCTCACAGTCTGCACAACGTTAATGAAAGATTTATGTGAGATATAATTTCCTTCCTAGAGGTTGTGGCAGGATGGATACTGAGAGGTTGTTTCCCTTGGCTGGAGAATTAGGGACCACAGTTTTGAGACGGGGTCAGCCATTTAGAACTGAGATGAGGAGATGCTTCTTTCTTCAGAGGGTTATGAATGACTAATTGTACAGTATATTCAAGACTTTGGGCACAAATAAAAGAGAGGGAGAGGGCAGAAAGTGGAGGCATAGAACCATAGACTGTCACAGCATGGAACAAAGTCCTTTGGTCCATCTTAGCTTCACCAATCATCAAGCATCTATTGACTCTAATCCCATTTCTCAACTTGGCCTGTAGCCTCTGATACTCTGCATTTCAAGATCCTGTAAATACTTGTTAAATATTGGAATGGTTCCTATCTCTCCAACCCTTGCAAGCAGTGAGTTCAAGATACCCAGCCCCTCTGGGGTAAATACATTTATCATTAAATCTTCTCCAAGCATCCTGCCCTTTACCTTAAATCTGTGATAATTGACTCTCCAGTAAGTAGAAACATTTAATCCTTTCAAGCCAATCTATGTCCCACAAAATTTTATACAACTCAATCAAGTCCTCCCTCAGACTCAATAAAAACCAAAAGAACGGCACATGCTGTAAATCAGGAACAAAGTTGCTGGAGAAGCTCAGCAGGTTTGGCAGCATCTGTGAAGGGAAAAACAGAGTTAACGTTTCGGGTCCGGTGACCCTTCCTCAGAATCTCCCTCAGACTCTGCTCTATGGAGAATCCCCCCAGCCTATCTAGTCTCTCTTCATCGCTGAAATGCTGCAGTGCAGGCAACATCCTGGTGAATTTCTTCTGCATCCTCTCTAGTTCAATCACATCCTTCCTATCCAGGAGTTCACCAATTTACAAACGTCCAACTTATGAATACTTGTACTAACAAACATGATCCCATACAGGACTGTAATTTTAAATATCTGACTTATGCGCATTTCTTGAAGTTATAAACAGCTGCTTTATATTGTGTTCTGACTCGCATACAAATCAACTTCAAACAGCGTCCATAATGGAACCCATTCACAACCCAGGGAGTGTCTGTCATGTAGCAAGCAGAACAGCACTCACTCCCTAAGTAATGTTATATACAGTGCCATCATAACCTCCCAGACTTTGTCTTCTATGCCTTGACCGGTAAAGGAAAATGCCTTTAGGTGAAGGAGCAAACCAGCCATGGTCTTACTGAATGATGGAGTAGCCTCGAAGTTTCTTCTGCTCCAACCTTGTGTTCTAACGCACAAACCTGTGACGGGACCCCTTCATGGAAAATTCAGGACTTCAAGAGTTAATTCTTTCTTGTGATGCTGAATTTTCCCAGGATATGAATTGAGAGGAAAATCCGCCATGGAAAAGTTCTTTAAATGATATAAGTGATAAAATAAGTAGAGCGCACAAAGGATTCAGAACAGTTTCTGTTACAAGTAAATAAGCTGCAGCATCATTTATGGCTTACATTTAATACAGAAACCCTCCAAACAGGGAGATAGAAAACAGCTGTGATTTCTCAAATTCAAAGCTAAGCAGAGTCAAAACATTTTGGCATTGGTGGCACTGAGAGAATGGTCAGCTCAATAAAAAGCATGTTTCAATAGCTGAATGCTATTCTGTTCAAGAAGTTAATGTCTAGCTGTACCTGGGGTGATGCCCTGTTGAGATATTTTCAAAAAGAATCATCTCCTGGAATTGTAAGAGAAGGAAATATTCGCGAAAGTCAAGTTCAGATGTCTCTTTTTCTACTGTCTCGTCATGTGAGTGAAACCATATTTGTTATTGCCTGTCCTTAGTTGCCCTGAGCAACTATATTTACTAGTGAGTGGTATGCTAGACCACTGCAAGAGACACTAGGGGCTAATCCTGAGATTATAGTGAGGGTTAGGCCAAACTGGGAAGAGCATTACGGAACTTGCTGGCTCTCTTAATGACCTGGCAGCCGTCTCAATGGCTAATTTATTCCTGTACCAGCCATAAGATTCCCAGATACTTTAAGCTCAAAAACAGGCTATGAGGGCTTCAAACTCGCATGCTAAGGTAAAAATCTCACACAGTGATTTGACAAGGGTAACCATAGGCCATTCTTTTCCCCCATCCAATAAGATCGTGGCTAATCGGATTTTACCTCAACTCTACATGCCTGCATCTCCGTGATAATTTTTCAGCCCTGCGGTCATGAAGAATCTATCTACCTCTGTCTTCAAAATATATAAAGATTCTGCAAACTATCTTCTGAAGAAGGGAATTCCAAAGGCTCGCAACTCTCAGAGACAGAAGCACTCTTACCAACTTTTACAGATGCACCATAGAAAGCATCCTATCTGGATGCATTACAACTTGGTATAGCAACTGCTCTGCCCAGGACCGTAGGAAACTACAGAAAGATGTGAACACAGGCCAGACCGTTACGGAAGCCAACCTCCCATCCATGGACTCCATTTACACTTCTTGTTGCTGCGGAAGGACAGCGACATCATCAAAGACCCTTCCTACCCCAGTTATAATCTCTTCCAACATCTTCCGTCAGGCAGAAGATGCAAAAGTTTAAACACACGTACCGACAGGTTCAAGGATAGCTTCTGCCCTGCTGTGATTAGACAGCTGAATGGACTTCTCTAATTTCAAATCTAATATTGATCTTGCTGTTCGTATATCTTCTCTGCAGCTGTACATTTGTATTCCTCGCTCAGTTCAACCACCCTGCGATCTTTGCGTCTTTGTATGGTATGATCTGCCTGTACTGCACATAAAACAAAACTTTTCACTGTACCTACGCACATGTGACAATAATAAATCCAATCAAAAAATGTTTCCTCATCCCTGTTTTAAATGGGTGATCCCTTACTTTCAACTCTAACCCCTAGCACTGGATTCTCCCGCACGAGGAAACATCCTTCATGGTTAAAGGAGGCGAGCAGGAGATTGGCAGCTTGCACAAAGGCTCGTGTTGCGAAGTTGGGTAGAGTGCTTCTGGGTTGGGAGACAGGAAGTTAGAATTTGGTGTTTATAAAATGCTGGGTGTTGTGGGGGAGGATTGCGTGGTCCCTTTAAAAGATGATGTGCTTTTTCTGTGCTTTGAGATTTAAAATGGATGTCTGTGAGCAGCAGCTTGAAAATTTGCAGCACACAGAAAGCACCAAATTGAAACATTTTTATCAAAAGGCCATACAGTTAGAAGGCCAAGCAGCAGTTTTGTTTTGTTACCAAAGCAACAAGTTTTGGAATTTAGCCAATTAATTTGAACGAGGTGCTCCTCTTTGGGTGTTTTGGTTTTAATTTTTATTTGGGGGGTGGGGTTGGTCAGCCTCCACTTGGAATCTGGAGGAGTGATGTGGGAAGAGCTGGACTGCTGTGTTTGGTCGTGGCAGGACAGTTAGTGAAGGTAAGAAATTGACTGAAAAGAAAATGACTTTTAGATCAGAGGTCAGCATGATCAAAATTTAGATCCCTCTCAGGGATTGGCTGGCAGAGTCTTTAAAGGTGCTATGGTCCCAGCCAATGGTACAACTGGCCAAGGCGGATTGCAGGACGAAATCCACTTGTCAGATCAGATTTTCTTTTTTCTAAACAAAAGCAGTGGCCATTCTCTGAAATATCATTAGATGAGGCTACAGTGTTTCATTTTTAACAGCGAGCAGAAGTTAATGCACACAAAATGAAAACACAAAATAACCTAACTATCCAGATATAGAGGAAAGGTTAGAAAAATCTTAAAGCATGCAACAAAACAACATTTTCAATCCACTTCCCAATATCATCCATTTATAGAAATTCAAGTCTAGGGAAATTATATATCTACACAACATCTTTAAGTTTGAAATAACTGATTCTCTGCAGTTTCTCTCCTGTGAACTGTGGCGTGTTCTTATATGAATACCATAAAACTGAGAGCTTAGACATTCTCTGTTTCTAATAACCTAAAGATTTCTATCCAAATCCTTCTGGTTGGAAGTTTCACATACTATATTTCTGCTCTGATGACTTACTCCTTGAACTGCTCTGAAAAACTACTTTCTAGTACAGAGTCTGTATTTGTTTCTGACCCTTCAGAACGGCTCCCTCTGAACTGCCCCCGAAGCTGTCAATCTGCTTTTTCTAATACTAAAATTAGCCATGGATTTATAGAGTCATTCAGCACGGAATCAGACCCTTCGGTCCAACTCATCTGTGCTGAGCAGACATCCCAACCTGACCTAATCCCATTTGCCAGAATTTGACCCATGTCCCTCTAAACCCTTCTTCCCAATGCCTTTTAAATGTTGCAATTGTACCCGCCCCCACCATTTCCGCTGGCAGCTTGTTCCATGCACCACCCTCTGCATGAAAAAGTTACCCCTCAAGTCCATTTTAAATCTTGCCCCTCTCAGCTTAAACCTATGCCCTCTAGTTTTGGACTCCCCCACCCTGTTCATCCTATCCATGATCCTCATAATTTTATAAGCCTCTATAAGGTCACTCCTCAGCCTTCAATGCTCCTGGGAAAATAGCCCCTGCCTATTCAGCCTCTCCCTATAGCCCGAACCCTCCAACCCTGACAACATCCTTGTAAATCTTTTCTGCACCCTTTCAGGTTTCACAACATCCTTCCTATAGAAGGGCAACCAGAATTGTATGCAGCATTCTAAAACTGGGCTCTCCAATGGCCTGTTCAGCCACAATGTGACAACCCAACTCCTGTACTCAATGATCTGACCAATGAAGTCAAGTGTGACAAACACCTTCTTCCAACCTGTCTACCTGCAACTCCACTTTCAAGGAACTATGTACCTGCCCCACTAGGTCTCTTGGACCACAACACTGCCCAGGGCCCTACCATTAACTGGTTGGCTCGCTGGTTCATTGTTTTCCCACAGACGTTTATTAAGTGTATAAGTCCTGCCCTGGTTTGCCTTACCAAAATGCAGCACGCCACATTTATCTAAATTAAACTCCATCTGCCATTCCTCGGCCCATTGGCCCATCTGGTTAATGTCCCATTGTACTCTGAGATAATCTTCTTCACTGTCCACTACACTTCCAGTTCTGGTGTCATCTGCAAATTTAGTAACCATACGTCCTACATTCACATCTGAATCATTTATATACACAGAAATTCTGAACTGAAAACAAATGAATGCCCTTTAATGCTTACCCATCTGTCATAAACCACCACAGCTGAACCATTTTCTATTAACAATCAAAGTGTTTGCAGTCACATACTCTTCGACACATATTGGATTAGGTCACTGTTCCAGAAGAACAATCTGACCTGTTTCTTTTCAAAGAAATTCTGTACAAAAGTAGCTGGCACCTATGTACCACTATTTAAAAATCCAAATTTTAATAATAATATTAATACATAGATAAATAAACAATGGATCGTTTATCACACAGGGTTTTGAGTTGGAGACAGCAAGGACTGCAGATACTGGAAGCCAGAATCAACCGATGTGAAGCTGGAAAAGCACAGCAGGTCAGACAGCGTCCGAGGAGAAGGAAAGTCAACGCTTTGGACCGAAACCCTTCATCAGGCCTGGGGAGGGGGACGGGAAATAAATAGCCGGCGGGGGGGAGGTGGAACTGCGGGGAGGGTAGGTGAGATGGTGATAGGTGGATGCAGGTAGGGGGTTATTGTGGTTGGTCAATGGGAAGGGTGGAGAGGATAGGTGAGCAGGAAGATAGACAGGTCAGGTCAGGTCAGGAGGATGAGGAGGAGGGTGAGGGCTGGACATAGGATAAGGGTGTGGAGGGTTTTGAAGCTGATGAAGTCAATATTGACGCCATTGGGCTGTAAGCTCCCAAGGCAAAATATCAGGTATTGTTCCTCCAGTTTACGTTTAGCCGCACTCTGACAGTGGAGGAGGCCAAGGATGGCTATGTTGTCCGGGGAGTGGGGGGGTGAATTAAAATGGATGGCAACCGGAAGGTCGGGTTCGTTGGTACGTACAGAGCGCAGATGCTCCACGAACTGCATTTGGTCTCCCCGAGAGACAGGAGGCCACATCAGGAGCAACAGATTCAATAGATCAGGTTGGATGAAGTGCAGGTGAATCTCTGCTGGATCTGGAAGGATTGTTTGGGGCCTTGGATGCAGGTGAGAGGGGAAGTGGAGGGGCAGGTGTTACACCTCTTGCAGTTGCAGGGAAACGTATTGGACGTGGTGGAGAAGTTGGTGGGGAGTGTGGAGCTGATGAGAGAGTTGAGGAATGAACAGTCCCTGTGGAAAGCGGACAAGGGGTGGGGAGGGAAATATCTTTTTGGTGGCGGGGTCTGATTGTAGGTGGCGGAAATGTTGGAGGATGATGCATTGGATTCAGGGGTTGACCGGGTCGTACGTGAGGTCTAAGGGGACTGTATCCTTATTGTTGTTGTGGGGAGGGGGCTGAGGGCAGAAGCACAGGAAAGGCAGGAGATGCATTGAGGGCATCGTTAATTACAGGGAAAGGGAAACTACAGTCACTAAAGTGGGAGGCTATCTGGAATGTCCTGGAGTGAAACGCCTCATCCCAGGAGACAGAGCAATTGAGAGAATGGGATAGCATTTGTACAGGAGGGCGGGTGAGAGAAGGTGCAGTCGAGGTAGCTGTGAAGGTCAGAGGATTTGAAATGAATGACAGTGATGAGTCGGTTACCGGAGATGGAGACGGAGAGATCCAGGAAGGGGAGGGAGGTGTCAGAAATGGTCCAGGTGAATTTGAGGGCACAAGGGAAGGTGTTGGCAAAGTTGATGAACTGTTCGTGCTCCTTGTGGGAGCATGAGGCAGCACCGATACAGTCATCGATATAGCGGAGGAAGAGGTGAGGGCTGGAGCTGGTGTAGTTGTGGAAGAAGGACAGTTCCATGAATCCTACAAAGAGGCAGGCACAGTGCGAGCCCATGTGGGTGCCCATGGTCATCCCTTTGGTTTGCAGGGAGTGGGAGGAATCAAAAGAAAAATTGTTGAGGGTGAGGACCGGTTCTGTCAGTGGCGGGGGACTGATTGGGCCTATGGGAGAGGAAGAAGTGGAGGGCTTTTAGGCCTTCCATCTGAGGGCCACAGGTATAAAGGAACTGTACATCCATGGTGAAGATGAGGTGTTGGAAGGCCGGGGAATTAAAAGTTTTGGTAAAGGTGAAGGGCATGGGTTGTGTCATGAATGTAGGCTGGGTGTTCCTGGACCAAAGGGGAAAGAACGGAGTTAAGATAGGAGGAGGTGAGCTCAGGGTGGCAGGAGCAGGCAGAGACAATGGTTTGACTGGAATAGTCGGGTTTATGAATTTTGGGAAGGAGATAGAAACAGGTTTCTGCAGAGTTGGGGGACTATCAGGTTGGAAGCTATGCTCAGGAGATCTCCTGAAGTGATGAGGTTGTCGATGGTCTGGGAGATGATGGCTTCATGATCAGAGGTGGGGTCATGATCGAGGGAACAGTAGGAGGTGGTATCAGAGAGTTGGCATCTGGCCTCGGCGATATAAAGATCAGTTCACCATTTTACCACTGTGCCCCCCTGATTGCAGGGTTTAATAGTGAGGTTGGGGTTGGAGTGGAGGAAGTGGAGGGCTGTGCATTCTGATGGGGAGAGGCTGGAGAGGGTTAGACAAATCCAAGTGATTGATGTCCTGTCAGCAGTTTGAAGTGAAGGAGTCGAGGGAGGGGAGGAGGCCGGGAGGGGATGCCCAGGAGGATGAAGTTTGTTGGAGGTGGGAGAAGGGGTCATTAGAGGGTGGGTTAGATTCTCGTTCAAAGAAATAGGTGTAGAGTGGAGACAGCGGGAAAAGAGCTCGACACCATGGCATGAGCGGAATTCGTTCATGTGTGGGTGTGAGGGGGGTTGATGAAGGTGAGCCCTTTGCTGAGGACTGACCATTCAGCCTCAGTGAGGGGGAAGTCCGGGTGGGTGGTTAATATCCAGCAGGGCTTGGGGCTGGGGCCTAGTGTACAACCGGGGCCAGGAGGGAGGGGGTGGAGACTATCTTAGGAGGTGGGTGTGTGGGCAGAGGTGGAAGTAACCTGGTTGTCAATGATGTCGACAGTCACATGGTCTTCTACGTTGGCAGAAGTGGCAGTCATGTGATCTTCGATGTCAGTGGAAGCAGCAGTCATGTGATCTTCAATGTCAGCTGAAGCAGTAGTCATGTGATCTGTAGAAGTGTTTGGAGCACCCCCATGGCCAATGGTATGTGCTGCTCTTGGAGAAGGTCAGAATTGAGGTTAGGATGCTGCATGGTTGAGGAACTTTGTGTCTGGAGGTAAGTATGGGAGAGCTTGGCGTACTTACCTTTCAATTGTCCCAGCTAAGAATGGTCTTTGGTAATCTCCTTTCCAATGCATAGGAGGGAGGACCTTTTGACGACAAGTTCAACCATGTCGCACAGAGTAGTATGTATCACAATGGACACTAATGGGAATGTTCAATAAAGAATGAAGAAAAGGACACGACATTGTTTCTTCCTCAATACAGGAAATGTCCCAATTCCTCTGTAGCCATAAATGTTTGCCAACATGAGGAGTGTTGAGCTAGACTCAGTAAATAACAATGATGCACATATGAATAAAGTGAATCAAACATAATTTGAAATATTTACAAGTGAAATATGAAAAGGCCATCAGAGATAAAAGGTACTGCAGATGCTGGAGAATCCGAGATAACAAGGCGTGGGGCTGGACGAACACAGCAGGCCAAGCAGCATCATAGGAGCAGGAAAACTTGACGTTTCGGGCTATTTCTGATGAAGGGTCTAGGCCCGAAACATCAAGTTTTCCTGCTCCTATGATGCTGCTTGGCCTGCTGTGTTCATCCAGCCCCACGCCTTGTTATCTATGAAAAAGCCATGCTTCCTTTGTCCTTTTAGTAGGTTTATGGTAATAGCAATACTGATGGGCAGAAAGTTGCGGGCATAATCTCCCTAATAGATGAGGAGGCTCTTTTTAGCCCACTGGGAACTGCTGCACTATCAGGTCAATGCAAGTTTCACCACTGATGTGTTTTCACCACCATGGGATTCCACAAGTCTTCCTTGTACAAGGAATTAAACCTTAATTGCAATTGCGTGGAAAATGAGAAAGAGCAAAAGACTGGAAGTGACACAAATGTCTTGTTCTGCCATTAGGAGCACCATTAAGTTCCATCCCAGAGCTCTGTCTCACACTCTAAGTAGCTGTCGGTGAAGAGGTGATAGTGGTAGTGAGCTGGTAACACAGAGAGTGAGGCTGATGCTTAGGGGCCAGAGTTCAAATCCCATTTTAGCTGTTTACATCCGATGAACAAAGTTTGAAATTAAAATAAGTTTCAATGATAATAAACATGTTGCATTTTTGTTCACCTGCCCACTCAGTTAGTCACAACACAATTAATTTTAAGAGAATCCCTTCAGGATATCTCATGCCAAACCCGAAATGAACGTGTTTAAAAGGAGCCAATTTACCTGGTCCTATTTGAGTTAAGAAGAGTGAGCTTATTAGTTACTAAACATGAGAAGAAGTTGTAAACAATAGATTAGGAATAAGAAGTTAGTCCAAAAAAAGATAAAAATCAAAGCAAAATATGTATCAATCCCTTAGTATTGCATAGATAGCAAAATGTTGTGGCTGTTACATTGGATGATACCAGTAGCGTTACTGTGGTAGTCGATCAGTCAGTTTCAAGATTCTTGACTTTGAAGGTTGGTTTAAACTTTTTTTCCTGGCTCTTTGCAGCAGTGACTGGCAGGCAGCACTCAAACAGAGAGAGTATCTTTTATCTCTCCTTACCTGCAGTGCGGAGGTGTTTAATGGCTGTTCTCCAGCTGTGAACTTCACAGCTCGCAAATCTGAAAAACTAGTACAGCAAGTTACTAACAGACCCTGACCAGGGGTTGCAGTCAGGTTTTAACCCTTTCTCTTGCGTATTCCTGGCAGGGTAAAACACAAACTCGTGTACCGCTTCCTGCTGAGAGGACAGTGGGCAGTCAACCACTTGCTACCTCTTCCTTTTCAGTCCTTCTGTTTGAAGTTTCCCTGACTCCATACAAATGTGACACTCCATTGGTCAACAAAGCACTCTGCCAGACCCTCACTGAATTTACATCTACAGTCACTTTTGGCAGCAGCCAGTCTCTTTAAAACAAAAACAAATTTGGAATTAAAAGTTCAATATGTCAGTAAGTGCACTGGGTCCTGATTCATCATTGTGATATCAATCACTGTTGTATTGTAGAAAACATGACAGCTAATTTGTACACATCAAGGCACCTCAAAAAGCTGTGAAATACGTATCTCTTTTAGAGATTTAATGAAACAAAGGACGATAGATGCTGAAGATCTGAAGCAAAAACAGAAATTGCTGGAGGAACTCTGCAAATCTTTCAGCATCTGTGCAGAGCAAAGCAGGATTAACATTTTGAGTCCAGTGGCAGTCTTCCGGGGCTATGTGGCAGTCTCTCGGCTTGGCATGGCCTCAGCATGGACTCCCAGTCTTGAGGTGATTCCGGAGCGATCTCCCAGTCTGATAAACCCCGAGATAAAGCCCAGGGCAGTCTGGAGCCAAGGCCCAGTGTGGACTGGGGCTAGGTGCCAGCATGGTCTGGGTTGGAAGACTGTTATTCTGAACATTTATTTCTGCAACGCTGGACTTTTTATTTCTCTATTTTTCTAAACTATTATAACTGAAGAAGTTGCACCTCGGTAACTTTGCACCTAAGATGGTGCAGTAAGTGGTGACTTATAAACTTTCCACTGTATTCATTCGAGTACATGTGACAAGAAAACTAATTCTATTCTATTCCATTCAATTCAATGCTCCTTTGGCGATGTCAGTTAATGGAAAATATTGGTCTGGACATCACAGAGGACCCAGTCCCTTGGTGTTCTTTCAATTAGTAGCGCATGACTTTTCATGTCGAACTGAGAGTGAACACACGTGACTCCAGTTTAAAGTTTCATCCAAAATACATCAGATCCAACAATACAGTGCTCACTCAGTACTGCAGTAGGAGGGTCAGCCTGGATTATGTGTTACAGTCTCTGGAGGAGGACTTAAACTCACGACCTTGACTCACAGACAGGCGTATCACTTACTGAAGGACTTGGCAAAGATAAAGTAATTATGAGGTCGACTTTGCTTCAGATTTTAATCTTACAAAAGGCATAATGTCTGCATAATACAGGGCCAGCCCATTTATGAACTAATAGATAACATGTGTCATTGCCAACCCCATAATTCCTTAAACAAATGTTTCTCTCTGTATTAATTTATGTTAAGTTGCACAAAACGAGGGCTCATTTTTAAAAGATGGTTTTGACTGGACAGCCTTGGTGATGGCACATGAGCCCACACTCGCTGAGCCAAGGACCACTTTCCCGAAAAGGCCCTAATCTCCACAGGGAGGCCATGAGGACAGCATTTCATGACTTCCAATCTAGTGGGGGTATACTAAGACATTCTCTGCACACTTACACTCACACTTGCATAGTGCATTTCATGTAGAAAAACATCCCAAGCCATTTCAAGGGACCATTAGTGATGAAAAATCTGAATTTAGGCCAAATGACCAAAAGCTGCTTCCACAACCCTTTCAAGCAACTCATTCCAGACCTTAGCAACACACTCCGCAAAAGAAATACAATTCATTTCATTCCTGGCTTTTACTTTTGGCAATTACCATAAATCTGTGTGTTCTGTTGAAAATGATTTGAAAGGCAGTGCTGCAGTTTTTCTTTACAGAAATTTTTAAACAAACAACAGGCAGTAATTGCAATGTGTTCTGGGTGTAGGACAAGATCAGGTTGCCCTGGTGGAAAAGTTTGCTGTGTAGAATCGCGCATGAACAATGACCTCTTTTAATAAACTCATAGTTGAAATAACATGCATTATTGAAAAACATAGTGTGGCACTACACTAGCCATCACCCAAAGCGTCTAACTCAACAATAAAACCCATGTTAAATATTTATCAAAATCAATGTTGAGTCTCCAATCAAAGTTTGTTTATTGTAAGTAGCCTTTTAACTTAAAATGACTTGATTAAAGCCCCTATTTTGCCAGGTACAATCTGGATGTCAGAATGCACAGACAGATCTTGGTGTTAGTCTCTTGAAAAGATTGGAGAGATAAGGCATGTTGACGTTTTTATAGCTCCAGTCATCTGGGTTTTTGAACACTGATTAATTGAAATGCCTCAGTGTTATACAATGAGAGCCAGAGGCAGCTCCTCAATGTCTGCGTTCCCTATCCATCAGAACACCGCCCTATGCAACAGATTCATATGTAACTGGCTTTCTTGTAGTGAACTTGCATTAATGTAACACCCTTCAGAACCCTAGGTTAAATCTATTGCCTGAAATGAAGGAGATAGGAGTCCACACCGATGCCTTTGCTACCCCGCTCCACTAATCAAGCCCACAACAGCCAAACCCCCACCCACCCAATTCCGTCATCCCATCCCATCTAGAGATGGTGGCTTGGAGGTTTGAAAAACTGATACAAAATTATCTGTGCTGATCTTTTGAAATAATTTAAAAGATAAGAAGAACCTGTATTTATATGGTGTCTCAATATTCTTCTGTACTTCACAAATAATGCTACCGTATTTTCACTTTATTGTTGTAACAGGACAGCCAATTTGAACGCAGTAAGCTCCACATGTGAGAAAGACCATGAGCTGAATCTTATGATCTTTTTTGATTAAAAGCAGCCTGCAGGCGTATTGGAGTGGTGTGAGGGATGGGCAGATGTGGAATGCCATGGACAAAGGCGGCTAATGGCATAGACCGTGCCCTGAGATGCTACTTGGTTTGAAGCAATATGGAAGCGCTTCACAGCAAGCACTGAGTGAAATGAGTTCACAAGGTATTCTTAAGGTCTTGCTTGTTTGTTATTATAGGGAGCTGAATATGATTGAGGTGATGTCAATAAGGTGGTTAACAAGCAATAAATCTTCTTATGAAGTGATGCACTGCTGCCTAGCAAGAAACTCTTCTTGATATCTGGCAGATGCATGAAAGATGGAGCAAGTTGCTCCCACCATTGAGATAGAATTTGCTACAAGTCTCACCATTGCTCACGTCATTCAGACCCCTATAACATTCCCCTCAAAATCATCCTTTGATGTTGGTCCAGGATTCAGGAGAGAACTCTTCTGCTCTGTTTTGATAAAAGGTGTCTTTTTCAAAGGCTAGTAGCAGTTTGTACCTACAACACAATACCTAATGAAAAGTGCGAAACAGTGCTGATGTCAGTGGGGGCTTAACTGTTCAAAGAATTGTCAAGCTTGGTGTTCCTTGGTTACATAACAAGAAAATATGCAGGTGAATGTGACTGTGAAAAGTTTGGAAAGAATACAGAAGTTAGCTAATGATCAGAAAAGATGTAGCACTCTCAAAGTGTTACATTTTCAGCTTGGAAGATAACCTGAATGATCATTATTGCAGAATATATAAATGTTTGATTTACCACAGCATTAAAAACAACTCCCCTGGAACCTTCATAGAGTCTGCTGGAAATCTGCCTTACCACAGAGGTTTTGTTCTTATGGCTGTGAAGTTTTATGTTGTGTTTAAGCCAATCCTCCTATAATGTGAAATATTAAAAGTGGCGCTTTGTTGGAGCAACCTCTCTCGGTCTAACAGTAATCCCAGCTATTGCTTAAGCTACCTGACTGAAATAACCGAAAGGCATAGAAACTTTCAAAAGGGAACTGTTTGAAAATGTGTACTTTTCTGAGATGTGGGCATTGTTGGAAAGGCCACCATTTCTTACCTATCCCTAGTTGCCCTGGAATGGAGTAGCTTGCTAAGACCATTTTAGAGGGCAACGGGTCTGGCGTCACATGTAAGCCAGACCAGGTGAGGATGGCAGATTAAAGGGCATTAGTGAATAAATAGGGTTTTAAACAAAAGTAGTTTCATGACAACTATTACCAAGATAATCATTCAACTCCAGATTCTAATTGAATTTAAATCCCACCAATTGCCAGCCAGGGATTTGTACCCATGACTCTATAGGCCCTCTGGATTATGACTTCAGTAAGATCACCACTGGACCACAATAACTGGAAAGAAAGAGAGTGACATTTTGCTACCGTTATATAGTGGTCATGAGATCAAGTCGAGAGATTAATACTCAGTTTTGGCCTCCTTGTTTTACAAATGTGTGATGAATTTTTATGATTTATTGTCATTATCATTTGGGAACTTAGTTTGGAAAGAGAAGGGAAAATGGATTTCAGTTTTCAGTTCCGCAAAGGTGTCATGATGAGGAACAGAAATCCAATGTATCATTGACTCTGTTAAGTTTTATCTCAGAAATGTATTTTTTTTAAAGAGGCATGCAAACAAAAAGATTGCTGATGTAAATTTAGTCACCATTCAGAAAGGTCCTGTGTGAGACTCACTGAATGTTGCCCCTGTAGAATGCCAAGGAAACTTCAAACAGAGACAGAAACATAACAGGGAAAGATAAGACACAGAATGATTTACCCTCACCTTGCTCTCACTAGAACGCAACCTCCTGGATCTTGAGAAAAAAACCCTCTACTGACCCCTTCTCCTGCCTCCAACACAAGCCCTTCTCCTGGACACCACCCCAAGGCCTCCTACCCTCCCTCGACCTCTTCATCTCCAACTGCCGTCGAGACATCAATCGCCTCAACCTCTCTACCGCTCTCAAACACTCCAACCTCTCCCCCGCAGAACGTGCAGCCCTCCACTCCCTCCGCTCCAATCCCAACCTCACCATAAAACCCGCGGACAAGGGAGGCGCAGTTGTAGCATGGCGCACTGACCTCTACATCGCTGAGGCCAGGCGCCAACTCTCCGACACCTCCTCCTACCGCCCTCTGGATCATGACCCCACCCCCGAGCACCAAACCATCATCTCCCAAACCATCCACAACCTCTTCATTTCAGGTGACCTCCCAGCCACAGCCTCCAACCTCATTTTACCCCAACCCCGCACCACCCGCTTCTATCTCCTTCCCAAAATCCACAAACCTGAATGCCCTGGTCGACCCATTGTCTCCGCTTGCTCCTGCCCCACCGAACTCATCTCCACCTACCTAGACTCCATTTTCACCCCCTTGGTCCAGGAACTCCCTACCTACGTCCGTGACACCACCCACGCCCTCCACCTCCTCCAGAACTTCCAATTCCCCGGTCCACAACACCTCATTTTTACTATGGATGTCCAGTCCCTATACACCTGTATTCCCCATGCAGATGGTCGAAAGGCCCTCCGCTTCTTCCTGTCCCGCAGACCTGACCAATCGCCCTCCACCGACACCCTCATCCGCTTAGCCGAACTCGTCCTCACCCTCAACAACTTCTCTTTCAATTCCTCCCACTTCCTACAGACAAAGGGGGTGGCCATGGGTACCCGCATGGGCCCAAGCTATGCCTGCCTCTTTGTAGGTTATGTGGAACAATCCCTCTTCCGTACCTATACTGGCCCTAAACCCCACCTCTTCCTCCGTTACATTGACAACTGTATTGGCGCCACCTCGTGCTCCCACAAGGAGCTCGAACAGTTCATCCACTTCACCAACACCTTCCACCCCAACCTTAAGTTCACCTGGACCATCTCTAACACTTCTCTCTCCTTCCTGGACACCTCTGTCTCCATCTCGGGTAACCACCTAGAAACCGATATCCATTTCAAGCCCACCGACTCCCACAGCTACCTAGAATACACCTCCTCCCACCCACCTTCCCGCAAAAATGCCATCCCCTATTCCCAATTCCTTCGCCTCCGCCGCATCTGCTCCCAGGATGAGACATTCCACTCCTGTACATCTCAGATGACCTCATTCTTCAAGGACCGCAACTTCCCCCCCTGCAGTGGTCAAGAACGCCCTCGACCATGTCTCCCGCATTTCCCGCAACTCATCCCTCACAGCCCGTCCCCGCAATAACAACCAAAAAAGAATCCCCCTCATCCTCACGTACCATCCCACCAGCCTCCGGGTCCAACGCATCATCCTCTGACACTTCCGCCATCTGCAATCCGACCCCACCACCAAAGACATCTTTCCCTCCCCACCCTTGTCTGCTTTCCGGAGGGACCACTCTCTCCGTGACTCCCTTGTCCGCTCCACAGTCCCCTCCAGCCCCACCACACCCGGCACTTTTCCCTGCAACCGCAGGAAGTGCTACACCTGCCCCCACACCTCCTCCCTCACCCCAATCCCAGGCCCCAAGAAGACTTTCCACATCAAGCAAATGTTCACCTGCACATCTGCCAATGTGGTATACTGCATCCGCTGTTCCCGTTGTGGCCTCCTCTACATCGGGGAAACCAAGCGGAGGCTTGGGGACCGCTTTGCAGAACACCTGCGCTCGGTTCGCAACAAACAACTGCACCTCCCAGTCGCGAACCATTTCAACTCCCCCTCCCATTCCTCAGACGACATGTCCATCCTGGGCCTCCTGCAATGCCACAATGATGCCACCCGAAGGCTGCAGGAACAGCAAATCATATTCAGCCTGGGAACCCTGCAGCCCAATGGCATCAATGTGGATTTCACAAGCTTCAAAATCTCCCCTCCCTCAACCACATCCCAAAACCAGCCCAGCTCATCCCCGCCTCCCTAACCTCTTCTTCCTCTCACCTGTCCCCTCCTCCCACCTCACGCCGCGCCCCCATCTCCTATCTACTAACCTCATCCTGCCCCCTTGACCTGTCCATCCTCCCTGGACTGACCTATCTCCTCCCTACCCCCCCACCTACACTCACCTTTACTGGCTCCATCCCCGCCTCTTTGGCCTGTCTGTCTCCTCTCCACCTATCCTCTCCTCTATCCATCTTCTATCTGCCTCCCCCACCTCTCTCCCTATTTATTTCAGAACCCTCTTCCCCTCCCCCATTTCTGATGAAGGGTCTAGGCCCGAAACGTCAAGCTTTCCTGCTCCTATGATGCTGCTTGGCCTGCTGTGTTCATCCAGCTCCACACCTTGTTATCTTGCAGAACCTTTGTGCTTTGGCCTCCCAGGAATATACAAAAAATAAGGGTTTAAAAAAGACTGGACAATTTGTTTGTGGTGTATTGTGGTTCTGATGTCCTAGTGATTGGATAAGCATGCTATGAAGGCAACAGTTTTGAGAACAGCCATTTAAACTCTCCTGCAGGACAGGTAAAGGACAGGGGAAAGATGATCCTATTCTGGTCGCTGGAAGCCAAGTAACAGATAAGAGGAAGTTCACTCGGTTGATCTGGCATATAGAAGGATTGTTTTATGAGGAGAGGTTGAGTAGCTTGGACTGTAGGAGAATGAGAGGTTATTAAAACATACAATGATTTGTAGGGAACTTGACAGGGTAGATGCAGAGAGGTTGTTTCTCCTTGTGGGAGAGTCCAGGACCAGAGGGTATCAACTCAGAGTAAGGGATCACAAATTTAAGTTAAAGATGAGGAGGAATTTCTTCATAATAATTTTGTTTTTCCTTTATTCATTCATGGGATGAGGGTGTCACTGGCTAAGCAGCATTAATAGCCCATCCCTAATTGCCCAGAGGGCAGTTCAGAGTCAACCACATTGCTGTGGGTCTGGAGTCACATGTAGGTTAGACCAGGTAAGGATGGCAGTTTCCTTCGCTAAAGGACATTAGTGAACCAGATGGGTTTTTCCAACAATCAGCAATGGATCACAGTCATTAATCGACTCTTAATTCCAGATATTTATTGAGTTTAAATTCCACCATCTGCCGTGGCAGGATTCTAACTCGAATCCCCTGGTCTCTGGATTAACAGTCCAGCAATAATACCACTAGGCCATTGCGTCCCCATATTAATATTTCCCAGAATAATATTTCACATAAGCCTAAAGAACATGTTACCTCTTCGTCATTTGCTAAAATTTATTGTCACAAGCCATCGGAATGGTGCCTTTGCCTGGAATTCTGCCACAAATAAAATTAGTGAAATTCGTTAATGGGAGGTAGGGGAAAGGGTTGAAAATCTAAGGGTATTCAGTTTAATTCGTTATTTAAAAATGTGCAGTCAATGCTTGGTTTGCAAATGGGAGCGTATCTTATTTTGAAGTTGCTTTCAGAAAGTTTTCTAATCCCAGGTACATGCTGTTTTCTCTGTCTGTTGACTTCCCATTTGTTTGACTCTGGTTGTGTCTGTCAGTGAGGGCTATTCTATCCTTTGTTTAAGGGCTAGACCCAAAACGTAAACATTGTCGTGGCTCGTATTCGCGTAAAGTGTGGAATTTTTATTGATCAAAACTGCAGGCCGTTGAACATCTGTCCAGAGTAGGGGGTGAAGATCCTATTAATTACCAGATGAAAACGGGAATTCTGCTAAGAAAATTCTACAATATGTAACTCCAGCCATGTGAGCTGCCGCTTCCTGGATAGCTCGGTATGGCATTGATTTAGGATCTTCCTGGTCTGAATTAGAATCAGAATCAGAATCAAAATTATTGTCACATGTACTCACACGAGTACATTGAAAGTTTACAAGTTGCCACTTACAGCACCATCTTAGGTACCAGATTAACTAAGATACAGAATCTTAAGCACAAATTCTTAGGGAAAAATGCGAAAAATAAAGAAATTAAACATCCAGCAATACATTAGAAAAATAGAGAAATAAGAGGTCAGAATAACAGTCCGTCCAAACCAGACCATGCCAGGATTCACCTCAAGGCTGGGAGTTCAAATCCACGCTGAGGCCAGGAGTTCGAGCCCACATGAGGCTGGGAGTTTGAGTCCATGCTGAGACTGGGAGTGAGAGTTCATGCTGAGGCCGGGACCTTGAGTCCACGCTGAGGCTGGGAGTTGGAGTCTGCACTGAGGCTGGGAGTTCAAATCCACATTAAGGCTGGGAGTTCGTGTCCATGCTGGCTTTCACCCTAGATATCGCTGAGGATGCCTGAAGATGGGAGATAAAGGAAAAGATTTAAAAAGTTAAAAGAGAGAGGAAAAGAAGTAAAGAAACAGGTGGACCAGACAAGCTCCAGCTCAGGAGTCCTACTCCACTACCATCTTGGAAGAATGTATCCTGTTTACAATGAATATTTGTATCCTAATCTGAACTTGGACAGGGACAGCAATGTTAGAATTACTCTCTTATTTGGAAGACGATCAAATCTGTTTTTCCCATCAGTTGAACAAGGCACCCATGTA
Source organism: Ginglymostoma cirratum (assembly GCA_024137785.1). Classification (NCBI taxonomy): domain Eukaryota; kingdom Metazoa; phylum Chordata; class Chondrichthyes; order Orectolobiformes; family Ginglymostomatidae; genus Ginglymostoma; species Ginglymostoma cirratum. Next base: position 15,015,616 of record JAHRHZ010000047.1, on the reverse strand, counting down.
GCCCTCAGGTGGTGAGAGGTTGCTGTTAATGGGTCTGGAAGTATCTGAAAGGTTTAATTCCTAACTGAGTGTAATAAACACCAACTGCTGTGATGATATCATGAAGTCTCGCCGGGAGGGTACTGTAGGATCTTGGGAGAGACAAACCTAAGGCTGAGTCCTCCCAACTGTCTTCATTGTAATGTAAAAGCCTATTGTTATAATCAGTAAATATTTGCAGAGATGTAATAAGATATATCTTGTTTACTCTACAAGTCTCCTCCCATTAGACCAGTGTCACACCTCACTCGGGGGACATGCTGGAAATCAAGTCTTGCTATTCCCAAAGACGTCTTTAAACACTGAATTCTCTCATTTCTTTTAGACCCAGGTTTACAGAAAGCACAGGCCAGGTTTCTGTGTTTAACAAGAATGACTATTAGATACCAATCATGAACCATTGGTATATTATTCTACTGGTTAATACCCTAACCCCCTTATATACACTCACACCTTACACACACACACTCACACACTCACACACTCACACACACACACAAGCACTCTCACACAGACACACACCACACACACACTCACACACTGGCCAGTGCTCTCTGTTCACAGGATCCGCTCAGATAATCCTTGCACTGATCATAAACTGCTTCGCAATCTTCCTTCTCTGAAAGTTTTTACTGCTTTGCAAGAGCTACAGGTCAGCTGGTACACAGCTGGAAAAGGTCTCTGACTTATTAGGTAAAAGTCACAGCTTACAGCTACTGCTGCAGGAAGAATAAACTGGTTTTCTTCAGGCTTAACCTGGCTTTTACTGCAGAGAACAGCTGCTGAAGATCTGATCACTTCTCATGGTCTCATTTGCAGCCAAGCGCTTCTGCTGACAGCCAATCACCTAGTTATGATCCATGTATCCAATGGTATTTTGCTTACTTTGAAAGTTCTTAGCCAGGGATGCATTGTCCAAGTGATTACACATTAATGGTTCATCTCCAGTTGTTGAAGCCTTCAAGTGATTTCCTTGTTAGCTTGCCAATAGAACAGGCGATGTGAAATACAATGGTGGCACAGTGATAGTGTCCTTATCTCTGAGCTAAAAGGCCTGGATTCACATCTCACCTGCTCCAGGGGTGTGTAATAACATCTCTGACCAGACTGATTAGAGAATATCCAGAACAGGAAACGTGGGTCTTTCACATTCCCCAGGAGGCAATTGACTTTGATGGGTTTTGCAGGCATACCACCTCCATTAAAATGAATTGGAATGTGGTATGTATGCTAATGCATATTGGGATAGCCATCTTTGGTTATAATCTCTAGTCACCTTTAGTCTGTCTTTTAAAAATATCGGTTTTGATTTGGTCAAGTCAGGCTTCCAGCTGATGAATTAACAGTAAATGTTTATCTTAAAGCATATCTTCATATCATGTTAAATAGATTGATTGATTTATTGTCATATGTACCGAAATACAGTGAAAAGCTTTGTTTATGAGCCGTACAGGCAGATCACAGCAAGCAAAGGATTTACAGATCAAAAAGACTTAGAAGCGTACAGGTTACATTGTGGGTTAGATTATTTGAGGCTAGAGTCCGTTCAACAGTCTGATAACGGCCAGAAAGAAGCTGTTCCTGAACCTGCTTGTGCATGTGTTCAGGCTTCTGTATCTTCTGCCTGACAGAAGGGGCTTTAGGAGATCATTACTGGGGTGCGATGGGTCTTTGATGATGTTGGCCGCCTTTCTGCGGCAGCGAGCCATGTAAATGGAGTCCATGGATGGAAGGTTGGCTTCCGTGACGGTCTGGGCTATGCACACAACATTCTGTAGCTTCTTATGGCCTTTAAAATCAGCGTTGGTTCCATAATATTTATTGAAGACCCACTTCATAGTTTACCTTAAACTCTAATCTAAAATGAACGCAGAAGTTGCTGGTTATACTCAGTAGGTCAGGTGGCATAGTGGAGCGAGAGATATAGAATGAATGGGACCTTTCATCAGAATACTTAATCCTTGGCCTCACCTACATCTGTAAACTCATGTCGCATCAAAACCCTCCAAGTTCTCTGCACTCAGCCACTTCTTATCTCCTGAGTATCCCTGATTTTAATTGTTCCACCATTGATGCAGTACCTTTGACGCCAAGGGTTCTGAATTTCCCTCCTTAAACCTCTCTGCTTCTTTAGCTCTCTCTTGCCCTCATAAATGTTCCTTAAGGGCTGCCTCTTTGACCAAAGTATGGGTCATCTGCCCCAACAGCTCCTTAAATGATCAGTGTCAAACCTTGTTTGATAATTCTTCTGCAAAGTGTGAAGTTTTATTATGCTCCACATGTTACATAAAACCAAGTTGTTATTGTTAAAGCCGGCAGTGCTAGGAATGCAATGCAATCCCCCATTAGATACTTGTTGGTAGGAATTAAGCTCACCCTGGCCAGATACCACACACCAGGATGAGTTGTAAAGTTCCCGATAGTTCATACCAACATAATTAATTTCCAAGATTTGCTGCCAATTGGGTCCAATTTGTATCAGAGATAAAAGGTACTGCAGATGCTGGAGAATCCGAGATAACAAGGCGTGGGGCTGGATGAACACAGCAGGCCAAGCAGCATCATTGGAGCAGGAAAACTTGACGTTTCGGGCCTAGACCCTTCATCAGAAAATGAAGAGAAGAAAAGACCCTTCATCATTTTCTGATGAAGGGTCTAGGCCCGAAACGTCAAGTTTTCCTGCTCCAATGATGCTGCTTGGCCTGCTGTGTTCATCCAGCCCCACGCCTTGTTATCTTGGGTCCAATTTGTGTCAGATGTGGACACATTAGTGCTGTGCCCTGAAATCCACATAGACTGGCCTGAGACTGTGCCAACTCAGTTTATATAACATCCTGTCGGTTATGAGGGGGGATTGGATTGAAATTCAAGTGTTAGAGATTAATACATTTCTGTGTTAAAACAATATTCAGGCAAGCACTGTATACTGTATACAATGACCTTCCTACTCCTTTCAGTGAGCCCAGGAAAATAGTTTAACTGACAAGTTTTTCAATGTTGTGAGTGACATTTTAATTTGTGGCACCTTCTATGCATACAAGCCCGAGGCGCAAATTGTCAGCAGGTCTCAAATTGTAGGATTAATGAAACTGACAGATGAACGGTCAAACCCACCTTCCTACAATGAGAAAGCTTGCAACAGTGTTGTGGGGACTAACGTTTTCGTATTTTTTTCAAAGGTTTGCTTTTCTGTGTTACATAAGGTAATGGTCCTGAAAGGGTTAATGCTGAAATCTGTGCTATGCTCCAACTAATCAGATGATACTGCCCAGGACTTGGGTGAGGAAAGGTAGAACAGCTCGGATCTAGAAGGAGACACTCTGAGCATCTCAGTGTCTTCATAGTCCTTGTAACAATGTCAATCAGACCAATGCAACTTGTACCTGAAGCTATCATGCAATAAATTGCATTTTGTCTAAGACTAGAGCCTCTTCATTCTAGACTACCTAATGGTTTTCTTCTACCGCACCAGACAAAGTGGGCCCTAATGATCTACAGATCCCAACCCAAAAGGAGGATGGCAGCAGCGAATCCACCAGGTGGGAAGCAAGATTCCAGCAAGCTCAATACGACATGGTGTTGATGGTGGTTGCCTCAGCATTGAAGTTAGCCGCACCATAACAATACCTGAAGCATTTCTGATGAAGGGTTTAGGCCCGAAACGTCAAGTTTTCCTGCTCCTATGATGCTGCTTGGCCTGCTGTGTTCATCCAGCCCCATGCTTGTTATCTCGGATTCTCCAGCATCTGCAGTACCTTTTATCCCTATACCTGAAGCATCTCATTGCATTTGATGAACTTCAACATCACTTCACATAGAATATATATTACTTTGACAAACATTTAGTCAGTGCACAGAAGGATTTCACAACAGCAATGTTCATTTCCATATGGAGCTATAGGTTGAGGGAGGAATGTTGGTCAGGATATTAAATGGTGTAATTGGATCTTCTTGGTCGTATTTAACAACTTACTGAAAATATGACACCTCCCGCAACGTAGCATTGTACCAGAACAGGGTAGCAATTTGGCTTATAAGATCATAAGACATAGCAGCAGAAATTAGGCCATTCAGCCCATCGAGTCTGCTCTGCCATTCAATCATGGCTGATAATTTCCTCAACCCCATTCTCCTGCTTTCTCCCCGTAACCCTTGATCCCCCTGATAATTAAGAACCTATCTATGGGACAGACATTTGTGTTTCGGTACATCTGGTGTCACTAGACAGATTTACATAGACATCATGAGGAGCAGCGCAATATGAACAAATCTCTGTCCCCATCTCTGTCCATGATCTGGATAGTTCTTGGACGTACACTCCAGTGACTTGGAGTTGAGAGTGTCCCTGAATGAGCTAAGCTGATCTCGGCTTTACATAAATTCCAACATAGGTTGCTGAAATCTCAGAATTGCAAGCCATTTTTTTGTGGAGGTGGGCTTTTAGTGAATTAGCTGCATAAGTGCCTCATTGTTAGGATAACCATTGCATTTCTACTCTGCACACTTTGGAATGTTGGTGGCAAAGTGGAGGCAGTGTCAATTTACAGCCTGTGTCCTGGCATTTGTTTGTAACAGATAGCTAACTTGTGTCTATCCCTGAATCTAAATCAAATATTGGCTGACGTGATAGCAGCATTCCACACATTCCCAGCAGACTCAAGGAATTGTAGAAACTGATCCCCGAAGGTAATCACAAGTCATTGAGTGTTAAGTACAAATATTCACAACTATTTCACACCTTCTTGTTTTGAATGGTATGTTTCATTTGTCACTTCATTTCTTCAACTTTTAGTAACATTTGCCCATCGATTAAATGATAGTGAAGTTCCCTCTGAGCTTTGCCATTGAATTGGTGGTTGAAACATGGGAATTGCTTGCTGGCTTAATTAGAAGTCGATGTGTCTTTTATTGCCTTGTAACTTCTGGAGTGACAACTCTGAAAGGAGAATGAAAATGGTGTGAAGGATTCCATGGAGTTGGCTGGGTTGAAGGGAACATTAAAGGCTTTATTGTAAACTGTGCTGTGCAATGGTGTCTGTAAGCCTGCATTCCATCCTCTTTTGAACCCCTCTTCCCCCCTTAACACACACACCCTTTACTTTCTCTGTTCTTAAATCAGAATTCTTTGCCCCAATTCCTACTTTAACTCATAGAAACTTCAAAGCAAGTGAGGACCATTCAGCCCCTTCGGCTGGTCCTACCATTCAGTGAAGCCACTGTGCCTTAGCTCCATCTACCCATTTCGTACAGTGACCCTTAACAGACCTCAGTCTAACAAACATCTACCGATCCCAACTTCCAAATTTCAAATCGAGTCACAGCCTCTGAAGTTTTTTGAGAGAGTTTCAGATATCAACTACCCTTTATGTAGTGTCAACTACACTTCTTTGTGCAGAGAAGTGAGTGCTTTCTGATACCAATCCTGCAAATCTAGCCAGGACTTTTGGTTGATGCTCTCTTGGGGATAGTTTCTCTCTCTCTCTCTCTCTCTCTCCTTTTCTTTCTCTGTCTACCCCCATCAACTCCTTTACTCACCTTCACTTCAGTAGATCAACTCTTACACTTCCATATTTATGGGAATACAAACCTAATCTAATGCCTTCCACAGAACAGAAAATCTGGCATTTACCCGACTACTTTTATAATCTACAGATATCTCGAGGCCGTTTACAGCAAATTAAATACCTTTTGAATTATAGTCACCACGTTAATGTGACAAATGGGACAGCCAATTTGCATGCAGCAAGTTCCAAATAATAATCACTACTTTGAAATCTGCTTTTTCTATGTGCTAGCAACACATTAAGCGATGAAATGAAACTTACCCAGGAAACTGGGTGTAACTCCCCTACTCTTCCTTAAAACAGTGACGTGGCTGAAATAACTTCACAGAGGCCAGTATCCCATCACCAAATCACCCTTTATTTACACGTGGAGAGTCCTTGACACTGATCCAGCTCCTTCAGAGCCAGATCTCAGCGAACAGAATATTTCATACTCCATTCGGCCAGGACTCCCTGATTAGACCAGATTAACAGCCCCAGTCAGGGAACTCATATTCAATCAGGCCCACGTGATTGATCTCATTACAATCAGTACATCCCTGCGGCTCTGAGTCTAAGGACATGGCAGGTTCTTTTATTGTAGCTCCTCCTGGGGCGTTTTAGTGCCAGATCAGGTTCCTCCAACTCTGCCTCTGATATGGACTGCGTATACTGCACTGAAGATTGTCTCTTGCACCCGGAACATCTCGAAAGAAATTCATTCGCTTCTTTAGGCGACAAAAGTGTCGAGGAGGTGATATCTGCCGTCTCCATCTCAGATTCCAAGGTATCTTCAATTCTCCACGGACAGGGAGGACCCATGGGTTCCAGAGCAGTCTTAAAGGGTGTTGAGGAACTGGGCATGTTTACTCCCAAACTGTTTGTGAGTTTACAGCTTTCATACAGTCCATGTGCTTGTTCAGACCATCACACCTACATACACTTTATATGTCATAGTACCTGACCTTCGTGCCTCTTACCCATGCAGGGCCATTCCTGTATTTCCTACGCCAAACTTCATCCCCTGAAGTAAACTGTTTCTCTAATTTAGTGGAGGCTTATGTCTGGTATTGGTGTTCCTGATGCTGTTTCACCCTCCCCCCATCCCAGATCCAGGAAGATCAGAGTTAACCTGGTGCGGTGTCTTCTCCCCATTAGCAGCTCTGCTGGAGCTATCCCTGTAGCTGCGTGAGGGGTGGTTCAATAATCAATTAGGAACCGGGACATTTTGGTATCTCGTGAAGCTGTCGGCTGTTTCTATAACCCTGCCTTCAAAGTTTGGACTGCTCTTTCTGCCAGACCATCGGACGATGGATGGTATGGAGCTGTGCTTATATGTTGAATGCCACCTGAATTTATGAAATACTCAAATTCCCTGCAGGTAAATGATGGCCCGTTATCTGTGACTAACACTTTTGAGAGTCTGTGTATTGCAAAAGATGTGTGTCGTTTTTCTATCGTCCATTTGGCAAATGAACTCTATACACATCCAGAGATAAAAGGTACTGCAGATGCTGGAGAATCCGAGATAACAAGCAGCTGGATGAACACAGCAGGTCAAGCAGCATCATAGGAGCAGGAAAACTTGACATTTCGGGACTAAACCCTTCATCAGCCTTCTGATGAAGGGTTTAGGCCCGAAACGTCAAGTTCTCTATACACATCCAGACACGTTGAGTGGGTGTCCACAATGACTAAGAACATTGAGCCCATGAAAGGACCTGCATAGTCCATGTGTGACTGAGTACCCAAGTACGAATGTGGGGGAGCTGCTGGCAGTAATTTTTGTCCTTGTTGGCACTCTGGGCGCTGCCATTCCAACATGCCTAGTCTGCATCCAGTCCTGGCCACCAGACATAACCTGTCACCAACACCTTCAGTTTGGAAGTCCATGGATGGTGCTCATGGAGTTCAAACAGCATCTGGCTGTGACCTTTACTGGGGAAAATCACTCTTGCTCCCCATAATAAAATGCTGTCCTCTACTGTGACCTGGTCTCTCGGGATTCAAAAAGGTTTCACTTCTCATTGTGACGGCCCGTTAGTTTCCCCCATTACCACCAGCTGTTTCAGTTTGGCCAGAACCCAATCTTTCTGTATCCAAAGTCTGATATTCTCAGCTGTGACTGGAAGTGTGTCCAGAAAATTTAGAACCATTACAGACTTTTCCAGTGGTGGTAGCGCCGGTGGTATATCTGCCAGCGGGAGGCAGTTCAATGCATCCACATTTGTTACTTGGCCTCATGGATGGTGTTCCAATCTGTAATTATACGCACAGTATTAGAGCCTACCGCTGATTTCAGCCTGAAGCTATGGGTGGCACTGCCTTCTCGTCTTTAAGTAGACCAAGCAGTGGGGTTGTTATTATCACAAATTTACATCCGCAAGAGCATTGGTGGAACTTCCTGACTCCAAATATGACTGTGAAATCTTCCTTCACTATCTGGCCATATTTACACTCTGCTTTAGCCAAAGTCCTGGATGCATACGCTATTGGGCGTTCCTCTCCATTGGGCCAGCTACGAGCTAATACTACCCCAATGCTGTACACTGAGGCATCGCATGTCAATACCAGGTATCGCTTGGGATCACAGTGCATCAACACCATAGAAGATGATAGCTATTTCTTCACTTCGCTGAAAGTTGAGGCTTGGCTACATGACAATTTCCAAGGCAGACCCTTTAAGAGTTGATGCAAAGGTTCCACGATGGAGGCCAGATTATGTATGAACTTTCCATAAGAGTTCACCAGCCCAAGGAAAGGCCTAGCTCCAGGGAGCTGGGGTGCCTTTGATCATCCTCACATTGTCTTCCAATGGGTGTAACTCAGTCTTGTCGACTCTGCAGCTCAAGTCGGTTTGGGAGTGCCTGCAGCACACATTTTCCCTTCTAATGTGTATGCTCACCTGGAAGAAACATCTAAGGACTGTTTCCAAGTTCTCTAAGTACTCCTTATTTCTTCCCTGTTATTAGCACATTATCTCGATAAATGACGACCTGGGGTAGACATTGTAAAATATTCTCCACCGTCTGCTGAAAAATGTCACAAGCTGACAATACCTATGTGGCTAAATCTTATATTGGTACAAACCCAAATGGGTATTAATTGTATCAGAGATAAAAGGTACTGCAGATGCTGGAGAATCCGAGATAACAAGCATGGGGCTGGATGAACACAGCAGGTCAAGCAGCATCATAGGAGCAGGAAAACTCGACGTTTCGGGCCTAAACCCTTCATCAGAAAGCATTTCTGATGAAGGGTTTAGGCATTCTTTCCACATACTGGGTTCAGTCTTAAATGGCAGGATCGATGGGCCAAGCTTCCCAAATAACAGTGTGATGCCACAAGCGCTCACACCAACTCAAAGACGAGTGTTGCAAGTGAATTTCTTCAGGAGCGTGCTTTTCTCTCGTCGCCACTGAAATAACTCCAGAAAGGCTGGTAATCCTGTCACCGAGTTACCCTTTATTTACAAATGGA